>CM061142.1:32644699-33244699 GCA_030789695.1 Scilla litardierei
ACTCAATTTCCAAGAATCTAGTTTGATATGTTAGATTCAGGGGGAGTTAAGATATATATAAGGATTTTCAAAATCCGATATTTCAAAAATCGATTCTCTTTATTTATCTTACTCGTCTGCTTGATGCAATTCATATATATTCATTTTGGAATTAACGTGTCATCAATGCAGGGGGAGTAAGTATTTTACATTTGAATTATTATTTTTGATTATTATTTATGTTGGTTTGTCATCACCAAAAAAGGGGGAGAATGTTGAATATTGGACTCCCCGGATTTGGTTTTGATGATGAGCAAACATAAATAATCCATGAACTAACAATTTGTGAGCGCAGTATTGGAGATCGTCGCCAATTTCACGAGAACATTCAAAGCGACATCTCAACACTTCCCAAAGCTCGTATTCATGCCTAAAGCTTCGTTGAAGCTCTTGCGCCGTTTTGGAAGTTATGAAGAATCAATCGAAGCTCTCGAAGACCGTTTATTAAGGTTTTATTTATAGTATTTTAGCTTCGATATATAGAATGTTAAGCCTTGAGTATATCTTACGTTTCTATCTTCATTACGCTCATTTCGTAGCTCTAGGATCCTTGCACAAGTTCATTCTAGCTTCCTCGAAGCATCGCGCTTCGATTCGGACTTTATTGTGCATGTTAGTTGGTACAAGAACAAGTATTGACCGACTAGATGGTGATCTAGTCGGTCGGCAACTCTTCTTGGACCGACTAGTTTGATTCCTTAAATTCTTGGACTTTAATGTTTACAGTTAGTCGGTCTATGTTGACTCACCGACCGACTAGTTTGTAAACTAGTCGGTCAGTGATGCTTCTTTGACCGACTAGTTGTGACTTACTGTTCATACTAAATTTCTCCTAAGCTACTGTTTATCGTTAGTCGGTCTAAGAACGTTTGGTGACCGACTAGTTGACAATCTAGTCGGTCAACTTTTGTTCTTGGACCGACTAAGTCAACTTGCTTTCAGACTATTTCATTTTGCCTCTTAGTCGGTGTACGTTCATTGACTGACCGACTAGTTGTGAAACTAGTCGGTCAGAAAGTCTTCTTGGACCGACTAGATTTCTAGGTCTGAAATTCTATCTCCTCTCAGATCTTCACTTAGTCGGTCCATGTTGTTTGACTAACCGACTAGTTGATGAACTAGTCGGTCAGTGATTGTTCTTTGACCGACTAATTCTCCCAGATTTCTATCCGTTGGTGAATGACCTAACTTGTTTTTATGGGACCCTATAAATACGAACCTAGGTCATTTCTATCTAGGTTAGAGCTTCCATTCAGAGATTCATTGAGATCAAAAGAGATAGCCATTCTCACTCAAATCTAAAGCTCTCTTCCTCACAAGAAACTCATTCTCTCACATTCTAGATCTAGAATCCATCTTGAGAGAAGCTTGTTCTTGGTGAGCTCTTCAAGCTATTGTTTGATCCAAGTCTCCAAATCATTCCTAGGCACCCATTACTGGTCATTTCCTTGGTGCTAGGTCTTGGTGACTTCATCTTCCTCAAATCCTTCATTTCACCATTTGGGTAAGAAAAACTCAAGGTATAGGATTTTGTGGTAAGATTGTTTATTTCATATTAAACTCTTTAATATTGCTTTGTGATTCTCTCGGTTGTGAGAGAAGGTTGTGATCCCGGGTTGTGGGATTCACGTTTGCTATTGCATGTATGATTTGATCTTGTGAAGGTTTTTCACAAGATATTCATAGTGGAAATCTTGAGTTAGGGTTTCTAACTCAAGTATCCGGAGGGGATCTGGGTGGTTGGGACGTAGGATCACCGGGAACAAGTCGGGGAGACTTGGGTGGATCCGAACCCATTAACATCGTTTGTTAGCATTGTTAATTTTGTGTTGTCATTCAATTTAAGCTTCCGCAAATTGTTTTGGTAGTTGTTTGCACTTTAATTTGGAATTATACTCCTTATTATTTTAAAGTACTATTCACCCCCCCCCCCCCCCTCTAGTACTTGTGCAGTAGCTTGTAGGGCATTACAGAGTGGTTACCATCAGTTGAAGGTGAAGAAGGATGATGTGCCGAAGACAGCTTTCAGGACGAAGTATGGACACTATGAGTTTGTGGTTATGCCTTTCAGCGTAACTAACACACCCGCAGTTTTCATGAATCTGATGAACCTGATTTTCTATGACTTTTTGGATAAGTTTGTCGTTATCTTTATTGACGACATTCTGATCTATTCGAAGTCGGAGGAAGAGCATGCCTCGCACTTGAGGACGGTGTTGGAGATTTTGAGGAAGCATCGGTTGTATGCCAAGTTTTCGAAGTGCGAGTTCTGGTTGGACAGCGTTGCTTTTCTCGGGCATGTGGTGACTGGTGATGGTATTTCAATGGATCCCGAGAAGATCAGGGCCATCAGAGAGTGGCCTGTTCCGTCGTCGGCCTCTGAGATTCGGAGTTTCCTTGGTTTGGCAGGATATTATCGGCGTTTCATTAAGGACTTTTCCCGTACTGCCGAGCCAATGACCAGGTTGACACGGAAGGATATACCTTATGTTTGGTCGGGTGACTGTGAGCATGCCTTTGGTGTTCTAAGAGAGCGTTTGACGTCGGCCCCTGTCCTTGCTGTGCCTGACCACAGTGGAGGATTCGAGATCTTTTGCGATACTTCTGGCAAGGGTCTCGGTTGTGTTTTGCATCAGCATGGACATGTGGTGGCTTATGTGTCGCGTCAGCTCAAGGTTCATGAGAAGAATTACCCGACGCATGATTTGGAGTTGGCTGCCGTTGTGTTTGCTCTTAAGATTTGGAGGCACTTCTTGCTGAGTGAGAAAGTGAAAATCTTCACCGATCACAAAAGCTTGAAGTATATTTTTACCCAGAAGGAGCTCAACATGAGACAGCGTCGATGGTTGGAGCTTATAGCAGATTATGAGATTGATTTGCAGTATCACCCTGGCAAGGTGAATGTGGTGCCAGATGCTTTAAGTAGGCTTCCCGCGGTGATGGTTTTGACTTCGCCGTGGAGATTGCAGCAGGATTTTTGCGAGTCTAGAGTGGAGATTGTTCTTCCCGGGGAGGCTTCTTCGTTGATGTACATGCAGGTGCAGTCAACGATCGTGGATCGGATTAAGGCGAGTCAGGCCGAAGATCCGAAATTGGTAAGGATTCGAGGGCAGGTTGAAGCTGGTCTGCGGACTGACTTTTTGATTCATGAGGATGGCTCGCTGAGGTTTGGAGCCAGGTTGTGTGTGCCAGCTGGGGATATCAGAGAGGAGTTGTTGGTGGAGGCACACAGCTCACCGTATTCTGTGCATCCTGGTGGGACCAATATGTACAAGGATCTTCATCTGAACTTTTGGTGGCACGGCATGAAGAGGAGTGTGGCACGGAGTGTGGCCAAGTGTTTGGTTTGCCAGCAAGTGAAGGCGGAGCATCGGCGTACGACCGGGTTGCTACAACCGCTTCCGATTCCGGAGTGGAAATGGCAGCACATCACTATGGACTTCGTGACTGGACTACCTCGGAGTCCGAAGCAGAACGACGCGATTTGGGTGATCGTAGACCGATTGACCAAGTCTGCACATTTTATTCCATTCCGAGTAGGACAGTCCACTGAGGCGCTAGCGAGGAGATATATGGAGGTAAATTCTTTTACTCTCCGTTTTATTTCCTTTCCTAGTTTGGATAGTGATGTAACGTGAATCGTGCAGGAGGTCGTGTGACTTCATGGAGTCCCCGTGAGTATCGTGTCGGACAGGGGCACGAGGTTCACATCTCAGTTCTGGCAGAGTTTGCAAAAGAGTTTGGGTACGCGTCTGAGTTTCAGCACGGCATACCATCCGCAGACGGATGGCCAGTCTGAGAGGACAATTCAGATCTTGGAGGACATGCTAAGGGCGTGCATGTTGGATTTCAAGGGTTCGTGGGAGGACCATCTACACTTGGTGGAGTTCTCTTACAACAACAGCTACCAGGCATCTATTGGCATGGCGCCTTTCGCCGCTTTGTATGGGAGGAAATGTTGATCGCCATTGAGTTGGGATGACGTTGGCGATCGGGAGCTGTTGGGGCCTGAGATGATTGTGGAGGCTGTGGAGGTCGTCAAAAACATTCGGGAGAGGCTGAGGATTGCTCAGGACCGTTTTAAGCATTGGGCGGATGCGAAACGTCGTCCTTTGGAGTTTCAGCCGGGCGATCATGTGTTTCTGAGGATTTCCCCGAATCGTGGAGTGATTCGTTTTGGGAAGCGAGGGAAGTTGAGCCCGCGTTACATTGGACCGTTTGATATTCTGGAGAGGGTTGGCGAGGTAGCTTACCGCTTAGCCTTGCCGCCATCTTTGGAAGGAGTTCACGATGTTTTCCATGTGTCGCAGCTTCGTCGATACATCAGCGATCCATCTCATGTTGTGGATTTCTCGGAGATCGCCGTTCGCTCGGATTTGACGTATGACCAGCATCCAGTGCAGATTCTGGACAGGCGTCAGAAGTCACTTCGGAACAAGGTCGTCGATCTTATTAGAGTGATGTGGCGGCACGGTTCACCGGGAGAGTCTACTTAGGAGAGAGAAGATGAGATGCGAGAGCGCTACCCACTTTTGTTTCCGGACACGTGAGTGTTGGGAAATTCCGAGGACGGATTTTTTCTTAAGTTGGGGAGGATGTAACGACTGGTTTTTCATGTATGGATTATTATATATATATATTATTTGTAGTTTTCCCTTCCTTGTGATTTCCTTTTTCCGTCACCGAAGTTTTCTTTTCGCTCGTTTCGTTGTGATTCTCTAGATTCTTCCGTCGGTCGCCGTGTTTGAAGTAAGTCATTCGTGACGGACTTCATAACGTCGATATCTTAGAGTTAGAACGAGCCTATGAGACTTAGGAAACCATCCCGGAGCTTCGCGCTCCATTTCGGAACTTTCAGTGCACATTAGTCGGTATAAGAAGGGGCACCGACCGACTAGATGACGATCCAGTCGGTCGAAAAACCTTCTTGAACCGACTCGTGGGCTTTGTTAAATGTTCAGGAGTTACTGTTTGTCGTTAGTCGGTCTAAGAACGTTGGTTGACCGACTAGGTTGCAAACTAGTCGGTCAGCAATGCTTCTTTAACCGACTAACTCATTTACTATTTTTTTGGTATCAGTACTGTTCATTCTTAGTCGGTCTAAGTTCATCTTTCGACCGACTAGTTGTTAAACTAGTCGGTTAAGTTTTGTACTCAAACCGACTAATTCTTAGTTCTTCTGTACAGTCGAGTACTGTTTACTCTTAGTCGGTCTAGAACGTTCATCGACCGACTAGATGTCAAACTAGTCGGTCAGTAATTGTTCTTTGACCGACTAAATCTAAATCCTAATTTTCGTCTGGGTTACTGTTTACACGTAGTCGGTCTGTGTTGGTCAACCGACCGACTAGTTCTCAAACTAGTCGGTCAGTTGTTGTTCTTTGACCGACTAAACAGTACAGGAAACCCTAGTTTTGCCCTGCCGCCACCAAACTCTATAAATACCCCTCCAAACGTTTTCTTCTTCTGCCTCATGACCTAAAACCCTAATTTCTCCCCCATTGAGCCCCCATCTTCCTCAAACCATTAATCCTTCATCCCAAGCTCATCCTCCATCATCCAAACCCTCCCTTGTCACAACCCACCTTCCATCTTCCCCAAACCTTCATCAAACCCCCAAAATCCACATCAAAACCCATTTCTCCAGATTTTTCCCTCATTTCCAGATCTGAGCCGGATCGTTCTTCCGTTGCCGTGGTTGCTCGGTATCGTTCCTTCGCTTCTTCACGGTAATACTCGATTCCTTTAGTTTTAGCATAACCCACATTAACATTGTGAAACCCTAATAAAATGGATTATTAGACGATTAGGATTCTAATAAGAAATCAATTTAGAATCATTGTGCTAATAATTGTTTTGCCCTAACAGTGATCCATCCGTAGTTTAGCCTGTGACGATCTTCATTGCTCGTCAACCCCGGTATCAGGCAAGTGAAACTTGCATCTCTTGATTTGGGCCATGTCTTAGGCCATTTCCCTTGCTTTAGCGTAAAAGAGACTAGACGGTGAAAGGATAGCCGTCTAGACGCCTTTGACCTAGCTTGACAACGAAGCTTGGTCCGTCACCCTCATCATGCTTGTATGTCACGTTTAAATTCAATCAACGGTACGCAAATATCTGTTCATGGCATTGCATATTGATTATCCATCGTGATTGCGTAGCACACGCTACAATACTTATATTCCTGGCTCGTGTTCCAGAAGCGAGCCCTGTAGTTGGAAACCCCAACGCTCGATAAATAAGGCTAGGTGCACCCCTATGCCAAGTGAAATACACTTCCTGGCTCGTGTTCCAAAAGCGAGCGCAGTTAGTTGGAAACCCCAACGCTCGACACATATGGGTGGGGTAAGAGATATGCGGCCACCTGAGCCCCGAGTTGGCCTGATCCGCCACTCCGGCCAGCAGGCGAAATCTCTAGTGCACAAGTGATTAATAGTGATAAGTGAATCGTGATTAGTGCTTAGTGATTGCTACATCGTGAGTGTGTGACACTCTCTCTTTAAACTGATGCATCAAACTAAGCTGTTATGTCATTGCTTAATATTATAAGTGCTAGGTTGTTAGTTACTTTCAGTTTCCTTGCTCAAGTCTCTAGACTTGCTAACATGTGCCCCTTTTCTCTTTTGGGTGACACATGTTAGACCCCGAGCCAGAGTTACTTGCTGAGGGTGAGGTGTTTGCGGACGCCGAGCTTGCGCCTGTGTTGGACGAGGACTTCGTAGACACTGGTGATCAGTCTTAGTGTCTATGTCTGGTTTTTGTTAGACTGCTTAGGTTGTCGGTGCATGGCACCTAGTTTGATACTCTGTTATGTTTGTGTTTTGTTTGGCCTTGTTCTGGGCCTTTAAACTCTTTCCTGTTAGCCTGGTGGCTTTTTCTGTGATGTTGAATATTTTGTGGACAAACTTTGGGATTGGTATTTCATATCCGTCTCCTTTTTCTATTGTTATTATTGTTGTTCCGTTTGCGCTTACAGGGACCTGCTTATACTAAATTGACGCTTATCAGGCGTGCAGCTTCACAGCTCCACGCCTGAGCGGACCTTCTCACGTCTCGTCTCCATTTTAGGGAAGTGGGTCGTGACATATGTAAATGCTTGCAATAAGATAAGATAATGTACAGCAGAAATATGAATAACAAGCAAGTAAGTGATCACTCCATATTTTACACCTTTTTTTCTGCATGTTTGCATGCCATTTTGATCGCTCGAATCGCGTTTTTCACGATTATTCGACAATATTGCGATGCTTTTCACGATTTCTTGTTTTTGTCGAATTTCATGAGATTTCGAGCGATTTGGAGTGATTCTGAGATGCACCCATTCCGGAGTGTCACCCGTGACTCTTTCAAGGGGAACTTTGCTATTGGAGAGGAGTGGAAGAAGAAAGAACGTCGTAGGAGCGACGAGGGAGCAAAAATACGAAGATTGGGCATTTTCAGCATGTCACTCGGCCGAGTGAAGGAGTCACTCGGCCGACCATCGAAAGCCCGCTCGGTCGGCCAGATCGGACACGCGACAAATAGAGTATCAGCGTGCACTCGGCCGACCATCGCCCACCCACTCGGCCGAACCACGGAGACACCACTCGCCTGAGTGGCATCAAGACGACGACAAGAAAAATCCCAGACTTACTGTAATCTGTCAGTCAACCCCCGAGTTCCGACTCGGCCGAGTGAAGAAGTCTCCTCGGCCGAAGCAAAGAAAGTCACTCGGCCGAGTGACTCTCGAGGAGCCGACCCCCGAAAGTCTGAAGTTACTGGAATTTGTCAGGGTTTGTCACTCGGCCGAATGACATTTGTCACTCGACCGAGTGAGCCGCGCTGCCTGTAGCGTAAATTGCGATTTTCAAGCTGCGCAGGGGCAATTTTGTCACAGTTTTTTGGGTGATTTTGGGGGGTATTTAACCCCAGTTTTAAACCTAGTTTAGAGAGCTTTTTCAGAACTTTTGGCAGCCTTTTTTACATTACTTTTTAAAAGATTATATTGAGCTTTTAGGGGAGAGATAAAAGTGTTATTTTGTTGGATGCTATTGAATCTTCATTGGTTTGTCTCTCTCTCTATTAAAAACCTCATTTTTATTGATATATTGAATATTGCAATGAATTCTATTGTTTTTATTATTGAATTTCCATTGAATTGCATTATGAATTGTGAGTAGTTTTATCGTCTTAAGGCGTAGGGATGAACCCTACGAACCCTATTTCTAATTTGCGATGAATTGGTGAAATTATTGCTAGAATTGATTAGGGTTAGTTTGGGGTTGATTTAATACGAATAGCTAGGGATTCATACCGATTGGGATTTGCAAGAGATTGGATCCCAACTCGATAGGAAGCCCTAGAAATTCGAATTGGGTTACAATTGGATTTCTCTGGAATCGGTTTGCAAGAGATTGGACCGAAACTAGGATTTTCGATTGCAATTCTATACCAATATCTGTTTGCAAGAGATTGGACGGGTAGGAACTATCCCAACCTAGGTCGTAGCTCGAGTTTGCACGAGAGTGGGCTTGAGATACGATTGAACGATGATGCTGTTCTTCACGCTAGCTTGCCTAGGTTAGGGTTTGCAAGAGATTGGACCCTACCCTTGGTTTGCTATAGACCGGCAATAGCGCGAGAGCGTGAGTTTGGTTCTACATTTAGTTGCAACTAGTTCACCTCAATTGCAAGTCTAGCAATTGTGAAACCTACTAATCACAATGACGAGATACGGTTTGTAGCGGGGATTCCCTACCCCTAGACGTTTTTATTAATTTGATATTTCTTTTATACAATTGAACGACTGTGACCGCTTTATTGCGAACATTTCACGACTGTTCTTATAGCCAGGTGAATTGAAGAAGACACTGTCATTTGTCCTCCTCGTGTTCGATACCCTCTCACCACTACACCGTGCGCTTGCGGTAAGACTAGCGAGTCTCGTCACGGGTGTGAATCCGGGGCGCGACCAAGTTTTTGGCGCCGTTGTCGGGGAGGCGATAGTGTTTGATTCTACCTAGCTAGCTATTTTTCCTTTTGTTTTATTACATCTATTTTTATTTTGCCCTTCCTTTGTGCTAACTATTTCTTTGAAACTATGTTTTCCCTTGCATGTACACGAGATCCACGGCGGACCCTGAAGAAATACTATACGATCCGGAGATCGAACGTACATTGAGGAGGATCAGAGCGGAGAGGAGACTCGATACGGAAGGGAATTTTATGACCCATACTGAGACAGCCGAAGAATTGGCAGCACGAATGGCGAGGATCATTTCCATTAGAGATAGGCTTCGGCCTAAGACTTCCTCTACGACCTCGTCCATAGCTATGCCGGAGTTGGCGGCCGAAAAAAATTTCAAGTTGAAGACTGGATTGGTAGTTCTGATGCAGCAAGATCCTTTTCATGGGAATTCCCATAAAAACCCTCATTACCACATCCAGCTCTTTTTGTCAAAATGTGCCACTTTCCAAATGTCGGGCGTCTCCATAGATGCTATCAGACTTCGCCTCTTCCCCTTAACACTCAAGGAAAAAGCCTTATATTGGTTGAGGACGCAAGCTAAAGGAATCTTCACCACTTGGGATGAATTGGCGAGTGCCTTTGTCGACAAATTTTACCCGCCCTCCAAGACTGTGAAGATAAGAAGTGCTCTCATGTCCTTCAAGCAAGGACCTCAAGAGACTCTCTATGAGGCGTGTGAGCGCTTCAAGGACTTGCAACATCAATGCCCTCATCACAGCATAGAGGATTGGGAGCTTGTCCACAGTTTCTACAATGGACTCCAACCGGGCACAAAACAGATTATTGATGCTACCGCCAACGGAGCCATTTTGTCAAAGACCCCCGATGAAGCTACGGCCTTGCTTGAGGAGATGGCCTCCAACAACCAACAATGGGGGGACGAGAGAGGACATTCTTCGTCCTCCTTGAAGCCCACGAGTATTTATGAGGCCAAGGCCGTGGCGGAGCTTGCTAGCAAATTTGACTCTCTCCACAAGGTGGTGGAGAGGTTGGAGAAATACATTACCGAGCCGCAAGGAGCCCCTACTACATCTGCACCAACAAACCATATGAGTGATTGGCAAGACCAATCCCAAGCCATGTATGTGGGAGGAGAGCATGGAGAAGGAGCTTTGGAGCAAATTCAGTATGTTGCGGGGAATTCCGGATATTGGGCCAACCCGGCCGCTAGAAACCATCCGGGTTTTTCTTATGCTGATAATGATGGTGCTTTGAACCCCCCACCTCAACAACCTCCTCAAGCTCGGGCTCCACCACCACAACCGAATTATCAACCAAGGGGGCCACCGCAACAAAACTTCCCACAAAGGCAACAAGTGGGACCTTATAGGCCATCCAGGTATAATCAAGGTTGGAGAAATCCCAACCCTCCGCAAGCTCAACCACGTTCGGATTTTGAAGCTAAGGTGGAGGAGTTTATGGCGGAGCAGAGAAAGATTAACGCTACGTTGAAAGCGGGACAAGATTCTCTCACCACCGCCGTCGCTCAAATTGGGGAGCAACTTGCGTTGCTCAATAGAAACAACCAACAATTGCCGGCTCAACCCGAGCCAAATCTACGGGGCAACACTGGCCATATCAATGCGGTTGTTGCGGTTATGATAAGGGGTGGGAAGGATACCACTCCCCCCATGACTCAAATCCAGGAACCCGTGGTGGAGATTCTAGAAGAGAGCGAGCCGGTGATTGAGGTGGAAAAAGAGAAGGTGCCGCAAGAAGGAGCAAAATCTAGAGTGGAGGAACCTATTGATGAGCGCCGATTCATGCCATCGGTGCCTTTCCCTCACCGGCTAACTAAAGCCAAGATCGAGAAGAGGCTAGCCAAGTTCCTCGAATACTTGAGAGGGGTGAGCCTCAATATCCCTTTCCTTGATGCCATAGTAGAAATCCCATCCTACGCGAAGTTTTTAAAGGACTTGATCACGGTAAGAAAAAGGAAGGAGAAGATCATGCTCGCGGAACAAGGAACTTGGTTCACTAGGAAGGAAAAGGAGCCCGCCAAATTTAAAGATCCCGGGAGCTTCCGGATTCCTTGCACACTAGGAGGTGTCCCCTTACAAAAAGCATTGGTTGATTTGGGCGCTAGTGTGAGCATCATGCCTCTCACCATGTTCCGAAAGTTGAATACCGGCACGGATTTAAAGCCAACCGACATGAGGATTCAACTCACGGACGGTCGAATTACAAAGCCGGTTGGGATCACAGAGAACATCCCACTCCAAGTTTCGGGGGGCATATGCTTGCCTTGTGATTTTGTGATCATGGACATCAAGGAGGAGGGTGACACATCGCTCATACTTGGACGCCCATTCCTCGCCACCGCCGATGTAATTGTCGATGTGCGGGAAGGTACGCTTACCTTGAATGTTGGCAACATTGAAGTCGAGCTCTATATACCAAAGGCTATGAAGCACATGCCGTATCATGAGGAGCTAGATTACTTGGACCTTCTTGATGAGGTCATTGAAGAGGCTATCCCCCACTCCATCGGTGCACTCCACGATGATGGTTTTGAAGAAAGCCAAGATTTGAGCGAAGAAAAGAAGACGGAGGACTATCCCGATAGCTCCACGGCGAATGATGATGGCGACACTGGTGTCGTGAGAATACGGGAGCTTTGCAAGCTCTCGACATTGAAGAATCCGAAGAAAGCTCCACCGATTCGAAGATCGGTGTCACCGGCGAAGTCAAGGACCGGAACAAGCTCAAGCTTGGGGGAGCCATCCCCCAACATTGCTCATGATGAAGGGGCGCTGAGGAAGGCCACGTACCACCACGATCCAAATCCGAGCGGTCTTCCCGGCAAGTTCGACGGGTGCATCTCGTATGCACCCAACATCACGCGTTAATTGAAAATCCAAAGGGGTCGAGCTCAAGACCTTAAACGAGCGCTTGTCGGGAGGCAACCCGACGGTTTTTGCATTATTTTTATTTGATTTTTATTTTTGGTTTAGAATTTTGTTAGTTTTTAGAGTCTGTTTGCCCATAAAAATAGTGGCAACGGGTCTTAATTTCTATGACAGGAGAGGAGAAAAGGAGATCTCTCATATGGAGGAAGATAGAGGCAAGGAAGAGCGCTCCAGGAATGCGCTCGAGGCTTAGGAAGAGGAAGAAACCAACTGGAGGAAGAAAAACAGAGAGTAGAGCGAAAACGGAGCCCCGAAGCAAAAAACAGCATGCCACTCGGCCGAGTATCATATGCGACTCGGCCGAGCAAAGGACCCCATTCGGCCGAGTGGGGCACCAACCAGGGAAGTCTGCGGAACCAACTCTCTGTCCTTTTTTTGTGCATTTCGTATTAACTGCCACTCGGCAGAGTACGTTTAGCCACTCGGCCGAGGGAAACAGATACCCTCCTAGGGCGAGAATTGCCAAGTGCTTGTGCCACTCGGCTGAAGGAGTTTTCTCCCTTCGACCGAGTGAACAGAAGCCACTCGGCCGAGTCGTAAGTGGCAGGGAGAAATTTAAATTTTTTTTTAACGTTACGTCACTCGGCCGAGCAACATAGTCCCTCGGCCGAGTCGTAACTACCCCTATATATATCGCTGTGGGCTCGGTGCGATTTTCAACGCAACTAATTCCCAATTTCCGCCCGAGCCCAGCGACCGTTCGTCTCTCCTTACCCGCGACCACTGCCCCCTCGCCCGAATCGCCTCGCCACCGGCCCCACTTGTCCGACCACCACCGGCGAGCGCCTCCCGCCGACACTCCTACCTCCGGCGAGTACCCTCGCCGTCGGCCGACCGCCTGCAACCCCGATTTTGCCCCTTAGCTCCATTTTCTCCCATTTTTGACGATCCGTACGCCCGTTGAGCCCAAAAATCAAATTAACTTCTTTATCTATCTATTATACCACATCTCCCCCATGTATTTTGAATATTATCCGCTGATATCGTTGTTTGATTTGCAGGCTATCTTGGGGGAGCTTTGGGGAGCTTCAGGACGCGTTTTCAGCTCCACGGAGGCGGCACTCTTCGCACACACTTGCTGATTTGCTCTCGCGGCATGTACAGGTACACTCGTTCCTTTTATTGAGCACGCCGCATTTTATTTTTGTTGGGTGAGCACTCGCGGCACGCATGCCGACCCGTACTAGGCCACGCACGCGGGGAGCCTCTTACAAGCGGAAGAGGACCGATGATGCCGGTCCCTATCACGCTAGGGATGACTCCCCTCCACCTAGTCCACCTCCACCCACACAGTCGCTTCTCGCCGATCCCATCCACGCACAGCCTATCCCAGCCGATCATGTCCCACCACCGGCTCCCGTTGTCGGGCCGCTGGGGATCACGTTCAGAGACGACGCACAGTGCGTCTGATTTGAGCGTATTGCCCAGCACTCGATAGTGCCCTCTAGGTTCGCACATTTAGCAGACCTTGATCGCCTGGGGTACTAGAGGGGATGCTCACGTTGTACGACAACGTGGGTTGGCGCGACTTCTTGTCTGTGTCGGCGGACACCTACGTTCGTCCGACACTTGAGGTTCTTAGCTCGATAGCCCAGACCCCTGGAGGATGCACATTCTGCCTGATGGATCGAGAGTGCGAGGTCACTCTCGCCATGCTTCGTGCGTTCTTCCAGTGGCCCGATGTCCCCGTCCCCGACCGAGCGTACGCACCCACTCACATCCCACCGCCGTCGTTTGACACTTCCACGTTCTGGACACGTATCACAGGCTCCCACCATGGCTTTGACCCTAGTAGGGCCAAGGCCTCAGCCATCCTACACCCCTGCCTCCGCATAGCACAGTGCCTCATGACGACCACCTTCCTAGCGAGGTACGAGCCTGGGACGATGTATACGCCTGAGCTCTACATGTTCTACGTGATGACTCGCCCCAGAGTTCTGGATAGGGGTAGCGACGACCTGGTCCCCGCCGTCGAGATTGATATTGATAGCTGGTTCTTAGACCGCATCATCATTTCGGTGGGCGCTCGCTCACCTATTTGCTGCGGCGGTCTGATTACTCTGCTAGCCGTGATGACCAGCGTGGACCTACCTGCTGACCTGCGACGAGCCCCGGGCCCCACTGCACTCTCGATAGACGTTATGGCCCGGATGAAGATCTTCGTCTACACGGCTAGCGGCACTGGGTGTGGTTGCACGGTCCTTATAGTGCCGATTACATGATCCTCCCGAGCCCCGCTCGGACACATATAGGACCGGCCCACGAGGATTGGATCCCAGCGATGGATCTCCTCATCCCAGCTGCCTACGTACTAGAGGCCGAGGGAGCTGAGCAGGCACCTCCTGCACCTGTTGACCCCGTGATCCCTCAGCCCGAGCCTACACTTTCTGCACCTCCCGACACTTCTGTCCCCACTTCTGCCAGTGTCGGGAGTACCCTTGCTGAGTTGTCCACCACGCCCACCACTGCTGTGCCTATCTCAGTCGAGCCTATTTCCTCACTTCTTTCCGAGCGTCCACCCACCATACTAGAGAGAGGCGAGCCTTCCTTCCCTGCTGTTGTGCAGACCCTATCCAGCTTGATGTCCGTTGGGGTGTCACCTTTTGGTCCTTACACTTCCTCCCCAGTGGTCGACCCTTCTGTCTCCACCGTAGCCGTCCTATCCGAGAGTGTCGTGACGTCTGTCCTCACACCTGTGTCACTGACCTCTCTTACTGCCTCGTCGCCGATTTTGTCTTCCACCACTACTGCCGCTGCCTCCTCGTCCCAGCCTGCGTCCCAGCCTCACACTGCGGCTGGGCATCCACTAGTGAGCACAGCCCCCTTCCCGCACTTTCCTGCTGGGCCGATTACTTACACTGCCTGTGTCGACAGCCCCGTCCTTCACAGCCTAGACCTGTTTGTCCCCCTGCTCCACCACCCCCTGACGTTTTACTTCAGAGCCTCCGTGCTCTCGAGGGGGCGGTGAGCGGACTCAGAGGCGATTTTAGGGATCTCTCTGCCACGGTCAGTTCCATGGAGACCCGCGTCGCCATGCTTCCCGATATTCAGGCTTGCCTGAATCAGATCCTGGCGCGACTCCCTCCACTACACCCACCCACCCAGCCGACACCTCGACCACCGCCCCCACCACCACCTCCGCCACAGGACGGAGATGGTGCAGCACCACCAGCTTAGGCACACCCTTGATGCCATTGATCTTTTTTGTCGTTATGCTGCCCATTTTCTACTGGTCCTATAGATTTTTGCCCCCCTCCTCCCCTCACTATTTTGGTCCCTATCTTGCTCACATCATTTTATATCTTTTTTGGGAGAGAGGGAGAGTATTTTTGGTGACACATATCTGCATCACTCTGATCTTTGCATGCATCACATCCGCATCATATTTTCAGTTTATTTTTCTTTCTTTTTTATCATGCATGCACCCTCACCCACCCCACCCATTTCACGTCTCTTGGTGTGCCACACTTTGCACATTGAGGACACTGTGCACTTTAGCTTGGGGGAGTGAGTTCTTACACTTTTTGCTTTTATCACCTTTATTTTTAGTTTTTGCACGTTTTTCGCTTTTGCACCCATTTTTCATCACTTTTTCATTTTTTTACCATGCATCACGTTTTTCGTATTTTCTTTGTGTGCTGCATTGTAAATAGTTCTGTTTTCCTTTATCTTTATTTCTTTCATCTTTTGCTAGAGATGATTTTTTCTGTGATGACGATTACGTGGTGTTAGCTTTTCTCTATATGCATGCTGATTTTGTCATGTCATAGCTTTTGTTTCTGATATCATATGCTAGGTTCTGTTTTGCATTTAGAAATAGTAACCCACCTCTTTTTCCGTATGAAAATGGATGAAATTCTATTATTAGTTGATGTCTGATAATTCATATGTATGCTATCGTAGAAAACACACCAAAATTCACGCATTGATTGCTTATATCTGGAGTACTGCTTTCTTTTCTCATTTCACTTCTTCTTGCATGATTTGTACGCTTCACTTCAGGTTGATTGAATGTTTGCTAGCATTGATATATCTGGACTATTTTGCTTTTTGAGATTAAACTGAGTAGATTAAATTACCCTGCTGAAGTTGTCATGCACGTCCTATAGAGTGAACCGAGAGATGCATTTAATTCTTTCTCCACATATCTTGAACATTATTTCTCTATTTTAAGCTCATTGGTGAAAACCCTAGGCAATTCTATTATTGGCATCCTCCCCCCCCCCCCCCCGTTATTATATCCCATGCTCCAATTTCCCCAAAACCAAAAAGAAAAAATACTTGTATATCCTTCTCTTTTGATTTGGGATCATTTGTGTATTAAAAAAAAGAAGAAAAAGAAAAAGAAAAAGATTTGAGAAAAGGAAAAGAAAAGAGAAAAGAAATTCGAAAACGTTCCCATCTCATGCCCTTTCTCTCTTTCTTGTAATGCCCTACAAGCTACTGCACAAGTACTAGAGGGGGGGTGAATAGTACTTTAAAAATAACAAGGAGTATAATTCCTAATTATAGTGCAAACAACTACCAAATCAATTTGCGGAAGCTTAAATTGAATGACAACAACAAAATCAACAATGCTAACAAAAGATGTTACTGGGTTCGGATCCACCCAAGTCTCTCCGACTTGTTCCCGGTGATCCTACGTCCCAACCACCCCGATCCCCTCCGGATACTTAGGTTAGAAACCCTAACCCAAGATTTCCACTATGATATCTTGTGAAAAACCTTCACAAGATCAAATCATACATGCAATGGCAATAGTGAATCCCACAACCCGGGATCACAACCTTCTCTCACAACCGAGAGAATCAACAAGCAATATAAACAAGTTTATAATGAAATAAACAATCTTACCACAAAATCCTATACCTTGAGTTTTCTTACCAAATAGGTGCAAGGAGGGATTTGAGGAAGATGAAGTCACCAAGACCTAGCACCAAAGAAATGACCAGCAATGGGTGCCTAGGAGTGATTTGGAGACTTGAATCAAGCTAGAGCTTGAAGGGCTCACCAAGAACAAACTTCTCTCAAGATGGATTCTAGATCTAGAAAGTGAGAGAATGGATTTCTTGTGAGGAAGAGAGCTTTGGAAATGAGTGAGAATGGCTATCTCTTTCAAACTCAATGAATCTCTTAATGGCAGCTCTAACCTATAGAGAAATGACCTAGGTTCGTATTTATAGGGTCCCATAAAAACAAGTTAGGTCAAGTCCCAACGGATAGAAATCTGAGGCAACTAGTCGGTCAAAGAACAACCACTGACCAACTAGTTCATCAACTAGTCGGTCAGTCAAACAACATGGACCGACTAAGTGAAGAACTGAGAAGAGATAGAAATTCAGACCTAGAAATCTAGTCGGTCCAAGAAGAATTTCTGACCGACTAGTTTCATAACTAGTCGGTCAGTCAGTGAACGTAGACCGACTAAGAGGTAAAAACAAATAGGCTGAATACAAATTGATTTAGTCGGTCCAAGAACAAATGTTGACCGACTAGATTATCAACTAGTCGGTCACCAAACGTTCTTAGACTGACTAACGATAAACAGTAGCTTAGGAGAAATTTGGCATGTACAGTAAATCACAACTAGTCGGTCAAAGAAGCATCACTGACCGACTAGTTCACAAACTAGTCGGTCGGTGAGTCAACGTAGACCGACTAACTGTAAACAGTACTGAACAAGAAAAGATTAACTCACACTAGTCGGTCCAAGAAGCTTTTCTGACCGACTAGATCACCATCTAGTCGGTCAGTACTTCTTCTTGTACCAACTAACATGCACAAACAAGTCCGAATCGAAGCGCGATGCTTCGAGGAAGTTAGAATGGACTTGAACTAAGATCCTAGAGCTACGATATGAGCGTTATGAAGATAGAATCGTAAGATATACTCAAGGCTTAACATTCTATAGATCGAAGCTAAAAGACTATAAATAAAACCTTAATGAACGGTCTTCGAGAGCTTCGATCAATTCTTCATGACTTCCAAAACGGTCCAAGAGCTTCAACGAAGCTTTAGGCAATGAATACGAGCTTTGAAAAGTCTTGAGATGTCGCTTAGATTGTTCTTGTGAATTTGGCGACGATCTCCAATACTGCGCTCACAACTTGTTAGTTCATGAATTATTTATGTTTGCTCATCATCCAAAACCAAATCCGGGGAGTCCAATATTCAACATTCTCCCCCTTTTTGGTGATGACAAACCAACATAAATAATAATAAAAAATAATGATTCAAATGTAAAATACTTACTCCCCTTGCATTGATGAAACGTTAATTCCAAAATGAATATATATAAATTGCATCAATCAGACGAGTAAGATATATAACGAGAATCGATTTTTGAAATATCGGATTTTGAAAATCCTTATATATATCTTAACTCCCCCTGAAGCTAACACATCAAATTAGATTCTTGGAAAATGAGTTGAATTTTCATTTGTCCTATTTATTATCATTATCTCTCCCCCTTTGGCATTATCCCAAAAATGGGGGGCATACAACGACAACAACTAGGAAATGGAAAATCCAACATCGGGAGTCTTAGATATTGACGATGGAACTAATTGACACCAAAGGAAAAGTGATGAAATCAAATCAAGGTGTGCCAAATTGTCCATTATCAAAAAGCGAAAATTAAAATCATCAAAAAATACCAAATATTAATTCATTTATTGAATAAAGAAACATACTCTCCAATATTCAATATTCTTGGTTAAATTTATGCATGGAAAACAATTCTATACAATTATAGAAATATTATCTATTTAACCAAGTTTTTAAGCGACGAGCGACGATTTCACATATCATAGACATTGAATAAAAGTTAAATGTGCACGACGAAGTAAAACAAAGAGAACAACGATGTATATATATATTAAAACATCATGAGTACATCCAAAAAGATATCGTCTACATCATATCAAAGGCAACATACCATCGATATCAACAAAAAGATACAACACAATCATCGATACACCATCATCAACATCCAGAATACATCAAAATACAACACCGACATCCATAAAACCAAAATACATCAAAACAACCCCAACACTCCATCCTAACCCAAAAACACTCTCAATAAGATGCATCATCCAAAGATCATAGGAGAGGCCTCGAAACAGACGATCACGAGGAAGTGGCAGGATCTGCAGTCTCCGGGGGTCCAGTCGAGGGAGTGGACTCGGGCTCTGCAGGGAGGAGAGGCGTGTGAACAGAAGGGATCGTCGGGGCAGGGGTGGAGACATTGACGACAGGCTCAACGGCTGGGGTCTCAAAAGGAACAACAGCAGGCAAAACAGGAGCAGGGTCGTCAGAAGGAGCATCAGTAGCATCAGAAGGCTGATCCACTGGTGCAGAAGTCTCAGGAGCACCGGAAGAGGTGCCAGCAACAGGAGCAGATGTGGTAGCAGCAGCAGCAGTGGCCTCATCGCCACGAGCCAAGGAGGTTACAAGCTCATCAATATCCTCATCGTCCATCTCCTCATCCTCAGACACAGGAGGAGGAAGCTGAACGCCCAACAAACTAGCCATACGGCAGACGACCTCTTCGGTACGAGCCAAACGCGACTCATGTCGACGAAGTAACCGAACGACATCATCGAGTGTGGCGGAGGGAGGAGGGACTGAAGCAACTGAGGGAGTGGCCTGAGATGCAGAAGGTGTCGACCGCTGCACGTGACGGAGTGCCGCAAGAGATTTCTTGACGGCCGTCGCGTTCAGAGGAGGACCAAGGGGACGCTCATCATCAGGAGGCAAGGGAACACCGAATCGACGGAAAACCAAGGTCAGGAGACACGGATATGGGATATGCGCAGATTTAGTGGTCTTGCGAATACACTCGAAAGAATCCATCTTATCGAGTATAATGCGAGCCCGATTAATCTCGCTACACATAAACAGAGTGTAAATCAATTTCAGAAACGGCTGAGATGGAAGAGAAGAAGATCCATACTTGGGAAGAAGGCAGGATTTCAAGATCAGGTTAATCACCCAAGCATTCGGCTTGAATGATTTGGAAGGGACTCCTATGAAGGCAGGGGGGATAACCTGGAAGATTTTGCCTAGGGTCCGCTGATCGAGGGAGGAGATATCGTCGACAGAGATGTCAGACGGGAGGAGGCCACACGACGAGCAACCTATCAACTCCCCCAAGATTTCTGCCGTGAGGACTATAGGAGTCCCCAAAACAGAAGTCTCGATGGAGTGAGACTCACCGTACTGGCCCCGGACACGATTGGCATAGAATAGTTTGACCAGGCGAGGATATGGTCTAGGGTTCGCCTTAGAGTCAAATCGAAGGTAGTCCAATAGGCCACTATAGGAGAGAAGATCCGCAAGGCCAAGAAAATCAGAAAACTGAACGTAATGCTCCAACAGCAGTGGGCAGTGCTCTATACGGTTGTACGCTGCAAGACACTGAGGGTCGTCGTGGCACAACGATATATCTACACCGCCGACTGGCATTGGACCTTTACCCTTAGCCTTACGGGGCTTAGGAGGAGGTGGAGGAGGGGGTGGAGTAGGAGCCTTCTCGGGATGTTCAGGAGTGTATTCCTCATCGGAATCATCCTCGGAATCACTATCTGAACGCTCACCGGGAGGTGTGGTTGCACGGAACTTTTTGGGTTTAGGTTTAGGCTTGGAAGATTGGCCGGTAGGTTTAGGCTTGGACGTCCTCTTCCTCTTCAACGGTGTCGAAGACGAAGAGGGGGGACGGGTGGTCTTGGCCATACGCTTAGGAGGGGTCGAAACGGTCGCAGCCTCTACGGTCATGGGGGATGCCCCAGAAGAGGTAATCGGGAGTCTCGTTCGTGCCATGATCGCGGCACAACGAGTACAATCAAGCAACGGGATAGGATCAAACACCCTAAGCTTAAACCCTAGAACTGAAATAATCAAGCACAAAGCCCTAAAAATGAACTTCGAAACCCTAGAACCCTAGAGGATGAAATCGGCCAAGTTCAAACCCTAGAATAGGAAAACGACCTAGGAGGAGGAGGGAGATACCTAGGGGAGTGGTCGACGGCGACGGGCGACTGAGTTGGCCGGAAAGATGGCCGGAGAAACGACGGAAGTCGAAAGGTCTCGAGCAGGGAGAGGGGTTTTCGAGCTGGAGATTTGAAGTAAACCGACTAAAAAGAAAAATAGTCGGATGGAATGAGGCTTAAGTCGGTCGAGAATGCGAAAAGACGTGATTGCCCTAACGCACTTAGTCAGTCACAGTTCAAGCACTGACTGACTAGATTACGATCTAGTCGGTCGGTCAATGAGCTTAAACCGACTAAGTCGAAACAGAGGCAAAACAAAAATTCTAGGGCTAGAGTTAGTCGGTCGCAGTTCAAAAACTGACCGACTAGTTTTCAATCTAGTCGGTCGGTAAGAGAACTATGACCGACTAAAAGAAGTTAATGACAAAAGAAAGTTAAAGCTTGAACTAGTCGGTCTGAGTTCACTAGCTGACCGACTAGATGAGCATCTAGTCGGTTGGCTGATGAACTGAAACCGACTAGAAGAGTGCAAAAGTTGATAAATGAGTTCTCTTCATAAAACACTTGGATGAAACATCTTAACCCTCTCATAAGTCATCTAATCTACCCCATAAAACATCGAAATCTTAAATACGACATTCAAATTAGAATTCGAGCAAAAATTCAAACATATCACATAAAATCCCCAAAAATTCAATAAATCTAGCATGAATGAAATATCGCGAAATATAATAGCATGCAAGATAATTGAATGAGACATGAATCCTATATCTCGGATTCACCCATAATCCCCAATTCTCGACGCAACCGCACAAAGGAGTCCTCCTTTAGGGGTTTCGTGAAAATATCGGCGATTTGCTTTTGGGTTTCAACGTACACTAAAATGATGTCCTTTTTAGCAACATGATCATCTAAAAAATGGTGTTGGACATCTATGTGTTTAGATCGGGAATGGTGCACCGGATTCTTTGAGAGACAAATAGCACTTTGGTTATCCACCATGATAGGGCTAGTATCACAATGAATACCAAAATCCTTCAGTGTGTGTCTCATCCAAAGAACCTGGGCACAAGCGGCACCGGCGGCAATGTATTCCGCCTCGGTGGTTGAAAGTGATACCGAATTTTGCTTCTTGGAAAACCAAGAGACAAGGGAATTTCCTAGAAAATGGCAAGTGCCACTAGTACTCTTCCTGTCGGATTTGCATCCCGCATAATCAGTGTCACTATATGAGACTAACTCATATGTGCTAGATTTCAGATAAAGTAATCCAAAATCTAAAGTGTAACTTAGATAGCGAAAAATACGTTTAACCGCTACTAAGTGAGACTCCTTAGGTTGAGACTGATAACGAGCACATACGCATACGGCAAACATAATATCGGGCCTACTTGCGGTAAGATAAAGTAAACTACCTGTCATACCTCGATATAGACGAATGTCTACATCCTTACCGCCCGTATCCTTGTCAAGATGCGTAGTCGTGCTCATTGGAGTCTTTTTCCCGGAGGCATTCTCCATTCCCAATCGCTTTAGCAACTCCACCGTGTACTTCGTTTGGTGGATGAAGATTGCATCGTTCAATTGACGAATTTGGAGACCTAAGAAATATTTGAGTTCACCCATGTGGCTCATCTCAAATTGTTCCTTCATAACATTAGAAAACTCTTCGCAAAGAGTGAAGTTAGTAGCACCGAAAATGATATCATCAACATAAATTTGAACTAATAAAATATCATTATTCGCATGCTTAACAAAAAGTGTAGAATCGGCTTCACCCATTTTAAAATTCAAATCCAAAAGAAAATTCTTTAGGCGATCATACCAAGCTCGAGGAGCTTGTCTCAAACCATAAAGAGCTTTCTTTAGTTTAAAAACATGATTTGGAAATTTTTCATTTATGAAGCCCGGAGGTTGAGAAACGTAAACTTCCTCAACGACATCTCCGTTTAAAAATGCACTTTTAACATCCATTTGAAATAATTTAAAATCCTTATGGCATGCAAAAGACAATAGTAATCTAATTGATTCTAATCTAGCTACCGGAGCGAAGGATTCTTCGAAATCAATACCTTCCTCTTGTCGATAGCCTTGAGCAACTAACCGAGCTTTGTTCCGGACGACGACTTGGTTTTCGTCGGTTTTGTTCTTGAAGATCCACTTTGTCCCTATGACGGTGTGGTTCTTCGATGGCAATGGAACAAGCTCCCAAACTTCATTTCTCTCGAATTGAATGAGCTCCTCCTCCATGGCTAAGATCCAAGCGCTATCTTCGCATGCTTCATTAATATTCTTTGGCTCTATCGAGGAGGCAAAGGCACAATTGGTGAAGTGGTGGACTTGCGATCTCGTCTTGACACTATCATGAATATTGCCAATGACTTGCTCATGGGGATGATCGCGAACGGTATGAAGCCGCTTGGGAATACCTTGATCACTAGGCACATTCTCAACAACTTCATTAGTCGGGTTAGCATCAATAGAATCAATAGAATCAATTGAATCAATAGACTTAGAATTTTCAAACGAATCACATAAAACATCCATAGAATCATCATCATTTGAAATTCTAGAAGTAATAAAATTCTCATTAAAAGAGACATGAAGTGATTCCTCGATCGTAGAGGATCTTTTGTTGTATATCCGGTAGGCTTTGCTACGTGAGGAATACCCAACAAATATCCCCTCATCCGATCTCGGATCAAACTTGTCCAAATTATCATGTGTGTTTTTAATGAAACATTTTGCGCCGAAAACACGAAAATGTTTAACTTGAGGCAATCTACCAAACAACAATTCATAGCAAGTTTGTTTGGTGCCGGGCCTCAAAAGTATTCTATTAAACACATAACAAGCGGTGTGTACCGCTTCCGCCCAAAATTGATAACCAAGTTGACTATCTTCGAGCATAGTGCGAGCACACTCCACAAGCGTTCTATTCTTCCTCTCAACAACACCATTTTGAGGAGGTGCGCGAGGGAAAGAAAACGTGTGAGTAATTCCAAGATCATCACAAAAATTTGAGAAAGACTCATTCTCAAATTCACCCCCATGATCACTACGAATAGTGACAATGGTGGTTCCGATGAGATTTTGTACTTTCTTCACAAATATTGTGAAGTTTTCAAAAGCTTCATTTTTATTACATAAGAAAAATACCCATGTAAATCTAGAATAATCATCGACCATGACAAGTCCATATCTTGCATTTCCTAAGGAAGCAACTCTAGTTGGCCCAAATAAATCTAGATGTAATAGCTCTAGTGGCCGTTTAGTAGAAATGCTTTTCTTAGGTTTAAATGAAGATTTAGGAAGCTTGCCACGTTGACAAGAATCACAAAAACTTTTCTTTTCAAAAACGAGCTTCGGAAAACCTTTAATGGAATTTAATTTTGAAAGCTTATAAAGTGTTCCAAAGTTCACATGTCCAAAGCGTCGATGCCATAAGTGTTGTTCACTTGTGTTGGCAACGAGACATTGTTCATATGACTTGGGAAGATCCAAAATATAAATATCTTTATAGCGTGTGCCGGAAAATAATAACTTATTATTATCATTTGAAATATGACATAATCCTTTCGCAAATCTAACTTTGTAACCTTTGTCACAAAGTTGGCTTATTGAAATAAGATTATGATTTAAACCATCAACTAGATAAACATCACTAATTAAGGGTTTAGACGGGTTACCCACTTTACTAACACCGACGATAGTTCCGCTCTCGTTGCCTCCAAATACGACGCGGTTTCCATTTGCAATGGGAACTACTCCGGAGAGCAATTGAGCGTCACCCGTCATGTGTTTTGAACACCCGCTATCGAGTATCCAATTCCTTTTGGAGCTAAATTTGAATTTGTTGCTCCTTTTCTTTTTCTTTTCCTTGAGTACCTAAAGATGGAACATTTCATATCATGGTACCCAAGGTCATTGGGTCCTCAAAGGTTAGACCTTTGGAAGCCAAGTCCAATTGGACTTAGACTTCCCCACATAATTTCTACTATGCACAACATTCGAAAAATAAGCATTCATATACACTTGTTTTTATCAATGCTTGTGTCCTTTGGGCTCCAAATAGTGAAAATCTTGGGAGCCCTCATCCTATTGGGTGCATGCATGCGACGTTGATTTCTACGTGATGCATGTTGTGGATAGGCATAAGGAACATGATGGAATGGTGCACGACGAGAATTAGTCATATGATGAGGTGGGTGAACATATGCATGTGTGGGAATACGTGCGTGAGGGTGTCTCACATGGTGTGCACGTGCCCGAGAATGTGTTTCATAAAAATCATCATATGTGTGAGACGGTGGAGTAGGACGTGTGTTCCTATGTGGCATGGTATTGGTGTACATATAAGCATGCCCCTTCTTTGGAGGTCCACCCAAAGTGGGTTTCTTTCCGAAAGAGGGTGTGGACGAGGTGGAAGCACCATTGGTAGATGAACTACCAATAGAGTGTTTGCTACCACTCGTAGAGTCACCGGAAGTTGGCCTAACAAAAGTAGTGGCCGCTTTGGATGGACATCCCATTGTATACCCCAAACCAATGTGGTGATTGGCCGGAAGTAAGTCACTTAGGATTTTATCCAAATGGTCCTTACCCTTATTGAATTTATTAATTCGGCCTAATGTGTTCTCATATTTCTCTTTGAGAGAACGCATAGAAGTATCCATACTTGCGATGTGAGCACATAAACACGAGATTTAAGATTCTCGTTCTCAATACTCAAAGTCGAGTTTTGAGAAGTTAAATCCGCTATCTTATGTTCTTCCGGATCTTCAATGCAAACATGTTCAAGTTTAGATTTGAGACTAACAATCTCATTTCTTAACTCTTCAACAACGGTGTCGTTGTTGGTGATGATAGTCTTAGGCGAGGTTTGAATGCTAGCTAGGTCATCTTTTACTTTAGTATATCTATTTACTAATTTAGTGTATTTAGACCATAAATGAGAGTTAGCATCCCTAAGATCATCCATAGTTACCTCATCGCCTTCGTCATCGCTATCATCGGAGGAGGAAGATCCTTGATCATGCTCCTCTCTTGCCATGAAGCACATGTGCGCTTGCTCCACTTTCTCATCGTCCGACTCTCCGCTTGAGGAATCCTCGGAGTCGGTGAATATTGCACCGACAAGTCCCTTTTTGTACTTCTTGGACTTGTCGAACTTCGGCGCCTTCCACTTCTCCTTTTGCTTGTTTTGAGGACAATCCGCTTTGATGTGTCCTGGCTTATTGCATTTAAAGCACAAAGGTGGAGAGGCGTTAGTAGAAGTAAATTTAGATTTTTGTTTGAAGTTACCCTTTCGGAAGAAGCGATTGAACTTCTTTGCCATGAGTGCAATGGATTCCATGTCCATTTCTTCTTCTGAGTCATCATCATCGGTAGAGGTGGATGAAGCCGCCTTGAATGCAATCGCCTTTTTCTTAGGCACGTCTTGGTTCAAATAGGACTTCATCTTTTCTTGTAACTTCACCTTGCTATCTTTGCGTACCTCGTATGACATCAAAGTACCCATCAATTGAACTACGGTATACTTATTCATGTCATTACCTTCCTCGATGGCGAAGGTACGTTTCTCCCAAGAAGAAGGAAGTCCTTCGATAAGCTTCGAGCACTTCTCCTTTTGGGTGTAGGATTTGCCGAGGGCCTCTAACTCGTTTATTATGTAAACGAAACGAGCGTAATATTCCTTCATCTTCTCGCCCTGTTGCATATGAAACATTTCGTAATCTTTGTTTACAACTACGAGTTTAGAGTCCCTTACCCTACTCGTCCCTTCATGTAGAATGAGGAGGGAGTTCCAAATTTGATATGCACTCTTACATGTGCATATCTTATTGAAGTCCTCGGGCTCCAATGCGCATTGCAAGGCGTTCATTACCTTGGCATTGCTTACCTCCGCGGCGACCTCCGCGGTTGTCCATTTCTCGAAGTCTTCTTCTTCGGGCTCGATGTATTCCTTCATGGTGGTCCTCCATAGAGATGCACTCCGGAGGAAGGTTTCCATCCGGCATTTCCAGTACCCGTAGTTGGTACCGTTGAAGAATGGAGGCCTCGTAGAGGAATGTCCTTCCATCACCGAAGACGCTCCTTCACGGTTCCTGAATGTGCCATAGTCGGAAGGTGGACGCACGGTCTTGTTGTCGTTGGCAGACATAGCTAAGTATCTGGCTCTGATACCAAATGTAATGCCCTACAAGCTACTGCACAAGTACTAGAGGGGGGTGAATAGTACTTTAAAAATAACAAGGAGTATAATTCCTAATTATAGTGCAAACAACTACCAAATCAATTTGTGGAAGCTTAAATTGAATGACAACAACAAAATCAACAATGCTAACAAAAGATGTTACTGGGTTCGGATCCACCCAAGTCTCTCCGACTTGTTCCCGGTGATCCTACGTCCCAACCACCCGGATCCCCTCCGGATACTTAGGTTAGAAACCCTAACCCAAGATTTCCACTATGATATCTTGTGAAAAACCTTCACAAGATCAAATCATACATGCAATGGCAAAAGTGAATCCCACAACCCGGGATCACAACCTTCTCTCACAACCGAGAGAATCAACAAGCAATATAAACAAGTTTATAATGAAATAAACAATCTTACCACAAAATCCTATACCTTGAGTTTTCTTACCAAATAGGTGCAAGGAGGGATTTGAGGAAGATGAAGTCACCAAGACCTAGCACCAAAGAAATGACCAGCAATGGGTGCCTAGGAGTGATTTGGAGACTTGAATCAAGCTAGAGCTTGAAGGGCTCACCAAGAACAAACTTCTCTTAAGATGGATTCTAGATCTAGAAAGTGAGAGAATGGATTTCTTGTGAGGAAGAGAGCTTTGGAAATGAGTGAGAATGGCTATCTCTTTCAAACTCAATGAATCTCTTAATGGCAGCTCTAACCTAGAGAGAAATGACCTAGGTTCGTATTTATATGGTCCCATAAAAACAAGTTAGGTCAAGTCCCAACGGATAGAAATCTGAGGCAACTAGTCGGTCAAAGAACAACCACTGACCGACTAGTTCATCAACTAGTCGGTCAGTCAAACAACATGGACCGACTAAGTGAAGAACTGAGAAGAGATAGAAATTCAGACCTAGAAATCTAGTCGGTCCAAGAAGACTTTCTGACCGACTAGTTTCATAACTAGTCGGTCAGTCAGTGAACGTAGACCGACTAAGAGGCAAAAACAAATAGGCTGAATACAAATTGATTTAGTCGGTCCAAGAACAAATGTTGACCGACTAGATTATCAACTAGTCGGTCACCAAACGTTCTTAGACCGACTAACGATAAACAGTAGCTTCGGAGAAATTTGGCATGTACAGTAAATCACAACTAGTCGGTCAAAGAAGCATCACTGACCGACTAATTCACAAACTAGTCGGTCGGTGAGTCAACGTAGACCGACTAACTGTAAACAGTACTGAACAAGAAAAGATTAACTCACACTAGTCGGTCCAAGATGCTTTTCTGACCGACTAGATCACCATCTAGTCAGTCAGTACTTCTTCTTGTACCAACTAACATGCACAAACAAGTCCGAATCGAAGCGCGATGCTTCGAGAAAGTTAGAATGGACTTGAACTAAGATCCTAGAGCTACGATATGAGCGTTATGAAGATAGAATCGTAAGATATACTCAAGGCTTAACATTCTATAGATCGAAGCTAAAAGACTATAAATAAAATCTTAATGAACGGTCTTCGAGAGCTTCGATCAATTCTTCATGACTTCCAAAACGGTCCAAGAGCTTCAACGAAGCTTTAGGCAATGAATACGAGCTTTGAGAAGTCTTGAGATGTCGCTTAGATTGTTCTTGTGAATTTGGCGACGATCTCTAATACTGCGTTCACAAATTGTTAGTTCATGAATTATTTATGTTTGCTCATCATCCAAAACCAAATCTGGGGAGTCCAATATTCAACATTTCTTCCCTCTTTCGCTTTTATTTTTATTTCTTTTACTTTTGGAGCTTCAAAAGAAACGGGGGATGTAAATATTGTTTTTTTATGCCACCACGCTTATGGATAAGCTTGGGGGAGAGGATCCAATGATGTGTGAGAGAGTGAATACTTGACGGTGCATGACAACCTAGGCTAAGTAATATTTTATACTCGGTGAGATTGCTAAAAGTTTCACGAAATCCAGAAATCTACGCTTAGCAATCATTTCATGAAAACCACACTTTTCTATTCTTACTACTCTATTGTGTGATATCTCTTATACTCCTTATAGAAAGCATTCAATTGAAAAGTGTGTGATCTACGATTTTGTATACCGCTTTAGATGCTTCAAACGATGCTAATTCTAGAATTATTCCATTTTTCATGATATATTGATATTCTTGGGTTTTCTATTTCAAATGCACCATTATACTATGATATCGAGATAAAAGTCTTTGACATGTGTTTTATATTCGATGCGTGCTATATGAGTAAGCAAAACCCACGTCCTGAGAAAAATGATCTAGCAGCTTCCTTCTTCATTTTCAATTTTGTTTTTCGTTTTTCATTTTCCCACTTTCCATCATTTCTATTTTCTTTATCCACCGGGTTCGCTTTTTACTCATCTTCCTCGAGGACGAGTAAGTGGTAAGCTTGGGGGATTTTGATCACTCCATATTTTACACCTTTTTACTGCATGTTTGCATGAAATTTTGATCGCTCGAATCGCGTTTTTCACGATTATTCGACAATATTGCGATTCTTTTGCACGATTTCTTGTTTTTGTCGAATTTCAGGAGATTTCGAGCGATTTGGAGTGATTCTGAGATGCACCCACTCCGGAGTGTCACCCGTGACTCTTTCGAGTGGAACTTTACTATTGGAGAGGAGTGGAAGAAGAAAGAACGTCGTAGGAGCGACGATGGAGCAAAAATACGAAGATTGGGCATTTTCAGCGTGTCACTCGGCCGAGTGAAGGAGTCACTCGACCGACCATCGAAAGCCCGCTCGGCCGGCCAGATCGGACACGCGACAAATAGAGTATCAGCGTGCACTCGGCCGACCATCGCCCGCCCACTCGGCCGAACCACGGAGACACCACTCGCCCGAGTGGCATCAAGACGACGACAAGAAAAATCCCAGACTTACTGTAATCTGTCAGTCAACCCCCGAGTTCCGACTCGGCCGAGTGAAGAAGTCTCCTCGACCGAAGCAAAGAAAGTCACTCGGCCGAGTGACTCTCGAGGAGCCGACCCCCGAAAGTCCGAAGTTACTGGAATTTGTCAGGGTTTGTCACTCGGCCGAATGACATTTGTCACTCGGCCGAGTGAGCCGCGCTGCCTGTAGCGTAAATTGCGATTTTCAGGCTGCGTAGGGGCAATTTTGTCACAGTTTTTTGGGCGATTTTGGGGGGTATTTAACCCCAGTTTTTAACCTAGTTTAGAGAGCTTTTTCAGAACTTTTGGAAGCCTTTTTTAGATTACTTTTTAGGAGATTAGATTGAGCTTTTAGGGGAGAGATAAAAGTGTTATTTTGTTGGATGCTATTGAATCTTCATTGGTTTGTCTCTCTCTCTATTAAAAACCTCATTTTTTATTGATATATTGAATATTGCAATGAATTCTATTGTTTTTATTATTGAATTTCCATTGAATTGCATTATGAATTGTGAGTAGTTTTATCGTCTTAAGGCGTAGGGATGAACCCTACGAACCCTATTTCTAATTTGCGATGAATTGGTGAAATTATTGCTAGAATTGATTAGGGTTAGTTTGTGATTGATTTAATACGAATAGCTAGGGATTCATACCGATTGAGATTTGCAAGAGAGTGGATCCCAACTCGATAGGAAGCCCTAGAAATTCGAATTGGGTTACAATTGGATTTCTCTGGAATCGGTTTGCAAGAGATTGGACCGAAACTAGGATTTTTGATTGCAATTCTATACCAATATCCGTTTGTAAGAGATTGGACGGGTAGGAACTATCCCAACCTAGGTCGTAGCTCGAGTTTGCACGAGAGTGGGCTCGAGATACGATTGAACAATGATGTTGTTCTTCACGCTAGCTTGCCTATGTTAGGGTTTGCAAGAGATGGGACCCTACCTTAGGTTTGCTATACACTGGCAATAGCGCGAGAGCATGAGTTTGGTTCTACATTTAGTTGCAACTAGTTCACCTCAATTGCAAGTCTAGCAATTGTGAAACCTACTAATCACAATGACGAGATACGGTTTGTAGCGGGGATTCCCTACCCCTAGGCGTTTTTATTAATTTGATATTTCTTTTATACAATTGAACGACTATGACCGCTTTATTGCGAACATTTCTCGACTGTTCTTATAGCAAGGTGAATTGAAGAAGACACTGTCATTTGCCCTCCTCGTGTTCGATACCCGCTCGTCGCTACACCGTGCGCTTGCGGTAAGACTAGCGAGTCTCGTCCCGAGTGTGTATCCGGGGCGCGATCAGTAAGAATGATAGGCAGAGAGAAAATAAGCACATCACATACACAAGAATTTTATCATGGTTCCCCACAACATGGGTACATCCAGTCCACGACCTTTCTCGGGCTTTAATCTGCTATTGCAAACATGTAATACAACCACATAGCTTCACTTGATATGAATTTCCTTCACACCTAGTTTACACCAAAACTAAGATTTCAATCCAAGTATGACAATACACCAAAAATCTATTTCATAAGGGAAATACAACTCAACACCTTACTAATTGACTTACCAATTGCCTTCTGTAAGGCTTACAAAGCTTTGTCGATGATTGTTACACCCATATGATCCTATATCCAAATGATGGAGCTTTTGTGTTTTATGTGGCTATAAAAATCAAAACTTTGATCTCAAAAAGTATAAGTGAAGAGTAGAAGATCAAAAAAACTTGATTAAAATCTATTTAAAATAAGCTTTAGAATTAAAACAAGTTTAGGCCAATAAATGATCGGTAAAATTAGAGAGAATACGCACAAATGAACTTTAAACACAATGGCCAAAGGGGAGCATTTGTAAAAAACTGCTTGAAAAATATAAGAAATTTGTCAAGAATGGATATAAAGAAGTTCTAAACTCTCTGGTATTTATAGCGGGTGAACACATTTCAAATCGAGTCCATGAAACCCTCCTCCAACTGCTAGAAACGACTATATCGCGTAAATCATATTTTCCCATTAAACTAGCCATTTGACTCAATAGTCAGTTATCCCAGGAGGTATTTGGCTATCCTAAAGGGATATGCGGCTACTACAGTCCAGAAAGTTCTAGTTCAAATCCCATTACAAGATAGCCGGCTATTTTGTTAAACATGTGTTTTTCTCTAAAAAATACTTTGAAATCATTTCAAGACTATTATATAATAATTTAAAACATATTAATACAAATTAAAACCATTTTTATCATATTTATGTGTGCGTGTAGCTCCAATATAATGGCTTTTTCAAACTAAGACTATACTTACATAAATTGACACACTTTTTGATCTTGAGTCTCGGTTGCTTGTCTTGGGCCATTGAGTCTACATTTATGTATTCATTTGAGACTTCATTTTCTCAATGTCTACTTCATTTTCTCAATGTTTTGACTCTTGAATGGCTACATGATCATTTTTTTTTCATGTCTTCGTTTTTTGAGCTACGCCACATTTATATTCTTCATGGCTTAATATCACATTGTCCATATTCTACAGACTTGAATTAGAATCATTAGTACCATATTATTTGTGGACATCATCAAAACTCCATTGGGGGTGTCTCAGTATCCCAACAATTCCATTGTTTGTCGCCATCACTACCGTCATCATATGTGGCCGGGGGGAGTCGGGGTGGAAGTGGGGAGGAGGATGAAGATGAGAGGGTAATGTGGATATATGGTATTGTGTGTAGAGTAAAAAATGATTTTAAAGTTCGTTTGGGCTTGTGGAGTGAGCATGGGTGCATAACAATGTGGTCTGTGCGCATATCAACTCCCCTTTTAAGAGCACTCCCAATGGATGGCAAACCATAGGCTTAATGGGGGCTGAATCATACATAGATGGTGTTTTTATTAAAAAAGCAGAGAGAGATAGCTGAACATGGGCTGAATATGTTAAGCCCATGTTCAGCCCCACGTTCAGCTGCCGACTCAGCAGACGGATTACAGACGTCTGGTTGTTACACAACAGTCGCTCGGTTCTAGTGGGCAATGTTAGGGTTGAATTTCTGCTGATATTTGTTGGCATTAGTGGCACTATATTTGGAGAGCTCGGTTTGTGGAATCTGGATTGTTTTTGGGCAGTTTGAGCAAAATGTTGAACATTATGTTGAACGACATTATGTTCAACATTCGGGATCTGAATAATTGTTCGTATACAGAATCGCTGCTTTGGTCTACAAATCTGTCGTGGTGATCTCAGATCTGATTTGTAGCCTAGAATATCGGAGGTTCCTGATTTGATTGATTCCACATATTGGTGAGATTTTTATACTCCTTCCCGAATTAGTTCCTTAATTGATGGAGGTTTGTTGGGAATATTTGGGAATCTGGTTAGTTTCTAAATTGATGGGAGGAAATATTTGCTGAGATTAATTGGTTTTATTTACCAGAAATAGATCCTTATTCTCGGGGCAAAATATCCACATGAGATTTGTTTTAATCATTTTACCCGAATTAGATTCGGTGGTTCCTTGAATATGAGATTTCTTATCCGAAGTGATCCTAGAAATATTGGCGGATATTCTGCATTAAAGAGGAAGTTATTTACCCATAAATAGTGGTTACAAAATCTGAATGGGTTCATATCTGAATGGTTGTGCGGTTGAAGATATGTGCGGTTGAAGATTATCTGCATGGTTGTGCGGTTGAAGATATGTGCGGTTGAAGATTCTATATATGAATGTTTTCAGATCTTGCATTATTGTTTAGATCTTCTTCAGATATTCGGTTGAATGCAGGTATGCATAAGATTTGCTGACGAAGGTGAATGAAAGTATCAATCCACAACCGAGGTATGAAAGATCTTATTTATTGACCATGTTGTATATTATGTTGAACGTTAATATACAACATTATGTACAACATGCTGTGTCAGAAGGCTGGAATCGGTTGGCGGACTTCAGCGGTTATCAAAGGTGGATTACTTCAGATCTCATGTTATCTCTTTTAGGTATTCTGGGATATTCTGTTGAAGATACATTTGAAAGTTGCAATCTCTTGGTTCTATTGTTGTATCGGTTAAAGAGGTTCTTGCCCGCAATATTTTATTGATCTGATCCTTGGAGATATGTGGAACCACTTGCCCGAAGTAGTTCCAAAAATTGTGGGATGTCGATCTACACGAGATCTGTTGAGGGAACTACCTTAACTACTCCGCGATTGAGGGGGAGCGGGGTAGATAGAGGTGCGTGCGGTTTTGCGACAAGGTGACGGCTTTTGCGAAAGTTGAAAAGAACTCCGGGAGGAGGCCGACGGCGATGCACGTAGGATCAAGGGAGTTGATCTAGTCGGTTGTGCAAGGGGAGCTTGCGGGCAAGGGGAGCTTGCCGAGAATACTCCATGGGTTGGTAGAGACCACCCATCACGGTTTGTATTGAGGAGGAGGTTGTTCCTCCTAATAGAATCGCGATAATTAGTGATTGTACTCATTGATTATTTTAGTGGAGTATTCTGATTTTCTGGGCGTGGCCCCGCAGATGTAGGTGTGCACACCGAACTGCGTTACCAAGTTTTGGTTGTCGTTGCTTGATTCTTGTGTTTAATCTGTGTTTATTTGATTATTCCTACGTACTGAAACTTCAATTGGTATCAGAGCAGGTCGCCCGTGTATCTTTTTTATCAACGAAGGCGTGATCTTGGATTTCAGTACTTGAATCATGGCTACACGAGAAGGTGCCTCCGTTGTTCGTCCTCCTTTGCTCATTGGTACAAATTACACTTACTGGAAGTCTCGGATGCGTGTATTCATTAAGTCCATTGATGAGAAGGCCTGGATCGCTGTCAGTGAAGGATGGACACCGCCAACCGAAATTGACGAAGATGGCGAAGAACACCTCAAGTCGGCAAGAGACTAGAGTCGGATTGAAGAATATGCGGCCTTGTGCAATTCTAAATCAATTAATGCTATTTTTTCTACTGTCGACGAAGAGCAATTCAAATTAATCTCTACGTGTGAGTATGCAAAGGAAGCGTGGGATATACTGCAGAATATTCATGAAGGAACCAGTATGGTAAGAGCATCTAAACTTCAAATGCTCGTATCTAAATTTGAAAATCTCAGGATGAATGATGATGAGACTGTGGCTGAGTTCAATGGGAGACTGCGTGATATATCTAATCAGGCATTTCAATTGGGGAAGAAGTACTCTCAAAAGAAGTTGGTTGAAAAAACTTTGAGATCCCTACCCGATAAGTTCTCTGCGAAGATTGCGGCCATTGAAGAAGTGAGGAACACATCCACCATGAGATTGGATGAACTCATGTGATCTCTTCAGATCTATGAAATGAATCTGAAGCCGAATCACAGGGATAAAGGGGTGGCTCTAAAGGTTGAAGTCAGTAAAACATCTAAGCCTGAAAATGACTCGGATATTGCTGATGACATTGATCTGCTGACTAAGAATTTCAACTGAATGATGAGGAAGATAAGTAACACGGGACAGAATTACAGATCTACCAACAAGGAGTCAAGACTGTATCTTTCTACTACTGGAAAGGCAATCAGTCATCCCGCACAGAAGTATGAGCCAAAGAGTAAGGGTAAAGGGATACAGTGCAGGGAGTGCGAAGGTTTCGGTCACATACATGCCGAATGTGCTAATACCCTCAAGAAGAAAAAGGGGAAATCATTAGCTAGTACCTGGAGTGATGAAGATTCAGAAGGAAGTTCTGGAAATGAAGACAACACCAGCAACTATGTGGCTTTTACGGCTATTCTTGATGATCAATCTGATGGGTACACCCCTAGCTGTGTTGGACTTAATGTTGCGACAGCTAGTACAACATTAGAGAACAAAACTGCAAATGTCAGAAAGAATGTTACAACATTATGTACAACATCATGTACAACATCTACAACCGAATCAGATTCTGAAGCTGACAGCGATGAGGAAGTTAGTGACAATGATATCCGTACAGCATACCAGATGATGTTTGAGAAATGGATGCAAATTTGCAATATCAACAAAGTCCTGAAGGAGGAGAATGATAGACTGAAGAAAGAGAAAGAGGAGGTCAAAATCAAATGTCTGAAAGTTGAGGAAACTTGTAGAGAATTGGAAAGAAACTTCAGAAATGTTCTTCTCAGGGCAGAGAAAGCTGAATGCACATTGGAGAAGTGGAATTCTGGAAAAGCAAAGCTGGATGATATCTTAAACATGGGTAAGATTTCAGGAGATCGCACCGGAGTGGGATACAATAGAGGAGCCTTCAATAATGTGTCTGCTGAAAGAAGAAATCAAGTTACCAAATAACTTGAAAGAATGGGTCAGCACAAGGGGCATGATAAGAAGAAGAAGCAGACTAGATGCGTAAAAGGTGGTCATCCTGCATGTGCTTACTGCAAGTTCATTGGCCATACTGAGAGAAATTGCTTCAGTCGCATGCGACATTGGTCAGAAGGAAGAAATGTTAGACACCCTGATATGAAGATGAAGAAGCAATGGGTCAGAAAGTCTGAATTATATAGCAAGAACACTACAGCTTCAGAGAAAGCACTTCATGTTGTGACTAATGTTGTAACATTAGATACAACACGGAATAATGTTGCTGCAGATGTTATGACACCAGACTCGACATCTTCCCTCGACAATCACTGTGAGCAACCTACGCAAAAGTCTCATGAATCTTCCTCCAGAATTATCAGAGTGCTATCTCGCTGCTCTGCTCACGGCTCTTCCTCCACCGGTGCCATTGGATCTTCACATATACCCTTTGTCAACACCGCCGATGTTTTCAATTCTCCAACTACTTTTCGGCCCCTCAGAACTCGACTTCTACCCTGGACATCATTTCATTCGTCACCCTACTGTCAGATGTGAGGTATAGTGTTCTTTCTATTATTCCGTTGTGCCTGAGATTTTATTTGCTATTAATAGAGACAGAGGAGCCTCTGGATGTGCCTCGGTTGAGTTTTTCTGAATTTTCTTTTGGAGTTGTGAGGCTAGCTGAAAGGGGGAGTGGTGTCTTTTCTGAATAATTTGGATGTATTTTTTTTGAGGTGATCACTGCTCGGGTTGTTCTAGTAAGGGGGAGAATGTATTTTGGATTATTGTGGCTCAAAGGGTGAGAATGTGTGCTTGGTTGACGCTTGCTTTGGTTTGTGCCACATAATGCCAAAGGGGGAGATTGTTATGGTTGAATTTCTGCTGATATTTGTTGGCATTAGTGGCACTATATCTGGAGAGCTCAGTTTGTGGAATCTGGATTGTTTTTGGGCAGTTTGAGCAAAATGTTGAACATTATGTTGAACGACATTATGTTCAACATTCGGGATCTAGAATAATTGTTCGTATACAGAATCGCTGCTTTGGTCTACAAATCTGTCGTGGTGATCTCAGATCTGATTTGTAGCCTAGAATATTGGAAGTTTCTGATTTGATTGATTCCAGATATTGGTGAGATTTTTATACTCCTTCTTCCCGAATTAGTTCCTTAATTGATGGAGGTTTGTTGGGAATATTTGGGAATCTGGTTAGTTCCTAAATTGATGGGAGGAAATATTTGCTGAGATTTATTGGTTTTATTTACCAGAAATAGATCCTTATTCTCAGGGCAAAATATCCACATGAGATTTGTTTTAATCATTTTACCCGAATTAGATTCGGTGGTTCCTTGAATATGAGATTTCTTACCTGAAGTGATCCTAGAAATATTGGCGGATATTCTGCATTAAAGAGGAAGTTATTTACCCATAAATAGTGGTTACAAAATCTGAATGGGTTCATATCTGAATGGTTGTGCGGTTGAAGATATGTGCGGTTGAAGATTATCTGAATGGTTGTGCGGCTGAAGATATGTGCGGTTGAAGATTATTTGAATGGTTGTGCGGTTGAAGATATGTGCTGTTGAAGATTCTATATATGAATGTTTTCAGATCTTGCATTATTGTTTAGATCTTCTTCAGATATTCGGTTGAATGCAGGTATGCATAAGATTTGCTAACGAAGGTGAATGAAAGTATCAATCCACAACCGAGGTATGAAAGATCTTATTTATTGACCATGTTGTATATTATGTTGAACGTTAATATACAACATTATGTACAACATGCTGTGTCAGAAGGCTGGAATCGGTTGGCAGACTTCAGCGGTTATCAAAGGTGGATTACTTCAGATCTCATGTAATCTCTTTTAGGTATTCTGTGATATTCTGTTGAAGATACATTTGGAAGTTACAATCTCTTGGTTCTATTGTTGTATCGGTTAGAGAGGTTCTTGCCCGCAATATTTTATTGATCTGATCATTGGAGATATGTGGAACCACTTGCCCGAAGTAGTTCCAGAAATTGTGGGCTGCCGATCTGCACAAGATCTGTTGAGCGAACTACCTTAACTACTCCGCGATTGAGGGGGAGAGGAGTAGATAGAGGTGCGTGCGGTTTTGCGGCAAGGTGACGACTTTTGCGAAAGTTGAAAAGAACTCCGGGAGGAGGCCGATGGCGATGCACGTAGGATTAAGGGAGTTGATCTAGTCGGTTGTGCAAGGGGAGCTTGCGGGCAAGGGGAGCTTGCGGGCAAGGGGAGCTTGCCGAGAATACTCCATGGGTTGGTAGAGACCACCCATCACGGTTTGTATTGAGGGGGAGGTTGTTCCTCCTAATAGAATCACGATAATTAGTGAGTGTACTCATTGATTATTTTTGTGGAGTATTCTGATTTTCTGGGCGTGGCCCCGCAGATGTAGGTGTGCGCACCGAGCTCCGTTACCAAGTTTTTGTTGTCGTTGTTTGATTCTTGTGTTTAATCTGTGTTTATTTGATTATTCCTACGTACTGAAACTTCAGGCCCTTTTAAAATCATTTCACGATCAGACGCCTAGTGATTAGACACCATACGCATGATCATGAGGGGCTGATTTTTTTAGTGATAATGAACCAAATGGATGAAGTTCATTTGCCAGACGTCTGAAACTGGGAACGTCAGACAATTGGTTCTGGAAAAAAATAGCTGCTTAATAACCGGTGAGACATGGACCAAACAGCTGATCGTCATTTTCGAGACATGGACCACTTATCAGATGTCTGAGTAGCTAACTTCAGACGTCTGGTAAAGAGGAAAAAAGAGCTTTTAAGACTTGGATTTGAGGTTTATATCTTGGACTTTGTGCATGTTTTGGTTCACTATTTTGGGCGGTTTCTCTTATATATACATAATACTCCCCACGCATTTGTTTCACACATTTCCAATCTTATTTTTCCATTAGTTATATAATTTTGTGCATTGAATACTCATTTGCGATGGATCCAAATCATCCCAATTACTTCCAAAATTTGTTAAATTCTTCAAGTTTCTAGCCACTCAAATCATCCACAAATTTCGCCACTTGAGACAATGTAGAATAGAACTCATCTATTCATCCGAATCCAACTTATCCATACAATCCAAATTTCCCTTACAATCCGCATTTCACATACTATCCACATTTCCTATATAACTCATCGTAACCCAAATTTTCAACGTAATGTGTAATAGAAGAGCATGGAGGGGATGCCACAACCACTGCAAGACAAGACGCATACCAAAAAGAGAGATTTTCCTGACCCTTGCCGCCAACAAAAAAAGCCAAGCTGGACAATCGAGGGAGACAATGTCATAGTTGATGCTTATCTCAATATTAGAAAAGACTCCATTATTGATACCGATTAATTGTGCACGACATCCTGAAACAAGGTGACAAATGACGTCGCTGATTTTCAAACTGGTGAAGACATTCGAGATTACAAGTCTTGCAAAAATCGGTTGCACTATTTGAATGTGCACGTTTCCAAGTTTGTATGAATCTATAATTAAGCAAATGCACGAAAGAAGAGTGGCAAGTCCGAAAATGACGTCCCATTCACGCCCATAAAATCTATGAAAGTGACGCAACAAAGAAGTTCAACTTGGGAATGCTAGTGCAAACTGGGAATATTCTTCCGAGGCAAACACAAGCTGGGTGAGATATATTCAGAATAATGGTCGAACTCGTGACAAGGAACGACACTCTCAATTAAAAATGACTTAATTGAGCATAGCTGGTCATTGCATGGCACTGTAATTTAATATGTATTTCAATTTATGCATGACAATGTAATTTTATATTAAAAATTTTTATATATGTTTTCACTTTTATACATTTCGTATTTCAAGTTGAGCAATAATTATATATGGACTAGTCATTACCAGTGCACATAGGGCACCCCCACAAATTTCAAGTTTTCCCCCAAAATTTCAAGTTTCCCCCAAATTTAAGTTTTCTCCGACAATTTAAGTCTCCCCAAAATTGTCGTTGCCACATAGGACAAACTTGCCACGTATGACAAAGCTTTGTCCTAGTAGGATAAGATTCAAAATCTTCATCCTTTATAGAATAGACTAGTCATTGCTTGGGCCCATAGGGCACGGTTTATTTAATCGCTGAGTTCTCCACCCAAATTTCAAGTTCCCCAAAATTTCAAGTTTTCCCCCAAAATTTCAAGTTTCCTCCCAAATTTAAGTTTCCCCCCCCCCCCAAATTGTCATTGCCACCTAGGACAAAGTTTTGTCCTAGTATGATAAGATTCAAAATCTTCGTGAATTGTGTTACGAGGTGGAACTCGCGTACAATGAATTTGTATTAATGGGAACCAAGGGCACGGTGGTTATATGGAGAAGGGGGTTTAGATAGGCTATTTAACAAGCGATTAGTGGGGCGAAGAAGTCGATCCCGACGCCTGTGATGGTCACGGGGTGAATCTCGCCGGATGCAGCTGAATCAGGTTGATGGGCAGGGGAGTGACACCGACCTGTGTTGATGGGCGAGCTCTCCTGCAACACGAACAACTCGTCAGAAGGGCTGGGTTGGGGTTCAACCCTTAGCCCCACCGATGCCTAAGTCAGTGATGGCGCTTAAAATGGGGGGCTGGTCACGCCGGTCGGACCAACGGTGTGTCGACCGAGCGTGGCGAGCTATAGGTGGGAGAGCAAAGATATGGAAGACCTTTGCACTCATGTGTGAATAATAGAATGAGGAAGAATTCAGCAGCCGCCTCCTCTCCGTAGGAGGGGAGGGGGTATTTATACCTGACGGGTGATGACTAGGCGTGCTGAGCTGGCTCCGGTGTCGGCGGAAGCTTCGGACAAGGACGCCGGGAACAGGAGTCCCTGACCTGCCTCTGTCAGGCGGCGCAACGGCCCAGGGGTGCTTCTGTCGGGATGTCAGGGCCGAAAGCGTTATCTGTCAAGTGGCTCTTCCGTCAGGAGGTGCTTTGTCAGATGGTCGGGTGACGTATGTGTCAGACGTGTCCTTATCCTTAGGTTGGTTGTCGTTAGCGGCGGACTAAGGTTCGGGCGGCTGCGACGGTCCGCCCCGGCCGGCTGTGGGGGGTCCGCCCCGACCGGTTTGGGGAGCTCTGCGAGGCGCGCCTGCCCGGCTGGTCGCCCCGGATTTTCGGGGCCGAGGTTAATGGGGTGTGTTAGCGGATCCGGGCGGGAGTCGGGCTACTACGATCATTAGGTCGTAACAATTGCCCCCGGCCTTCGAGTCTGAGGCGGCAGCCTGGCTCGGCTCGGAGGGCGAACCATATCCGACATTCTGGACCTTCAATATGGGCCTTGGACCGACCGGGTGGTGACGGCGGCGGCTTCGGAACTCCCGCTTTAGTGGCCATCATTACGATTTGAAAAAAGGGGGGCAGAGGAAAACGAAGCGTCTCTGCGATTGAGTTTGCGACACGTGGAGGAGGTGACCCTCACGCCAGTCGAGGCGTCGGGGGTGTCTCGATGGGCGCCGCGTGGCGAAAGTTTGACGGCCGAGATGGCCCGGGGGCCCCCTGTACCGCTTAGAAAGGTCTGGGAGGCGGTCGGCGGGAATTTTTTGTCTTTCTCCGATTCTCCTCCGACGCTCGATTTTTCTATTTGGAGCTTACTGGCTAATCTGTCCCTTCCGTCACCGGCCGTCTTCTTCCGATCGTCTTCCAGGTTCAAGGGAGCAACAGGCAACAACAATTAATTTCCTTCCTTTCCGATCAATGGCTTCTCGATTCGAGATTGGAGGGAGTAGCCGGGTGGGGGAGGAAGAGTCGGCGTGCGAGGGGGCGTCGCAGCCGGGGGTGCAGCGGATCAGGGAAAGATGGTCATGGTTATCCGTTGCACCGAGAGACATTGAGTCCTCCCGACGCAGGTTGGATAGGATCAACATCCGGGAGATTCGCGTGCGGTTTGTGCGACAACCCTATGAGGTGCGGGTTCCCGGGTTGGAGGAAGCGGTGAGCTCACCGGGGAATAATGAGGTCGGGGTCTATGTCCGGTCCTTTAAGTTGGGGCTCCGCTTTCCGATCCACCCGTATTTGTTTCACTTGCTGAGTTTCCTGGAGCTGCCGATATTCGCCTTAGCGCCCCGTTCCTGGGGCTTGCTAGTGGGGTTTGTCGTCTTGTGTCTTGCTTGCTCCTTGAGTCCCTCCTTGGCGTTGTTTCAGCATTTCTTCGTGGTTCGGAAGTGGGGGGTGTATCATCGCGTTTGCGCCAGGAGGGGGCGAGAGCTCATCCTCGAGGTGCCTGATGATGTCGGCGATTGGATGAGGGAGTTCGTCTTCGTGACAGTGCCAAGTGACGTGGCGCTGACGTCAAATTGGGGGGCGCGGAATCCCTATGTAAATGAAGGGGTGGAGCTGACCGGGGAGGATATTGCCAAAGCTCAGATTTTGAGGGAGCTGCCCGAGGCGTGTCGTCATTGGGCGAGTCTAACGCAAAGCAGTCGGCTCGCCCAGGACTTTTGGGCCCTAGGTATCTTTGACGTTTTGTTAACTTTGGGCTAGGCTCGCCCTGATGGTCTTTCTTTTCCTTTCAGGCGAAGATCCAATGAGGGAGCCGGGGGTGGTTCCCGGTTCGGCCGGTGCCCCGACCTCGGGGGGTACTGATCCTCGCAGGAAAGGCAAGGGGGCGGCTAGTGAGGCGGGATCCCCGGGTCGTGGGGGCGGGGCCCCCCGGGGGGAGAGATTGCACTCCGGACGGACGTCAGTCGGACGAGACCGCTCCGTCGGGGGGTCCAGCGAGGATCGTCCCGAGGGCGTGCCCGAGGGAGGGGCCCGACCCTCCGTCCCCCCGCGGGTATCCGAGGTGGTTGCGCCTCGTCGGGCGCATGTGGTACAGAAGTGGCCATACGGGATCCCTTTGCGGGAAATGGGGGCGTCGTCGAGTCAAGCCTGTGAGGGCGCTCTCATTCGTTTTAAGAGGACCCGAGAAGAGGTCGAGGCGTACCATGATGACCATCTCCGCAAGTTTCCCTTTCGAGTCAGCCGCGACGAGTCGGTATTCGAAGATGCGGGAGTGGCGGCGCGGCTCGCCGAGTATTGCGGGTTGCCGCGCGATCGCGAGTCGTTGACTCGCGTGGGGGCGGAGCGGCTGTGTGGCTCGGCCATATGGCATGTTGTACAGGTAAGCTAGTTTTCTTTATTCGCACGCCGGCTTTGTGTGCCCGTGTCTCACTGATTCAAGGTTTAAGCAGATGCTTACGAACGTGTTAGCCCTGCGGGGCCGTCCCGCCGCGGTCGCCACCCGGGTGGCCCTGCGTGAAGCGAAGGAGAACCTTGGCGAGGTCAAGGAGAAGCTGAGGGACACGGAGGTGGAGCTGGAGAGAGTTAGGTCGGCCTGCGGCGTGGAGAAGGGGCGGGCTGCGTACTTCGATTTGTCCAAAGCGTCGGTCGAGAAGCAGCTTCAGGAAATAACGCGAGAGAGGGATGATATTCGAGCGAAATATAACTCGGAAGTTGCCAGCAAGGAGTCTGTGATCGGGTTGCAGAGGCAGCAGATTGAGGACCTAAAGGTCGCTCTGGCGGCCGAGAAGAGGGAGAAGGGTCTAGCGGTGCGGCGACTGGAGGATAAGCGGGACGCTGAGGGCAAGCTGGTCGAAGCCGCTATCCGCCGGTATCATGACGAGCATGTTGTGCCGATGCTGCAAGAGGCTAGGGAGGCGGCGATTCGGCAAGCGGTCAAGGATGTGAGGGATCGGTCGGTCGAGACGCGGCGCCGCTAGAAGCGTGGGTTCGGGGAGGGCCGTAACTTCTTGTGATGGGGTTATGAGCGATGTGTGGTTGTAATGGGTGGAGAGTCAAAGCTTTCATGTAAGGGTTAGCGGCTTGAGTAAATAAATTTTGATTGTTTTGTGCCAACCTGTATTCGTGTAAGGTTAGCCCGTAGAATATACGATTTGTGGGGGTGTGATTGCCCCCAACTTCGCTCTGCCGGGGATTCCGGTAGAGGGGAGTTGAGATGAGTCACGGTCTCTGTTCGTGTGCTCGGGCGCCCGTGCCCAGTGTTGGAATTGAGATAGGTTCCCGTGACGGCCGGGCCGACGGAGAGCGGAAATGGCAACGATGCGAGGGAAGCTCCTGCTTTGGCCGTACTGACGGGTGTTAGACCAAATATTGGGCCCATTTCTGAGGGTGTTTTGGCCGGACTGATGGAGGACGGACCAAATCTTGGATCTACCGTTAGTTCCATGATTTGGCCGGACTGTCGGTGGCCGGACCAAATCTTGGATCTGGCGTTCGGTCCATGATTTGGCCGGACTGTCGGAGGCCGGACCAAATCTTGGCTCTAGCGGCGATATCGTGGGGTAATTTCAAAATAGGGTAATCATTTCGTAGGGAATTGGGCGGGAATTGTTGGCGGTCGTCTGACTTGACGTCATCCTGGCGAATCGACGGCGGGCGGGTACTGAGGCGGCCCGACCACTGTGGTTACGACACGTGGCGCAACTGACGGTTTTGACGGGACGCGAAGCGGCAGAACACGTGGGTTGGTGATGGACAGGACCCGGATTGGTGACACATGTCGCGGGTTCGACAGTCACGATGCCGATGTTTGCGGGAGCGCTTTAAAGATATATTGCCTGTGGGGGGGGGTAAAAAGGTTGAATGTCGAGGAGCTAGGGCTTGTAAGAGGTTTACGAATCCTTTCCAGAGTCGTTCTCGTAGGAGCGGTCGGCGGAGCAACGCGAGAGTCCGAGGCGACAGCACCCGTTAGGTAAGACGCCAATTTGACTAATGTCTTCCTCGATGTCTCCGATTCGGGGTCAGGGTTCTGGGGGAGTTGGGGAGGGAAGTTCAGCCGCGGAGACCGGAAGGGTGCCCGTCGAGATTGCGGCCGTGAAGTCTGTGCTGAGGAAATCCATTGGGGAGATCTTCACGAAGTACGTCAGGCCGCCATACTCGGTTCGTGAACCGGAGCCGCAGGAAAGGGTGTGTTTTGCGGGCGACCGGGAGGTTGGAGTGTACGTCTCTTCATTTGAGCAGGGTTTGCGCTTTCCCCCTCATCCGTTCGTGCTGGAAGTGCTGAACTTCCTGGAACTGCCGCTGTATCGTCTGATGCCCAATGCCATCAGTGCCATTGTGGGGTTCCTAGTGCTATGTGTAAGCAATCAGGTTAATCCGTCCCTGTCCTTATTTCGCCACTTCTTCTTGGTCAAGAGGTATGGATCGTGCTACTATTTATCCGCGAAGAGGACACATCCGCTCATCAAAGGGTTGCCTGGCAAAATTAAGTTGTGGCGCCAGCAGTATGTGTTTGTGGAGGTGCCGGAGGAAGTGCTGATAAGGGCTGATTGGGCCGAGCTGAATCCCGAGGCGAGGGAGGTGGTGGAATTGGGGGACGCGGAGAAGTTGGTGGCCCAAACTTTAATGGCTATACCAGCAGAGGGCCGAAATTATCGGACGCTTTCTCGGACTGAGATGATAACAGCCTATATATGGCCCGAAGGTACAGAAGATTTGGGTGTTCCCGCACCTGGTATGCTTACGCTGAACTTTCTCTCTTTGGCAGGTGGCACGATGAGTCTATCCGTTGAGGAAATGATGCGGAGGGCCGCGGATCAGGCGGGGCGATCGACGGCAAGGGGTGGCCCCAAGAGGGCGCGAGCGGAAGGAGGGGCTGGGAGCTCGACAAGGGTGCCGGCGTCGACGAAGAGGAGGAAGAGGTCGACAGGGGATGACGTGGCGGATCCCATCATCGACCTGGAGGGCGACGAAGAAGGGTCGACAGGCGGAGGGGCGGAACTGCCATGGACGTCTTCGCCTAGCCCCATGGCGCCCGCAGGGGGGAGGGGGCGGATCCTAGCGGTCAGTCGCATAGGGCCGAGGCGTCGAGCGGCCCAAACGAATGGGACCCTTGGCCTTATGGTTGTCCCATGTTTGGTCTCGAGAGAGCGCCAACCGACCCCCACTGTGAGGCCGCACTGGCTAAGTTTAAGGTCAAGAGGACCGATGTCGATGGCTATCCCGAAGGGGCGCTTCATCGGGCGCAATACAAAGTGGCGAATACGGAGTCCGTGTTTGAGGATGGGAGCGTGGCGGCGAGGCTGGCGGAGAACATCTTCCTGCCTCGCGACAAGGTGGCGCTGGAAGTGGTGGAGCCTGAGGGTCTGTGTGGGACGGCAGTGATGCATGGCGTCCAGGTATGTTACGTAAGACGGGTGATGTCTTTCGGCGGGTTTTAGCTTTCGCCCTAAATGGGTCTATTTTTTGGTGTTTCTTTACGCAGATCCTCAACTTGATGCTCGGGCTGATGCGGCACGTGCCGGCCATACACAAGGCCGAAGGCGCCGTGGCTAGGATGGTCGTCGAGGTCGCTGCCGTTCGCAAGAGAGCCGGCGAGGACCTGGAGAAGGAGAGGGAGCGGGGCGGCCGATATGAGGCTGAAGTAAAGCGCTTGAAGACGGTCGTGACCGAGGCTGGAGAGAGAGCGAAGGAGCTGGAGGGGGCCCTTCGGAGGGAGGAGGCTCGCGTGGAGGAGTTTGCGGAGCGTGCCAAGGCCGCCGAAGAGGAGTTGGCCCGTAGGGTCGAGGAATTCCGGACGTATCAGGAGACAACCGTCATCCCCGCCCTTACAGATTCGATGGTCGAGGGCATAAGGAAGGACCGAGTGGAGGGGTGGGATGACTGCCTTGCGCGGATGAAGGAGAAGGCGGCTGGCCTGGTCCCGCCAATAGAGGTCGATCTTGACGGGCTCGTCGCAAGCGGCGATGGGGAGGGGGATGGAGACGAGGAGGGTGAGGAGCAAGAGGACGAGGATGGTGACGAGCCGGAGGGCGGCGGGGTGATGTGCCGGTGGGCGGCGGGGGTGATGTGCCGGTGGGCGGCGGGGCGGCGGGGGACTCTATGGAGGGAGAGGGCGTCGTGATTGGCGGGGGCGCCGAGTAGTTTTGTGTAGGCCCCCCCCCTTTGCGTATGTTTAAAAATGAAAGAAAGTAATGATTCGCATGACTCGCCCCCGCCTCTTTTGGGCTTTCCGCCTGTGTATGCACAAATTTACTTCTTAGATTTACGCCTTGGTGCGGCCGTTTCTATGTTGGCGTGGGCTGAGTCGTGTCGAGTCCCTTTATAGGGCGCCCGAGAGATTTGACAGCTGGGTCGCCTCCCTTTGCGTAGGTTGTTCGGGTTCCGGTCTATCCGAGTCATGGCTAGCGGTAAACCGGGATTTGTCTTTGGCCTTTTCATCGGCTACGATCGATAATTTAATAAAACGGGGGCTTTCTGTAGGCGTAACGTTGAATTGGCACGGAGGCGTAACATTGTGTCGGCCCGTAGGCGTAACATTGTATCGGCCCGTAGGCGCAACATTGTATCGGCCCGTAGGCGTAACATTGTATCGGCCCGTAGGCGTAACATTGTAGGCGTAACCGTGTGTCGATCTAGGTAAGTGGTCGTTCTCTTCGCGGTTGATCCGCCTCCCAGGCATCGCGCCCCTGACAAGGTGGGTGGCGGGATTCAGAGGGTTCCCCCTTGGCGTAGGGGGGATGACCGCGCCGGAGCCCGGCAGTGGCTTTGGCCCTCGCTCCCAGAATTGGGGGGAGAGGGAGTCCTTGGTGGTTGTTCTATCCCACGGGGCCCTGTTGCTCCTCTCGAGTGGAGGCTCCGCGTGGTAGGTGCGAGGGGATGCGGGTTGTACCCCCCCCCGGTGCGTCCCCCCGGTGTTAACGGTCCGGGGGAGGCCGATGAGTGGAAGGGATGGCGCTGGCGGCCGCCGGGGGGTCTGGTGAGGTGATTTGGCAGGTCCGTCCCATCCATCGGGTTGCCAGCCAGCCGCTCCTGCGTACCCCGGGCGTTCGTGGAGAGGCAGGGTGTGCCCACGGAGCGCCCGGGCTCCTGCCTTAAGTTGTCTAAAGGAAGGAGGGGAGCGGCAGGCTGGGTAGCCGTTGTGTAAGCGGGATATCCGGTTGGTGGATCGTCTAGCTTTGCGGTCGGCGAAGCTCGCGCTCTCCGCGCATTTTAAGGGAGGGTGGTAAAAATGACGAGTCTTTCTCCACATCCTTTTCTTTGCCTCTCTCCCTCTCCATGGAGCTGAGGAGGGGGGGGATTTATAATGGTGAACTTCTGCCCTCATTTATTCTTCCTTGATGGGTGATGTGACCCCGACGGGTGGCAGGTGATGTGACCCCTCAGGCATGCCTAGCATTTGTCATTGGCGCTCGTCCCGAGGGTCCTTTTTGAGTTGGACAAGTCGTTTCGGGAGTCGGCTTTCTGGGGGTCTAACGTTACTCCTCGGGGATGGCTTTCCGTAGGGGTGGCCTTGATTCGCGGACCGTGAGTAGGTTCCCGAGGTTTGAGGAGAAGGGTGATGGGCCCTTTCGGGGGAGGGAGGGCATCGGCCCGTTCCCTACCCCGCCTGTGGCGCTCTGTTTTGGGTGGCCAAGCTCAGTGAACCTGCCCCGGAGGTCTTCTTGGGGGGGGGAGCGAGTGCGCAGCTCGGCCCGGGCCCCTCTCCGGTTTGGGTGGCGAGGACTGGTCCTGCCCCGGAGTTTTTTAGAGGGGGGGTATAGGGCCGTCGCCTCCCCGCATATGGCGCTCCGGTTTGGGTGGCCAAGCTCAGTGAACTTGCCCCAGAGGTCTTCTTGGGGGGGAGCGAGTGCGCAGCTCGGCCCGGGCCCCTCTCCGGTTTGGGTGGCGAGGACTGGCCTGCCCCAGAGTTTTTTAGAGGGGGGGTATAGGGCCGTCGCCTCCCCGCATATGGCGCTACGGTTTGGGTGGCCAAGCTCAGTGAACTTGCCCCGGAGGTCTTCTTGGGGGGGAGCGAGTGCGCAGCTCGGCCCGTGCCCCTCTCCGGTTTGGGCGGCGAGGACTGGTCCTGCCCCGGAGTCTTTTAGAGGGGGGTATAGGGCCGTCACCTCCCCGCAGCCTCAATAATCGGACGGGTATTGGGCCGTCGCCTACCCCGCATATGGCGCTCCGGTTTGGGTGGCCAAGCTCAGTGAACTTGCCCCGGAGGTCTTCTTGGGGGGGGAGCGAGTGCGCAGCTCGGCCCGTGCCCCTCTCCGGTTTGGGTGGCGAGGACTGGTCCTGCCCCGGAGTCTTTTAGAGGGGGGGGTATAGGGCCGTCGCCTCCCCGCAGCCTCTATAATCGGACGGGTATTGGGCCGTCGCCTACCCCGCATATGGCGCTCCGGTTTGGGTGGCCAAGCTCAGTGAACTTGCCCCGGAGGTCTTCTTGGGGGGGGGGGGGAGCGAGTGCGCAGCTCGGCCCGTGCCCCTCTCCGGTGTGGGTGGCGAGGACTGGTCCTGCCCCGGAGTCTTTTAGAGGGGGGGTATAGGGCCGTCGCCTCCCCGCAGCCTCTATAATCGGACGGGTATTGGGCCGTCGCCTACCCCGCATATGGCGCTCCGGTTTGGGTGGCCAAGCTCAGTGAACTTGCCCCGGAGGTCTTCTTGGGGGGGAGCGAGTGCGCAGCTCGGCCCGTGCCCCTCTCCGGTTTGGGCGGCGAGGACTGGTCCTGCCCCGGAGTCTTTTAGAGGGGGGGTATAGGGCCGTCGCCTCCCCGCAGCCTCTATAATCGGACGGGTATTGGGCCGTCGCCTACCCCGCATATGGCGCTCCGGTTTGGGTGGCCAAGCTCAGTGAACTTGCCCTGGAGGTCTTCTTGGGGGGGAGCGAGTGCGCAGCTCGGCCCGTGCCCCTCTCCGGTTTGGGTGGCGAGGACTGGTCCTGCCCCGGAGTCTTTTAGAGGGGGGGTATAGGGCCGTCGCCTCCCCGCAGCCTCTATAATCGGACGGGTATTGGGCCGTCGCCTACCCCGCATATGGCGCTCCGGTTTGGGTGGCCAAGCTCAGTGAACTTGCCCCGGAGGTCTTCTTGGGGGGGGGAGCGAGTGCGCAGCTCGGCCCGTGCCCCTCTCCGGTTTGGGTGTCGAGGACTGGTCCTGCCCCGGAGTCTTTTAGGGGGGGTATAGGGCCGTCGCCTCCCCGCAGCCTCTATAATCGGACGGGTATTGGGCCGTCGCCTACCCCGCATATGGCGCTCCGGTTTGGGTGGCCAAGCTCAGTGAACTTGCCCCGGAGGTCTTCTTGGGGGGGAGCGAGTGCGCAGCTCGGCCCGGGCCCCTCTCCGGTTTGGGTGGCGAGGACTGGTCCTACCCCGGAGTTTTTTAGAGGGGGGGTATAGGGCCGTCGCCTCCCCGCATATGGCGCTCCGGTTTGGGTGGCCAAGCTCAGTGAACTTGCCCCGGAGGTCTTCTTGGGGGGGGAGCGAGTACGCAGCTCGGCCCGGGCCCCTCTCCGGTTTGGGTGGCGAGGACTGGTCCTGCCTCGGAGTTTTTTAGAGGGGGGGGTATAGGGCCGTCGCCTCCCCGCATATGGCGCTCCGGTTTGGGTGGCCAAGCTCAGTGAACTTGCCCCGGAGGTCTTCTTGGGGGGGAGCGAGTGCGCAGCTCAGCCCGTGCCCCTCTCCGGTTTGGGCGGCGAGGACTGGTCCTGCCCCGGAGTCTTTTAGAGGGGGGGTATAGGGCCGTCGCCTCCCCGCAGCCTCTATAATCGGACGGGTATTGGGCCGTCGCCTACCCCGCATATGGCGCTCCGGTTTGGGTGGCCAAGCTCAGTGAACTTGCCCCGGAGGTCTTCTTGGGGGGGAGCGAGTGCGCAGCTCGGCCCGTGCCCCTCTCCGGTTTGGGTGGCGAGGACTGGTCCTGCCCCGGAGTCTTTTAGAGGGGGGGTATAGGGCCGTCGCCTCCCCGCAGCCTCTATAATCGGACGGGTATTGGGCCGTCGCCTACCCCGCATATGGCGCTCCGGTTTGGGTGGCCAAGCTCAGTGAACTTGCCCCGGAGGTCTTCTTGGGGGGGAGCGAGTGCGCAGCTCGGCCCGTGCCCCTCTCCGGTTTGGGTGGCGAGGACTGGTCCTGCCCCGGAGTCTTTTAGAGGGGGGGTATAGGGCCGTCGCCTCCCCGCAGCCTCTATAATCGGACGGGTATTGGGACGTCGCCTACCCCGCATATGGCGCTCCGGTTTGGGTGGCCAAGCTCAGTGAACTTGCCCCGGAGGTCTTCTTGGGGGGAGCGAGTGCGCAGCTCGGCCCGTGCCCCCTCTCCGGTTTGGGCGGCGAGGACTGGTCCTGCCCCGGAGTCTTTTAGAGGGGGGGTATAGGGCCGTCGCCTCCCCGCAGCCTCTATAATCGGACGGGTATTGGGCCGTCGCCTACCCCGCATATGGCGCTCCGGTTTGGGTGGCCAAGCTCAGTGAACTTGCCCCGGAGGTCTTCTTGGGGGGGAGCGAGTGCGCAGCTCGGCCCGTGCCCCTCTCCGGTTTGGGTGGCGAGGACTGGTCCTGCCCCGGAGTCTTTTAGAGGGGGGGTATAGGGCCGTCGCCTCCCCTCAGCCTCTATAATCGGACGGGTATTGGGCCGTCGCCTACCCCGCATATGGCGCTCCGGTTTTGGTGGCCAAGCTCAGTGAACTTGCCCCGGAGGTCTTCTTGGGGGGAGCGAGTGCGCAGCTCGGCCCGTGCCCCTCTCCGGTTTGGGTGGCGAGGACTGGTCCTGCCCCGGAGTCTTTTAGAGGGGGGGTATAGGGCCGTCGCCTCCCCGCAGCCTCTATAATCGGACGGGTATTGGGCCGTCGCCTACCCCGCATATGGCGCTCCGGTTTGGGTGGCCAAGCTCAGTGAACTTGCCCCGGAGGTCTTCTTGGGGGGGAGCGAGTGCGCAGCTCGGCCCGTGCCCCTCTCCGGTTTGGGTGGCGAGGACTGGTCCTGCCCCGGAGTCTTTTAGAGGGGGTTGAACTGAAACTGTTATGTAGGAAAAGCGAAATTCGAAGATAAAAAGAAGGGAACACAATGCTTCGTTCAGGACTTACAGTTACCGGCTATGCCGCGGCCGGCGCGCCGCGCCTCCTGGAGTGATTAGCCCGTCCTTCTGGGGAGGTGGTCTAGTTGGGCGCGTGGTCGACCTTGTTTCCCTCGGCATCGGCATCGGCTGGGGCTAACTCCGACTGGTGGGGGTCATAAGTCCGCTTTGGGGAGTCGATCTTCAGGTTCATCTCTGGTCCTTTGTGCTTGGTCGACCCTACGTAACAGCTTCTAGATAGCCTCTGGCTTCCCCGTACGATTCCCACCCCTCGAGGGGTCTGAAACTTGACCATCTGATGGAGTAGGCTGGGGAGCGCTCCGATGGCCGACATGTAAGGCCGTCCGATGATCCCATTGTACGCTGACATAATGTCGACCACAACGAACAACGTCATTCGGGTGACAACCTGTGGCTCCTCTCCAAGGGTTATCGGCAGGGTGATCACTCCCATGATGGGGGTCGAGTGACCGGTGAAACCGACGAGGGGCCCAGTGCATGGTCTCAGGTCCGTCGGCCTTAACCCCATCTTTTCGATCATGGACATGAACAGGATGTCGCAAGAGCTCCCCGTGTCGATCAGGAGGCGGCTGACGATGGCCGTCCCGATCTGTGCCTCGATGACGATGGCATCGTCGTGTGGCAGCTCGATCCCCTCCAGATCCTCGTCGCTGAAAGTTATGGGTGGGTAGGCCATCCTTCTCCCTCTCTGGTCCCCTCCGAGACCCGCCGTCATTACTTGTCTCGCATACGCCTTTTTACTCGACGATGATGCCCCACCTGAAGATGGGCCGCCGCATATCGTATTTATGCGCATGACGGGTTTCGGGGGGTGAAGCTCTTCCCGCTCGTCGTTTGCCGGAGGGTCTGTCCTCCGTGCCCTTCGGTGGTTCCCCTCTTCCCGGTCAGGTCTCCGGGCTCCGACGAAGTCCCCCCAAGTGGCCCGCCTGGATCAGCCGCTCGATTTCCCTTTTGAGGGTGAAGCAGTTGTCGGTGTCGTGGCCGTGGTCCCGGTGGTATCGGCAGTATTTCTTGAAATCTCTCCGAGCGGGGTCCGACTTCATTTCTCGGGGCGGCTCCGGCAGCAGTCCGGCCCGTGTAGCCGCGGCCATCACCTCGATCAAGGAGGCATTGAGTCGCGTGTAATGTGCCCGTAGGGGGCCTTCTTGTCTCGGGGCGACTCGAGGGAGCCCTTGGGCCGGAGCGAAATCGCGCGCCGGGCCAGGTCGATCTTGCGGGCGAGGCCCGAGCGGTTCCCTCCTTGGTCGGGCCAGTTGGTCGCGGCCACAGTGCCCCTCTTCCTGCCTCGGCCGTGGGTGTGACCGGGGTTCGCCTTGGGGGGGCTTCGCCGGGGGGAATAAGGCCTTAGCGCCGAGGGTCTCCTCGGCTAGCGCGTGTCTCTCCGCCATAGCTACCAACGCTTCATAGTCGGTCGGCGGGTCCCGGAGCAGTGATTTATGGAGGCTCCGAGTCCGCAGCCCCGTCTTGAAGGCCAGCATAAGCACTTCATCGCCACACGTTACCACCGCCCGTCTTTCCTCCTGAAAGCGGCGGAGGTATTTGCCCGTCGTCTCTCCCTCCCCTTGGACTATCGTGCTGAGATAGTCTAGGGGCTTCTTTTTTGTTCGCCCGGCCCGGAACTCTTGGCAGAACTTATGGGATAGTTCGCTAAAGCTCCCTACGGACCTCGCGGGCAAGCCAAAGTACCAGTCCAGCGCGGTGTCCCTCAGGCTTTGGGAGAAATGTCGGCAAAGGAACGCCTCATCCACGTCCTGGGCTTCCATCGCCCCCCGGTATTGTTGCACATGCGTGAGGGGGTCGCCCCTCCCATTGTACGTGGCCAAGTGAGGGGGTTTGAACCTTACGGGCCTGGGGGCGGAAGTGATCCACCGGGCGAGTGGCGTGGCCTCCTCCGGGTAGGTTGGGCGATCCGGCGCATCCCCCCTCCGCCACTCGGGGGTCGGGCTTCGGTCGCGCCTCGGCCTCCGATGGTCCTCCGTCCCCGGGGAGTAGCCCGACGGTCTCCAGGCGGGGCTCCTTCCTTGGGCCGAGGATTCGACGGGTTGTGGGCTACGGTCCTCCCCGTGCCAGCGCCTCCCGGCCAGCTCTCTTCGGGCCTCCGTTCGTTCTTGATTCTCCCGAAGGAGTCTTTCGCGCTCGGTGGTGAGGAAGCGTAGTTGCCGACAAACGGCTTCCTCACGCAGGGTATCGGAGGGATGATGCTGGTGGTAAGGGCCGCCTCCTCCAGGCGGGGACCTGTTCAGCAACGGGTCCCGCCCGTTCCCAGGCCGTCGGGTCGTCGCCGCCTCGTCCAGGATTTCTCGGTTGCTCCTGTTCTCCATCCTCAGCCTCTCGCGCTCCGAGATGATGAAGCGAAGCTGACGGCGGGCGGCCTCCTCTTCCTGGTAAGCCTTCCGGGCGGTCTCGGCCGCCTCGTCCAGACGCCTTTGCGCGGCGGCCGCCTCCCCCAGGCGCCTCCACCGCTGCGCAACTTCTACCTCCTCCTCCAGGAGCCTTTGCTGGGCCGCGATCTCCTCAGCGAGCCCCCTATGCTCCCCCTCCTCCTCGAACTGAGGGTGGAGGTTTCGCCTCACGTCCAGGGGCTCCGAGGGGCCGGGCAGAGGCTCCGTTCCAGTCGTCTGAAAGCCTCCCCTGGCCCGAGCGACAGCCTCGAAGCTCTTCAGAACGGCGGGGACTGAAGTGTGTTCAATCTCGGGGATCATCCCCAAAAGGGGGGCGGACGCCGGGGTGATTTGTAGGGAGAGCGGTTCCTGCCCCACGGGATCTTTGCCGTGGTCCGGGTTCCGCGGGATTGGTATGGAATCTAACATGGGTGTGACCCTTCGTTCCCACAGACGGCGCCAATTGTTACGAGGTGGAACTCGCGTACAATGAATTTGTATTAATGGGAACCAAGGGCACGGTGGTTATATGGAGAAGGGGGTTTAGATAGGCTATTTAACAAGCGATTAGTGGGGCGAAGAAGTCGATCCCGACGCCTGTGATGGTCACGGGGTGAATCTCGCCGGATGCAGCTGAATCAGGTTGATGGGCAGGGGAGTGACACCGACCTGTGTTGATGGGCGAGCTCTCCTGCAACACGAACAACTCGTCAGAAGGGCTGGGTTGGGGTTCAACCCTTAGCCCCTCCGATGCCTAAGTCAGTGATGGCGCTTAAAATGGGGGGCTGGTCACGCCGGTCGGACCAACGGTGTGTCGACCGAGCGTGGCGAGCTATAGGTGGGAGAGCAAAGATATGGAAGACCTTTGCACTCGTGTGTGAATAATAGAATGAGGAAGAATTCAGCAGCCGCCTCCTCTCCGTAGGAGGGGAGGGGGTATTTATACCTGACGGGTGATGACTAGGCGTGCTGAGCTGGCTCCGGTGTCGGCGGAAGCTTCGGACAAGGACGCCGGGAACAGGAGTCCCTGACCTGCCTCTGTCAGGCGGCGCAACGGCCCAGGGGTGCTTCTGTCGGGATGTCAGGGCCGAAAGCGTTATCTGTCAAGTGGCTCTTCCGTCAGGAGGTGCTTTGTCAGATGGTCGGGTGACGTATGTGTCAGACGTGTCCTTATCCTTAGGTTGGTTGTCGTTAGCGGCGGACTAAGGTTCGGGCGGCTGCGACGGTCCGCCCCGGCCGGCTGTGGGGGGTCCGCCCCGACCGGTTTGGGGAGCTCTGCGAGGCGCGCCTGCCCGGCTGGTCGCCCCGGATTTTCGGGGCCGAGGTTAATGGGGTGTGTTAGCGGATCCGGGCGGGAGTCGGGCTACTACGATCATTAGGTCGTAACAAATTGTATTATAGATGTTGAGATATATGTCATAGTGTTCCAAAGTTAAAAATATCAAAATGGACCTTTTTATACAAATCAGATGTTTGATTCAAAAGAATGAGCCGTCTGATAAATGAAAGACGTCTGCTTCTTCTGAATCAGCGTCTTTTTCATTAGAAATAAAAATCACGATAGATTAGATGTCTGGTGCTGAAACATCAACCGTTTTGCATTCTTATGAAAAAATCCTGGCAGATCAGACGTCTGTTGCTGAAACATCAAACGTTGGTCTGTGAACAAACTGCTCATGTGCACCAAAAATAGATCAGGCGCCTGGTGGATATAGTCTGGATGTTTGTTCTACTTCAGATTTGAAAAAAAATTATGTGGCTAGATTACCAGATCTCTGTTCTGTTGCCACGAGACGTCTGGTTATCCTGCTGTAAACGAATTACGTGGGAATCATTCGGCAGAAGTTACGCCTCCCATTAGGAAGGAGTAGGGTTTAGATCCGACATGGCATGTTGAATATTGGACTCCCCGGATTTGGTTTTGGATGATGAGCAAACATAAATAATTCATGAACTAACAAATTGTGAGCGCAGTATTGGAGATCGTCGCTAAATTCACGAGAACAATCACAGCGACATCTCAAGACTTCTCAAAGCACGTATTCATTGCCTAAAGCTTCGTTGAAGCTCTTGGACCGTTTTGGAAGTCATGAAGAATTAATCGAAGCTCTCGAAGACCATTCTTTAAGGTTTTATTTATAGTCTTTTAGCTTCGATCTATAGAATGTTAAGCCTTGAGTATATCTTACGATTCTATCTTCATAACGCTCATATCGTAGCTCTAGGATCTTAGTACAAGTTCATTCTAACTTCCTCGAAGCGTCGCGCTTCGATTCGGACTTGTTTGTGCATATTAGTTGGTACAAGAAGAAGTACTGACCGACTAGATGGTGATCTGGTCGGTCAGAAGAGCTTCTTGGACCGACTAGTTTGCTTCCTTAATTTCTTGCACCTTACTGTTTACAGTTAGGCGGTCTACGTTGACTCACCGACCGACTAGTTTGTGAATTAGTCGGTCAGTGATGCTTCTTTGACCGACTAGTTGTGATTTACTGTACATGCTAAATTTCTCCTAAGCTACTGTTTATCGTTAGTCGGTCTAAGAACGTTTGGTGACCGACTAATTGACAATCTAGTCGGTCAACTTTTGTTCTTGGACCGACTAACTCAATTTGTATTCAGACTATTTCACTTTGCCTCTTAGTCGGTCTACGTTCACTGACTGATCGACTAGTTGTGAAACTAGTCGGTCAGAATGTCTTCTTGGACCGACTAGATTTCTAGGTCTGAATTTCTATCTCTTCTCAGTTCCTCACTTAGTCGGTCCATGTTGTTTGACTGACCGACTAGTTGATGAACTAGTCGGTCAGTGGTTGTTCTTTGACCGACTAATTGCCTCAGATTTCTATCCGTTGGGAATTGACCTAACTTGTTTTTATGGGACCCTATAAATACGAACCTAGGTCATTTCTCTCTAGGTTAGAGCTGCCATTAAGAGATTCATTGAGATTAAAAGAGATAGTCATTCTCACTCATTTCCAAAAGCTCTCTTCCTCACAAGAAACCCATTCTCTCACTTTCTAGATCTAGAATCCATATTGAGAGAAGCTTGTTCTTGGTGAGCTCTTCAAGCTCTTGCTTGATTCAAGTCTCCAAATCACTCCTAGACACCTATTGCTGGTCATTTCCTTGGTGCTAGGTCTTGGTGACTTCATCTTCCTCAAATCCTTCCTTTCACCTATTGGGTAAGAAAAACTCAAGGTATAGGATTTTGTGGTAAGATTGTTTATTTCATTATAAACTTGTTTATATTGCTTATTGATTCTCTCGGTTGTGAGAGAAGGTTGTGATCCCGGGTTGTGGGATTCACTATTGCCATTGCATGTATGATTTGATCTTGTGAAGGTTTTTCACAAGATATTCATAGTGGAAATCTTGGGTTAGGGTTTCTAACCTAAGTATCCGGAGGGGATCCGGGTGGTTGGGACGTAGGATCACCGGGAACAAGTCGGTGAGACTTGGGTGGATCCGAACCCAGTAACATCTTTTGTTAGCATTGTTAATTTTGTTGTTGTCATTCAATTTAATCTTCCGCAAATTGATTTGGTAGTTGTTTGCACTATAATTAGGAATTATACTCCTTATTATTTTTAAAGTACTATTCACCCCCAATCTAGTACTTGTGCAGTAGCTTGTAGGGCATTACATGGCACACATCACTTTTAGGCTCGAACTGTTGGGGAGTGCCCTTAGTCCTAAATTTTTGGTTACCGCAACAAACAAGCAATGTTGTGAAGGAGAACATGTTTGGAGAAGGTTGAGATCTAGGAAACCCATAGCCTCTTTTATATAGTATTCATATTGGTTACTTTTGTGGGTGGATATTCAATAGGCCCAATAAGTCCTATTCATAACAAAAAAACGCATTATCGAATCTAAAAAAACCCAATCTAAAAAAACCCATTATCGAATCTCCCGCCACCCTTTCCCGCCATACGACCGCATTACTTAGCTCCCAACTTTCATTTGAGGAATGACTATCATCTCCCAGAAACCCTAATATTTAGAAACAAACTCCGCCAACACAAAACCCTAGAGAAATCTGAGCAGAAAAATCGAAGAAGAAGAAGAAGAAGAAGAAAAGAGAGATGTTCTATTCTCACACGTTTCTCGCAAAAAAGAGCCCGTTGGGAACGGTTTGGATCGCGGCACACTTGGAGCGAAGGATCAAGAAGCATCAGCTAGATGAAATCGACATCCCATCTTACGCTAGTTCGTTACAATCTCTCTCTTGTTTTGATCTCCTGTTCAATGGGATACAAATCCCTAAATTTCTAAATTTTCTAGGGTTTATCCATTTTTACGTATCAGGGTTTATTTTTCTTGATCTACATGCGAGAAAGTTTGATTATTTTGTTATAATTTTTATTGAATCGGTCAAAGGTAAGATCTTTGAGGAGAAAGCCAGTCAATTGTTTGATTGCTTACAGCAGACAGATTCATTGGGAAAAAAGTAAAGTTTGAGTTTTTAAGGACAAATTACCGTAATAATTTTTTTTTTCAGTTTTTGCCTTGCTGTAGCTATTTTTGGAGAGTGGACTAATTTGTGCTAGTCCTGCATTCGCTTCTCAGTATTACTGGAATAAAAAATTCCCATTTATATAAAAGATCCTTGTTTTATCTCACCTTGCTTTACTTAATATATATTTTTTTGAAATTGTTGGTTTTAATATTACTGGAATAGAAAATACTCCGTGCACCGGTGCACGGGCAAAAAAAAATTCGAAGGGGTAAAAAACAATTCGAATAAACACTAAGGGGGAAAGCGAGCAAGAGTGGGTGGGTGTGTTGGGGGTGTCCAGTGGTAAATAGGAACAAGTTTGGGGGGGGGGGGTTTCTTGCGAAAGGAAAAAGGTGTGATGAGGTGGCCAAATCCATACCACACCCTTACCAAGATTAAATCCTAGCCATCCTTTTATCAATCTCTTTATACATCATGCTGACATCATCTTGTCCCGGTCAGCCCTAATTGTCTTTTAATATATAGATTTTTTGAAATTGTTGGTTTTGGTTTTTCATCTGTATGTTTGTTTGAGAATTTGTTACGGCTATTCCAAAACCCACAATGAAATTCTAATAAGTTTCATCTAACTTGCAATACAAAGGGGAAAAAGGCAAATTTATTTGTTTTAAGTGAATTTTAATTGGTCCTATTTAGCTTACGGATAGCTGACTTTTTACTGCATTCAACAGATTTCATCATGTTTCCTGATGTTCCAATTGCTCTGAGATTGTCGGGGCACCTTCTTTATGGGCTCGTCCGGATATATTCATTGAAAGTGAAGTACCTTATTCAGGATTGTAACAGAATGGTGGATGATATAAGAACAGTTTTCACATCAGTACAAGTTGATCTACCAGACGATGCAGACCGTGCACCATTCGAATCTGTGACCTTGCAGAACACTATTGATCTTGATGCCGTGGAGTTGGGTGACTATCAGATAGAGTAAGATTTTGTTTCCTCGTTATCAGTGCACATTTAAAATTAAGCAAAGGCTAATTTGTGCTTCTTTTTTGAACCATCTAACATTGTGCCCCCCTCCCCCTCTCAGCGGCCCTGATGATCACCGTAAAACATATGATCAGATTACTCTACAAGGTTGTTGTCGTTTGCCTCCTTTTTTTCGTTTCATCAATACGATGATACCAATTGTAATTTTTATTACATTGTCAATTTGCATACCTAATATATTCTGCATGCTCACAGATCAATTCCAATTTGAACGAGAACAATACGTGTCCATCTTCATCAACGAGGTCTCAGCCTTTACTGTTATTCTATTTGTTACCTATTTTTGTCCGTTGGTTCCGACTTACCACTTATTTATTGCTTAATGTTACAGGATAGTAGGATTAGTAGCTCTCCAGGCCCTGTCATTTCAAATCCTGGAGCTGGGCCTATGGAACAACAGTGAGTTTCTGTATTTGAAATTTGAATAATTCTCAAAACAGTCACTGTTTTTGAAGGTTCATTTCACAAACTGGCAACTGAAACATTTTCTTTTCTTGATTGAACTTATGCGACGGATTATCTACTTGCAGTATTTTACCACCATTTGAGCCTGCACTTGGTGGCTTTGATACTCCTAGTAAAAATGGTTTGAGTGGTGGAGATCTCGGTCCAAGATTTCCTATGGAAGACGAGTATGCCTCTAATTTGAAACGATTTTCCGTGTCATAATTTTAGATTGAAACCATTTGTTGGGACTTAACTGAATGCATATTTTCTTGTAGTATCTTGCCTCCATTTGAAGATGACCTTGATGATCTTACAACTACTAACGAAAATGCTGAGGCTATCAGAGATCATGCTCCAAATAATCAGGCAAACACTTCTATTCCTAGTCATATTGAGGACCACTTCTCTCACGAATCCCCTGAAGTTATGCGTGATGCTGTACACAATTCTGAACCAGAGTTGGGTGATACCAATAATGACTTTCCGGGAGTTAACGAAGAGTCTGTCCCTTCATTTAGCAGAATTGGGAAACTTTCTCCAATAGTAGAAGGCCTATCCATTTCTAGTGAAGTATCTTTTCCCTCTCCAGCTCCTAACAATGTGCCAACTGTTGCATCTGCAGACGACCTTGATATCCTCAACACAGGGATTTCTTTGGGTTGGTTTCTTGACTTTTTTAATCATGAAGTTCGTTTGCATTATTTGGTTATTTGCTTGTAATTAATCATCAGTCATTTCTCATCCTATTTGCTTTGCAGTTGTATGTTTTCATCAGCAGAAACCTTTTCTGTTTCTACCTATACATGTCCTCATAGTTTCTTTTCATGGTCTTGGTATGCCATGTTGCAGGACATCACTTGCCTGATATGGAACTTCAACCTTCTCCGCCAGTCAATCGGCATACGAGGAAGAAAAGGAAGAGGAAACAGTTCTTTGATCAAACTATAGTGTTGACAAATGCGTGAGTTCGTTGATTCTCAGAATAGTACCTTTTTTCTAAGGTGTCTGGAAACTGTATATTGATGGAAAAGATATTGTATTTTGCACTCCAAGTCGCTATGATAGTTGGCTGCATGTTTTATAGAGTTCCACTCAATTGGTACATAGTATCTTTCTTTTGTTTATCTTTATTCATTTGCTTTTATTTTTACATGTGCAAAATACCAAGGTTTGAGGTCTCGTTTCGGTCTCGGTATCGCTCTCTCGAAAATTTAAGTTTCGGTATCGGTATCGTCCGTTTCGACAGTATCGGACGTGGGTTTCGGTTGGTTAGTATCGGTAGTTTTAAATATATAAAATCTATCAGATACGTAAAAAAAACTAAAGTAGCTAGAAGTTTGCCTTGCACATCCACCGTTTTACTTTGTGCAAGTACCACTTATTTGCAAGTTTGCCAAAATAGCTTGTAGTTGCTTTGCTCACCCACCATTTTGCTTTGCGCACATACCACTTATTTACAAGTTTGCCATAAAATATCTTACCCAGCAGCACATATAATTTATTTACAAGTTTACCATTCAAAAATTTTCCATTCTCTCTCTCTCTCTCACGTCAATCTCTTCGTCTCTCTCACGGTCTTCTATCTCTATCTATCTATCTCTCTCTCTCTCTCTCTCTCTCTCTCTCGCAGGAGCGACGGGAGCGGCGAGGCAGCAGGCGACGAGGCAGTAGGTAGCGAGGCGCAGCGCGGCGAGGCAACAGGCAGCGAGGCGCATCGCGGCGAGGCGGCGAGCCACGGCGGCAGGCGCGGCGGCGTGGTGAGGTAAGTTTGATCTTCCTTTGTTTTTTCTTTTTTTGCAGTTTTTCCCTTTCTTCTTCTTCTTCTTCCTCCTCTTATTTTTCAATTTTGGACATTTTTTGACATTTGCTGGCCGAAACCTGGGCGATACTGCGCGAAACCGGCCGAAATTGGGTTTCGGCCGATACCGATTTTATGCTGCAGTATCGGACCGGTACTGGGTGGTACCGGTCCGATACGCCCGATACCAAGAGGTATCGGGCGATTCCTCAAACCATGCAAAATACTATGTTTTTGTTTTGATATTAATTTTTTCATACCGATAAATGATGATACAAAAATAATATGAAGATCTTATATGTCAAATTCATAGATTTACTAGAAACTTTCTAAAATTTTGTGGGAGCAACCATGACCTTCCACACACATAATTGAACTCCTAGATGACACTACCATAGTGTTGGGGAAAGGTGCATCCCCTAATGACATGAGCTCATAACATGAACATTAACACAAATTACAAGCACAAAAAGGACAAACCAAAAACAAATGGTTTGGCCACCCAATTTTGGTCTACATCTAGGGGCAAACAATACAAGATTTCACTATGCTATGTGATTTAAGATTACACGAGTGTCACACCCACTCTTAATCTTTCACCCGCTCTACATCAACACAAATTACAATCACAAAAGGACACCAAATTTACATGGTTTGGCCACACAACTTTGGTCTAAATCTATGGGGCAAACAATACATGATTTCACTATGATAGGATACTTAAGATTACAAGAGTGTCACACCCACTTTTTAATCTCTCACCCTCTCCTCATCATTTCAACTATCATAAGTGTTACATGGACACTTTTTGCAAGACTTGACGTGTCATGAATGCTCGGGCACTTCACGACACCTAGACACCCTTGTCCTGTAAGTTGGGCATTGCTCATGTAGAATGAATAAGAAAATATTTATTTTTGTAAAAACAAAGGAAAAAAACATTTTGAGAATAAATAAATGAAAGAATTGAAATGAATATTTGAAATGGTGCATAAGAAAAGCATGTGAGGAATATAAACAAAAAAATATTGATGAGCTTTATGCTATTTTACTCCAATATTCATCCAAGCCCATCACATAACTTTTTTTTACTATGTCAATGTCATGGTAGTTAAACAAAAAGAATCAATGAGAGCCTACCAAACCTTTAAATATGGGATAACTAGTAAATACATGTGCCCTGAGGGCACGGACTCCAATCATCTCCTTTATCCCACCTGTCACCTGTCAACATCTTCCATCTCTCCCATCAATTTAAATGGATCCCATCTCTCCCATCACTTCTCTCCCATCACTTCACTTCAATCAATTTAAATGGACCAAATTACAGACCCAGAGAAAGACCAACAGAAAGATGGCCCCTGCAAAAATCCATCCTAGCCGTCCATGCTGACGTGGAAAAAGCAAGGTCCTTCTATCAACCCCTTTATCATTGTTAGCATTTGCCCCTGGAGAAACCCCCTCATTCGTATAATAGATACATAAATGTATTGTATTACGGCTGTGTCCTTAAATCATATTATTAAAGATTTTCTATGTCGGACACTTTAGAACACTCAAACATGTGACACCGGTGTCCAATGCCCATTTTAATATGAAAGTGGCATGGACTTGAACATTGCCTCTCATGCTCTGTTGCTCAAAGTACCAGAGAGCCAAGAATACATCTCATTCCCACAATGAGAGAAAAAACTAGCACTGTCCTCATTTAGTGATGGCCCACTTCGCTAAATGAACTCGGCCCAAAAGCCCAAGCCCAAGCCCAAGCCCAAGCCCAACAAATGGGCTTCTACCGTCCAACTAATATCCATTGGATACAAAGACTTATGGATGCTCAATGGGATTTGAGATTATATCTATCTTGACCTTTGATGCGGCTGGAAATAACAAGCAGGGGCATTTGGGTAAAATAGCAAATAGATGTGTTTTTCTATTTAAGGGGGTGAGCCGGCCCTAATGGGGTATGCAAAAATTGTTGAAAGTTATTTCTTTTATTTCCTTAGATTAATTGTATTAGGATTTGGCTTTTCCCTCTAGGTTAATAATTGTCTTCTAGTCGTTAGTTAGCGAGTAGTTGAGGTGTAGTAGGTTTTCCTTTCAATTTCAGATCTGAATTCCAATAAAAATCCCCTTTTATCATCAAAACCCTAGCAAAATGCATTAATTGGTATCAGAGCGGTCGATCAATGGTGAGCACACGATCCAAGGAGCGGGTCGAAGTTTTGGAAGAGAAGGTTGAACGGATAGAGGCCCAAATTAGCAATGGTTTCATCGACGTGAGAAAGGAAGACGCCGAGATAGCCGCGCAGATCCGGGGAGAGATGAAAGAGATGAAAGTGAATCAAGAGAAAACGGAGGCAAAATTGTCGGAATTAACGGAAGCTATAGCGGTGTTGACCACACATCTCGTTCCAAAGGCGGATCCAAGTAAAAAGGAGCCACCTTTGGCGAAGGATAAGGGTAAAAAGACCATTTTTTTGAAGACGGGCCGGAACGAGATGGAGACGGAGGCGTGGATCTAGGAGAGAAGGAGTGGGGGGTGTATCAAGACCCCCCGATGCCACGCACAGGCGACAGAAGTGCCGGGGGCCTCCCGCCCCTCGGCAGCCGGTGGGTGGGCCGCCGCACCCCCACGAGCCTCTGGGGGGCGACGAACCCCCAGAGGGCCGCGGGGGTGCCGCCAAGCCCCCAGGAGGGGTGGCCGCACCCGCCGAACCCCCCCTGGGGGCTCGGCGAACCCAGGCGGTGCCGCCTGGGGGCCGCCGACCCAAAATTGGGGTCGGCCGCCCCTGGCGACCCCCTGGGGGGTTCTCCCGACTTTCGGGGGGCCCCGAGTTGCGGCAGACCCCCGGGGACCCCCTCAGGCCTTCCAGACCTCCCGACCGCAGTTTTCGAGCGCATCCGAGTTTCTAGGGGGCAACCCGAGGTCCGAGGAGTGTAATTTCCAGGTTTTCAGCCTTTCGGGGGACCCAACGGAGGATTTCAGCAGCTTGGCGGGCAACCCCAGTTTACAGGAGTCCCGTCGACCCACCCCCCACCTTTTGGGGGAGTGACGGGTGATTAGAGAGCGTACCAGGACCAACCAGGAGGCCACACGGTAGAGTATGGACACCCACAGGGAGACTGGCAGGGGCACGGAGCAGATGGAGGATTCCGCGACCGAGCTGAGGATTATTTTCCCGACCGACGACAGGGGTACCAGCAGAGGGGAGGATTCCATCAGCAGTAGAGAGGTGGTTACGCTGGTGAGAGACGTCTGAGGAAGCTTGAGGTGCCCATCTTTGAGGGAGGAGACCCAGATGACTGGGTGTACCAGGTGGAGAGGTACTTGGAGGTGTCAGCGGTCCCAGGAGAGGAGTGGCTTCGGGTGATATGTGTATGTTTGGAGGGGGAGGCCTTGGGTTGGTTTCGTTGGACTGATCAGCAGCGGCTGTTTCAGACCTGGGCGGAGTTTACGTCGCTTTTGATGGAGCGGTTTGGTGCGGGGCAGTCTGGCGGCGTGTTTGAGAGATTATATTCACTGAAGCAGGAGGGGAGCGTAGGGGATTATATTAAGAAATTTGAGTCGCTCTGCCACCGAGTTCGGGGAGTATCTGAGGAGTCTCTGGAGGGCTGCTTTATGAAGGGGCTGAAGCCTATGGTGAGATCAGGATTGAGGCAGTTCGAGCCAGTGGGTCTGCGCGGGATGATGACATTGGCTAGGAAGGTGGAAGACCATCAGGAGACAGAGAGAGCCCGGGGGACGTGGGGAGGCTTCACTTTTCGAGGGCTGGATCCTGGAGGGGGACAGAAGGCGGCCACAGGAGGGGCAACATCCACTAACGGCACAACGACTACCAAGGAGAAGTGGATGGAACCACGACCTGGAGGACATACACGAAGAATGACCGATGCAGAGATTCATGACAAGCGGACCAAGAGCTTGTGTTTCAAATGCGACGAGAAATTTACTCCTGGACACCGGTGCGGGAATCATACCCTTCAGATCCTGATAGTAAATGACGAGGAAGATGGAGGAGAGAGTGGTAATGCTGGAGGTCGGCGTGGACGAAGATCAAGAGCACCTGCACGTGGAGTAGCTGACCATACACTTCACGCATCACCTTGAGGACAAGGTGGGTTTCATGGGCGGAGTAGTGATGCGGCTAGAAATAACAAGCAGGGGCATTTGGGTAAAATAACAAATAGGGGTGTTTTTCTATTTAAGGGGAGTGAGCCGGCCCTAATGGGGTATGCGAAAATTGTTGAAAGTTATTTTATTTATTTCCTTAGATTAATTGTATTAGGATTTGGCTTTTCCCCCTAGGTTAATCAATTGTCTTCTAGTCATTAGTTAGCGAGTAGATGAGTTGTAGTAGGATTTCTTTTTAATTCCAGATCTGAGTTCCAATAAAATCCCTCTTTTATCATCCAAACCCTAGCAAAACGTATCAATTGGTATCGAAAAATTGATGAGGTATTTGCTTTTCCTTAGAACCCTAGTTTAATTCTTTAGCTAATTAATTGTTCTCTAGTTTAAATCCATTATTCTAGGATTTATTATATAATTTCAGATCAGTTCTTCGTCGTTAAATCCCTAGACTAGAAGTCCAAAGCCACAAAAATCCCACCTTTGATCCCCACAAAAAGCCCTAATCGTATCAATTGGTATCAGAGCACTAGATCCAGGGCGAGCACCCGATTTATGGATCTGATCGACGCGTGGGTAGAGAGAAGGGAAAGGGTGCGCCGTCAAATAGCGGAGGATTTGGCGGAGATCAATCGTCGCTATAAGGAGAAGGTGGCGGAGATCGACCGTCGCTACCTTTCCGCTGCAAAGACAAAGATAGATCTGAAGCCTGCGGTTGTCGGCGATCCAGATCTGAAATTATCAGATCCAGATCTGAAATTTTTAGATCCAGATCCGAAAGAGACGAAGGAAAAGGTGCAGATCTGAAGCCTGCGGCTGTCGGTAATCAAGATCTGAATTTTTCAGATCCAAATCTGAAATTTTCAGATCTAGAAAATGTGATTTTTAACGAGGAAGATCCAGAAACTGAAAAAGACGGCGCCTTCGACCACTACAACTAAGGGTGGGAGGCATCTCAGGCCATCTTTGAGCCACCGGAGGGAGCGCAGAACGTCGGAGCCCCTCCGACAGATCCCAGGAGGAACGGCAAACTCGAAGGAGGGGCGGGAAGGGCCTCCCGCCCCTCCCGGGGCTGCGTCACCCCCTGGGGGCACGGCGGAGCCCCGCCGTACCCCCCAGGGGCGGCGACAGGCCCCTAGGGCCCCGGCGGTGCCCCGCCGGCCCAGATTTTGGGCCGGCGGGTGCCACCGAGCCCCTGGGGGGCTGCGGAAAGGAGTTTGGGGGGGTTCCGACACCCCTGGAGGCGCTATTGGGGGCGGCGATGCAAGAGGGGGACTGACAGCCCCAGTCGAGCACTTCGGGGCCCCCTTGGGCCCAACACGGGTCCCGATCTGCGTTATTTTCAGGATTTCAGCCATCTATGGGGCCCGGGGAAGGATTCCAGCAGTGCAACGATGACGACGACCATCCTAAGTATTTGTGGGGGTCCGACGACGCTTTTTGGATCCCGCCTTGGCCCGACGATATTTTTCGGACTTCGTTGAAAGCGGTGTGGACCACTCTCATCCATTTGACCCGGGAGGAGGCTTGCAATCGACCTGTGCAATCGACCTGGTGGAACGGATGGCCCACGGACATCGTGCACCACCTTGAGGACAAGGTGGATTTTCAGGGGCGGAGTAGTGATGCGGCTAGTAATTGGAGGGAAGGGGTATTTGAGTAAAATAACAAATAAGGGTGGTTTTCTATTTAAGGGGGTTGAGCCGGCCCTAATGATTATGCGAAAATTGTTGAAAGTTATTTCTTTTATTCCCTTAGATTAATTGTATTAGGATTTGGCTTTTCCCCCTAGGTTAATAATTGTCTTCTAGTCGTTAGTTAGCGAGTAGTTGAGTTGTAGTAGGTTTTCCTTTCAATTTCAGATCTGAATTCCAATAAAAATCCGCATCAACCTTCTTCTTAAATAGTTAAAAGAGAGTTCAGATTAAGTGAAACATGTAATCTGAGTGTGGTTTACTGACTTTTCAACTAAAATTTATAACTCTCATGTCTCAATGTCACACAACTTGTAAAGCAGATGAACTCTGTTGATCCTTGGGCATCATGTACAAAGGTCCCTTGAAATATTATTCATGGTGTCTCTGTTTTTGTGCATGCATACATGTGATGTGAATAAGTGTGTGAATGCCAATAGCTACATGTCAAAAGAAAGAAAACATTATGGAAAGAAATTTCAGTATCCTGATAATGTTATCAGTATCGGGGAAGTTTGAGCAATATGAGGGAATTTAGAGCAGCATGATGAAATCCACCATTTTGAAATTATCAATTCTAACCCAAAATCTTCGTGGGTATTCTAAGGGCAAAAATACCTAGGATTGGCTCAGTCTTGAGAAAACAAGGCATCAAACAGAGAGAATATGGGTGAAAAATTATGAGAAGAGGTAGAACCTGAATGGTCGCAATAAAAGGGTAAAACAGAAGTGTGTGCCTTACTAGCTATTCCTCTAATAGATAGTATTTACATCGTAACTGGATCTTGCTTCAATGGTTCTAGCTAGACAAGCTTAAAACCATGGTTCAAGGTTTCGGTCGATACCCCTGGGTATCGGCCGTTTTGTTTTGGTTGGTGGGTACCGAGACCGAAACTTGGGGTTTGTTTCGGTTTCGGCCAGAACGTTGCAGTTTCGGCCGGTTCTAGAACAAGCCGGAACGGCAACGTTCTGGCTGAAACCAATTAAAAAAAGAAGCGGAGAGAGAAATAGGAAGAGGAAGAAAACCAAAACAAGAAGGCAATAAGAAAAAAACCTATCAAGATTCTACAAGAAGAAGAAGAAGAAGAAGAAGAAGAAGAAGAGACTTATCCCACATCCTGCCTCCCGCCCGCCGCTGCCTCCTCGAAGAAGAAGCTCCTGCCGCTTCCTGAAGAAGAAGAAGATATTAGGGTTGACACTTGACAGGATGTAATGGTTCGAAATTTTTGTAGGAATTTTCTATATTTCTTTAGAAATTTCTTTATTTATTATTCTTCTAATTTTGTAATTTTTGTTTAAATTCTTTTTGCATTTCTTTTTCCTAAGTTCTCTTTTTTCATTTCATTTTCTTTATTTTTCCCAACAAGCCCAATCGCATAGCCCAACTTCTTATTCTCCTTTTCTTCTATTTTCTTTTCCTCACTTCTCATTTTTCATTTTCTTGGTCCATTATTCTTTTATCCCATTCATTTTTCATCTACATCTTATAAACTTTTAGAAGAGAGCCCAACAAGCCTGCATGGCCTCTCATTATTCTTTTATCCCATTCATTTTTCTTCTACAGCTTATAAACTTTTAGAAGAGAGCCCAACAAGCCCGGATGGCCTCTGCTCTTCTTCTTTAATTTCTTTCCCCATCCAAAATGCCTCCCATATTTTTCTAACATTTCCCTCTCTTGGCCTGCTCCATCTTCTCTCTTGAACTAAACAAGAACCCTAGTCATGTATTATTTTCTTATCCGATCAAACCTTTGCGGGAACACTCCGAGCCGCCATCCTCTTATCCGACTCGAAAATTATAATCGACCCAATCTTCGACGATGAATCCCTCTCCAATTAAAACTCCTCATCACTCACGACTTATCCTCATATGTTTCTTCCTCTATTTATATTCAACCGTTTTTTAGGATTTGTTCTCATGCGAAAAATAATTTTTATATTCTCTGAACTATTTTTGATTTTTGAGTGGAGTTGCAATTTCCTGGTGGGTTGATTATTTAGATTTTCATGGTGAAGATATATTATTTTTAAAAACCAAATTTCAGTTTATGATGTGATTTTTGTTTATTTTTTTGAAAATTGTCTGGGCTTGAAATCAGAGGGCGATTGTTGGGTTCTTGAGGGTTTGGTTGAGGATGTTGATGAACTTGTTGGATTTGCTTTGTTTATGAGATGTGACGATTCACAATATTTTCGAGGGATCTATCCCTATGGGATTAGAATTTCGGCAATCCTTTTATGCATGGCGATGACCCTCGCTGTCACCTTCTCATTCCTTCTCTTGGTTGGATTTTGTGTTGGTTAGCCGCCAGGTGGTGAAGCTTTGTCGATGCCGTGGCTTGCTTCCCTTGGCGATTCTCCGCTGTTGCGAATCGCTACTTGGACCTTTCTTTCTTGGGAAAACTTACTCTCTGGGCTTGTTAGCCCTGCAAATCTACGGTCCTTTGTCTTGAATGATGGTCATTGAGTTTTAGACCAGTTGTCTTGACCCACGGTCTGCCCATGGTTTTCTCGTGTGGTTCTGTTATTTGGGTTAGCCTTCTGGGCCCTTGCGTAGGCCACTAGCATCTTTGTTGTAAATTTGGTTCTTGGATTTTGGTTCGGTTTGGAGCTGGTATTGAGCATATTTGATTTACAGTAAATCCACCATTGTGCAGGTAGATCATTGACTATTCTTAGTTACTGAGAATTGTGAATTGGATCCCACTTGCATAATTTTTCTTTTTCTGTTTTTGTTGTTTAACTAATTTTCTGATTTAATTATGCGTAATAATTGTAGCAGTTTTAATTATCATCTTCCTTGATTGGTAATTGATAGATAGCACGAGAAGTTATCTTTGGACAAGAAATATGATTTGGCACCGTTAATTGCTAAATTAGAACTGTCAATTAATACCCACTTCAATTGCATAGTCAGGTTAGGGACTGTGCTAGAATTTTACTGAATTGGTTATTGTTACATAACTCGTCTTTGATAAATACATGAATTTAAAATTGACTGGATGCATAAGACTTCTAACTACGTAACATGAATCATATGCAATTACAGAGAACATGATGCATGTCATTGATAACTTATGATACTGAACTTGACACACCTCACCAACCCTGTACATAAGATATAGATTGAGCCGAGATTGGAATAACTCAGATTAGAGAGTGTGTGAGAGCAATTAGATCCATGCTTTCGGCCTGTATCTGGGAGGATTTCTATTTCCTGTTTCTTATTCAATGGATCCCGATTTCTTTCTTGTTTCTTATTTTGGATTAGGCCCAGGATAGTTCTCTACGGTCCAAGGTGGTCCTTGGTTGCATATCGTGCTTTTAACATGGGTCACAATGCTAGTATATGCCATCACAGTCTGATGTACAGATAGAGATAGTATTTGTAGGATAGACAATCTCTTGTTTTGTCTACTGTTACAGCTTTGTGTTGACTTGCTTGGATGATCATGTTAATGTTAAAATGTTTTGTTTGCTTGTTAGTGAGGTGTTTCATTATATATGGTTATGTAATATTATCAATCATCAATATTGCCTCTCTATTTATTAAATAATATTCCTGTCATGTATGCTTGTTCTCAAGTATTGTCATGCAGTTACTTGTCTATTAATTGTCTATAGCACGTTGCACTTGTTTAGTGGTTAATTTTACTTGCCAGTCACTTGATCATAACTATTGCTCTTGTTCAGTAGTTATTATCTTACACCATTGTTATTATTTTGTTATGTGCGTAAATCGTTAACTTGGTGTAGATAATCTACTGTCTAACCTAATCCTACCTCTCTCAGGTGTTCTAGGGAGTCTCAGTATTCTAAGAATAGCTCTCTTTCCTCTGAACCATGCGAAGAATGTCTGATGTATGTTTTTCGGTATATTTCTATTCTGCATATTTTGTTTTCACTGGTAACTAGCAGGACCTGCAACTGTTGTTCCTGTTCAGTAGTTACTGTCTTGCATTATCGTTATTATTTTGTTGTGTGCGTAAACCGTTAGCTTGGTGTAGATATAATCTACTATCTAAATCCAATCCTACCCCTCTCAGGTGTTATATGGACTCTCAGTGTTCTAGGACTAGCTCTCTTTCCTTTGAGCTATGCCCAGAGTGTCAGAGGTATGATTTTCGGTATATTTCTATTCTGCATATTCTGTTTTCACCGGTAACCAGCAGGACCTATTGATTCTTGAAAAAATAACGATCCCTAGAAACTGGGGCGTTACACGGGAGTAATGGGGGATGCTACTCAAATTACACATTTTGCTAAACATATTGCTTTTATTTACAAGTTTGCCATTGTCTTTTACAATTTTAAAAGCAAACTTGTAAATAAATGCAATATGTTTAGAAAAATGTGTATGTGACTAGCAAACACCACTTGTGTATATTGAAATTGAAATTTACAAGTTTACCATTGTATAAACAAAATATATTTAGCAAAATATGTATTTCTAATTTTGATAATTTTATATAAATATGTAAATATGTATTAGTATATACAAATTTGATAGTATTTGATAGAATTTATTTAATACTTTAGTTTTTAAGTATTTTGATGCTTTAGTATTTGAGAGTATTTGAAATGTTTTAAGTATTTTTTTGGTTAAAAAATGTTTTAAGTATTTGAAACTACAGATACGGACGAAACGACACTTACATCTGAAATCACCGAAACGGACAAGAACGAAACCTAAATTTCCGGAAGAACGAAAACGAGACCGAAACCGAGACCTCAAGCATTGCTTAAAACCTAAGGGTGGAAATCGAATATAGGGATAACTCGACGATAGAAAAGCTCATGTCTGACTTTGAACAATATGGTTTAATTTGTCTTCTTCTATTGTAACATTGTCCGGGTATTGATCTGATAACTTGTGGAAACTCTTGTCCAGTGAAGTGGGCCAACAACTTGAGGACACCAGTGCAATAGTATGCAAGCGAAGAAAACTCCCATGCACAGCGCTTGATCTATGGAGGTTCAGCAGGAGTCGTCAAAATGAACAGATTCTCTATGAGCCCTTGTTCAGTGGTGAGCTCATTCTCCTCCTGTTTCCCCTGTGTCCTTCCATTAGCATGAATTTTCTTCTTCCATTTTGATTTAACAATCTGTCTTCGGTTATATTCAGGGATGAGTTCTAAAATACAAGAAGTTTTTGAAAGAAGATATCCACGAATATCTGAATCCGCTTCTTTTGAGGCTTCTTCTGGGCGCATGGATGCACCAGAACTATCTGGGCACATGGATGCACCTGAACTATCTAGGCAGACTGATGCACCAGAGATGAATCCCGTCTTTCCTGACAATGAGATGGAATCTGAGCATCCTCGATTTAATGTCCATGCTGATGACATCATGCATGACCTAATGCAGTCTTCACCAGGAAGAGAAGAGTTCACCCCCTTAGCCAACCATTTAGGTTCAGCATCAGACACAGGCAAGAGTTACGAGCCTGAGGTACTTCCCACATTTGAAAATTACACTTCAGCTGAACCAGTTGGACCTGAGCTTGCAACACCTTCCGTTAATTTGGAGGAACAACACCTGGATGATAGCAACCTAAGGGAACTTTTGAGCATGCAAAATTCTGCTGGTATAGAAGTAAGAGTAAATATATTAAAAGCATTCGCTTCCTTGTGTGCTTTTTTCTTTTCCGGAAGAAAATCAACTTCATATATATTTAAACTCATATTCTTGTTGTCATCATCATCGTTTTTTTCTTCTCTTCATTGTCATCGTTGTCTTCATCTTATCTGAAGTCCTTATGTTTCTGTGTTCTTTCTTTGTAGGAGCTAAGGTTTCTGGAAGCAAGCAATGCATCATCTGGTAAGCTGCTGAAAGCATTTTTTGAAATGGTAATGGTAGTTGTTAGTTCTTTATCTCATTTCTGCTATACATTCTAGAATCATTAATTGTAAGTTTTTGTATCTGCAGCTTATGATGTGACAAAGGTTGGAACTATGTCTACAACTACAAGGTAAAATACAGTTCTGGCATACTTGTCCATTGTTTGATAAGCCTGTCCCCTAATAATATGGGATTGCAGGAATGTTGCACGGTATTTAAAAGATCTCACTCTGGATGCACATACTCCCGAAGACCGGTCAGGATGTTTTAGCTTGGACAGGATTTTAGAAGGGAAAACTAGAAAGCTATGTGCACGAATGTTCTTTGAAACGCTGGTAGGTGGTTACAGTTTCGTGCATTTCCTTCAAATAATCTCAAAGTGAAAAAAAATATCCATATTCATCCAAGGCAATGCCCATGGTTTTGTTATTTTATTTTCTAATTCGTGTGACCTTGTTAAGCTCTAGTAGAAGTCACATATGTTGGGAGTTGGGTGAATCCTTGTCAAATAGACAGCTGCATAGTGGAAACTTAAGAACTGTGAATCAACAATCAACGAGCAGTGTAAACTTATGACCATAAGCAATGTAAGAAATAAACTCAAATCAAACAAGAATCACATACTTGACATCAAAATTTATATTTGTTCCATCCAATTCTTGTTGTACATCTAGTTGGAGATATCACTAATGTTTCAATCAATTTGGATTACAATGTGTGACACTCGTTAAGGGAAAACCAATACTACTAAGGAATTTAGAGAAAAAATTTATGTAGAAAATATAACTTCGGCTATCAATTAATGCTCGAATCTTTGTTTTTACCTTTGTAGATGCTACATAACCGTTAAAATAGGCTTTAGGATTGGCTCTTGAACTTGTGAAAATGACTAATTAAAACACCTTTAAATAGTCTTCAAAATAAACCCAAAACTTGCTGCACAGTGTTCGGACCCACCTTGGATGCGGGTTCAAAATCCTCTTTGCAGTTTGAATCTGCTTGTTGTTTGTGTTTGCTTCGGTTGAATTGGTCGATTGCATGGCTGCTTGTCTAGAAGTTGCCATACATCTTGATCTGCCCGCTTCCATTTTGCACTTAGCCTATGTGGATCGTGTTGTGTGTTTTTGTGTTGCATGTACACCATGCACCACAGGCATGCGTTGCACTATGCTGCGCGCGGGTCGCACCTCACGGACTGTGCATGGGTCGCATATTTTGGACCGCAAATATTATGATGAAAGATTAGTAAAAATTTGAGTGGGCTGATCAACTGTGCTTCAAAAGTTATCAGTGTTTTGGGCTTAAAATATTCCTAATAATAATAATAATATTTGGATTGATCTTGAATTATTTTAGGTGTTTTGTATCACATGATTCAACATTTCACATTGATACAATCATACTTTAAAATCTGAGCCAAATCATATCTTTAAAACATCCATCTTCAAAATAATTACCTCATTACGAGGCCATGGTACTTGGCTAGTAAGCTTTGTATTAAGCATTGTCAATTAACTGAGTGTTCACCTAACCATTTGCGAAGGTGAATATTAAAATTCAACGTATTTAGGGGTGATCAAAATTTACCGAAAACCGACCCGACCTAAAAACTGAACCGAACCACATTGGAAACCGAATCAAACCTATTGAAAACGGTCGGTTCGGTTCGGTTTTGAGAGATAAATCATCGGTTTCGATTCGGTTTTCGGTCTGGTTTAGTCAACTGAGCCAAACCGACCGAACCAAAAATATGCAAGGCTTGAGAGGACTAGTTGACTAGTGCTTAAGCACTAGTCGACTAGTTCAAGCACTAGTCGACTAGTTGCATCGAAACTGAACTGAACTGTTCGGTTCGGCTTGGTTTTGGTTCAGCACATATACTCGGTTTGGTTCGATCGGTTTGGTTTTTGTTTTGAAAATTTTGCCAAAACTGAACCAAACCAATCGATGCTCATCCCTAAATGTAATCTCAACTTGAATTCGTCAAACCTGAAGCAATTTCTAGCGTCTCTTTGTGCTACCTTGTGGTACACTAGCATATTTTTTAAAGGAAAATAACTTTGAGCCCCATTCAAACTTTACTTGCGATCTATTCACCACCAGATTCTCCTTATGAATTTCCTCGAGATTTGTTAGCATGTCGATATTTTAGGATACATACACCCTGCGTTTGAGTCCAAACTTAATATATCCATTGCACCATTATCATCTTATGATCTCCATGCGCATGCAATGTATATGTTAAATTCACGCAATCATCATTTGGGGGTGGAAAACGGGTTGGGTCGGGTCGGATTTGGGTTGGGTCGGGTTTTACCCGAGCTGGATAAGGGTAAACCCGAACTTGACTCGGATTGAATTTGGGCCGATGTTCAAAAACTCAAACCTATCCTGTGTGTAAATCGGGTCACCAGTCCCGATCTGGTTTGTTTGGCGGGTCTTGTTTGGGCTTAAAAGATGAGTAAAAATAATTTGCAGCTAGCAAGATTAGAACACTCAACCTTTCATTTATTAATATAAACACTTACCAAGTGATGGTGAGAATATTTATTATTTACACATTTAAAAGATAAAGCTTGAATTGATTTATATATTAATCAATAAGTTAAAAAATAACCTGAAATATCTAAACTTGATTTGAACCCGAGCTGCTTGGATGTTAACATCATCACTTACCAGTGAGGCATGCGATTTTTTGGTCATATAGTAGTACATATATATATATATATATATATATATATATATATATATATATATATATCTATTCTATAAAACATAAAGAATTTGAATGTTGTCCTACTAGGACAACCCTTTGTCCTAGGTGGACAACTTTGTCCTATGTGGACAAATGACAAAATTTGGGATGAGTTTGTTTTTGGGGGAAAACTTTAATTTAGGGGGAAACTTGAAATTTAAATTTGGGGAGAAACTTGAAATTCAAAATTTGGGGGGAAACTTGAAATTGGGGGGGGACTTAAAATTTGGGGAACTTGAAATTTGTTTGGGGGGGAACTCAACCATTAAATAAACCATGCCCTATGGGCACGTGGTAATGACTAGTATATATATATATTGGAGAATATGCGTGTTTCTTTATTGAATCTCACAAAAATGTGCAAGGTTTTAGGTATAGAAGAAGGATGTTAGTAAGGCGGGGATAGGGCACATGTACTGTCACCCTCCATTACTCAACACCTTCCTCTACCCAAAAACCTTAAAATTTACAAAAATACAAGAAGAAAGACACTTTACACTAATAACCCCCAATTTGACTGGGGCGCTGTCTCAACATCCTGATCCCACTCTATATGTCTCAGAGCAATTTTGACGTTGGCGGCCATGTTCTTGAAGAGTAGAGTCTGAATCTGGTTAGCTCGCTCGGAAATCATCCTATTCCTCTCCCTCCAAATGTGCCATGTCATCGCAGCCAAGACAGTCTTGGCCAGGACGTCCACGCTATCCTTCTTATGGTAGCAAGAAAGAAATAGGTCGTCCACCCCTGCAAGGGAGGAAGGTGGAGTTGTAATGATCCCTAACTTGAGGAAACTCCTGCAAAGGAGGTAGTTAGTAAAACTGCATTAAAAAAGATATGATCCACACTTTCATGTGCATCATCAGAGCATAGGATGTAAGGATCGTCTTATCCTTGCAATACAAACAACACACTGGGGGGTGAACAGTGTAATGGCAATAAATTGTTCAATTAAAATTAAACTTGCAAATCCGAAATAATAAATACAAGAGGAAATAATTGACACAATAAATCCAAACGCAAACATAAGATTTTTTACCCTGGTTCTCCAAACTTGGGTACGTTCAGCCACACCAATATTCACTATATTCCCACAAAGAGAAGTGAATACAAATCCCACAGAGATACCTCACCAAGAGGATTTTGCCTTACATAAGGACCCAACCAACCCTACATAAGGGTCAAACTCGCACCTAAAGAATTACTAACTCACACTCAGAGAATTAGGGTTAGCCTTACACTAGGACACCAAACTGTAATGCTCTGATAGCTACTGCATAAGTACTAGAGGGGGGTGAATAGTACTTTAAAATAATAAAGAGTATAATTCTTAATTATTGTGCAAACACAACCAACAATGCGGAATGAAAGATTGACAACAATAAAAGACCAACGCAAACAAGCGATGTAACTGGTTCGGATCTACCCAAGTCTTCCCGACTTGTTACCGGCGATCCTACGTCCCAGACACCCGGATCCCCTCCGGCTACTTGAGTTAGAATTCTCTAACCCAAATTTTGCACTATGAAATTCTTGTAGAAACTACTACAAGATCAAATCATACACAAAACGAAACGTGACTCCCACAAACCGGGATCACGAACTTCTCTCACAACCGAGAGATAAATTGAAATATCAATTTAAATGAAACAATAAACACTTCCCACAAAACCCTATGCCTTGAGTAAAACTTACTGATTTTAGGGCAAGAAGGATTTTGAGGAGGAAGATGACACCAAACCCTAGCTCCACCAAGATGAACAGCAATAGATGGCTAGGGTGAAGTTGGTGACTTGGATTCAAGCTCTTAGATTGAGGAGTTCACAAAGGATGAGAATCTCTCTTGAGGAATTAGAGCTCAAAGAGTAAGGAAGAGATTCTTGTGAAATGAGAGAGCTTGGAAATGAGAATTGAATGCTCTTCTCTTTGATCTCAAAATCTCAATAATGGCAGCCTTTAATGCAAGCTTGAAGCTCATCAAGTATATATAGGAGAGAGAGAAGAGAGGAGTAAAATTCGTAGCATTAAATGCACAACAGATCTATTTTTGAACCTGCTTAATCGGTCTAAGAAGGATTACTGACCGATTAGTTTTGCAACTAGTCGGTCGGTGAACCTTCTTGGACCGACTAGAAGGTTGACAGCAAAGATAGTGAATTCAAGAGATATAACTAGTCGGTCTAAGAACAAACACCAACCGACTAGTTTGACAACTAGTCGGTCGGTGAACCTTCTTGGACCGACTAATTGATCAACAGTAAGTTAAGCTGAATTTCACAAGAAAAAGCAGTCGGTCTGAGAAGGATTCCCAACCGACTAGTTGGACAACTAGTCGATCGGTGAACCTTCTTGGACCGACTAATTGGTCAACAAATAGACTTGATAACTAGTCGGTCTGAGAAGGATTCCCAACCGACTAGTTTGACAACTAGTCGGTCGGTGAACCTTCTTGGACCGACTAATTGAACAACAGTGAATATGCTGAGTTTAACTAGGAGAATTAGTCGGTTCAAGAAGGATTTCCAACCGACTAGATTGTCATCTAGTCGGTTGGTTCTTCTTCTTGAACCAACTAAGATGCATAAGAAGCCGTGAAATGAAGCGCTAAGCTTCGGGAAAGATTCTAATGGCTTCTAAGGCAATCCTAGATCTAAGATATGAGCGTTATGAAGATTGTAAAGTAAGTCCTACTCAAGGATTAACATTCTATACGATAAAGCTAGAAGACAATAAAATAAACATGACGAACCGTCTTCAAAGCTTTAATCCGAATTCATTGACTTCATTAATAACTCCTTGAGCTTCAACGAAGCTTCATGCACACGATCATACGCTTTAAGAAGTCTTGGGGCGTCGCTTGAGATGTACGAAGTAATTTGGCGACGATCTCCATAACTGCGCTCAAAGAGAATTAGTTCACGATATTTATGTTTGTTCATCATCAAAACCAAATCCGGGGAATCAATACTCAACACAAACTCCCACGAAGAGATTTACTCCCACAAAGAGAGTTATTCCTACTAAGAGAATATCCTAATCCTACAAAGAGATAAACTCCCACAAAGAGAGAAAGACTAATTCCCACAAAGAGAATTAGTGTTACAAGAATCACCAAGTAAAATAAATACTCTTACATATGCCTTGAGATGCTTACTCATAGATCAATGCAAGGCATGGAAGAGGATCTCTAAGTGTTGAGATTGACTTGAAAGCACTTGGATGATTCTTGAGCTTGACTTCAATGCATGAAGAGGAATGAGAGCTCAAAGAGGGAAACAAGAGAGTTTAAGAGTGGCTTTTCAATCTCTAAATGATTTGCAATAGCATCAAGAAGTTCTAATTATATCAGCCCTCTCATATATATAGGAACCCTATATCAGCCCTCAAAACCCAAGGAAACAGCTAAAAACAAAAAGCTGCAACGACTAGTTTCTGGGCAGAAACGTCATTGACAGTCGACTGATGAACAAATGACAGTCGACTGTCTAACGGCTAGAAAATATCCAACGGCTATAATCTGAGCCTCGACGTTGACTGATGGAGTCGATACAGTCGACTGTGAACAGGACAAGCGCCTTAAAAACCTTCAGCAGGCGACTGCTGCAGGGGATGGAATAAACAGAGAGATGCACTCTTTCTCCAGATAAGCATACAGGCGACTGATGACAAGTATACAGTCGACTGTAAAATAGGCAGGTGACTGTAAACCCTTCATCACTCGTCTGCTGCAGGAGATGGAGAATAACAAAGAGAAGCAGTATATGCACTTACGTTACTCAAACGACTGTTGACCAATTCACAGGCGACTGTAAATCTACATGCGACTGTAAACTGAGCATCAGTCGACTGATGCGAAAAGCTCAAGTAGAGTCAATAGAAATGTTGACTTGAGCCGTTCATACCAGTCGAGTGTAGAAGGATCGACAGACGACTGGAAATCACCCAGGCGACTGTGAATCCTTCAGCAGGCAACTGATGGACAACCAGAGACTCCAAATGAGTCTTTGGTCAAGATGAGCCTATTGGGTTGGATTCTATGATAATTCTAAGGCTCACTAAGATGGTTAAATGCATGTGCATGTATAAGTAGACCATCTATCAAGGCATTACAGTAACCTAGACTCAAATGAGAGAGAAAGCAATAAAGGAAATATTACATGGATTGCATTGCTTTCCTTAGAGTCTATGTCTTCAATCTTGATGCCTTGATACTCTCTATTATCTCCAAGCTTTGGCACCCCTTGAGTCCAAGATTTGGCCCTTCTCCCCTTGATGTCCATCCTTGCACCAAGTGTTTAGTCTCCAAAAATGATATTCTCGAAATGTAACTATGAGACTAAAATACGAGAGTCATTAGCAACAACATAATGTTGTGATCATCATCAAAATAACATTGGTATGAAACACCAATACTCAACAATCTCCCCTTTTTTGATGATGACACACATTATGTAAAACATAAAGAAATAAAGCTATAAGGAGATGTTTGCAATAGACAATATCATGCAAACATGAATGGTTTATACAATCCCATATATCTCTCCCCAAAGATATATCTTTCCCCAAATGCATATGTATGAAATACAAGAATTATATGTACATAATGCATATATCTCTCCCCCTTGACATCGTCAAAAAGGTGGACATCATAAATATCCCCCTTTGTCATCTTAATCAAAGATGTGACAATATGCAAGATATAAGAGATGTATGATACCAAATTTGTAAAATTTAGTGGGTTTCAATCACTATCCCATGCTCCCCTAGATCATAGAAATGGTCAAATTTTGACTTCTAGGATCTAATACCAATTGTAACTAGAAGATAAACAATTTCTAACAATTGAGGTAATACCAATTGTAGATAATGAATCTTGGAATAATCCTATTTACCAATTGATATGCATATATTGGAGCCATGAGCCTAAAGTGTGTCAAAGCAATAGATATAGAAAAATCAAGCTTCAATGACACAAATATATTGCCAAAAGAAAATATAACATGAAATATGTTGGCAATATGAAAGGGGTTTAGTTTGAGACCAAAACTAACCAATTGAGAATTGACACCAATTGTGGCAATGATCCCAAAGACACCCCAAAATGAGAGTCAAAATATGTTTTAAAATATTTTAAACATACAACAAATTAACTCCCCCATTGACATACATATAGATCAACAAATGCATGTATGTCAATGTATTCCCCAAGATTTCCATTTTCATGAAAAAATAGATTTGAAAACATTTTCAAAATCATGAAACACACAAAAACAATGGGTATACTAAAATAAACATTTAAGCACAATACCCATGCAATATGCATGTGTGAGGAACCTAAACATTAGGGAACCAAACCCAAGAGGAGTTTGATTTCCTAATGTAATCACATGAGTTGATCACATCCCTAACTAGAGAGTTAATGTAACTATCCCTCTCTTGCACACTAACCTTAGTGGGAATCCATAAACTCAAGGATTTCCTACGTAAGAGTTTTGCCTTTGCAAGAGGGGTGGATGTGGCATGCTTAGGTGTAGAAGCGAATTTCTTGACATGCATAGAATGATGATTTTGCTTCTTAGCAAAAAATGAAGTCTTCATTCCTCCTCATCACCTCGTGATCTACATGCTTCTTGTTGGTGTTATTGTTATACAAGAAGGCATGTTGATTCTTCTTAGGTGTTTTAGCAATATTTCTTGTATTAGCACCATAAGAGGAATTGGAGGTGGGTTTGAGTACCACATTTTGAATATATCCCAAACATCCTCTATGATTTGCCGGATGTTGTTTTTCAAGCAAATCGTGGAGTGAATCCCTAGAATACACAAAGCTTTTGAGCTTACGAGATTCCTCTTCACATTTCAACGTAAGTTGTTGAATGCGAGTTTCTAAGCTAAGATTTTGAGCTACTAATGTTTCATTGGTTAAGCTCAATTTCTTAACTTGAGAGAGAAGTGTCTCTCTCACTAGTGTCACAATCATGCATTTCATCATGGATTACACTAGCAATTTCTAGTTCATGCAATCTACTCTTAGCAATCTTATATTTTGCTTTTAATTTATTGTAAGAGTTGATGCACGTACTAGTATTTTCGAAAACCATACTGAAACGATATTCAAGCTCCTCGTATGAGATCTTCTCCTCAATCTCATCATCGACTTCTTCCTCGCTAGAGCTTGATGATGACTTCTCCCCGATTGCCATGAGGCACGATTCCTCATAGGAGTTGAGCCATGCTTTCAACTCATCTTCATTTGAGCCAGAGGGGATTGGTGTAGGAACATCAATTGCTACAAAGCATGCGTGAGCATCCTCCTTTGCATCATCTTCTTCGTTACTTGATGTATCCTCACTCGAATCATCAAATGTCCCGACAAGCCCCTTCTTGTGGTTTTTGGATTTGGACTTCCCTTTCCAATGCTTCTTCCCTATACCCTTGTAAGTTTCTTTGTTGGGTTGGAAGGGCATTCGGTGGACAAGTGACCTTCTCTACTGCAAGTGTAACAAGTAGGAACCTTGTTAAAATTGGAGGCAAACTTTGACAAAGACTTACCTTGCTTGCACTTGAGGAATGCCTTGAATTGCTGGGCAAGATCCTCAATTTTTTCTCCACTCGCCTTTTCTAGCTCATCTTCTTCACTAGGAGCTTCTCGATGGAATTTCTTCCTCCATTTGATTGGCTCCTTCTTAGCATGGAATGCAACCCTCTTGTGCTTCTCCGGCTTCTCGGGTTTTGACAGTTGAATCTCCTTCTTGTGTTGAACCTTTACTTCGTATGCCATGAGATTTTCAATGCACTTCTCAACGGTGTATTTGGACGTGTCATATGACTCCAAAATTTCATTGGCCTTTGACTCCCAATGAGGTGTGAGAGAGTCAAGGATCTTCTCTACACGATCCTATTGGGAAATCATCTTCCCGAGTTCCTCCAAAGCGTTCACGATATCAGTGAACCTTGTAAACATCTCTGAAATGCTTTCTCCTTCCCGCATCTTAAACATTTCATATTTAGATCTAAACACAGTTTGTTTAGATTTCTTTACCTTTGTAGTCCCTTCATGACATATCTCCAATGTATGCCAAATTTCGTTGGCCATTTTGCACATGGAGATTCGGTTGAACTCATTTGTTGAGAGGGCGCAATGTAATGCATTCATAGCCCTCGCATTGAATTTGATTGAGTCCTTCTTCGCCGTTGTCCTTGAAGTTGCAGGTGTAGCGGGCTTCTCAAATGGCACCTCCGTAATATCCCATAGGTCTTGACCCTCCATGTAGATCATCATTCTGATCTTCCAACTTGGGTAGTTGGTTCCGTTGAAGAGCGGGGGTCGAACGGTAGAATGACCTTCATGAGACGCGGATGATGCGTTGAATGCCATCGTTACAGAATGCTATAACCTCGCTCTGATACCAATTGTAAGGATCGCCTTACTCTTGCAATACAAACAACAACACACTAGAGGGGGGTGAATAGTGTAATGGCAATAAATTGTCCAATTAAAATTAAACTTGCAAATACGGAATAATAAATGCAAGAGGAAATAATTGACACAATAAATCCAAACGCAAACACAAGATTTTACCCTGGTTCTACAAACTTGGGTACGTCCAGACACACCAATATTCACTATATTCCCACAAAGAGAAGTGACTACAAATCCCACAAAGAGATACCTCACCAAGAGGATTTTGCTCTACACAAGGATCCAACCAACCTTACACAGGGGTCAAACTCTCACCTAGAGAATTACTAACTCCAGTTTTAGGGTTAGCCTTACACTAGGACACCAAACTCCCACTAAGAGAGTTACTCCCACAAAGAGAGTTATTCCCACAAAGAGATAAACTCCCACAAAGAGAGACTAATTCCCACAAAAAGAATTAGTGTTACAAGAATCACCAAGTAAAATAATTACTCTTACCTATGCCTTGAGATGCTTACTCATAGATGAATGCAAGGCATGGAAGAAAATCTCCAAGTGTTGAGATTGGCTTGAAAGCACTTGGATGATTTCACTTGAGCTTGACTTTAATGCATGAAGAGGAATGAGAGCTCAAAGAGGGAAATGAGAGAGTTTGAGTGGCTTTTTAATCTCTAAATGATTTGCAATAGCATCAAGAAGTTCTAATCATATCAGCTCTCACATACATAGGAACCCTATATCAGCCCTCGAACCCAAGGAAACAACTAAAAACAAAAAGCTGCAACGGCTAGTTTCTGGGCAGAAACATCACTGACAGTCGACTGATGAACAAATGACAGTCGACTGTCTAACGGCTAGAAAATATCCAACGGCTATAATCTGAGCCTCGACGTTGACTGATGGAGTCGATACAGTCGACTGTGAACAGGACAAGCGCCTTAAAAACCTTCAGCAGGCGACTGCTGCAGGGGATGGAATAAACAGAGAGATGCACTCTTTCTACAGATAAGCATACAGGCGACTGATGACAAGTATACAGTCGACTGTAAAATAGGCAGGTGACTGTAAACCCTTCATCACTCGTCTGCTGCAGGATATGGAGAATAACAGAGAGAAGCAGTATATGCACTTACGTTACTCAAACGACTGTTGACCAATTCACAGGCGACTGTAAATCTACATGCGACTGTAAACTGAGCATCAGTCGACTGATGCGAAAAGCTCAAGTAGAGTCAATAGAAATGTTGACTTGAGTCGTGCATACCGGTCGACTGTAGATGGATCGACATGCGATTGGAAATCACCCAGTCGACTGTGAATCCTTCAACAGGCGACTAATGGAGAACCAGAGACTCTAAATGAGTCTTTGGTCAAGATGAGCCAATTGGGTTGGATTTTATGATAATCCTAAGGCTCACTAAGATTGTTAAATGCATGTGCATATATGAGTAGATCATCTATCAAGGCATTACATTAACCTAGACTCAAATGAGAGAGAAAGCAATAAAGGAAATATTACATGGATTATATTGCTTTCCTTAGAGTCTATGTCTTTAATCTTGATGTCTTGATGCTTTCCATCATCTCCAAGCTTTGGCACCTCTTGAGTCCAAGCTTTGGCACTTCCCCACTTGATGTCCATCCTTGCACCAAGTGTTTAGTCTCCAAAAATGATATTATCAAAATGTAACTATGAGACTAAAACAAGAGAGTCATTAGTAACAACATAATGTTGTGATCATCATCAAAATAACATTGATATGAAATACCAATACTCAACATAGGACACAAAAGGAGGAAGAAGGCATTCCCCAATGAGCGAGTTTGTCACGAGTGAGGAGCTTCCCATGAAAAGCACACATCAGAGTAATAGCCATTTTTGGGATATGCCCATGGTACCAGACCACTCTGTAGTCGGGGAATATGGGCCTAATAGTACGAGATCCAGCCAGGGCATTATGCAATGAAGGGGACTTAGAACACCACTCTCAAGAATCCTCACCAGAAAGTAGTGAGACCGAGGCAGCCTTAACAGGTAAGAGCACGAGATTGTTAACCCATCTATCCATCGACCAGTAATCACAAACCATTTTTCTTTCCTCACCAACTGCCACATTATAAGTGTCACAAAGCGGACCACAAGGGAACCAATTATCATACCAAAAAGAGTAGTGGCCCCGTCTCTGATAATGCGTTTAGTGAGTTTCTTGGTGGATTTACGACACTGAAGAATAAATTTCCATGTCCCAGATTGCATAGGATTAGCATTAGCCAAGAAAAACCCCGTGCTGCCCAAATACTAACGTCTCATATAGGTAGTCCAAATGCCATCATGAGTAAGCATACACCAAGTCAACTTGACACCATAGACAATATTTAATTCTGAAAAGCCATTAAGCCGTACACCTCCCTCTTGCTTGGATGCACAAAGGTCATCACATGCCCATGCATAAGAATTCCTCCAAATAAACTTCATGCATATGGAATTAAGAGTACTCAACACAGACTTCTTGCAACCAAAAAGCTACCGTGCTATAAATGACTGATTTGACAGGCTCACTACGTCATGCAATAGATATCAGGAAAGAAGACCACCCCTGCAACCTGTTCTTGTATCTGTCAATCAACCTGGCATACATTGAAGCTTTGGGATACTTAGCTGAAAGAGGAAGCCCTAAATAAGTGGTAAGAGATTGCACCTGTCGGATACCCAAAATATCCGCAAGTCTACCAGGCTCTTTGGCCCCTTGCTGAAAATACCTGCACATTTACTCCAATTAATCTCAAGACCAGTCAGGCATTTGAATGTAGAGAGAACATCCTTCAAGCTCTCAAGGGACTTGTTATTGGCACGACAAAATACAAGCAAATCATCAGCAAATAGGAGATGAGTAACGGCCTCATCTCTCTTTATGGGCAAGATGCTACGCGTAGCATTAGCTTTAGCCATTAGGAGGGAGAAAGCCTCCATAACCACCACAAAAAGATATGGAGAAAGAGGATCACCCTGCCTTAACCCTCTATTTGATTGGAACATACCAAAAGGAGAGTCATTAACCATAACTGAAAAGGAGGGAGTGGATATGCATTCATAAATCCAACCTATAAATTTGTGCTTGAACCTCATCTGATGAAGCATGAAGTAAATGAACTCCCTATTCACACTATCAAAAGCCTTGCGAAGACCCAGTTTAAGACAGGTGCGGGCACCCATGTGATTATTAAAATCCCGTATGTGCTCATGAGCAAGCAATGCACAGTCTGCCAAAAGCTGGCCTTTTAAAAATGCAGCTTGATTAGGTGATATAAGCTCGATTACGGCCCTTTTCAACCTGTTATAGAGGACTTTGTTGATGATCTTATATAAAACATTGCAGCAGGAGATAAGCCTGTAGTCCCCAAGCCCCGTAGCATTGGAGCGTTTGGGAATGCGGGTCAAGAATGTATGATTAACCTGCCTGAGAATTCTGCCAGAACGAAAAAAGGATAGTACCGCATTGGTAACATCCCTCCCAACAACATTCCATGAGTTCTGATAAAAGAAACCATTGAACCCATCAAGCCCATCGGCCTTATCACCTCCAATCTGAAACACTGCGTTCTTAATCTCCTCTTTAAGGACGGTTGTTCAATCCAAGAAGCAGCCTCTTTAGTGAGAACTCTCTTAGTTGTGAGACGAGGAAAGACCCTCCAATAGTCCTCCCGAGTATAAATGCTAGTATAAAATATAGGGCCATCAATTTTAATCTTTTTAATGTTGTCATCACAAAATCCATCAGCAGAAATAAGATGCCCAAGGCTGTTATGGCTTTGACGAGCCTTCGTAGCGGTGTAAAAGAAGCGGGTATTATGAAACCAATCCTGCCTACTTTTTTGCCTCACATTAGCCTCATCTATACAATAGCATCAGCCAGGTGATTGATAAGAGCATGTTCTCTTCTTTGCTTCTCAACATACAAACCCAGATCAGGATTATTCTGAACAGTGGCAAACTCATCGCGACATTTGGCTACATCATAAGTATCCCTAAAATCAGATCCCGACTGTTTTAACCCACTTTAAAGATTCTTGAGTTTGGAAACAAGGCGAATCATCGGGCAACCCGCAACTTCGTATGCCAATGGTCAATTAAGACATCCATATACCCAAGAGCATGAACCCATGAATTGAAAATTTTGAATGGCTTAGGGTCCGTACCATTCATGGGATGGAGATGAATAATCAGGGAGGAGTGGTCACTAGTGCCTCCTGCAACTACTCGCAATAGGATGCTGGGAGTTTATCAATCCACTTGGCATTGCAAAATGATCGGTCAAGAGTGGCATTAATACGGCGCGTGCCAATACTTCGATTGGTCCAGTAAAGGGGGTTGTCGATAGATTTAAGTTCAATAAGCGTACTAGTGCTAATGCAATGATTGAATTTATCCACAATATGTCCAATAATCGGCCTCTCTCCCACTTTGTCCATGGCATATCTAACACTATTAAAATCCCCACCAATCAACCAAGGCAAGTTTCTATATTTGTAGGAGCTAACCACAATAGCATCCCAAAGTGCTCTTCTTTCTTGAGAATTATTGAGCACATAGACCACTGTACCCACTATACTGAACCCAGCTACATTAGTCCAGCGTATGGTAAGATGTTGAGTAAACACATCATCAACACAATTCCAGATAATCCGGATCATACATCACTACAATGTGACCATTCTGGTGACAACTACCGTTATTGATCGAAAGCCAATTTTTTGGGAAGCATTTGAGGATCATATGAGCATTTTTCTTAACAACCTTAGTCTCCAATAACCCAACCATGGAGGGGTATATCTACGAATGCGAGCCTTAAGCTCACGTGTGTGCGTGTGTGTATATATAAATAATAAGTGGGGAAAATCCATGTTGATTCGGTTTGGAGAGTCAAATATGTACCCAGCCTGGATTTTATTATGGTTGGCTGGATCAATTTGGATCCTACTCGACTAGGATTGGTTCCTACCCATACCCGGCCTAAGATGCCACATTTGGATTAGGTCGGGTTTGTTTGATACTCCTAATTATTATAGTGAGCTAAGGTGTTTATGGTGCATGACTCTGTTAGTAATTAAGTCATCTATAATAGCTTTAGGATTGTCACATCGACTAGAACTTTCATTACCACTTTCGTCATTGCTCGTTGCAGTAGTAACATAATACGGATTCCATCAACCATCACTCCTTTGCCAATATCTATGTTGAACATGAAATTTGGAATAAGCACATCCAACTTGTTCGACATCTTTTTACCTTCATTTGTATATGTACTTCATGAAGACTTACTATGCAGCATCATTAACTCATTAAACATCACATGTCGACTTACCAATACCCTTTATGTATCTAGACTTAAAACTTAGTAACCTCCGACACCATTATGTATCACATCATTAAACTCTTTTTTTATTTGCGTAAAACTTGTCATCTTGCTTGTGCACATACTTGCTTGTGCACATACACTGATATACCAAATACTCGAAAATGACTTAACTAACTTTGGTTTTTCGGTCCAACTCTCACTCGAAAATTTTCTATTGATAGCTGATGATGGAATTCTATTTACCAAATAAGCTATGGTCGATATTGCTTCGGCTTAAAATCACTTCGACTCATTTCGACAAACTAGTGTAAATCTCAAACATCTTTTCTTCTCTAGAAATGTTTCATTTATCCTTTCTGTTACTCCATTCGATTGCTAATCACCCGGCGTAGCTAAATGCTTTTTTACTCTGCTTTTTATATAACTCCTTAAACTAAGTATAGATAAACTCGTTACTATTGTTGGATTTAAGCACCTTTAGTTTTCTCTGTTTGATATGTCACAAAGGTCTTACACTACTTTAACTTCTCAAATGACTCTGATTTCCCTTTCATCATGTATACCTGAATTTTTATGGAGAAATTATCGATGAATGATGAATGATATGAATAACGAGCTTCTTTTAGAGAGTAGGCTGATGTTAGATCTCAAATATCAGTGTGGACATACTCACGAATATCTATTATATCATGTTTCCTCTTATCAAAACTAACCACCGTATATTTTTCAAAGACAATCCTTACAGAATTCTAGCTCCCTCATATTTGCTCTTTTGATCAAACCATGTTTCCTCAATGTTTTCAAGCTTTTACAATCAATTCAATGGCCATCATTTTCATCATTAAGTTGTTAAAGGTATTCAGATGATCCTTTAATGAGGTAACATTTTACATCTTAAAAGTGAAGAAAGTTTTAACAAGATCAACATGTTGGTGAGTGACTTATTCAAATACAACTTATCTAGCTTCTCTTACAGTCCTTTGTCGTAGTCTTCTCGGACATCTGATATATCATCTCTATTTATAGCCTCAGTTAGATGGTCGTCATAATCAAATCATCTTTATCCATCTCCTTTTTCTAGATATCCGCTGGTAAAGAATCCGTATCATATACTATTTTATGCACATGATCCTTCCTCAAGATTGCATTCATCTTGTATTATCATATCTCAAAATTTTTCTTACCATCAAACTTCTATATCTTGTAATGTGTGCTACCAACTGTCTCATATGGACTGCTTTCATACTTGCTTGTACTTATTGCTTCTATGGTTACACTGCTCTTTGGAGAACTTTACGTTATCGATTTTAATTCAAATACATTGCTCTAATACCACTTGTAAGTCGTTAGGTGAAACCTTGTCAAGTAGACAATTGTATTGTGGAAAATCAAGAGTCATGAATCAACTAATGCTACGATAATTTCTACACAAAATCCGCAACCACATGCAACAAAAGATATAATTACATATCAATAGAGAATCACACATATGTTATAAATATTTATATCCCACTCAATTCTGTGTGTAAATCTAATTGGAGAGATTACTAATACTTCAATCAACTTGGATTATAATGCGTGATATTTTGTTTCATTGGAAAGCCAAGCTTGTTAAGAAATTTGGAGAATACACATTTGGAGAAAATCTATCTTTGGTTTTCGTACAACTCTCAAATCTCTCTATTTTTATCCGTTGTAGATGTTATATGAATCACAAAAATAGGATCTAAGGATTGTCTATTGAGCTTGTGAAAAATCCTAAACGAAACATCTTTAAATCTCCTTAAAAACAGATCGAAACCTGCTGCATAATGTGTGGATCAACCTCGGAAGCGGATTCCAAATCCGCTTTGCGCTTCAAATCCACCCACCGCCTGCACTTGCTTTGCTTGCGTCGTTTGATCGTGCCTATGGGCACGTTACACTGAGCCTGCTCAATTTAGGCCACAAATATTACGCTGAAAGATCATCAAAAATTTGAGTGGGCGGATATGTTGGGCTCTGAAAATAATCAAGTGATTTGGGCTTTGATTTCTTAAAAATATTTGGATTGATTGAGTTATTTTGGGTATTTTGTATCAGATAATTCAACATAACTGATCTCTAACATTACAATTGGGTGGTTTTCAAATCAGCTGCAGGACTTTTTTCCCCAAATAAAGTTGGTTGTATCGTGCTTGAAATCTAGTAACAAGAAGGAAACATCAATTTCATGTTGATAGCCAAAGAAGCATGCCTTTCCGATTCTTGTCCAAGATTGTTTGGGCTACGAGAACAAAACAGAATAAAAAACAACACATAAATTTAAACGATAGCTTCGCTATTCTTACAAAGATTGCATTATATCAATGAGAATTATAATGAAAATTATAAAAAGGCGACTCCTTGCTCACCTTCCCCCCCCCCCCCCCCCCCCCCCCCCCCCCCCCCCCCCCCCCCCCCCCCAATTTTCTTAATACAATAGCAATCTCTTAAAATCTAGACGTAAATTGGTGCTTAACTATTACCATTGTAAGGAATTTAGAACTCTATTTTTCATTGCATTTCTTTCTTCTCTTTTTTGCAAAAACCATCCTTCTTATATATCGTTAAGGTTCTTAGTTCTTAAGTCTCAATAATCTTAATACCATTAGAGATCAATTCTTCTTAATTATTCTATTAGAAACCCTACTCACATTAGTGACGCTAACCTAATTCCAACTCTGATTATAGCTGGAAACAAAATCCGATTCGGAATGTATCTAGACAGTCTGACATACCAGATTTGTTTGGACTGTAACTTTACCATCCGATGTTTGATTCATGCAGGGCTTATACTTGTTGGAATGGCATATGAGTCATCTCCAGATTCCACGTGCGTAGATGCCAGCAACTTTGTGAAATTGACCCCTTTGCATTGCCCTCCTTTCTTCACTACTTCAGCCTACAACTTTGTCATAGGACACATCGCTCACTTAGGAATCTCACTTTGGAATCTGTATTTGAGGCGCTAATCCAACTCTTAATATAGGTGCAATGCATAATTAAATCAAGATTGGTTTTCTTGTTTGGGTTGAGTGTAGCCATTATTAGGAATCAAGCCATAATGATTTCTCTAATCGGGTCTCTTGAGTCATGATGGACGTTTAGTATTCGATACTTTTGGATGCAAAAAGTAGGGCAAGAGCATTCTGCATTCAATACTTACATTCCTTTTGCTACTTAAATATGTTCTCTTCACAGGTTTTAAAGAGTTATGGTCTCATTGATGTACAACAAGGAGAACCTTATGGGGATATCCTAATCTCTCGAACTCCTGCGCTTTCGTCTGTTAAATTTTGAATTCCCTTGTGCATGGGCAATACTAAGAAATGTGTCAAAGCTCTGGGAATCTGCTTTAGAATGGTTATACAATTTTAGCTCAGAAGTAGGCCTCCTTCAACATCAGATACTGAAGCAATATCAACATATTTGCTGAGCAACATCACAGAAAGATTGGCAGTGATCATGGATCAATTGAAAGATTGGCCAAGGTTATAAGTAACAAATCATTTGTAAATATTTATCAGCGCCTAAGAATTATGGGTAGCTTGTGTAATTACCAGTTCATGCCCATGTCAATGTTGTCATCAATGCTTTCAAGCAATTATATGTTGGACTGCTGCAGCATTATGCTTGTGTTATTTATGTAGCATCAGATGTTTTTTTTGTAGAGCAGGGTTGATAACTAAATGAGAATTACATGGTGGGTTTTGAGGTCCAGTAGATGTAGGTCATGCTTGATCAGCTGAACACATACATCTTGGTGTTCTTGGTTTGTTCTTTTGCGTGCTCGGTTTTTCCCCTGGGTCCCAATAAACCCCAACAGTTGTTTCTTTGCCTATGTACATCAAAGAATTTCTCTAGTTTATGTAGCAGCATCCATGAATCTCTTTCTTATACATGATTACAAACTTCTGATGAATTAGGCTGTATGTAACAGAACCAATTGTTCAATATTATTTTCAACATTCCAATGGTCAGGAAATCATCTTTCACTTCACAAAAAAGGCAAATGAACAAAAAAAAACCCCAGAGGAGGAGATGCTAGACAAAGATCACTGGCTAACGACACATGAAACCCATCAAACTGGTGGAAAATAACAGCAGAATGATGGAGGAGATGCAAAGACAAGTCCTTAAACGTAGCCAAGAAGTGGTTTTGTTGCCATGCCATCCTCTTCCCCAGTTTGAATCTCTTCGATCTCGGTCTTCATAACGTCAGTAGGCAGAAGCATCGAGCGCGGATCACTGTCCGGTATCAAGAAGAGCAGGGCCAGCGGAACCACCCTCAGCACGTTCCGAATCAAGATGGCCATCCAGAGATTATCAAACCGAGTACGTGTGACTTCCAACGCACTGAGCAGCAGCCCGCCGCCCCACGAAGAGGCGAGCAGCCCGGTCTTATCTATCGACATGAGCAGTGCAAAGAACGTGCCTTCGATGCCCGAGGGGCACAGTTTTGAGCTCAGCACTAGGATTGGCATCCATTTGATACGCCCGATCAGACGAGACACGCTTTCGTCTATCACAGCAAAGAGCTGGTCAGGCATGCCGAGATTCAAGTTCAGGCGCAGCACCAGCGTCAGATCGAGCATTCCTGAAAGGCTCAATAGCAGCTGACTCCAGAAGAGCAGGCAACGGAATGGGTAGTCTTTCAACGAGTTTTGGTACAGCAGGACGTCGAGAAGAGACCCTACGGACCCAATGGCGAAGATGAAACTGATTGTTCCCTGCATCGCGATACATGATCATCCCCTTAGTTATCAAGAACCGGAAGAATTTGGACGGCACATGCTTTTCGTGTATCTTGGTGTCGGTGTACCAGTAGAACATCCCTTCGTGGATGTTCAGGCTGAGAGCGAGAGACGTGAACATGAATATGCACGGCCTCCAGACTTGGGGGCATTTCAGCGTCGCCCACGTTGTTCTATTCGCTTGAGACAGCTTGCGGTGCACCTGATCAAAGATCGAAGCTATGACAATACGACACTATTTCAGGATCGATCCCTGACTCGACGAGAGAGATTTTTTACCTGTTGGTATGCAAAATTTGGTATGTGCAGCTCCTTCAGCACCATCCCGACGGAAAACACCAAGACAGCAGGTATGCTCAGCAGCCCAAGAACCCCCTTGGACCGTGAAAAACAAAAGTTTCGTTTTTATGTTCAAAATAGACATCAACCTTGCCAAGTACAAAGACCAATTTGTACTTGGCAACGGATGAACTCGAAAAACCCAGAAGCCCGCCGACGGATGAACTCAACCCGCACAGGCTTTGCATGTCAGCAGCGAGCGAGGGGTGGTCTATGCTGTTCTGCGTGACGCAGGCGTCGATGGTGACATCCGCCATCGTCACTGCTGCGCTGCCCGCCGTCAGCAGCAGCAACGCAAGGACCGAACATGAGTCGCTCTGAAGCCACATGATCACCATGGAGATTGCTCCCAGCAGACCTTCATTGCATCAATCCAGGATTTTTAAGCCTGAACATATATAGTTTAACATGAATTAGTCGAAGAAACTGAACTTGCCTGCGAGAATGAAATAAGGCCTCCTCCTATAGCCAGCAACTGGGAGTATGTCAGTCATGAGGCCCCATAGTGGCTTGATGATCCAAGGGAGAGAAGTGATCCCCCGATACGCCTGGGCCTCGGATGGCACGACTCTCTGCACATCCTTCCAGTAGGAATCCGACGCCACCTTGCAGACCGCCCAGCCCAGCCCCTGGCTGATTCCGTTCACCACGAGGATCCCATAGACAAAGCTCCAGTGCATCTCTTTCGCCAGCATCCTGAACCAATTGACGGGCGAACACAGCGCAGAATGGCATGCAGCAGGCTCTGAAATCTTCGACATTTCTGTTCTTGATTGAATTTCAGGGAAAATTGGGTTCAGAATTGTGGGCTCTCAGTCTCATAGCGAGCTATACTTGAATCTTCTTGGAAATGGCCAAGGAATCAGATACAGTCGGAGCTGTTTGCTGACAGTAAAAAGTTTCAAGAGGGGGGAAATTCATATTGCTTCCATGCTTAACATGAGGTGCATATTTTTGGTGACAATTCTGGGAGTCCTTGATGCTTGTACAGAATCTAGGGAGGTTTCAAACTTTTTCATCTGCTGGCAAGAGAACATACAGTCTATGGCTCTCTGTCTTTCCTGGTAACTCTTTATACGTGCGTATCGAGCAATTTCTAGCAAATTGCTCGGCCTTGATACCTTTAGTCTCACAAGGGAACATGGATGAGATTAGCACACGCTGAGGTGATGTGCAAATGTTATAGGATTCATAATCTGTCTCCTTCACCAATGATTAGTAAGAGTAGGATTCATTGCTGAGATTTTTGTCATTTCTAATAATATGCCAGATCTGTGCAAGTTGGCTCGATTCGGCACTGAAGGAGCATTGGTTGTATATACGCGTTATCTTTTGCAGAGATAACTCGACAGTGTTTGGGTTCGACCCATCTGATGCTGCACAAGTCAGATGAGCATTTTGGTCTTCTACAACGCAGTTGGTCGAGCGGTCGTCAGATTGGGTTTGATGGTCGATCGTTCGTCATTGGGACGTTCGGTTGTAACTCGTTTGAAGTCCGTGTTTGGTCGAACGGTCGTATGGTGGCTCGTTGGGCGATTGCTCGTACGCTTGGCTTGGCACTTCGGTCGTTCGATACAGAAGGAAAATCGCTCGGTCGAAGGGAGCCCATTGGGATGCGGCCCACTAGGATGTGGCGGAGGCCCACTACGGTGCATCATATTAATTGCGTAAAGCTGTGATTGGATAGGATGCCGTTAGAGTCGGGATCCGTTTCTTTTAGAATTCCTAGCCAATGATGACACATACCTAGTGTTATAAATGGGAGTGTTTAGGTTAGGGTTTCCAGGGGAAACACATCGTAGAGAATTTGAGCCGCCATTTGTGAGAGCCAACTTTGAGAGATATTGTAGCGAGCTTTTGGAGAGATCATTGTGTGCTTCCTATTCGTTGGACGAAGGCGAAGATTTGTATTTGTTCCTTCCTTTCGTAATAAAGCTTATTGGTGTTCCCCCTTGGCCGGCCGATTGCCTAAAGTTGCTATCTCTCAGCGCTTCTTGCTTGGTTGTAGTGTTGCTGATCTTTGTCATTGGTCTTTGACGATCATGTGTATTCCACTATGTTGGTGCTTCCTCCTCCTCTGTGGTGGGTGTTGGCGCACAACAAATTGGTATCAGAGCCGTACTGTGTCGGAGATCAATATAGAAGGATAAGATGAGTAGCTGTGGCAATGACGATTCCTCAAAGGTGTCGACTTCTGGGTATTCTTCATCGACCGGATTATCGTGTCCAACAAGAAGTTCGAAATTAAGAAGTTTGATGGGAAGATCAACTTCAGTATGTGGAGATGCTAAGTCATTGATATCATGAACCAACTTGGTCAAGATATCACATTGGACGAGAAGCTGAAGGGCTTGTCCGATCAGGAGTGGAGAACTCTGAATCGGAGTGCATGTGGTACCATCCGTCTGTATTTGTCAAAGACGAAGAAATACCCATACATGGAGGAGACAAACACAAGAAAGTTATAGAAGGAGCTTATCGACAAGTACATGAAGAAGAACATCCGGAATCGGCTACACTTAAAGAAGAATCTTTTCGGGTTGAAGTTGGCCGAGGGTGTTTCTATCGAGGAACACCTCGACTACAACAACAACCTTCTCACCGATCTGAGGAACATAGATGTAAAGGTAGACAAAGCAATGATTCTTCTCAACTCTCTACACATCGAGCATGAGTACTCGGTGTCGGTTCTTACCTATGGTAAGAAATCGATCACATTCGAAGAGGTGTCCAACGCTCTGACGAGCAACGAGTTCAGGAAGAACGATGGGGACACCTGCAGTCGATCTTTGAGCGATGCTCTTGCGGTCGTAAGGGGCCATAGTGGTGAGAAGGGTGGTGATAGAAGGTGGTATTTCAGATCCAAGTCTATAGACAAGACGAAGGGCCCTCAGCCCAAGGTGGAAGACGAAGGGCCCTCAGCCAAAGGTGGCAAAGGACCAATGTGCTTTCTGTATCGAAAGAGGACATTGGGTCAGGGACTGTCCAAATGCGAAGAAGAAGCACGAATCAACTGCCAACATCACGAAGGGCGTTGAGGTCAAGGAGTACGTATTTGTCGGTGCTTCGAAGGGCATGACGTCAGATGGTTGGGTGCTCGACTCTGGGTGCTCGTTTCATATGACGCCACATCGAGAGTACTTTACAACCTTCAGGGAAGGTGGTAAGAGTATAGTCTTGCTGGACGATGACCGAGCTTGCAGCACAGCAGGAATCGGGATAGTGCGAATGAGGATGAGCGACTGTGTTACAAGAGACATCGATGAGGTACGCTTTGTTCCTGATCTAAGTCATAATCTCATATCGTTTGGCTCACTCGAAGCCAAGGGCTATCGAGTGACCATGGAGAATGGAGCTCTGAGAGTGACCCGAAGAGCAATAATCGTAATGAAGGGTGTCACGCTCCGCTCCCCAGGATACCCGAAAAGTACGAACCCTTCCTAGTCATTCCCAAAGAAGCAGGTGTGATAAAGAGAGAGAAGACATGGAGAGAAGACACCGCAGAATGAAACAGGTCCATTGTGCACTGCTGGGATAGTACATATAATGTGCCCAACCAAACAACAACACAAAGATACGACATACAGAGACAATAAAGCAAACACAGTATTTATAGATATACGTCATCATGTCCATTATACAACTTTTATATACAACGCATGTATAAGAAAAGCCCAATGCAACCTCTCACACTCATATATACACTCACATTACAATCTCACACTCACTCTACAACGCAAGACTCCACCTCAAACTCCCACATCTCCACCTGCCTCCAAGGTCAGAAGAGCTACCTTAGCATGCTACCTGCCACAGAGAGGAACACGTCACAACGTGTCTCAGTAGGAAAAGCCAAGCTCCAACATAGTACATTATTTTAGAAGAATGCAACTACTTACATGTTAAGGTAAGCTAAGGAGACTAAACATGGCATAGCAAGGCATAAGACAAAAGAACTACGAACTCAAGCTACAAAGGAAAGAAGTGCAGAAAAGTAAACACAACTACAAGGAAAAAAGAAAGACATTCACAACAATTTAAACAAGTGCCAAATTATTAGTTGGTACAATGGATAAGGAGCATAAAGGTAAATTAAAAGAAACCAAGCATGTATGACATGCACACAACCACTCACAACCACAAGCCATAATGCACTATGATGCCTATGATGACATGCCACACATGATGCAAATGATGCAAGCGTGAATGCAATGCAATGCCTAGGGATCCTATAACTATACCGGCGTGCATGTGTCTCGTGATATACTCCGTTCTTAACTGTGACAACTACCGATGGTGTTAAGAGGTGGCTCCACAGCGAATTCCCTCGCCTCCTACTGTGGCTCTTGCTCCATGTAGTTCCATCCGTGTCCTATATCCGTGTGTGCATCATATTTCACATTCACATGTCACATTGGCTACTACTATGGATTCAAGAGGTGGTCCACGGCATGCCTGTGTCACTTTGCTCCATGTAGTGCCCCATATCTCATTATCTCATTTCACTTCTCGTATATCACTTGTGCACATTAGCAAAACCATTAACAAACCATACCAATAAACTCCTTGTCATGTAACAACAATAATCATGAATAATAGAAGTAAGATTAGCAAAAGCACACAATTCAACACATCACTTAAGTAATTCAGCTTGCAGGAAAAGTGCAAACAGTCATAATCATTGGCAGTTATCATCTATTTCCTTTGTGAATTTGTGAAAAGTTACTAAATGAAAGTTGAAGATAATGACGTTCTCTTCTCAGTTATCATATCATTAATTTAGAGCAAGTGAGCTAATTGTTCTAGCAAATATCCCAAAGGGTACAAGATCTGTTCTCAGACAGATTTACTGAGCCTTATACATCAAGCTTTTACACCATGTTACAGCTACAATTTCAACTAGATTAAAATTGTAGACATGGGAGTCAGCTTTCTAAATTGTCCAAGATCATCCTATTGACCAACTAAAGTGGAAATCATGGCCTTTTTGGTCATGTAGTACAAAATTTGGCAGATTTAGGTATTCCGGCAACAATGTCAGTTTATGGCTAATTGAAGTTAGATTTTGATAAATAGTTCTAAATAGAAAATTTAAATTAACAATATTTGCTTTCAAATCCAAAATATCAGAAAATCAACATGTCTCAGCTAATTGATACAAGCCATAGTGTAAGAGATACACAGTCTGCCCAGAAACAAAAATATCATGCATGGACTTCAATAAATTTCACACAGTTCCCAACAGATTCAGGTTGGGTGCTCAACATGAAAGTTGTAGCTAGTGAAGTGTAGATTTCAGAAAGTCCAAGTTTGCAGGATTTACACATCTACAGTAAGCGTTAGAGCTAAATTCGTGATGTGGTGTAAAATCTGGCAGAAATGATATGCTACAGTTTAGGACTGTTTAATCATAATTACAGGTAGCATCATAGGTTGTGTTCTACATGAAAGTTGTACGTAATTTATCAAGCTTTCCAGATTGTATTTTTTCAGGAATTTTGAAGAGCTATAGTAAAAGTTATGCAAAGTTAAAGTTGCCAAAAAACTGTACCAATTTAAAAGAGACAATTTCACAATGAAAGATGAGAGCTTTTACTCCTAATCATTCGATAATATACTACGAGGGGTTGGTTTTCCTATCTCAAAAAGAAGCTCACTTCCTCCAAAAATCCAAGCTTGACATCATCCAAGCTTCCTCCAAGCTTCAACACCCATAAAAACCTCAACTTGCTCATGAAACTCCCTCTTTTTAAGCTCCAAACAATCCTCATGTGTCTCTACTAGCTCAAGGGTGCTTAAGGGAGGGTGAAAGAGAGATTTATTCTTATAAAAGGGAAGAAATGAGCTTGGGAAGGGGAGAAAATGAAAATGAAAATGAAAAGAAAAGAAAACAATGAAAAAAATAAAAGGAAAAAGAATGAAAATAATTGATAATGAAAGAGGACCTTCTAGAAAACATACTCCCTTCTTTTCTTTCTACTCTCTTACTTTCTTTTCTTTCTTATATCGTTTCTTTTATTTTTCTTTATTTTCCATCCTCCTTTCTTATTTCTCAAGAAAGGGATCGTACCTTGCACACACACCATGCTCTACACATTCACCCTCCCACTTATTACTAAATGTGCCATCATGCACAAACACCCCTCTTAATCAACTTATCACTAAAACTATCCCCATGTCAACTTACACAAAAGAATATTACATACAAGAAGGAACATCCATTATCATACACTACACAAATACACTAATAACCATATACCATTATTAATAATAATATACTACAACACTACATACTACACAAAACACACAAAGCACACCACATTATGTAGCACCTAATACAACCAATGTTCACTACAAATATATCCAATGCAATAGCCAATACACTACTCATCCAAGGCATACAACCAGAAAAATTCACTATTTCAATACATACAGATATGCACATTCATAGTCAGACAAGTAAACATCCAAATAGTACAAATACTATACATACTACATAGACACACACACACACACACGTATACAAGCATATACACACTTTTTAGTATATTCCCCTTAGGGGCATTGCAAAGGGGAAGCACCGAGACAACCTATATTACTTGGATGGTTCGGTCGTAGCTGGCACAATGGCTCTGACTCGTGAGGTGAAGAAGGACGACTCATTGTTGTGGCACATGCACTTAGAGATGTGAGCGAGAAAGCTTTGCAGAAGCTTATCATTGTGGATCATCTGAAGGGAGCCAAGACCGGGAAGATCGAGTTCTGCGAGCACCGTGTGTTTGGAAAACAGACACGTGCTTCATTTGAGATGGCCATCCACAGTACGAAGGGAGCTCTTGACTATGTACTTATGTGGACCGAGTAGAACGACCTCATGGGGAGGAAAACACTACTTTGTGTCGTTTATCTATGATTTCTCACGCATGGTGTGGGTATTTTCGCTGAAATTGAAGGACCAAGTTCTTTGCACTTTCATCGAGTGGAATAAGCTGGTCGAGACTTTAATGGTCGGCGAGTCAGGCATCTCCGAATCGACAATGGTGGTGAGTATAGGTCAGATCTCTTCAAGAAGTTCTGTAGATAGGAAGGGATTCAGAGACACTACACCATTGTTGGTATGCCGTAGCAGAATGGGGTAGCAGAGAGGATGAATCGGACTTTGTTGGAAAAAGTTTGATGCGAACTGTCAACTACTGACCTATCAAAGGAGTTTTGGGCGGAGGCCCGGGCGTACGCGACCTACTTGGTCAATCGGCTATCATTTGCTGCATTGGAAGGAAGACATCCATTGGATGTATGGTCGGGAAAGCCAGTTTCCGACTATGGACACTTTGAGTTTGGGACTGTCCGAGTTACTATGCCGTGAAGGAAGACAAACTCGATGCTTGAGCCAATAAAGCCATATTCTTGGGCTTCAGCAATGGGGTCAAGGGATATCGACTGTGGTATCCGACATAGAGGAAGGTGATCCTGAGCAGTGATGTAACATTTGATGAGTCGACGTTACTGAAGATGGAGCATGAACCAATGGTGAAGATTGAACATACACATTTGAAGCAGGTCTACGACAACGTGTCTGAGATTCCACATCGGTCGGTCGACGACTCAGATCGACCCACACCAAAAGCTGTAGAAGATAAACTCCAGACCGATGCTAGTGAAGTTGGTGGTTCAATCTCAGTTGGTGGAGATAGCTCGTCTCTAGGGTTGTTCAGTCGAAGGATTCTATAGCAGTGTCGAGGCTGAAGAGTGAGATAAGAAGACCTGCAAGGTATTCGGAGATGGTCTCGTTCACCTTTCCTGCAATATGTATCAATGTTCCCACTTCTTTAAGTGAGGTGGAGCAATCCGAAGGCCCAGAGAAGTGGAGAAGTGCAATGGACGAAGAGATGGAATCGCTGGTGAAGAGCGACATATGGGATCTCGTGGAGCTTCTGAAGGGCAAGAAAGCAATTGGGTGTAAGTGGGTCTACACCAAGAAGGAAGGGGTCGAATCAGGAGATGTTCGCTATAAAGCTCGCCTCGTAGGGAAGGGATTCACACAAAGAGAAGGCACTGACTATAATAAGGTATTCTCTTCTGTGGTGAAGCATTGCTCGATTCGGATCCTGCTGGCATTGGTTGCTCAGTTCGACCTTGAACTGGTGCAGCTAGATGTCAAGATGACATTCTTGCATGGAGAGCTCGAAGAGGAGATCTACATGGCTCAACCCGAGGGCTATGGGAGTGGTGAAAGTCTTGCATGTAGGCTGAAGAAGTTACTTTACAGGTTGAAGCAATCGCTGAGGCAATGGTATAAGCGTTTCGAACGCTTTATGACGGATAATTAAGGATATGTTCGCAGCCCCTATGATCATTGAGTGTTCTATTGGAAGTTGGTTGATGGTTCCTTCATCTATCTTCTGCTTTATGTCGATGACATGCTCATAGCTTCATCGAATAAAGATGAGATTCAGAGATTGAAGTTTCAATTGAGTTGTGCGTTTAGATGAAGTTCGAGATGAAGGATCTGGGCGAGGTACAAATGATTCTTGGGATGGAGATCACAAGAGATTGAAGTGGATGTACTGTTCATCTTTCACAGAATCAGTATTTGAAGTCTGTTATACAGAGATTTGGTTGTGAGAAGATGAAGTCTGTAGCTACTCCACTTGCACCTCACTTCAAGCTCAGTGCCAAGCATTGTTCGAAGAACGAAGAAGAAAAGAAGCTCATTGAGAGCGTACCGTATGCCAATGTGGTATGTGCCTTGATATACGCAATGGTATGTATCAGACCCGATCTATCACATGCGGTTAGCATGGTGAGTAGATACATGCACAACCTAGGCAAGGAGTACTGGCAAGCAGTGCAGTGGATCTTGCGGTACATCAATGGCACAGTTGATGTCGGATTGACTTATAGCCGAAGTGTTCATGGTCCACACACTATTGGTTATGTCGATTCCGACTATGCAGGTGACTTCGATGGGAGGCGATCGATGACAGGCTACGTCTTCATCCTGTCTGGCGCTCCAATATGTTGGCAGAGTATTCTTCAGTTTACGGTGGCCATGTCTACTACAGAGGCATAGTATATGGCATTGATTGAAGCGGTCAAATAGCCGATATGGCTGATGGGCTTGATGGATAATCTGGAAGTCTACCACGAGCGGTATGATGTCCATTGTGATAAGCAGAGTCCAGTGCACTTGGCTAAGAATCAGGTCTTCTATGCTCGCACCAAGCATATCGATGTGAGATTCCACTTTGTTAGGGACTATGTATGAGAAGAAGAAGACGACATCAACTTGCTGAAGATCGGAACAAAGGACAAACCTATAGACATGCTGACGAAGGTTGTATCGGGAGTCGAGTGCATGCATTGTTTGGACTTGCTCAATGTGGTTCCTCGATGAAGTTGACGTTAGCCCCAGGAAGGGGCATCGTGACTCGAAAGAGTTAGTTGGTCCCAGAAAGGGACATTCGTAGCTTAGTGGAGCATTCAGTCTTTCGGGACATTTGGCTATTCGGAGCAAAAAGGTAGGGGGAACACCAGTTGATGCTCTACCAAGGTGATGTAGTGAGGGTCGTTCGATGGTCGAAGGCTCGAATCTCGCCAAGGTGGATATTTGTGGAAGTTGGCTCGATTCGGCGCTGAAGGAGCATTGGTCGTACAGACGAGTTATCTTGTGAAAAGTTATGTCGACATTGTTTGGGTTTGACCTATCTGACTCTATACAAGTCAGATACGAGGATACTGAGCATTTTGGTCTTTTACAGTGTAGTTAGTTGATCGATCGTCAGCTTGGGTCTGATGGTTGATCGTTCGGCATTGGGACGTTCGGTCATAACTCGGTTGAAGTCTGTGTTCGATCGAACGACCGTATGGTGTCTCGTTGGTTGATTGCTCGTACGCTTGGATTGGCACTTCGGTCGTTCGTTATAGAAGGAAGATCGCTCGGTCGAAGGGATCCTATTGGGATGCGACCCACTAGGAAGTGGCGGAAGCCCACTAGGGCGCGGCACATTAATTGTGTGGAGCTGTGATTGGATTGGATGCCGTTAAAGTAGGGATCAGTATCTTCTGGAATTCCTAGCCAATGATGACACTTAGCTATTGTAACCTAGGATTATAAATAAGAGGTTTTAGGTTAGGGTTTCCAGGGGAAACACATTGTAGAGAATTTGAGCCGTCTTTTGTGAGAGCCAACTTTGAAAGGTATTGGAGTGAGCTTTTGGAGAGATCATTGTGTGCTTCTTATTCGTTGGACGAAGGCGAAGATTTGTATTTGTTTTTTTCTTTCGTAATAAAGCTTATCGGTGTTCCCCCTTGGCCGGCCGATGGCCTAAAGATGCTATATCTCTTAGCTTTTCTCGTTGGTTGTTGTGTTGCTGATCTTTGTCCTTGGTCTTTGACGATCCTGTATATTTCGCTATGTTGGCGCTTCCTCCTCCTCCTCTGTGGTGGGTGTGGGCACACAACAAGAACTTGGCAAATAATAAAGATTATGTACTGGTCAAAATTATTACTTAACCACAGAAAATCCATTTAAAGTATGCTTTATTATGGCACTTAAAAGAATATGTACTAGTCACAATGCGGCTCTTTCTCAACTGGTATATTTCTTTTTTGAAAAAAGTATTGATCATTACGAAAGTTGAAAGATTGTTTACAGTATGCACATTCTACAAGTGTCAATAATCTTAATTAGAGGAGGGGAAAATTTGATATTTAAGTAGCTTATCTATGTTGGTACAAGTTGCATTGCATATATATAGCTAGGTTCTATAATTATATAATGTTTTCTGTTTGTCTAAAATCTTGTAGGTTCCAGATCATAGTCGTCAGATGCCTGGGCAGGACCACTGATGCAAGCATTTTCGCAACAGAGAGCCCAAATAGTATGGTTTCGTTGGGCCGGACGCCTTCTCCGGTACCTTAAATAGAGAGACATAGACGTCAGATGGGAGGGAGGGGGTGATCCACCGAGTTAGGGGGCGGACCCACCGACCATCCTCTGATGCCTAAGTCATGCGACGATGGAGGAAAGGATGTGAAGTGCGTAAGATATCCCATGGGTGTCAGGCGTATGGATGAGCCAGTGTGTAGGCGTCTCCGTTCGACATTAGAACTAGAGTGTAAGGGAGATGTGTTAAGTCCTTGGGAGCATGTGGAGGACGTACCCAGAGAGACATACCATATGGCAGAAGTGATTGATATGCATGTATTTTACACATTTATTCTCATACATTCATATCATGTTTCACCCTCCAAATCCCAATTTTATACGCTTTTCGATGAATATTTGGAAGTATTTCACTTTCGGAGCGTTTATGTTGATTTCAGGGAATTTGGAGCGAATTGGAGCTATACGGTGCAATCTAGAGATGAAGCCATGATTGATGATGTAAGAGCAGTAAGAATACCCTTGAATATGAGTTGGAAGCACCAAAAGACAAGAAAGAAAGATCTATGAAGTTGGAGCAACGAAGAAGAAGAAGAAACAAAGCTAAAACGCATGAAACGTCAAAGATTTATGCACTAACTCCACCTTGTTTTAATTTCTGCTATCATTCCAGAGGCCATCTCGACCTGTGTTATTTTTCACTTATAGTAGACTTCATGAAGGTTCCAACACCACAAAGAACGTGCAAAACGGAGGTTGGATAAATTTTCTAGAATTTCTGCAAGATTGGGTAGCAGTACTGGAAATTCTCGACTCGACCGAGTCAAGCGATCCACTCGATCTAATGAGGCCGACACTAAACCAGCCCAAGGAGCAAAGCACATCAAAGTCACTCGACCAGTGAATCTACCACTCGACCGAGCGACGAGAAGAAACAGAACGTTGATTTTTGGAGTTTCTGTAGGAGGTCCCACTCGACTGAGTAGGGAATCCCACTCGACCGAGTTGGCCTGGGACCACCACTTTAAGTTGAGTTTCCAAACGGGTTTGGACACGTTTCCAGAGGGTTTTTGCGCAGATTTCAAGGGGGATTTCTAAGATTTTGGGATAGCTATAAATACAACTTTGTATCCGTTATTGAGGGGGTCCCTATTATTTTCTTGGAGATTTTTTTAGAGGTTAGGCCATGCGCTAGGCCCCCTCTTGGTTCTAAAAGCTTGTATTTGGATTGGATTTCTTCATGAAAGCTAAGTATCTTTGTTATTGTTAATTGAATCTTTGATTTGATATCCTTTTATTTACAAGCAATATTTCTTATTGATTTCTATATAATTATTGCTATGCTTGGTTGATTCTTGTTCTATGGTTTTGATGTGTCCATATTTTCCACCTTTTACTGCATGTTTTCTTCCCATTTTAATCGTCCAAAGTTCAATTTTCTATACTTTATTACGTATTTCATGATATATTTGATTCTCGTAGTGTTTTGTGGATTTTCAGAAACTTTGGCACGATTTGGAGCAATATTGGACGAAGGACACGAGTATCGATGCCAGAGCATCAATGTCATCGTATTTGACGAGTTGAAGCTATTGGAGAGAAGCAAGAGGAGAAAGAAAGAAAGAAGGGAGAGAAAGAAAGAATGGAGAGATAGAAAGAAATAAGGGAAGAAAGAAGGCCCAAAAGTGGAGCTGGTCTGGAGCTGAATTTCCATGTCGCTTGGCCGAGTGGCTATCCCGCTCAGCCGAGCGGCTATCCCGCTCAGTCGAGCTGGTGTCATGAAAAGAGAAGAGAAAAGCAAAGGTAACGAGCTGACTGAAAGGAGCTCGCTCGGCCGAGTGACCATGTGCTTGGGCCGAGCGACCCCCAGCATTTTTACTTGGAGATCTCTGTCAAATTGGCTCGGTCGAGCGACCATCGCGCTCGACCGAGCGACCATCCCACTGACGAGCTGAAGATTACCTTGGGATTCTTTGTCATTTTAGCTCGGCTGAGCGGCCCACGCGCTTGACTGAGCGAGCTTCCCCCTGACCAGGCCAAATATCGCTGTCAACTTGGCTCGGCCGAGCGGCCATCCCACTCGACCGAGCCACCTCTTTTGCCAGCCTAAGGAATTAGAGCACCAAGATGGTGCTCGGCCAAGCGCTAGGGTGCGATCGGCTGAGTTACCTCTTTTTCCAGGCCATAGAGTGAAGTGTTAAGATGGCGCTCGGCCGAGTGCTAGGGTGTGCTCGACCGAGCGCTTTGCCGCCAGACTCTTTGTTAATGGGGGTTTAAGTGGGTTTTGGTTATTTTTCTTGGGATCTGCAAATTTTAGCAGGTTGGTATATAAGTGAACGATTAATTAGGTTTTAATTACGCTTTGTTTTGGCTGGAACTTTTGGGAGCTGTCACTTTGTAGAACAGAGTTTTTGTCGTCCTTTTCTACGATTTGATCCATCGTGAATGGTCAGAACTTAATTATTTTAATATATTTTTGCAGTGCTTTTGATTCTCTGTCTTGTGATATGAATTTTATTATGTTTGCAATGTCTGCGATGAATTCCTTCATTGTTTTGATTGTTGTTTCTATTTCCATGCTTGAGTAGTGTGTTTCTAGGGTTTAGGGATGAACACTAGGATCCTAGGGATTGAATGCTAGGTTATCCTTAGTTGAATGAACCAATGGTTATGCTATGATCGATTGAACCCAGATTTTGGGGGATTAGACCTAGAATTGGAGATACGTGAGAACGACTCCAGATCTAGGGAAAATCCCCCACGAATCTGATTAGGGTTTAGTAGTCGCTTTCTAGAGTCCGTGATCACGAGAGTGACAAATGCACTAGGATTCATTACTAACCCCTAATTCACTTATAGGCGTCTACGAGAGTAGCCCAACTACTAGAGCCAATCATAGTGTAGTATCCCTACCTTAGTCCATGAGAATGGATGCGGGTTGTGATACGTGAATCGTGTCAAGCGCAATGCACGTTTCTAAATGTTAAGCCACACGAGAGTGCGTCAACACATTGAGATACGTTAGACAAGTAGCTCAATGAGAGTTGACTACTCGCTCTCATTCTCGGATGTGACACGCTCACCCTAACTTATAATTCAATGATAGGATTCTAAACCTAGTATTCAAGTCCGAAAGACCTAGCGGGGATTCTCGATTGCCCTAGACTTATTATAAATTCTATGAAACCAATCGTCTGTGACAATGATTCAATTGTGACAACCCCTGACCACATACTCTCCTACTTCACACAAACTAAATACTAAACAACTGCCTCCCCAGAGTTCGACACTTTTCTATCTATACTACACCACCATATACTTGCGGTGAGTCGTGCCTCCGGGTGTAAATTCGTAATCGAACAAGTTTTTGGCACCGTTGCTGGGGAGGCAACGGTTTGTTTTAGTTTGGAGTCAGAGAATGCTGGTTCCACTCACACTCTACCTTCCATTCTTAGTTTTTAGATTTCTTTGGTTACTATATTTCTTTTGTGCTAACATTCCTCTCCAGCCTACCCTTATTTGCATATCATACATTTGGAAAGCCGCAATGTGTCGGCAAGACATTCCTGTTCAGGATCTATATGGAGATGGGGATTTCCAATATGCACTGGGTGGTATACTGAACCATGTCAGATCTACTAGTCCTCTGGTTTTCAAGGCTATTCATGAAAAGGAATTTGAAATTCTAAACTATATTACGAAGAAAATCGACCTAGGTGCTCTCGAGAACGATGTCTACGCCAGCATTGAAGGATTTACGGTTTCCTTCTGCATCAAGGACATTCCACAAGCTGACTCTTATGATACACCGAATGAGGTATCCCCTCTCGACGCTTTGAATAACATTGTGAATGAAGCCAGGTGCAGCGGGCTAGTGTTCTTCCCGTCAACAGATCTTTTAGAATTCATTTTGGAATACTACGCCGACATCAACAACATTCCAAAAGGGATTCGTGTACGAGTTGATACTAACGAGACGTACTTCTTTGCTATCGACATCCCATTTGCAGAAATATTTAAGCACCTGGTCTTGGAGGGACGAATAAATCTCAAAAACACGAATTCCCTAGAGACTGACAATTCCGAAGGAAGTGATTTGGATATTGTACCTGACGATGCATGGTCAGATGGGAACCTTTCATTTGTTGACAAGCACAGCTCGGAAGAACTCGAGAACTCCGATGAACCATAAGTAGAGTCTGAGGAGATCTTTTACGAGGCACACTCGCCAACCAGCTTAAGCTCAAGCAAAGAGACGACATCAGACAGTTCTGTCTCGGATGAACCAGCACTCGAGGAAGAGGCATTACAGTTGTAGGCAAGCACAGTTGGGGGTACAATGCCCCCTGATGTAGAACTCAAACCTCTGCCTGCCAACGTTAAATATGCTTTCTTGGGTGAAAATCACAGTTATCCTGTTACAGTTAATGCTTCGCTCACTGAACCTCACCTTGAGGACCTTTTGAAAATTCTTAGGGAGCATATAGACATACTAGGATATAGTTGAAGGGTTTTCTAGGATCCTGAGGGCACAAAAACTCCATTCCCGTCCTAAGTCGGACGGAACATAGACATAAAATGCAGCGAAAAATAAAATTATGTTAATCTAATTAACATGCTGCCCTAAGGAACCAGACCCTCTTAGCCAGGATCTCTGCCAACTCGGGGTGGATCTGACCACCCCAAGAGGGATCTAAACTACTGCGAATAATTAAAACAAAAGCTTCTAAAAATATACCCGGAATCTCAACCCTGGGGCAGGCGAGATGTTCCGCACCGTCTTCCGAGCCGCTTCCCGTCCCATACCGAGCCGCTCCTCGAGCCGCTTCCCGTCCCATACCGAGCCGCTCCGCATCCCGAGCCAACCACGCGCTGAAGAAAATTTCACGCGAGTGAAAGCCTTCGCCAAGATTTCGGATCCGAATCCGAACTCCTTCGTGACTTTGCTAGAGCTCTCAGGAGTAAGGCAGAAATATAGGGAGATAGAGAATATTAATTTTAGCCTAGATCCGAGTGTGCTCTAACATTTACGGGAACATCTCAGATCTGGAGCTTGGGACGAGTCTGGAGGAAGGGGGAGGCCCCTATTTATATAGGCGACGGACTCTCCCCTTTTCCGCACAACCGATGTGGGACTATTAAATTAGAGTAAATTAAATCAAGTTAGTTTGCCTTTCACAAAGTGCAAACTTCCGTGAATTTTAACTCCCTCACCGTTGAGCTTCATGATTGATACAACCTATCAATTCGAAGGGTGTTCAACGGTGAACGCATAGGAAAAAACGGCACGTCAATCGGAGTCTGTTTGACCCTCCAATTGATCGTCCAACGTTTAGCCCAAGGCTTGTTTTTCGCAAAAACCGAGCCATCAAAAAATGCCCAATGCCCTAGGGGTTTGCACCCTGTGGTGGGGCCCAGCATGTGGGCCCCACTGGCAAATTTTGTTGATTGGGCACCTGGCCCAGGCCTGGGCGCAGGTGCCCAGGCGCCAGGCGGGCGCCCGGCCCATGGCGCCTGGGAGCCCAGGTGCCCAGGGCGTCTGGGCCCTGGCGGGCCCAGGGCACCCGCCCTGGGTGCCTGGGCTGGCGCCCAGGCACCTGGGCTGGCGCCCAGGCCCAGGGCGCGGCCTTGGCTGGTCACTGGCCCAGGCCAGACCAGAATGGTCTGGCCTAGGTCAGTCTGGTCTAGTCTGAACTGACCTGACCCATTGAGCTGTTTTGGGCATAACTTGGGCATCTGGCGTCCGATTTGGACGCTGTTCGAACCTGGGTTTAGACCGGGACATTTCCGTCTTACCCGTGGACTTTTCCTTGCGTTTATTTTATTAAATATGGTCTTAAACTATTTAAGACACATTTAATCTCTTTTGCATCAATGCAAATTAGTCCCCTATCTAAGCTTAAATTGTCATTTGCATCAAAGTGCAGTTTTCTCTTCCTTTGCATCAAATGCAAATTATTCTCCCTAACTAATTTCTACCTATTACTAGATGAAGGTCGCACTCTGGGTGAGACCTTACAACCTGACCCTTACAACAGGTTGGGCTCGAAGCCCTATATGGCAGTGACCACGAGCAGTGGTTGCCGTCCCTGCTTCAGAATCATAATTATGTGGTTGACTCATCGACATGAGTATTGTCGGGACCACCCTGACTGTTTCCGTGATGAATTCCACAGTTATAGTCTCTTCGTCTAAACTATGTCGTGTAGATCAAGTCTAGGGTACGATCAAACTGTCAACCCCAATAACTTGACTCCGGTTAGTTTCTATCGATCTTTAGTCAACTAATGTTGGACTTCTTCCAACATACTCTGATCAGAGATTTTTTTAAAGACCGAACCAACTCTACGACACTAACTCCCATTGATCGAGAGAGACGAATCCTCTCTTGGTCATTACTCTCCTCGTACGCTTCAAGTGACACCCGATCAAAGACCTTTCGACATGCCTAGCCACGAAGCTAGGTCAGTGATTTAAGTGGCACCGTTCACGCACAGGTTCGTAAAATGACCTCAAGTCAAAAGACCAACTTGCCTATCATCACTAAGAGTTATCATTGACAGATTGGTCAATATAACCATATGATAACTCTTGTGGATCGTTCAGTGAACTCATTCTCTAATGAGCACCCGTGTCTCATCTTCGACTTCGCCAAGTCAAACGATCATGAGATCATCGCCACCGCTAAACGGTGAAGACTAAGACACAATGGTCTATCCGATGTTTCGATATCCTTGTCTCGAAACATCTATGACCACGAACCCTTTTAGACTGATGCTACAGACGGTCAAACATTTCTCCATGATCGAGATACTCATCTCTGTACCTGTTTGACCTTGCATAAAGTCTTAGGACTTTACCTAAGTTAATATCTATTGTTAACTACATTATAATATAACTTAGAAAAATTATTACCAAACAGCTTACTGTTATTTCGAACAAGACGTTTGTGCTATACACACAGATATAAATGGCCTTGAGGGCATCATCTCTCTACAATAGGAGTCACCACCAGGATCTTCGGATGTCGATGCTAGGCTATAATTTCTACATTGAATTGGTTTTATAGGGAGAGATTATCGCATCTAAAATGTGTAATTCATGACCAACTATCGTTGTACCAATCATCTAACGTATCCCATGCTTAGCCCCACCATCGTGGATGGCCTTGCACGCGATCCGTGCAATACGAACGACAACTATTCTCAATCACTACTCACTCCACCATCATGGCTTAGAGCTTCGATCTGTGATTTGATGGCTCTCATTGATGCTACTATCGTAAATCATCAATTAGTAATATTGGATGCCGGTGGAAACCATCAAAGTGCGTGCCACTATCGTGTATCACAAACTCTAATTGAATTCACTAACATGCCTAATTAAGTTCATAGGATAGCATGGCTAGGATGCATGCCACTATCGTGTATCACAAACTCTAAATAGAATCTTCTACTAACTTGGCTGGATCAACCAAATCACATCCCCTTTATACCAAAACAACATAAAAATCGTAACTATACATCTAAATCCTAAGATCCTAGGGCTTATCCATTAGCCCTAGAAACGACTATCGTAGAAATATCAACAAAAGCAATAGCAATAACAATAGTAGTCAACATCGCAAGAATATACATTAAAACTAAATAAGAGAGACAAGAAATCGTTACCAAACTAATAGAGACGAAGAACTAAACTCCAGAAATTTAAGATCCAAAGATTCCAAAGCAAAACGCAATAATAAAAATCAAGTCTTTGTCTTCAAACAATAACGACGGCTCTAAAACTCTCTCTAAAAATAAAACTAGAATAATAAATCAAGCTCTCTAAACCTATGGTAGAAAATAGGTTTATATACAAAGGGGATGGACCCACAAAATTTCCGAAAAAGGCCCAACTCGGCCCAATGAAAAACTGGCTGCATCGCCCTACTCGATCGAGCTGCAGTGCTGCTCGGTCCGAGCTAGGGTATCGTCACCACCGAATTCGTATTGATCTTGGGCTAGGAAGTTGGGAGCTCGGACCGAGTGGATGTTCCACTCGGTCGAGCTGTAGAGGCTGCTGCTTGATCTCGAAAAGTTGTTCTGCCTTCAGTCTAGCTCGGTCGAGTTGCTCGGCAACTCGGTTAAGTCGCCATGTCTACTCAGACAAGCTACAGGAAGTTGGGAAGGCTTTGAATATGTCTCTCTGCTACATTCAACTCGACTGATTAGCTGCTCTGCTCGGTCGAGTAGCTTCTTCAGCTTCGCTAGCAGTTAAGTGTTGGAACTTGAAGTGCATCCGTCGAGTTGTCCTGACCGAGTGATGGATCTGCTCGGTCTGAGTGATACATAAATCTTGAATGTCGGAGCTTCTTTCTTCGGCTGTGGCAGCTCGACACGAGTGGACATCTACTCGGTCGAGCTGAGTAAGAAACTGGAGTAGCATTGTGAAGACTCCTCTTTTAGCTCTCTTTCCTCCTCCTCTCTTCTCATCCTCCAATCTTCTTCTCCACCTCGTCAAGCACCTAGTGGACCTTGCCATTGATGCTCCGGCTAGCTTGGATGTGTCCATGTCTCGAATTTGCTCCGAATCACTCCAAAGTTCCTGCAAATCCACTAATCTCTACGAGAATCAAATATATCGTGAAAAGCGTGATAATGTATAGAAAAGTGAACTTTGGACGATGAAAATTCTATGAAATGATGTAGTAAAAGTATGGAAAATATGGACACATCAAAATCCCCCAAGCTTACCTCTTACTCGTCCTAGAGGAAGACGAACATGAAGTTCACCGGGGAGTAAAAATAAGAAAACAGAAAAGAGCGTAAAGAGGAGGGGATTGCTAGATTATTCTTTCAGATCTCGTGCCATTCACCACACCTCACAACTACTCGGAAAATAAATCACATGCTATCAAGAGATTTCATATCTTAAATGAATAGAGTACTTGAGAGTTTAAGATCGAACAAACGAGGGATCTCTCTAGAGTTCATACGATTAGCCTACATCCACATCATGTGTTTCATAGCGTCAAATATACACAACATTGGGTACACACTTTTCAATCAAAAGCTATAACTGAATCATAGAGAATTCACATCAAGCATGCAATATAGAATAGAATAGAAGTCAAGACATGCACATACTCATATCAAATCATAGGATCTAAATCCATTTATACTCATATCAAGACATGCACATATTCATATTTTATACTTCGTGAAATATAAAATATGAATCCTATTATTGCAATTTAGGATCTAAATCCATTTTATATCTTAACTCCCCCTGAATCTAACATATCAAATTAGATTCACGGTAAATTGCTTTGAATTATCATTTAGCACATCGTCATTATTAATTCTCTCCCCCTTTGGCATTAGCAAAAAGAGCGGGAGGAGATCAACGACAAGATTACAATGGCTAAAAAATAAAAGCATGAGAGTCTAAGAATACGACCACGGTCCAAATGACACCAAAGAAAAATCACGAAGGAAATCAAAGCGTGCCAATGATACCATAGTCGAAAATCGAAAAACGAAATCATCAAAACTCAAATTAATTTCACATATTGAGTTATGGAATATACTCTCCAATATCAACATTCTTAGTTAAATAGAGCATGGAAAACAATTCTATGTTTTCATAAAAGCAAATCTATTTAATTCATAAAATCGTCGAACGACGAAAGTCAACATCAGAGACAAAAAAAATCCAATGAGAAAAACCAAATGTAGCATGCAAAAGTGTTATGCCAAAAATAGATAGTAACTTCATAAAAACTTATGGCATACACAATTCTAGTACTAGCATGCATTCAACACACATGGATACCAAATGTATATCAAATGTAAGAATATACTTAGAACATTAAGCTCCCCCTACTTTGGTGCATCTCTTAAGCACCATCAACTCCATTTGAATGAAAATCCTTTGCAAATCAATGAGTTGGTAGAGTTGGTATCCCATGGTGGATTTAACCTAGAGAACATAATTCTTGGTATCCAAAAACCCTTTTGGATCCTATGGGTTAGGCAACAAATTTAACAAACTAAATTCAAATTAACGTAACCCATAGCCCAACTAAATTCAAATTCAATATGAATTTAAGTTTCAAACAAACATGCACATCCAAGACCAATATGCAAATAAAAAGAATAAACCAATTCTTACCACAATTGCTTTGGTACCCATAAAATGAATATAAACTTATGGTACCAAGCAATGAAGGGTCAACGGAAACTAACCTTTCGGAAACCAAGTCCACGAGGACCGTGATTTCCCGACATAATCATCATTCAAAATAATATCATTAATATACGATTGCATATACATATCCTTATCATGCATGCTTGTGTTCTTCGGACCCCAAATAGTGTATGTCTTGGGAGCCCTATTCCTATTGGGAGCATGCATACGTTGTTGATTTCTACGTGATTCATGTCGTCGATAAGCATATGACATATGATGAAATGGTGCATGATGATAATTTTTCATATGAAAATGTGGATGAACATATGTATGTGGTGGAACACGTGCATGAGTGTGTCTCACATGGTGTGCACATGCTCATGGATGCGGAGCATAAAAATCATCATACGTGCGAACATGTGGAGTAGGATGTGTGTTCCTACGTGGCATGGTATACATGAAAGCATGACCCTTCTTTGGAGGTCCACCCAAAGTGGGTTTCTTTCCAAATGGGGGTGTGTACCTAGCGGAAGCACCATTGGTAGAAGAACTACCCATGAAGTGTTTACACCCACTAGTAGAGGCATCGGAAGTTGACCTAACAAAGGTGACAGACGATTTGGATGAATCTCCCATCTTATACCCCAAGCAAATGTGATGATTGGCCGGAAGTAAGTCATTTAGGATATTATCCAAATGGCCATTACCTTTATTGAATTCATTGATTCGGCCTAATGTGCACTCATACTTCTCGGTGAGAGAATGCATAGAAGCATCCAAGGTGGACACTTGCGATGTGAGTGCACAAACACGTGACTTGAGATTCTTATTCTCAATACTCAAAGTTGAGTTTTGAGACGTCAAATCCGCTATCACATGTTCATCCGAATCCTCAATATGAACATGCTCAAGTTGAGATTTGAGATTTACAATCTCATTTCTTAACCCTTCAACAACGGTGTCGTTGTTGACGATGATAGTCTTAGGCGAGGTTTGAAGACTAGTTAGCTCATTTTTAGTCTTAATAAATCTATTAACTAATTTAGAAAACTTAACCCAAAGTTGTTTGTTAGCTAATCTAAGTTCATCCATCGTTACCTCATCGCCTTTTGATCGCTCCAAAATGTAACCCAAGAGCACAACCTAGTATGGCGCAAATGCACGGAGATAAATCCCCGGCAACGGCGCCAAAAACTTGATCGACCCCAGATATACACCCGGAGAACGATTGTAGTTTTACCGCAAGCGCACGGTCAAGTGGCGAGCGAGTATCGAACACGAGGAGGTGGTGTTGGCTCCAATCTATCCTAGGTTGGTTTGACTACGAATGTATTATTGGTGGAGATGGTTATGGTATGATGTAATGGCAATGGTAATGGATGTCGGTGTCGGAGATAGAGAAATCGTTCAAATATCGATTCAAGTACAATATAATAGAAGTATCTAGGGCTAGAGAATTCCCACTACGGATCGTCATACATCATTGTAAATAGTGAATCTCAATATTACTAGACTTGTGTTGAGGTGAACTAGTCGTAACTGAATAGAGAACCAAGCTCACGCTCTCGCGCTATTGCCGGTCTATAGCAACCCTAGGATAGGGCCCAATCTCTTGCAAACCCTAGCCTAAGCCACTAGCATTAGGATCGACATCATCGTTCAATCGCCCCTCGAGCCCACTCTCGTGCAAACTCGAGTTACGATCTAGGGTGTGTTAGTTCGTATTCGTCCAATCTCTTGCAAACGAATATTGGTATAGATTTACAATTAAAAATCCTAGCTTTGGTCCAATCTCTTGCAAACCAAACCTAGAGAAATCCAATTGTAAATTTAAATCGAATATCTAGGCCTTTCCATCGATTAGAATCCAATCTCTTGCAAATCCCAAATCGATGGTAATCCCTAGCTATCCGTAGTAAATCAATCACAACCTAACCTCCGAGCAATTCTAGCAATTTAGAAATTCATTCATCACAAATATGAAATTAGATCCATAGGGTTCATCCCCAAACCCTAGAACAACAAATCTACTCTAGCATAGCAATAAGGATATGAGAATCAATAGAAATCATTGCTTGCATACAAAAAGATAGAAAACCAAATTAGATTCAAATAAAAAGAAGAAAAATACTTAGCTTGATGAAGATCTTCAATCCAAAGTACAAGCTTTTAGATCCAAGAGGGGGCCTAGGGCATGGCCTAACCTCTAAAATAATCACTAAGAAAACATCTTGGGAACCTAAGAAAATATCATGGGGATCCCCCTCAATGACGGCTACAAACCCTCTTAAATAGCCCCCAAAAAACCCTAGCAAAACTGCCTAAAAGCCCCTGAAATTCGGGCCCAAAACTAAATCTGCGCGTGCCCAGAAATCTGCGCCAGTTACGACTCGGCCGAGTGGAAATCTCACTCGGCCGAGTGGAAATCTCACTCGGTCGAGTGGAAATCTCACTCGGTCGAGTGGACAGCTCACTCGGTCGAGTGGAAATCTCATTCGGTCGAGTGAGCTTTCCTGCAGAAACTCCAGAAAACAGCACTCTGTCAAAACTGTCAAAAACTATCAAAAACTGGTCACTCGGCCGAGTGGAAATGTCACTCGGCCGAGTGACACTGACATGCAAATTCCAGCACTACAGCATCGACTTGCAGAAATTCCCCAGATTTCATCCGACCTCCGATTTGCGCGTTCTTGGCGGCGTTGGAATAGTCATGAAGTCTACTATCCATAAAAAATATGAGAACCCACTGAAATGATAGAATATTTCAAAAGAGTTGGAGGATGTCTGAAAATCTGGGCGCTTCGTGTCCTCGGCATCACTCGGCCGAGTGGCAAATGTCACTCGGCCGAGGGGCTTTTGGAACTCGGCCGAGTCAAAGCTCGTAGTCGACTGACGGATTACAGAGAGTTGGACATTTTGGCTCGCCGTCGTCTGGGTGCCACTCGGGCGGACGGAGTCTCTGAACTCGGCCGAGTGGGCGTGCGATGCTCGGCCGAGTGCACGCTGATACATCTCTGTTGCGTGTCCGATCTGGCCGACCGAGTGGGGTCTCAATGCTCGGCCGAGTGACTCCTTCACTCGGCCGAGTGGCATGCTGAAAATGCCCAATCTCCATCTTTTCGCTTCCTCGTCGCTCCTACGACGTTCTTTCTTTTTCCACTCATCTTCCATTGCAGAATAACCCTTAAAAGAGCCATGGTTGACACTCAGGAGTGGGTGCAAATCCTTTAAGCTCATTTTTGCTCCCGATCGCTCCATATTTCTTGAAATCCGACAAAAACAAGAAATAGTGAAAAGTAATGCAATATCGTCGAATAATCGTGAAAAGCGTGATATGGGTGATCGAAATGGCATGCAAATATGCAGAAAAAAGGTGTAAAATATGGACCGATCAAAATCCCCCAAGCTTACCTCTTACTCGTCCTCGAGGAAGATAAGTAAAAAGACGAACTCGGGAGATGAAAAATAAGGGAAATGAAATAAAAGAATACGAAGTGGAAGGGGTCGCTAGATTATACTCTCAGATCTCAAGCCATAAGCTACACATCACGATGACTTGGAAAATACGAATCACATGCTATAAACGATTTCATATCTTACATAAACATAGTACTTGCAAGCTTTTAAGAACAACAAAACAGACTCTCTAAATTCATACAATCAATTCATATCCACATCACACATTTCATAGAATTTAATATACAAATGTTGGCGATGCACTTTTCAATCAAGAGTTATAACCGAAGCATATAAGAATCACACCAAGCATGCAATAGAGAATGGAATAGGAGACATGGCATTCACATATTTACATCGATTCATAAGAAGTCTCCATAGCTAAAGTAATTTGCTAAGTTTCAGCATTATCAAACTTCCCCATTCGTGCACCTCCCCACTCTAATGTCGTACTCACTCATATGGTCAAATGAGTTCACCCCCCAAGCTTAGCTTGAGGCATCGCATCTAAAGGAATATGATAGTGGAAGATGGGATTTTCACCTTGGTTTTCCCAAGTATTTTGTGGCTCCAATAATGAGATAGAGAAACGCTCATTTTTTCTTTTTGAAATTTTTGTTTCGTTTCTCATTTTTCTTTTTGGATTTTTGTAGGAGCTATATGATTTGTATTTTTGGTTTTTGGCTCCTTTTTGGCTTTTGGACTTTTTGGAGCTAACTTTTCTTTTGTAGGGATTTTTGGGAAATAGATGCGATATAAGTAGCTTTAGGAGGTGAACTCAAGTGACATGTAGAGAATAAAAAGATATATGTGGAGAAAGAAATAATGTAACACTCGGTTCACTTTAAGATGTGCACGAATGGTTCAATAAAATAATACTTCAACTAAAACTCATATGTAAGCATGGATATTCTCAATCATCTCAATAAAAAGTGAAGTCAAGCGTTAAAGAGTACTTTCATATCAAGCATGCAACAGAAGGTGAATAAGATAATAAGGCAGATGCTCCCGTTATACAATTGATGCGTGAATCTTGGTGCACTTCCAACAAAAGCATACTAAACACTAATCCATACGTTCAGATTCAACTAATATCATGCATTCATATAGAGGAATCATCAAAAGAATATATAAGCAAGCACATGGAAAGCATGATACTGAAATACTCTAAGTAGCATGGCAAGGAATAATAAGCATCGTGATGGTTGCTAAAGCAATAAGAGATATCATCATAAGGAGAAAATCTAGCAAAAGGAGGAAAAGAAAATAAAGAAATAAAAATTAAAGAGAGGAAAGAAAAGAAAAACAAGCACACACTATGATGCATGAACACACATAAAAGGAAAATAAGATGGAAAAATCAAAAAGATGATGCAAAATTTTTGAAAAATTTTAAAAATCCTAAAATAAAGTAAAAATGCAACTAATGCATCTAAATGGCATGGAAATGTACTCCCCCAAGCTTAAACTTCACATTGTCCTCAATGTGATCATAATGGAAGAATATGAGGGACAACGATAATAATAAGGGGGGTGAATGAAAAATGATGAAATGAATGACATGAAATCCTAATGCAACTACATGCACATACAATGATGCATGAGAGCGCTTTCCCCCAAGCTTATACCAAACAATCCTATTCAAGTGACTCAATCAAAAATGTCACGGCTTTGCAAAGCGTGATCAAGTCAAACGAATAAGAAAGTAAGGTTTCACTTGAAAGAAATGCTCGAATGTGGTGAGCAAAAAGGATGTGGCGTATCAAAATATGGAGAGGGGAATTAATATATATAATGGGTTTGGGGTGTAAAAGATTTTTGTTGCCGTCATATGAGGTGATATTTATTCAAGCAAATCTATACGGTCCTCTCGCTGTCGAGAGAATTCGTGTTTATTCAAAGCAGAAAAATTTCTACACTACTGGATTGATATCACCTATAGTAAAAGGCAGATCCAGTATCTTTGCTGGTGCAGGCAATTGCTCCAACTGCTCCTTCCGTGGCTCTGCCAGGCGCACATGTCCACGGACTCCATCAGATTCCAGCAATACGGCTCCCAGCATCTCTCTAAGGACTCCACCTGTACCCTGCAAGAGATAAGCCGCATCAAACTGATGTGGATAATTCTTTCCCAAAATAAATGTATTCCAAAGAGGGTCATCAACATAAGTATTTAAAATTAAAGACGGGTGACAACACTTCCCTGTAAATAAATCTCCACTCTCGTATACCACGTCGATCAACTCCTCATTGTTCGCCTCAGGTTGTTCAGGTAGCTTGGGCATATAAGCGTAGGTCTCATCAGGCAGATCCTCATCACCGTCAGACTTATCCCATCGCACCTCCTGATCATATTCAATAGTGTCCATGGGTGCTAACTCCTCGCTCTCCTCCTCGTATATGTCCCATCGTACCTTTTGATCGTATGTACATGAATCCTGCAAAAGGCACGATGAGTCGTCAAAATCTGAATTATAAAAAACATCATACATGGGAGGGGAATCAAATATAAAGGGCTAGGGAGTAAAGAGATCTCCCTGAAGGGGAGCCATAAGCTCTGTGGGATTGTCCTCGGTGTCAGTGGAAGGGTGGTCCTCTGAGGGATGCTCAGCCTCTGTAGAAAGTAGAGGTGGCTGCAGTAGCTCGAAAGGAGGAGGGTAATGCTTGGGATCCTCATGAATGGCTGTGTCCTCGTCCCAATGCACGACCTCCTCGGTGACAAGCTCTGGCTCTGCATGTAAGGCCTCCTCAAAAGCAAGCTCTGGCTCATATGGGTGGCAAGGGGGAGCGACGATGGCACAAGCTGACTCTCCCCCAAGCTGAACGTGGACATCCTCCTCAGGCTCCTCGGGTATAGAAGGCAATGTAAACGTCATCATCTCCTTTTCATGCCTCCTTCTTTGTTTCTGTCCTGGAGCTCGAGGCACCCGATTGCATGGCTTGGCCTCCTAAATAGTAGGTGCAGGTGGCTCTATGGGCTCATGTATCTTGACCACGGTATAAAAGTGGGTCTTGTGCCCCTCAACTAGAGCATAGACTCCATCATCAATTGTGCCTGTGGAAGAGATACAATGAGTAATAAAGTTTTGAAATTCGAGCTCAAAAGGTTCACCTGCCGTTATTGTCAATGGACCGGAATCTCGAACTACGTCAACAATGTTTCTCAATAGGTCCATATATGTGTCCTCCTTTGACAGTTCAGATGTCTCTATTTGTGGAGTGTTGATGGTGTAAAGGTGGATATGATCACCTTCAAGTGAAGCATACACTCCATCTATGATAGTACCTGCGCTAGAGACATTAGCCATAACAAAATCGATGAATACTTGGTCGTATGGTTTACTTATCGTAACGGTTAGTGAACTGGTAGATCGAGCATCATCTATCATTTGCTCCAAGGCTGCTGCCAACTGTAGATCACTGAACTTCCCCACTTGCATCCTCTTCAAAAACTCACGTGAGGGTCCCTTTAGCCTTCTAGTGAAGATATCAAATAGCGTGGAGTCATTCCACTCATGGTCTGACTCCGTCTGTAACATTTCTAACATTCCTTCAAACCTAGACAAGGCTTCCCCGAAGGATTCTCCATCAGCCTGATAGAATACAGCGAGATATATGTAGGATTGTATAGAGCCCGCTCGCATTTTCTTTGGAAGCACCATCGCTGCAACAACTGTACCTGATCAAGCAAAGCAAATAACCTGGAAAAGACGTCAGCGGTACAAAGAGAGATAAAGATAATAATAGTAGCAGGTGGTGGGGAAAAAAAATTTCTCTCAATGTTTTTTTGTTTTTAATGTAGTCTAATCAACCTAATTGTGACAAATTGGCACCCAACGGAAACACCTCCCCGGCAACGGCACCAAAAACTTGATCGCTCCAAAATGTAACCCAAGAGCACAACCTAGTATGGCGCAAATGCACGGAGATAAATCCCCGGCAACGACGCCAAAAACTTGATCGAGCCCCGGATATACATCCGGAGAACGATTGTAGTTTTACCGCAAGCGCACGATCAAGTGGCAAGCGGCTATCGAACACGAGGAGGTGGTGTTGGCTCCAATCTATCCTAGGTTGGTTTGACTACGAATGTATTATTGGTGGAGATGGTTATGGTATGATGTAATGGCAATGGTAATGGATGTCAGTGTCGGAGATAGAGAAATCGGTCAAATATCGATTCAAGTACAATATAATAGAAGTATCTAGGGCTAGAGAATTCCCACTACGGATCGTCATACATCATTGTAAATAGTGAATCTCAATATTACTAGACTTGTGTTGAGGTGAACTAGTCGTAACTGAATAGAGAACCAAGCTCACGCTCTCGCGCTATTGCCGGTCTATAGCAACCCTAGGATAGGGCCCAATCTCTTGCAAACCCGAGCCTAAGCCGCTTGCATTAGGATCGACATCATCGTTCAATCGCCTCTCGAGCCCACTCTCGTGCAAACTCGAGTTACGATCTAGGGTGTGTTAGTTCGTATTCGTCCAATCTCTTGCAAACGAATATTGGTATAGATTTACAATTAAAAATCCTAGCTTTGGTCCAATCTCTTGCAAACCAAACCTAGAGAAATCCAATTGTAAATTTAAATCGAATATCTAGGCCTTCCCATCGATTAGAATCCAATCTCTTGCAAATCCCAAATCGATGAAAATCCCTAGCTATCCGTAGTAAATCAATCACAACCTAACCTCCGAGCAATTCTAGCAATTTAGAAATTCATTCATCATAAATATGAAATTAGATCCATAGGGTTCATCCCCAAACCCTAGAACAACAAATCTACTCTAGCATAACAATAAGGATATGAGAATCAATAGAAATCATTGCTTGCATACAAAAAAATAGAAAAACAAATTAGATTCAAATAAAAAGAAGAAAAATACTTAGCTTGATGAAGATCTTCAATCCAAAGTACAAGCTTTTAGATCCAAGAGGGGGCCTAGGGCATGGCCTAACCTCTAAAATAATCACTAAGAAAACATCTTGGGAACCTAAGAAAATATCATGGGGATCCCCCTCAATGACGGCTACAAACCCTCTTAAATAGCCCCCAAAAAACCCTAGCAAAACTGCCTAAAAGCCCCTGAAATTCGGGCCCAAAACTAAATCTGCGCGTGCCCAGAAATCTGCGCCAGTTACGACTCGGCCGAGTGGAAATCTCACTCGGTCGAGTGGAAATCTCACTCGGTCGAGTGGACAGCTCACTCGGTCGAGTGGAAAACTCACTCGGTCGAGTGAGCTTTCCTGCAGAAGCTCCAGAAAACAGCACTCTGTCAAAACTGTCAAAAACTGTCAAAAACGGGTCACTCGGCCGAGTGGAAATGTCACTCGGCCGAGTGACACTGACATGCAAATTCCAGCACTGCAGTATCGACTTGCAGAAATTCCCCAGATTTTATCCGACCTCCGATTTGTGCGTTCTTGGGGGCGTTGGAATTGTCATGAAGTCTACTATCCATAAAAAATATGAGAAAAATAATTTACCCACTGGAATGATATCATATTTCAAAAGAGTTGGAGGATATCTGAAAATCTGGGCGCTTCGTGTCCTCGGCATCACTCGGCCGAGTGGCAAATGTCACTCGGCCGAGAGGCTTTTGGAACTCGGCCAAGTCGGAGCTCGTAGTCGACTGACGGATTACAGAGAGTTGGACATTTTGGCTCGCCGTCGTCTGGGTGCCACTCGGGCGGACGGAGTCTCCGAACTCGGCCGAGTGGGCGTGCGATGCTCGGCCGAGTGCACGCTGATACATCTCTGTTGCATGTCCGATCTGGCCGGCCGAGCGGAGTCTCAATGCTCGGCCGAGTGACTCCTTCACTCGGTCGAGTGGCATGCTGAAAATGCCCAATCTCCATCTTTTCGCTTCCTCGTCGCTCCTACGACGTTCTTTCTTCTTCCACTCGTCTTCCATTGCAGAATAACCCTCAAAAGAGCCATGGTTGACACTCAGGAGTGGGTGCAAATCCTTTAAGCACATTTTTTCTCCCGATTGCTCCATATTTCCTGAAATCCGACAAAAACAAGAAATAGTGAAAAGTAACGTAATATCGTCGAATAATCGTGAAAAGCGTGATATGGGTGATCGAAATGGCATGCAAATATGCAGAAAAAAGGTGTAAAATATGGACCGATCACCTTTATCCTCGCTTTCCTCGCTTTCATCGGAGGAAGTCTCTTGAACATGTTCTTCTCTTCCCATGAAGCACATGTGTGCTTTCTCCACTTTTTCATCGTCCGACTCTCCACTTGAGGAGTCCTCGTCGGAGTTGGTGAATGTGCCGATGTAACGACTGGTTTTCTTGTATAGATTATATATATATATATATTTGGTTGCTATCTCTTTGGTTGTTATTTCCTTTCTCCGTCTCCGTAGTTTTCGTTTTCGTTCGTTTCGTCGTGTTTTCCTAACTTCTTCCGTTGATCGTCGATTTCGGAGTAAGTCATTCGTGACAGGCTTCATATCGCTCATATCTTAGAGGTAGGTTGATCTTAGAAGCCGTAGGAATCTTCCCAAAGCTTCACGCTTCAATTCGGCTCTTTCTGTGCATGTTAGTTGGTTCAAGAAGGGGAACCAACCGACTAGATTGAGATTTAGTCGGTCGGTAACTCTACTCAAACCGACTGGTTCCTTGGATTAATTTTACTTAAGTTACTGTTTCTGTTTAGTCGGTCTAAGTTCATCTTTCGACCGACTAGTTGTTGAACTAGTCGGTTAAGTTTTGTACTCAGACCGACTAATTCTGAGTTCTTCTGTACAGTCGAGTTACTGTTTATCGTTAGTCGGTCTAAGAACGTTTTTCGACCGACTAGATGAGAAACTAGTCGGTCAGTAGTTGTTCTTTGACCGACTAAATCTAAATCATATTTTCGTCAGGAGTTACTGTTTCCACTTAGTCGGTCAATGTTGGTCAATCGACCGACTGGTTCCTAAACTAGTCGGTCAGTGGTTGCTCTTTGACTGACTAATCAGTGTCGAAACCCTAATTCCTGGGTCGCCGCCAGCCTTTTTCTATTTAAACCCACTTCGTTTCTTCTCTTTCTTTCTCTTCTCCTGGCCTCTTTCCTTCCCCCTTGACCTCTGATCTTCCCCAACCTTCCTCTAGCTCTTCCCTTCATCAATAGCCCATCTCCCCTCCATCTTGGCCGGCCACTATGATCTAGGCCGCCGGTTCACCCTATAAATACTCCGATCACTTCTTCTTCCTTCTTTCTTTTCTCTAAACCTAGTTCTTCCCCATTGTTTTCCCTTCAATCCCAAACCCATCTCCATCACCCCAAGCTCCATCTCACCTCCATTGGCCAAGCTTCAATCTCCTCTTCAAATCCCCCTTTAATCCATTTTTCTCCAGATTTTCCCCGTCATTTCAGATCTGAGCCGTGGTTCTCGGATCGTTCATCCGTTGCCGTGGTTGCTCGGCGTCGATCTTCCGCTTCTATACGGTAGTGTCCGATCGTTTAATGTTTTCATAACCCACATTGATATTGTGAAACCCTAATAAAAATGGTTATTAGACATCATAGGATTCAATTAAGAAATCGGTTCTAGATATCTTTTCTAATGTTGTTTCTCTATAGCAGTGGTCCATTCACCGTAGATAACATTTGTGTGACGTGCTTGTCGACCGTCCTCGTCGGTATCAGGCAAGTGAAACTTGCATCTCTTGATTTGGGCCATGTCTTAGGCCATTTCCTTGCTTTAGCGTAAAAGAGACTAGACAGTGAAAGGATAGCTGTCTAGAGGCCATTGATCTAGTTTGACAATGAAGCTAGATCCGTCACCTTCATCATGCTTGTATGTCACGTTTAATTTCACTTAACGGTACGCGTATTAACTGTTCATGTCATCCATGCATCTTTAACTGCCATGTTTAATTTAAATTAACGATACGCGAATATCTGTCCATGTCATTGTATTTTTCCTGTCATGTTAAAATTCAATTAATGATACGCGAATATTTGCTCATGTCATTGCATGCTTGAACACTCATCGTGATTGCGTAGCATCGCTACAATACTTGTGTTTCCTGGCTCGTGTTCCAGAAGCGGGCCACGTGAGTTGGTTGATAGCCAATGCCCGATCTACTTGTTTCCAGCTAGGCACCTGCGTTACAGGCACAACCATATGCCATACGTGTTAAATACAAATCTGGCTCGTGGTCCAGAAAACGAGCTCAACACAGCCTGCGGGCAATAGGGCACTCACCTGTGTGAGAGTGATCCCTTGTACTTGAACACAGCATGCGGGCAATAGGGCGCTCACATGTGTGTGGGTGATCCCTTGTACTTGTTACTTGATAATACATGTCACACCTACCACTTGTTACTTGCTAATTGTACTTTATTTGTTACTTCCATACGATACTTGCCATGCCATGCACCATACTATAACTGCTAGGTTGTTAGTTTACCTTTCTTTCAGTTTCCTTGCACAAGTCTTTCGACTTGCTGACATGTGCCCCTTTTCTCTTTTGGGTGACACATGTTAGATCCAGAGCCTGAGTTTGTCGCTGAGGACGTAGTGTTTGCTGGTGCTGAGCCAGTGGTTGCTGAGGAGGAGTTTGTGGTCATTGGTGACTAGTCTTAGAGGTCGCTTGTGTTCTCTTCCTTGTTTAGGTTTGCTGTTAGTTGTTGGTGCGTGGCACCCTTGCTTGTATGTTATACCTTGTTGGCCATGTTTGGGCCTTAGCTTTTCCTTTTGAGCATGGTGGCTTTTCTGTGATATTGTAATTTATTTTATGGATATTCTGAGATTTAATAAATTGCTTATTGTCTCACTTCATTATTCTTATCGTTGTTTCGTATTGCGTTGCAAGGACCTGCCAATTCATTGTTGATTGACGCTTATCGGGCTTGGAGCTTTGCAGTTTCAAGTCTGAGCGGACCTTCTCACGTCTCGCCTCCTCATTTTTAGGAAGCGGAGCGTGACAGGTTTTATTGGTGGCCCATGCAGGTCCATTTGCAAATGCGAGCTATCGGAACAATGATAATAATTATAGAATGTCCATTAAATAAATTAGAACATCCAAATTATAAGCCCGGAGTCTAGGTTTTTAGCGTTCCTATGTCCTAGGTGGCTAGTAGACGTGTTAGAGCACCTGTCCCAGCTTGATAGGAAATCCATTCGGTCAGGACTATAGTGAGACTTAGTTAGAAGTTTGTGCTTGCTAGTTAGAGGTCCCTGATTGCTATTAGACTCCCTGCTAGTGATTGATATGATAGTCTTAAGACTTACCTTAGTGGTTCATGTCTAGCTCTGACCATGATAGATTCCTAGGATTTCTTTAGCCGTTCGCTTGGGTTCATCGATTTCGGGCCCAACATAACATGATCTCGATTCTCTTAGAACCTTCCCTGAGGCCTCTAATATACTCTAGCCATTAAGAAGCTTAGTGTTAAGTTTTCTTGACCTTTAGTCAACCGATGATTAGGACTCTCTGGTTCAATCTTTTCCTGGTCACTACACTTCTGTGTTGCTGACCGTGGGTTTTCATCATAGTTTTCTTGAATCGTAATTTAGGTGCATGCCTCACACAACCACATTCGTTGCCCTCGATTCACGTGATCCCCTCCTTACTATTATCGTTGACCCTTCAAATCTTTCCCGTTGCAAATCTTCATTCTTACAAGGTCGTTTTCAAATTTTTCCTTATTAAAAGTTTCCAATCGATTTAAATTTTGTTTTAAACCTACTTTCAGTATATTTCCATTACTTCCGTTTGAGCTAAAAGTCATTCTTAGGTTTTGAAGACTAATTGGTCGTAATTTTAAATTACTATCTTGTAACTATTTTCCTAACATATATTGTCCGCACTTGATTTTAAACTTTAGTACTATTTCGATAATTCAATATACCACCTTTTCTAAATTGCGAAATTCATTTTAGCTATTTACCATATGTACTTTAAAGTACTTCTTTCAAGATAAATAGAACTCCAATTAATTTATGAATATATACTAATTATAAGTTGTTGTACCCGTACTTCAAGTCTTTATACCAACCAGTTCTTGTGGCAAATCCTTGTTTCCCCTAAAAGTATTTTCGATGTTCCTCTTTCGCTAAGTTTAAATTTTTTCGAAAACTTTTAATATATATATTAGATTTCATACTCTTTTGCCGGCTCAAATTTATTTGTTCTTTTCTAAACATTGAAACTTTTGTCGAGATTTTTGATTATTAGTTTATAATATTTTCCAGCCTATATTTTCATATCGATATAAATGTCTTGCCCCTTTTCATATACCAATTTTATTCTGAACCGTACTTCTGTTTTTTCGTAACCTGAATTATAATTTTCTTTTCTTACTTATGCCATTAAAACTTATTCGAATACCGCATCGTGCTTACTTCTTATATAACTTTCAAGTCACATGGGACTTCAGCTTTCAGCAAGTCGATTTTATGCTCAACGTTTTCCCTAGTTCAGATTTTCGTAAAATTACTTTTCGAAACCATTTCCTGATTTAGACCTCCATAATTCGGTTTTAAAGCTTTATTACCAATTTAATAATTCTATATATGTATATATCCTCCCACTTACTTCCATACTACTAAGATGTTATTATCTTTCCATTCATCATACATATTTCTAAAGATGATTTTCTAGAATAGAACTTCAATTATTATTATATATCAGTACTATGTTCGTTGTGCTCGTGTGTTAAGACCCTTGTATAAATTAGTTTCTGATGGCGAACCTGGATTCTCTAAAAAGTACTTTTAATACGGTTTGTTGGAATTTCTCTTCAGTTTTAAGACTTGGAAAAACATTTGGCATGAGCTTAAATTCCCCACACTATATTTGATCTGATTTCATTCCTTGAACCTCGAAACTTTTTCCCAAAATTTTTAAACTACTGCCGCATAACATTTTCTAACATACGCCCTATATGTTCGTATAAATGATTTACTTTTACTCGTGATAGCTTTATATAAGCTAAATAAACCATTTCCTTTTATTATATATATTCGACTCAAACTTATTTCGAACAACTCATTTTATCGACCGGTTTCGTACTCTTCATTTTAACTTATATCTTTTACACACTATTTTCCATGTATCCTAATGGAGCATCATTACATCATTACACGACCGTTCTCATGCTTTTCAATCCTTCTATTCGTTACGCTTTTGATTTCAGTTTTTTCCTTTTGTCTAGCCAATAGAGCTTGTCGTCGCCCGTGTCAACCTTAATATAGTTTGGTGTGCCCCATTAGTGTAATTTGTTGTGTCGTCGTAGTGTATTAAATTTCATGATGCATATGAAGTTGTTTGTGGTTGGTATTGGTATATTGTGTGTAGGTAGTTATGTATTAGCTGCATGAGTGTAAGTGTGATATACATATGATGGTAGGATTATAATGTTTGATTGGTATTACTTGTTTTTATGAGATGTCGTATGCGTGTATACCATGAGGTATACCCGACTACAGCATATCTTAACTAATGAATGAAGTAAGTGTATTGATGTGCCAATTATAGATGGATGGATATGGTATGAATATATGATACAGGTATATGACCATACGATGACAGCATTTATTAGGGAGAGTATTGTAATTATAAGTGTGCTGATGTTTGTAACAATATCATGGTATATGAAGTGATTGAAATATGTGATATTACCTGATTAGATATTAAGGGTGTTTGACATTTTGATAAGTATATGGTTATGTTGGTAGACGTGTATGCATTAGATAGTATTGGTATATGTATGGATGCTGTGTTATGTATATGTAGTTATTCTGCTATGATTTTGAGTCTCACTCAAGCTTGCGTGGGTATACTCTATGTACGTTGGTGTATTTGTATGTGGTTGGTGTATAGTGATGGATGATGTATATATAATGTTTGGATTGTTTGTGTCCAGTTGTGTTACGCACATGATTGTGGGTCATTAAACCAGTATATAGTTATAGGTGTTGGTCTTGTGGTATAGTTATTTATTAGGGGGCTTGCCTGCGTGAATATATACATATGTACTAGCTAAAACTAAGCGTGTCGATGTACTGAGTTTATAATCGTATGATTGGTAAGTGTGAATGAAATGTTAGCGTGTGTGGGTGTGCACCATGCACGGGTAAGTATGTGCTTAGTTATTGTAATGCCCTACCAGCTACTGCACAAGTACTAGAGGGGGGGGGGGGTTGAATAGTACTTTAAAATAATAAGGAGTATAATTCCAAATTAAATTGCAATCAACTACCAAATCAATTTGCGGAAGCTTAAATTGAATGACGACAACGAAATTAACAATGCTAACAAACGATGTTAATGGGTTCGGATCCACCCAAGTCTCCACGACTTGTTCCCGGTGATCCTACGTCCCAACCACCCGGATCCCCTCCGGATACTTGAGTTAGAAACCCTAACTCAAGATTTCCACTATGAATATCTTGTGAAAAACCTTCACAAGATCAAATCATACATGCAATAGCAAACGTGAATCCCACAACCCGGGATCACAACCTTCTCTCACAACCGAGAGAACCAATAAGCAATATAAAAGAGTTTATATGAAATAAACAAGCTTACCACAAAATCCTATACCTTGAGTTTTTCTTACCCAATAGGTGGAATGAAGGATTTGAGGAAGATGAAGTCACCAAGCCCTAGCACCAAGGAAATGAGCAGCAATGGGTGCCTAGGGAAGAGTTGGAGACTTGGATCAAGCAATAGCTTGAAGAGCTCACCAAGAACAAGCTTCTCTCTAGATCTAGAAATGAGAGAGAATGGGTTTCTTGTGAGGAAGAGAGCTTTAGATCTGAGGGAGAATAGCTATCTCTTTAGAACTCAATGAATCTCTTAATGGCAGCTCTATTGAAGATAGAAATGACCTAGGTTCGTATTTATAGGGTCCCATAAAAACAAGTTAGGTCATTCACCAACGGATAGAAATCTGTGAGAGTTAGTCGGTCAAAGAACAAACACTGACCGACTAGTTCATCAACTAGTCGGTCAGTCACAAAGCATGGACCGACTAAGAGCAGATCTGAGAAGAGATAGAATTTCAGACCTAGAAAACTAGTCGGTCCAAGAACACTGTCTGACCGACTAGTTTCACAACTAGTCGGTCATCCAATGAACGTAGACCGACTAAGAGGCAAAACAACTTAGTCTGAAGGCAAGTTGACTTAGTCGGTCCAAGAACAAAAGTTGACCGACTAGATTGTCAACTAGTCGGTCATCAAACGTTCTTAGACCGACTAACGGTAAACAGTAGCTTAGGAGAAATTTAGAGTGAACAGAAAGTCACAACTAGTCGGTCAAAGAAGCATCACTGACCGACTAGTTCACAAACTAGTCGGTCGGTGAGTCAACGTAGACCGACTAACTGTAAACAGTAAAGTCCAAGAAATTAAGGAATCAAACTAGTCGGTCCAAGAACAGTTGCCGACCGACTAGATCATCATCTAGTCGGTCAGTACTTGTTCTTGTACCAACTAACATGCACAACAAAGTCCGAATCGAAGCGCGACGCTTCGAGGAAGTTAGAATGAACTTGTGCAAGGATCCTAGAGCTACGAAATGAGCGTAATGAAGATAGAAACGTAAGATATACTCAAGGCTTAACATTCTATCAATCGAAACTAAAAGACTATAAATAAAACCTTAAAAAACGGTCTTTGAGAGCTTCGATTGAATCTTCATAACTTCCAAAGCGTTGCAGGAGCTTCAACGAAGCTTTAGGCTTGAATACGAGCTTTTGGAAGTGTTGAGATGTCGCTTTGAATATTCTCGTGAAATTGGCGACGATCTCCAAAACTGCGCTCACAAATTGTTAGTTCATGAATTATTTATGTTTGCTCATCATCAAAACCAAATCCGGGGAGTCCAATATTCAACATTCTCCCCCTTTTTGGTGATGACAAACCAACATAAATAATAATCAAAAATAATAATTCAAATGTAAAATACTTACTCCCCCTGCATTGATGGCACGTTAATTCCAAAATGAATATATATGAATTGCATCAATCAGGCGAGTAAGATATATAATGAGAATTGATTTTTGAAATATCGGATTTTGAAAATCCTTATATGTATCTTTACTCCCCCTGAATCTAACATTTCAAACTAGATTCGTGGAATATGAGTTAAATTTTCATTTGCGCTATTTATTATCATTATCTCTCCCCCTTTGGCATTATCTCAAAAATGGGGGGCATACAACGACAACAATTAGGAAATGTAAAATCCAACATCGGGAGTCGTAGACAAAGACGATGGAGCTAATTGACACCAAAGGAAAAACGATTAAATCAAATCAAAGTGTGCCAATTGTCCATTATCACAAAGTGAAAATCAAAATCATCAAAAATACCAAATAATTATTCATTTCTTGAATAAAGAAACATACTCTTCAATATTCAATATTCTTGGTTAATTTTGTGCATGGAAAACAATTCTAAACAATTATAGAATTTAAATCTATTTAACCAAGTTTTTATGCGTCGAGCGACGAAATCACATTTCAAATGTATTCAACGAATATTAAATTTTGCACGACGAATAAAAGACAAAGTGAACGATGATGAACATATATAAATATATAGACAACATGAGTACATCCAAAAAGATATCACATAAAATATATGAGGTACATCATATGAAGTGAGACACATCAGCTATATAAACAACAAAAAGTACATCATCATCATCAACATCGTCATATCATAAAATCCATAACCGACATCCAGAAAGCACAAAAAAAATACATCAAAGCATCTCTCAACCCCATCCTAACCCAAAACACTCTCACGAAAATATATCATCCAGAATGCAGTGGAGAGTCCTCGGAACAGACGATCACGAGGAGGAGGCAGGATCTGCAGCGTCCGTGGGTCCAGTCGACGGAGTGGACTCAGGATCTGCAGGGAGAAGAGGTGTCTCAACAGATGGAATCGTCGGGGCAGGAGTGGAGATCTCAGCAACAGGCTCGACGGCAGATGTGTCAGCAGGAAGATCAGCAGGCACGGTAGCAGGGTCAGCAGCAGGCTCAGAAGTCTGAAGTGTTGAAGCAGATGGCTCTGGAACACCGAAAGTGGTGCCATCTCCAGGAGCAGAAGTAGAAGTACCAGCAGCAGCAGCAGCAGTGGCATCATCGCCACGGGCAAAAGAAGTGACAAGCTCGTCAATCTCCTCATCGTCCATCTCCTCGGCCTCAGAAACTGAAGGAGGAAGATCGATCCCCATCAGACGAGCCATACGACAAACGACCTCCTCGGTACGAGCCAAACGTGACTCGTGCCGACGAAGAAGGCGTACGACATCGTCCAATGTAGCAGGACGAGAGGGGGCTGCGGCAGCAGACGGAGAAGCCTGAGAAACAGATGCGGTAGACCTCTGCACGTGACGAAGAGCCGCTAGAGATTTCTTCACGGCCGTCGCGTTCAGAGGCGTACCCAAGGGATGCTCATCGTCAGGAGGGAGAGGCACATGGAAATGACGGAAGACAAGAGTCAACAAGCAAGGGTATGGAATGTGCGCAGACTTATTGGTCTTGCGTATACACTCGAAAGAATCCATCTTATCGAGTATCACGCGAGCCCAATTAATCTCGCACCCCAAGAAAAGAGCGTATATGAGCTTCAAAAACGGCTGAGAGGGAAGTGAAGAGGATCCATACTTCGGGAGAAGACAAGACTTCAAAATCAGGTTAAGAACCCACGCATTCGGCTTAAAGGATTTCGATGGAACACCAATGAATGCGGAGGGGATAACCTGGAAAATCTCAGAAAGAACAGTCTGATCCAAGGAAGAGATATCGTCTACAGAAATGTCCGAAGGGAGGAGACCGGACGATGAACAACCAAGAATCTCCCCCAAGATTTCTGCCGTGAGAACTATAGGAGTTCCCAAGACAGTCGTCTCAATGGAGTGGCTGGCATCGTACTGCCCCCGAAAGCGATTGGCATAGAACAATTTCACGAGGCGAGGAAACGGTTTGGGATTGGCCTTGGGGTCGTATCGGAGATAATCTAGAAGGCCACTATAAGACAGAAGATCAGCAAGGCCGAGAAAATCAGAGAACTGAACGTAATGCTCTAACAACAGTGGACAGTGTTCTATACAGTTGTACGCTACGAGACACTGAGGGTCATCGTGGCACAACGATATGTCTACACCGCCAACTGGCATAGGAGCTTTACCCTTAGCCTTACTGGTCTTCGGAGGTGGGGTAGGATCCCTAGTAGGCTCATCCTCGGGGACAAAATCAGAGTCGGAATCGGGAGGAGTAGCCGGAGATTGAGGAATAGGCTTTTTGGTCTTGGATTTGCGGGGTTTAGCTGTGGCAGTCCTAGGCTTCTTAAGAGGAGGCGATGATGGAGAGGCTAGGGTAGACTTGGCACGACGCTTAGGCTTCGGGGGATTCCTAGGGTCCGAAGGTTATTCTACGGTCATAGGAGAGGCCCCGGAAGAGGTGATAGGAATTCGAGTCTTAGCCATAGTACTACGAGCACAATCAATCGAAGAAAATCACAAGCAACCTAGAGATCACAAGCTAACAACCCTAGAGATCAAGAAAAATCGAAAAAGCACAAGCCCTAGGTTAGAAAACTAGAATCCAAAACCCTAGAATACCTAGGAGGAGAAATCGAACCCTAGGGCAAGAAATCGACCTAGGAGAGAGAGGGAGATACCTAGGAGGTGGAGTCGACGGCGGCGGACGGCGGCGATGGCCGGAGAAACAGCCGGAGACGACGGAAGTTGAAAGGGCTCGATAGGGGGGGTTTGGGGTTTTCGGGCTGGAGAGAAAGAGAAGACCGACTAAATGAGAATTTAGTCGGAAGAAATCGAGTATAAGTCGGTCGGGATGCGAAAAGACACAGCTGCCCTAACACACTTAGTCGGTCACAGTTCAAGCACTGACCGACTAGTTGATGAACTAGTCGGTCGGTCAATGAGCTTGAACCGACTAAGTCGAAACAGTAGCTCAGATGAATTTCTAGGGCAAGAATTAGTCGGTCGCAGTATATTCACTGACCGACTAGTTTTCAATCTAGTCGGTCGGAAAGTATACTATGACCGACTAACGAAAGAAAGTGATAGGATATGGATATTTGCATGATCTAGTCGGTCTGAGTTCATTTGCTGACCGACTAGATGAGCATCTAGTCGGTTGACAAGTGAACTGAAACCGACTAGAAGAGTCCAAAAGTAGAAATTTGATTTCTCTTCACAAACCACTTGGATGAAACATCCTAACTCACTCATTAGTCATCTAAATTACCCCACAAAACGTCGAAATCTTAAATACGACATTGAAATACGAATTCGAGCAATAAATTCAAATAAATCACATAAAATTCCCAAAAATTCAATTAATCTAGCATGAATGAAATATCGCGAAATATATTAGCATGCAAGATGATTGAATTTAAATATGAATCCTATATCTCGGATTCACCCATAATCCCCAATTCTCGACGCAACCGCACAAAGGAGTCCTCCTTTAGGCGTTTCGTGAAAATATCGGCGATTTGCTTTTGGGTTTCAACGTACACTAAAATGATGTCCTTTTTAGCAACATGATCATCTAAGAAATGGTGTCGGACATCTATGTGTTTCGATCAGGAATGGTGCACCGGATTCTTTGAAAGACAGATAGCACTTTGGTTATCCACCATGATAGGGCTAGTATCACAATGAATACCAAAATCCTTCAATGTGTGTCTCATCCAAAGAACCTGGGCACAAGCGGCACCGGCGGCAATATATTCCGCCTCGGTGGTTGAAAGTGAAACCGAATTTTGCTTCTTGGAAAACCAAGAGACAAGAGAATTTCCTAGAAAATGGCAAGTGCCACTAGTACTTTTCCTGTCGGATTTGCATCCCGCATAATCAGCGTCACTATATGAGACTAACTCATATGTGCTAGATCTCGGATAAAGTAATCCAAAATCTAAAGTGTAACTTAAATAGCGGAAAATACGCTTTACCGCTACTAAGTGAGAATCCTTAGGTTGAGACTGATAACGAGCACATATACATACGGCAAACATAATATCGGGCCTACTTGCGGTAAGATAAAGCAAACTACCTATCATACCTCGATATAGACGAATGTCTACATCCTTACCGCCCGTATCCTTGTCAAGATGCGTAGTCGTGCTCATCGGAGTCTTTTTCCCGGAGGCATTCTCCATTCCAAATCGCTTTAGCAACTCCACCGTGTACTTCGTTTGGTGGATGAAGATTGCATTGTTCATTTGGCGAATTTGGAGACCTAAGAAATATTTGAGTTCGCCCATATGGCTCATCTCAAATTGTTCCTTCATAACATTAGAAAACTCTTCGCAAAGAGTGAAGTTAGTAGCACCGAAAATGATATCATCAACATAAATTTGAACTAATAAAATATCATTGTTCGCATGCTTAATAAAAAGTGTTGAATCGGCTTCGCCCATTTTAAAATTCAAATCCAAAAGAAAATTCTTTAGGCGATCATACCAAGCTCGAGGAGCTTGTCTCAAACCATAAAGAGCTTTCTTTAGTTTAAAAACGTGATTTGGAAATTTTTCATTTATGAAGCCCGGAGGTTGAGAAACGTAAACTTCCTCAACGACATCTCCGTTTAAAAATGCACTCTTAACATCCATTTGAAATAATTTAAAATTCTTATGGCATGCAAAAGACAAAAGTAATCTAATTGATTCTAATCTAGCTACCGGAGCGAAAGATTCTTCGAAATCGATACCTTCCTCTTGACGATAGCCTTGAGCTACTAACCGGGCTTTGTTCCGGACGACGACTTGGTTTTCGTCGGTTTTGTTCTTGAAGATCCACTTTGTCCCTATGACGGTGTGGTTCTTCGATGGCAATGGAACAAGCTCCCAAACTTCATTCCTCTCGAATTGAATGAGCTCCTCCTCCATGGCTAAGATCCAAGCGCTATCTTCGCATGCTTCATTAATATTCTTTGGCTCTATCGATGAGGCAAAGGCACAATTTGCGAAGTGGTGAACTTGCGATCTCGTCTTGACACTATCATAGATATTGCCAATGACTTGCTCATGGGGATGGTCACGAACCGAATGAAGCCGTTTGGGAATACCTTGATCACTAGGAACATTCTCAACAACTTCATTAGTTGGGTTAGTCTCAATAGAATCAATAGTATCATTAGACTTAGAATTATCAAACGAATCACATAAAACATCCATAGAATCATTATCATTTGAAATTCTAGTTGGAACAAATCCTTCATTAAATGAGACATGAAGCGACTCCTCGATCGTTGAGGTTCGTTTGTTGAATATCCGGTAGGCTTTGCTACACGTAGAGTATCCAACAAAGATCCCCTCATCGGATCTTGGATCGAATTTGTCCAAACTACCATATGTTTTCTTAATAAAACATTTCGAACCGAAAACACGAAAATGTTTAACTTGAGGCAACCTACCAAACAACAATTCATAACAAGTTTGTTTAGTGCCGGGCCTCAAAAGTATTCTATTAAACACATAGCAAGCGGTGTGTACCGCTTCCACCCAAAATTGATGGCCAAGTTGGCTATCATCAAGCATAGTGCGAGCACACTCCACTAGCGTCCTATTCTTTCTCTCAACTACACCATTTTGAGGAGGTGCACGAGGGAAAGAAAAGGTGTGAGTAATACCAACTTCATCACAAAATGTCTCAAAAGACTCATTCTCAAATTCACCTCCATGATCACTACGAATAGTGACAATGGTGGTTCCTAAGAGATTTTGTACTTTCTTAACAAAAATTGTGAAGTTTTCAAAAGCTTCATTTTTATTACACAATGAAAATACCCAAGTAAATCTTGAATAGTCATCTACGATGACAAGTCCATACCTTGCATTTCCTAAGGAAGCTACTCTAGTTGGCCCAAATAAATCTAGATGTAATAGCTCTAGTGGCCTTTTAGTAGAGATGCTTTTCTTAGGTTTAAATGAAGATTTAGGAAGCTTGCCGCGTTGACAACAATCACAAAAACTTTTCTTTTCAAAAACAAGCTTCGGAAAACCTTTAATAGAATTCAATTTTGAAAGCTTATATAGTGTTCCAAAGTTCACATGTCCAAAGCGTCGATGCCATAAGTGTTGTTCACTTGTGTTGGCAACGAGACATTGTTCATATGACTTAGGAAGATCCAAAATATAAATGTCTTTACGACGAGTTCCGGAAAATAATAATTTTTCATTATCCTTTCTTAAAATATGACACAATCCTTTCGCAAAGCTAACTTTGTAACCTCTGTCACAAAGTTGGCTTATTGAAATAAGATTATGATTTAAACCACTAACAAGATAAACATCACTAATTAATGGTTTAGAGGGGTTACCGACTTTACCAACACCTATGATGGTTCCGCTCTCGTTGCCTCCAAATACGACATGGTTTCCATTCGCAATGGGAACCACTCCGGAGAGCAATCGAGCGTCACCCGTCTTGTGTTTTGAACACCCGCTATCGAGTATCCAATTCCCTTTGGAGCTAAATTTAAATGTGTTGCTCCTTTCCTTTTTTTTTCCTTGAGTACCTAAAGATAGAAACTTTCATATCATGGTACCCAAGGTCATTGGGTCCAAGGGATTAGACCTTTGGAAGCCAAGTCCAAGTGGACTTAGACTTCCCCACATAATTCTTACTATGCACAACATCCGAAAAATAAGCATTCATGTACATTTGTTTTTCGTCCATGCTTGTGTCCTTTGGGCTCCAAATAGTGAATATTTTGGGAGCCATCATCCTATTGGGTGCATGCATTCGACGTTGATTTCTACGTGATGCATGTTGTGGATAGGCATACGGGACATGATGGAATGGTGCACGACGAGAATTATTCATATGATGCGGTGGGTGAACATATGCATGTGTGGGAACACGTGCGTGAGGGTGTCTCACATGGTGTGCACGTGCCCGAGAATGTGTTGCATAAAAATCATCATATGTGTGAGATGGTGGAGTAGGACGTGTGTTCCTACGTGGCATGGTATTGGTGTACATGTAGGCATGCCCCTTCTTTGGAGGTCCACCCAAAGTGGGTTTCTTTCCAAAAGAGGGCGTGGACGAGGTGGAAGCACCATTGGTAGATGAACTATCAATAGAGTGTTTGCTACCACTCGTAGAGTCACCGGAAGTTGGCCTAACAAAAGTAGTGGCCGCTTTGGATGAACATCCCATCGTATACCCCAAACCAATGTGGTGATTGGCCGGAAGTAAGTCACTTAGGATTTTATCCAAATAGTCCTTACCTTTGTTGAATTTGTTAATTCGGCCCAATGTGTTCTCATATTTCTCTTTGAGAGAACGCATAGAAGTATCCAAATTAGATACTTACGATGTGAGCACAAAAACACGAGATTTAAGATTCTCGTTCTCAATACTCAAAGTCGAGTTTTGAGAGGTTAAATCCGCTATCCTATGTTCTTCCGGATCATCTATGCTAACATGTTCAAGTTTAGATTTGAGATTAACAATCTCATTTCTTAACTCTTCAACAACGGTGTCGTTGTTGGTGATGATAGTCTTAGGCGATGTTTGAATGCTAGCTAGGTCATCTTTTACCTTAGTATATCTATTTACTAATTTAGTGTATTTTGACCAAAGTTGAGAGTTAGCATTTCTAAGATCATCCATCGTTACCTCATCGCTTTCGTCATTACTATCATCGGAAGAGGAGGATCCTTGATCGTTCTCCTCTCTTGCCATGAAGCACATATGTGCTTGCTCCACTTTCTCATCATCCGACTCTCCGCTTGAGGAATCCTCGGAGTCGGTGAATGTTGCTCCGACAAGTCTTTTCTTGTACCCCTTTTTGTATTTCTTGGACTTATCGAATTTTGGCGCCTTCCACTTCTCCTTGTGCTTATTGAGGGGACACTCCGCTTTCATGTGTCCCGGCTTATTACACTTGAAACACAAAGGAGAGGAAGATGCGTTAGTAGAACCAAATTTAGCTTTGTTCTTGAAGTTACCTTTTCGGAAGAAACGGTTGAACTTCTTGGCCATGAGTGCCATGGACTCCAAGTCCAACTCGTTTTCCGAGTCTTCATCATCGGAAGATGTGGATGAAGCCGCCTTGAATGCAATCGCCTTTTTCTTAGGCGCATCTAGGTTCAAATATGACTTCATCTTTTCTTGTAGCTTCACCTTGCTATCTTTGCGTACCTCGTATGACATCAAAGTACCCATTAGTTGAACTACGGTATATTTGTTCATGTCATTACCTTCCTCGATGGCGAAGGTACGTTTTTCCCAAGAAGAGGGAAGTCCTTCAATAAGCTTTAAGCACTTCTCCTTTTGAGTGTAGATCTTACCGAGGGCCTCTAACTCGTTTATTATGTCAACGAAGCGAGCGTAATATTCTTTCATCTTCTCGCCCTGTTGCATATGAAACATTTCGTAATCTTTGGTTACGACTACGAGTTTAGAGTCTCTTACCCGACTCGTCCCTTCATGTAGTATGAGGAGAGAGTTCCAAATTTGATATGCACTCTTACACGTGCATATCTTATTGAAGTCCTCGGGCTCCAATGCGCATTGCAAGGCGTTCATTGCCTTGGCATTGCTTACCTCCGCGGCGACCTCCGCGGTAGTCCATTTCTCAAAATCTTCTTCTTTGGGTTCGATGTACTCCTTCATTGTAGTCCTCCATAAAGATGCACTTCGGAGGAAGGTTTCCATCCGACATTTCCAGTACCCGTAGTTGGTACCGTTGAAGAATGGAGGCCTTGTAGAGGAATGTCCTTCCATCACCGATGACGCTCCTTCACGGTTCCTGAAGGTGTCATAGTTGGAAGGTGGAGGCACGGTCTTGTTGTCGTTGGCAGACATAGCTGTGTATCTGGCTCTGATACCAAATGTAATGCCCTACCAGCTACTGCACAAGTACTAGAGGGGGGGGGGTGAATAGTACTTTAAAATAATAAGGAGTATAATTCCAAATTAAATTGCAATCAACTACCAAATCAATTTGCGGAAGCTTAAATTGAATGACGACAACGAAATTAACAATGCTAACAAACGATGTTAATGGGTTCGGATCCACCCAAGTCTCCCCGACTTGTTCCCGGTGATCCTACATCCCAACCACCCGGATCCCCTCCGGATACTTGAGTTAGAAACCCTAACTCAAGATTTCCACTATGAATATCTTGTGAAAAACCTTCACAAGATCAAATCATACATGCAATAGCAAACGTGAATCCCACAACCCGGGATCACAACCTTCTCTCACAACCGAGAGAACCAATAAGCAATATAAAAGAGTTTATATGAAATAAACAAGCTTACCACAAAATCCTATACCTTGAGTTTTTCTTACCCAATAGGTGGAATGAAGGATTTGAGGAAGATGAAGTCACCAAGCCCTAGCACCAAGGAAATGAGCAGCAATGGGTGCCTAGGGAAGAGTTGGAGACTTGGATCAAGCAATAGCTTGAAGAGCTCACCAAGAACAAGCTTCTCTCTAGATCTAGAAATGAGAGAGAATGGGTTTCTTGTGAGGAAGAGAGCTTTAGATTTGAGGGAGAATAGCTATCTCTTTAGAACTCAATGAATCTCTTAATGGCAGCTCTATTGAAGATAGAAATGACCTAGGTTCGTATTTATAGGGTCCCATAAAAACAAGTTTGGTCATTCACCAACGGATAGAAATCTGTGAGAGTTAGTCGGTCAAAGAACAAACACTGACCGACTAGTTCATCAACTAGTCGGTCAGTCACAAAGCATGGACCGACTAAGAGCAGATCTGAGAAGAGATAGAATTTCAGACCTAGAAAACTAGTCGGTCCAAGAACACTGTCTGACCGACTAGTTTCACAACTAGTCGGTCATCCAATGAACGTAGACCGACTAAGAGGCAAAACAACTTAGTCTGAAGGCAAGTTGACTTAGTCGGTCCAAGAACAAAAGTTGACCGACTAGATTGTCAACTAGTCGGTCATCAAACGTTCTTAGACCGACTAACGATAAACAGTAGCTTAGGAGAAATTTAGAGTGAACAGAAAGTCACAACTAGTCGGTCAAAGAAGCATCACTGACCGACTAGTTCACAAACTAGTCGGTCGGTGAGTCAACGTAGACCGACTAACTGTAAACAGTAAAGTCCAAGAAATTAAGGAATCAAACTAGTCGGTTCAAGAACAGTTGCCGACCGACTAGATCATCATCTAGTCGGTCAGTACTTGTTCTTGTACCAACTAACATGCACAACAAAGTCCGAATCGAAGCGCGACGCTTCGAGGAAGTTAGAATGAACTTGTGCAAGGATCCTAGAGCTACGAAATGAGCGTAATGAAGATAGAAACGTAAGATATACTCAAGGCTTAACATTCTATCAATCGAAACTAAAAGACTATAAATAAAACCTTTATAAACGGTCTTTGAGAGCTTCGATTGAATCTTCATAACTTCCAAAGCGTTGCAGGAGCTTCAACGAAGCTTTAGGCTTGAATACGAGCTTTTGGAAGTGTTGAGATGTCGCTTTGAATATTCTCGTGAAATTGGCGACGATCTCCAAAACTGCGCTCACAAATTGTTAGTTCATGAATTATTTATGTTTGCTCATCATCAAAACCAAATCCGGGGAGTCCAATATTCAACAGTTATAAGTTTTGGTGACTATAATATGTGTGGCGTGTCATGGGTATAATTATAGGGCCGTATGTGATGTGAAGTTATAGTGAAATATTTGCATGTATTGAAATGGCTATAAATTGTGAAACTATAATGATGGTGGATGTATATTAAATATAATAACTTGAGTTTAGAATGGTGTAGTGTGATTACGTGTGTTGACGTGTTTGGTATTGGATGTATACTAGGAGATATAGGGAGTAGTGTATTCTTATTGCCTTGTTCATAGGTAGCTACCTAACGTAGAGCGTTACGATGGTATTTACTAGTGTGAACTATTTAATTGGTTGTGAGTATATGGACTAATGTTTGGTGTTAGGTAAGTAATAGCTATATAGGGGATGTATGTATATATATGATTGAGATACATGTATCAGTATGAATGGCTATGATAGGTATAAGAGTATGATGTGCGTGGATGATGCATGCTAGTAGTGTTAATGTTTGATTGCCTAGTGCGAATATAAGCACTTGTAATAACTATACCTGATTGAATGTGATATGATTGTGGTAGTTACCAGAGCGACTAGATATATTAGAAAGTCCGAGGACGGACTTTATTATAAGGTGGGTAGGATGTAACGACTGGTTTTTTTGTATAGATTATATATATATATATATATATATATATATATATATATATATATATATATTTGGTTGCCTTCTCTTTGGTTGTGATTTCCTTTCTCCGTCTCCGTAGTTTTCGTTTTCGTTCGTTTCGTCGTGTTTTCCTAGCTTCTTCCGTTGATCGTCGATTTCGGAGTAAGTCATTCGTGACGGGCTTCATATCGCTCATATCTTAGAGGTAGGTTGATCTTAGAAGCCGTAGGAATCTTCCCAAAGCTTCGCGCTTCAATTCGGCACTTTCTGTGCACGTTAGTTGGTTCAAGAAGGGGAACCAACCTACTAGATTGAGATCTAGTCGGTCGGCAACTCTACTCAAACCGACTAGTTCCTTGGATTAATTTTACTTAAGTTACTGTTTCTGTTTAGTCGATCTAAGTTCATCTTTCGACCGACTAGTTGTTGAACTAGTCGGTTAAGTTTTGTACTCAGACCGACTAATTCTGAGTTCTTCTGTACAGTCGAGTTACTGTTTATCGTTAGTCGGTCTAAGAACGTTTGTCGACCGACTAGATGATAAACTAGTCGGTCAGTAGTTGTTCTTTGACCGACTAAATCTAAATCATATTTTCGTCAGGAGTTACTGTTTCCACTTAGTCGGTCAGCGTTGGTCAATCGACCGACTGGTTCCCAAACTAGTCGGTCAGTGGTTGCTCTTTGACCGACTAATCAGTGTTGAAACCCTAATTCCTGGGCCGCCGCCAGCCTTTTTCTATTTAAACCCCACTTCGTTTCTTCTCTTTCTTTCTCTTCTCCTGGCCTCTTTCCTTCCCCCTTGACCTCTGATCTTCCCCAACCTTCCTCTAGCTCTTCCCCTTCATCAATAGCCCATCTCCCCTCCATCTTGGCCAGCCACCATGATCTAGGCCGCCGGTTCACCCTATAAATACTCCGATCACTTCTTCTTCCTTCTTTCTTTTCTCTAAACCTAGTTCTTCCCCATTGTTTTTCCTTCAATCCCAAACCCATCTCCATCACCCCAAGCTCCATCTCACCTCCATTGGCCAAGCTTCAATCTCCTCTTCAAAACCCCCTTTAATCCATTTTTCTCCAGATTTTCCCCGTCATTTCAGATCTGAGCCGTGGTTCCCAGATCGTTCATCCGTTGTCGTGGTTGCTCGGCGTCGATCTTCCGCTTCTATACGGTAGTGTCCGATCCTTTAATGTTTTCATAACCCACATTGATATTGTGAAACCCTAATAAAAATGGTTATTAGACATCATAGGATTCAATTAAGAAACCGGTTCTAGATATCTTTTCTAATGTTGTTTCTCTATAGCAGTGGTCCATTCATCGTAGATAACATTTGTGTGACGTGCTTGTCGACCGTCCTCGTCGGTATCAGGCAAGTGAAACTTGCATCTCTTGATTTGGGCCATGTCTTAGGCCATTTCCTTGCTTTAGCGTAAAAGAGACTAGACAGTGAAAGGATAGCTGTCTAGACGCCATTGATTTGGGCGATGTGCCGAAGTTCGGTGGCACATCGGTGTCCAAACTTCGTGCCTTAACTATAAGGTTCGATACATATAAGAAACGTCCAGATCATTCCATGGGGAAACATCTGCGACATATGGCGAACCTTATCTCGGAGTTAAAGGACGCAGGTCATGTGCTCACTGATGAGCAACAAATCCAAGCAGTCATACGTTCCCTACCAAATGGGTGGGATCAAATGAAGATGCATCTCACTCACAATGAGAGCATCAAGACCTTCAGCGATGTTTCCAAGCACTTCGAATTAGAGGAAGAGTGGCTTGCGGCTGCCAAACCAAGTGCAGAAGTGCACATGGTTGCTAGTTCCTCACACGGGGGAAAGAAACGGAAAAATCGTTCGAAGTTCACTAATGAACGTAATAAGCAACCTGAGTCTACCAAGAAACCCAAACATATGGGTGGGCACAAGAAATGGCACAAGAAGAAAGACTTGAAGAGGATCAAGTGCTCAAGTGCAACAAGCTCGGTCACTATGCTCGTTCGTGTACGAGTGGAGGGGACGAGGTAACTTGTAAATATACTAGTTACATATGTGTTTCTAGTTCGATATTTCTTGTGGAATCTAATCCGTTTTGGATAATTGATTCAGGTGCCACCGACCACATAGCAAGGGACAGACGGTCCTTCGTGGAGTATCATCGGATACCCCAAGGAACGAAGTGGATCTATGTAAGAAACAACACACGTGTTGAAGTGAAAGGCGTTGGGACTTGCAAGCTAGTCTTGGACAACGGCCGCACTCTCCTACTTCATGATGTCCTCTTCGCTCCAGATATTCGAAGGAATATAATTTCTGTGGTTGTATTAATGGGTCTTGGCTATAACTGGTTTTTTCATGATTGTAATGTGGACTTAAGTTGTAATAATACTCTTATTGGTACTGGGTTTGTATTTAAAGGATTTATTGTAATGAGTACAATGTATGATTCCTCATGTAATGAAAATTTCCTTATTGCAAATTCTAAGACTTATGAGTCTGATGTGAATTGTTGGCACGCAAGGCTTGGTTATATTGGACCAACGCGTATGAATAGACTTGCCAAACGTGGCCTTCTATCCAATGTTTCAAAGGTTGAAATGTCGACCTGCGAACATTGCCTTGTGGGGAAATCTTGTCGCAAGCCGTTTGGAACCGGCACAAGGGCCGAGGTTCCATTACAGCTTATCCATTCGGACATATGTGGTCCGATGAATGTCAAGACAAGACGCGGAAAGTCCTATTTCATCACTTTTATTGATGATTTCACCCGATTCGGACATATCTATTTGATATCCCACAAAAGTGAAGCTTTGGCTTGCTTTAAAAACTATATGAGTTTAGTGGAGAATCAATTAGATCGCAAGATTAAGGTCTTGCGAACCGATAGGGACGGTGAATATCAATCAATAAGTTTTAAGGAACTTTTTGATGAAAAAGGCATAGTAAATCAGGTAACTATGCCTTATACTCCTCAACAAAACGGTGTTGCAGAAAGGAGAAATAGGACTTTAATGGAAATGGTCCGTTCAATGATGGCGCAAGCTAACTTGCCAATCACCTTTTGGGGAGATGCATTATTGACGGCCACTTTCATTTTAAACCGTGTACCCTCGAAATCAGTTAGCTCCACTCCTTATGAGTTGTGGAACCAAAGGTCTCCTGACTTAAACATTTTGAAACCTTGGGGTTGTGCATCCTACGCACATATTTCCTCCCATAAGTATGGCAAACTTGGGCCAAGGGGAAGGAAATGTATCTTTATACGATACGCAGAAAACTCCAAAGGTTATGTTTTTGTTAGTCAGGAAGACAATGGTGGGCTAATTGGGTTTGAGTCGAGGGATGTCACTTTCTTAGAAAACGAGTTTCCAAGACAGGGCGAGATAAGTCAGGACTTATCTCTATTTGAGATTTATGATCAAGAAGGATTACCTCATTCGAGTGGGAGAATTCTTGGTGAAAATGAAAATACGTTTCAACCTTCACCAATGGATTATACGAATGACGATTATCCTATTCCATACGGGAATAATGATCCAAGTGGGAGCAATTCTAACGACATTCCAAGTGGGAGTGATATTAGAATTGATCTAAATTCAAGTCAAGAAGGACTTGAAGAATCTCAAATACGGCGTAGTAGTCGTACAAGGTTGGCTCCTCTAAGATTTAAGGATGAATTTCCGCAAACCTTTATGACTTTACTACAAGAAGATGACGAGCCTGCTACTTTCAAACAGGCCGTATCTTGCCCTGCTAAAGACAAATGGATGGAAGCGATGCAAGAGGAGTTAGAATCCATGAAAGTTAACCAAGTCTGGGACTTAGTTGACTTACCCAGAGGACGTAGAGCTATTGGGAACAAATGGGTTCTCAAGATCAAGCATAAGGCTGATGGCTCTATTGACAGATATAAAGCTCGCCTTGTCGCGAAAGGTTTTACGCAACAGGAAGGGATAGACTACGAAGAGACCTTCTCACCTGTTGTTCGTTTTACCTCAATTCGCCTGATTCTGGCAATGGTAGCTTGCTTAGACCTCGAATTACATCAAATGGATGTAAAGACTGCCTTTCTCAATGGAGAATTGGACGAGGAGATCTATATGGAACAACCAACAGGGTTTGTAAAAGAAGGAAACGAACATAAGGTTTGTAAACTTCTTAAATCCATATATGGTCTTAAACAATCCTCGAGGCAGTGGTATATACGATTTCAAGAGGTTGTCTTATCAAATGGATTTTCCATGCTTGATGAAGATAACTGTGTATATATCAAGAGGAATAAGAACAAGTATGTTATTATGTCTCTATATGTAGATGACATCTTAATAGCCGGAAATGACAAGGGCTTTGTGATGGATATCAAGGCTTGGCTTTCATCAGTTTTTGAGATGAAAGACATAGGAGAAGCCGCATATATCCTTGGAGTTAAGATTTCAAGGAATCGTTCGAAGAAACTTCTTTCTCTTTCACAGGAGACTTATATAAAGAAGGTTCTAGAACGTTTTAATATGCAGGACTGCAAGTCCATTGATACTCCAATAAGCAAGTGCGACAATTTATGTCTGAAATCATGTCCGAAGAACCAAAAAGAGAAGGAGATTATGGAAAAAGTTCCATATTCCAGTGCAGTTGGTAGTCTAATGTACGCTATGATGTGTACAAGACCGGACATCTGTTTTGCCGTTGGAATGGTAAGTCGTTACCAATCCAACCCAGGGCAAGTACACTGGAAAGCGGTTAAGAGGATAATGCGGTATCTCAAAGGAACTGCAGACTTTGCTTTATGCTATCAAAAAGATGCCTTGAGGCTCGAAGGCTACACTGATGCTGATTGGGCGGGTGATCTCGATGAGCGACGATCGACCTCAGGATATGTTTTTCTACTCGGATCTGGTGCAATATCCTGGAGTAGCAAGAAACAATCCTGCATCGCACTTTCAACCATGGAAGCCGAGTTTGTAGCATTTAGCATGGCAGTTCAAGAGGCTGTTTGGCTTAGGAAGTTCTTAGACAGGCTAATTAATGCAAGTGACTCAGGTGCTGTACCTATACACAGCGACAGTCAAGCATCTATAGCCTATGTCAAAGATCCGAAATTCCATTGTAAGACCAAACACATAGATATCCGCTATAAATTTGCAAAAGACTATGATAAGACCAAGAAGGTAGACATAAGGTACATATCTACGCATGAGATGATAGCGGATCCGCTTACGAAGGCGATCCCCAGAGATGTGTTTTACAAACACTTATCATCTCAAGGATTGCGTAAGAGCTGAGTTGTACCAATGTAAATTCCCATGTCTGTAAATGATCAAAATTAATAAAAGAATAAGTTCTTTTTCCAACATTGCATATGAATTTCTTAAGAAATGTTTGTGTACATTTTTGAAATCTCAGCTGAATTGTGTGTATGTCGGACAGATTAAGGTTGGCTCTCTCACATGAGCAACCGCCTTATCTTATCAGATGGATAAGATAGAGATGAGACTAGTTTAAAGTCAAAATCATTAGACGAATGATTTAGAGTCATGACTTTAACAAGATAGTCGAATGACAGATCTGCATCATATGGATGCTTACAAAAGATCTGAGATCTGTATCACAAGGATATAAAGATCTCATTGGATTTTTTAAATCCTATCTGTCTTATGCAGGATGAGAGTCCAGGAATATTTCATGGGTAGTAAGGGGACTCAAAAGATAGGCACTGTGGTGTCTGATCTTTCATCCGTACAACATCATTAAGACATACTCTCCCTGGGAAAGGAGTGATGTTGTAATACGTGTTCATACCACGTATGCATTTCGACCACTGAGTTAGTAGCAATAGTGTTTGCTATTATGTGAGACTCAAAGGCCATAAGGGTCTTAACTCTTACCCTCAAGGACTCCAATTGGTTCCTTTAGATTTGACGAGATGATCGCTATCTTAGCGTGTTACTTATGGGATATGATAATTCGGCTCGGCGGGGCACGTTAGAAAAGCGAGTCTAGTCAAGATCAGAAGGTTCGCAAGAAGAGAAAGATTGATTTCATATTCGCATTTGGACTTTAATGATTCAAAGCTGGCCAGCCAATTGTAATCCAGATGGGATTCAATTGTTGAATATAAAGTATAAGAAATGTGAAGAAATAATCTAGGGTAAAGCATGCGTTGAACTACTCGACTTTGGACCTTCGAGGTCGTTGTGTATCTCTAACAAGTGCACAACAACAGACTCTACGCGCATGACGGTCGCACGGTCTATTTCTCGGTATAATAGATGAAAGAACTAAGAGAAAGACGTTCTCTTACAATCCCCTCAAGTGTGAGTGGGAGATGTTGGATATGGAAGACGTTAGTACACCCTTGTGGGGGATGTACGAGGGAATACGGACCTCGAACGTCGTGTACACGAAGTCGTGCGCAAAGGGAATATGTTCCCTTTCGGAGAGGATCTCTAGATTGATGGGAAAGTCGCATTATATGTGCATAAGTGCATGCGACATATGGCTAATAAAGAGGTAATATCTTAAGCTTATATTGTACCATGCATGTGGTACAACTTAAGCTTATAATATACCATGTACGATGGTACACCTTAGTTAAATTGTTCCAAAGGAACAATTTACCCTAAAATAACTACCTTGGGGGCTATAAATAAGACCCAAGGGTTAGCCATTTTCCTTACATTTTTTGCATGGCATTCATGCATGCATCTTCATTCTAGCGAAGCTCTGCCGAAATACTTTCTCTCCCTCTATCCAAGTTCTTAATCTAAAGTAGAGATTTAGATTGTGGATTTAGTAGCCTTACTCCGTTCGTGAGAAGACTCGATCCGTCGTGGCGAATCCGAAGGCGAAATTCGTAGACTACCGTGCTGCATACGCAAGCGTAAATCTCAACTTCATTTATCGATCCTAACTCTGTTTTGGCAGGATCCTACAGTTGATAGCCAATGCCCAAACTACTTGTTTCCAGCTAGGCACCTGCGTTGCAGGCACAACCCTATGCCATACGTGTTAAATACAAATCTGGCTCGTGGTCCAGAAAACGAGCTCAACACAGTCTGCGGGCAATAGGGCACTCACATGTGTGTGAGTGATCCCTTGTACTTGAACACAGCCTGCAGGCAATAGGGCGCTCACATGTGTGTGGGTGATCCCTTGTACTTGTTACTTGACAATACATGTCACACCTACCACTTGTTACTTACTAATTGTACTTTACTTGTTACTTCCATACGATACTTGCCATGCCATGCACCATACTATAACTGCTAGGTTGTTAGTTTACCTTTCTTTCAGTTTCCTTGCACAAGTCTTTCGACTTGCTGACATGTGCCCCTTTTCTCTTTTGGGTGACACATGTTAGATCCCGAGCCTGAGTTTGTCGCTGAAGACGTAGTGTTTGCTGGCGCTGAGCCAGTGGTTGCTGAGGAGGAGTTTGTGGTCATTGGTGACCAGTCTTAGAGGTCGCTTGTGTTCTCTTCCTTGTTTAGGTTTGCTGTTAGTTGTTGGTGCGTGGCACCCTTGCTTGTATGTTATACCTTGTTGACCATGTTTGGGCCTTAGCTTTTCCTTTTGAGCCTGGTGGCTTTTCTGTTATATTGTAATTTATTTTATGGATATTCTGAGATTTAATAAATTGCTTATTGTCTCACTTCATTATTCTTATCGTTGTTTCATATTGTGTTGCAAGGACCTGCCAATTCATTGTTGATTGACGCTTATCGGGCTTGGAGCTTTGCAGTTTCAAGTCTGAGCGGACCTTCTCACGTCTCGCCTCCTCATTTTTGGGAAGCGGGGCGTGACAGCCGACAAGTCCTTTCTTGTACTTTCTCGACTTATCGTACTTGGATGCCTTCCACTTCTCCTTGTGTTTGTTGAGAGGACAATCCGGCTTGATGTGTCCTGGCTTGTTGCATTTATAACACACAGGAGCGGAGACATTAGTTGAAATAAATTTTGATTTATTCTTCAACTTACCTTTTCGGAAGAATCGGTTGAACTTCTTTGCGAAATCGGCCGAAGCTTCTATGTCCAACTCGTCTTCCTATTCTTCATCATCGGTAGATGTGGATGGAGCGGCCTTGTATGCAATCGTCTTTTTCTTTGGCACGTCTTGCTCCAAGTAAGACTTCATCTTTTCCTGCATCTTGATCTTACTGTCCTTGCGTACCTCATAAGACATCAATGTACCCATTAGTTGAATGACAGTATACTTACTCATATCGTTACTTTCCTCGATGGCGAAGGTACGCTTTTCCCAGCAAGAAGGAAGTCCATCGATGATCTTTGAGACTTTCTCCTTTTGGGTGTAGGTTTTTACAAGAGCCTCCAATTCATTGGTAATGTCAACGAAGCGAGCATAATACTCCTTCATCTTCTCACCCTGTTGCATATGAAATAATTCGTAATCTTTATTTACAACAACGAGTTTGGAGTCTCTTACCCTACTCGTTGCTTCATGCAAGATGAGGACGGAGTTCCAGATTTGATATGCACTCTTACATGTGCATATCTTGTTGAAATCTTCGGGCTCCAAAGAGCATTGCAAGGCATTCATTGCCTTGGCATTGGTTACCTCCGCGGTGACCTCCACGGTAGTCCACTTCGCGAAATCTTCTTCAGCGGGCTCGACATACTCCTTCATCGTGGCTCTCCAAAGTGAAGTACTCCGGACGAATGTTTCAATCCGGCATTTCCAGTACTAGTAATTGGGACCATTGAAGGAGGGAGGTCTAGTTGAGGATTGCCCTTCCATCACCGAAGAAGCACCTTCACGATTCTTGAAGACACTGTCTTCGTTGTTTGTCATAGCTATGAACCTTGGCTCTGATACCAATTGTAATGCCCTGGGCTAGCTACTGCACACGTACTAGGGGGGTGAATAGTACTTTAAAATAATCAAGAGAGTTATTCCTAATTATTGTGCAAACACACAAACAACAATGCGGAATAGACTACAAACAACAAGAATAGACAATGTAAACAAAGTATGTAATGGGTTCGGATCCACCCAAGTCTCCCCGACTTGTTACCGGTGATCCTACGTCCCAACCACCCGGATCCCCTCCGGATACTTGAGTTAGAAACCACTAACCCAAGATTTCCACTATGAAATTCTTGTAGAAAAACCTCTACAAGACAAAATCATACACAAATGTAAATGTGACTCCCACAACCCGGGATCACACACTTTCTCTCACAACCAAGAGAAACACTTGCAATATCGAAGTAAATGAAATAATGAAATACTTACCACACAATCCTATGCATTGAGTATACTTACCAATTTAGGGCAAGAATGGATTTTGAGGAAGAAGATGTCACCAAACCCTAGCTCCAAGAAGTTAACCAGCAATAGAAGCCTAGGGTGGAGTTGGTGACCTTGATTCAAGCTCTTAGCTTGGAAGGCTCACAATGGAGAGAATCTCTCTTGAGGAATTAGGGCTCAAGAAGTGAGGGAGAGATTCTTGTGAGAAGAGAGAGCTATGAAATAGAGTTGAATGGCTCCTCTTTGATTTCTCTAAGTCTCAATATAATCGGCCTTGATATCCTTGAAGAAGCCCTTCAAGTATATATAGGATAGAGAGGAGAGATGAGAGAAATTCGTGCAATAAATGCTCTAACGGCTCTATTCTGAAGCAGACTAGTCGGTCAAAGAAGGATCACTGATCGACTAGTTTCTCGACTAGTTGGTCGGTGATTCAACATGAACCGACTAAGAGGTTGACAGCCAATAAAGAGAATTTCAGGCGATACGAACTAGTCGGTCTAAGAAGACTTGCCAACCGACTAGTTTGCCAACTAGTCGATCTGTGAGTGTTCTTTGACCGACTAAGAGTTGAAATAGTATCGGCTGGATTCAAAGACAGCTAGTCGGTTTAAGAACAAATTCCAACCGATTAGTTTCACAACTAGTCGGTCGGTCGTTGTTCTTTAACCGACTAACTGTAAACAGTAGCTCAGGCTGAAATGAGGCAATGATAACTAGTCGGTCTGAGAAGGATTCCTAACCGACTAGATCGTCATCTAGTCGATCGGTGAACCTTCTTTGACAGACTAATTGATCAACAGTGCCTAGGCTGAATTGAGCAAGGACATCTAGTCGGTTCAAGAGGAATTGCCGACCGACTAGATCGTCATCTAGTCGGTTGGTTCTTCTACTTGAACCAACTAAGATGCACTAGAAGCCGAGGGAAGAAGCGATAGGCTTCGGGAAAGTTTCTAATGGCTTTTAAGATAATCCTAGCTCTAAGATATGAGTGAAATGAAGATTATAATGTAAGTCCTACTCAAGGCTTAACATTCTATACTATGAAGCTAGAAGACATTGAATTAAACATGACGAACCGTCTTCAAAACTTCAATCTTCACTTTTGACTTCAATAAAACTCCTTGAGCTTCAACGAAGCTTCAGGCACACGATCACGCGTATTGAGAAGTCTTGAGATGTCGCTTTTGATGTACATAGTATTTTGGCGACGATCTCCATAACTGCGCTCACAGAGAGTAGTACACGATATTTATGTTTGCTCATCATCCAAAACCAAATCCGGGGAATCAATACTCAACAGAAGTGACATAGCTCTTCCTGGCCCTAAGCACAAGGAGGAGAGTTAAAACAAAGATAAAACACAAGCATCTGCAGCTAGAGAAGAGCATATGTCACTTATGCACTGGACGAAGTGAAAATCATCAACCTCCAGCTAAAGTAGACCTTCATCCTTCCTGATATCCACCATCATGTGGGTAAGAGATGCCTCCTAGATCAACGTTGCCCTTCCCCTAAATACGTGCCCTAGGCCCCCACCGAGCGATGGGGCCTCTGCCCGTCTTGCCTAAGGGCATGGTGGGTCCGATGCTTGCACGGAAGTCACTGCCCTAGCCCTTTTCTTCCACGACGGTGTGACAGTCACCCCTTGTCCACATACTCCTTTCCATTCCTCTGGCACTCCGTCAGACTTTGGCCAGAGGAGTCAGACTTGTCTTTCGAGTCGATCCAGACAGCCGGAGGCAAGCAATCACCAATGAGGGATATGGCTCAATGACGGATCGATATCGAGTAGATCGCACAACCTGGGCACATAGCAATGGGACCACCATGCCCTCCCCTCAGAAGCAAGCCTACACGGCCTCTTAGGCCAAAATATGCCTCTCTATCCAAGGAGACGATCAGTACCATGATGGTGACGATATCTAGTTAACAGCACCAGACATGGTCTCGTGGTAGAAGGCACAGAAAAAAGAAAAATCGAGAGGAAAGGTGAAAGTACGATCGACTGTTACCTTCCTCCACTTTTTACCTTGCCCTGGGTGAGAATCACGAGATATAACCTCAGCCATGTGATTGAGGCATATTGTGCGAGTCCACTATAGCCACTTGATCTACACGACATATGCACGATATAAGTCCAATAAGTCGGCTCACGCCACATCAGCATCTCTTCGAGAGACTGGCATGTCTGCTCACATCTCACGTTAAATGCAAATCTCATCAATCCCACCTCTTCGCATCCCGAGGGCATGTGCTTGCATCAGCAGATAGGCTCTCTCTCTCTCTCTCTCTCTCTCTCTCTCTCTGAGCTCTCTCTCTCTCTCTCTCTCTCTCTTCCTTAGGCACAGTCCTTTTAACTCAGACGCGACTTGTCTAGTTGGTCTAGCCAGACGAAATGAGTTTATCTCTTAGTTTTGTATGCTCGCCTCTCCACTCCCGACCTCAGAATAGCAGCTTAGATCGATAGTGTCGAGCCAGAAGATGAGAGACCATTGTATATACTACTTTAGGCCGGGGGACTACCAACAGTAGGAACGAAGCTTGTCAGATGGGACTCACCGCGAGCTGTCCTCGCCTTTGAGGACCTCCTAACGTCATTTTGGGAAGCCAGCTTGACAAGGCCTCAGCACAGCTCTGTAGGGCCGACCCCCTCGAGATCGGCCCCTCAACTCTACCAGAACGACCTTGTTAGACGCAACGATCTAGAAACTTTAGTTTGATGATGACAAACGTGTGTGAACTACTTAACGTGTGCGCTAGTGTGTTTCAGGAATGGCAAAGCGGTAAATTCTCAGATTGATGACTTAGTCTGCCGGTGGAGGAATTGCTATCCACATAGCTAAAGGACTTGGTCAAAGTGCTATACACAAGGCGATTTGACTTGGTCAACATGGAGAGAGATGGAATCTATTTGGGACTTGGTCAAATCAATTAGATATCTATTTCCAATTTCATATTCAATTTGAATAGCTATCAAATCCCAATTTGATCAAATAAAATCTCCTATTGGTGGTGCAAAGTGATAGAATCAAATCTCTAAACTCCTATTCAAAATAGGATTCCCCGTAACCGCATCACCCTATCATCACCCTATAAAAACCCATCCTCTAGGGTTGAAAAGCGGCGCGGCCAAACGAAAATTTTTAAACCCCCAAATTAAGAGGAGCCGCACTATTTTTTTGAAAGAGCCATATTTTTTGGTGTGCGTAAATTTTCTCTGTGCAAACTTGTTTTTGTGTTTTGTTGTTTTTCAAAACATTTTTTTGAGGAACAGGGAGCCGGCATTCATTATTTAGGAGCACCATCATTTAATAAGAGAGTTTTTTTTCTTGTGAAATTTTTTAAACCAAGAGGGTTGACAGCTGAAAAAAAAACTTGAGGCTAGCTTGTGCACATACTATCTTCAACCTAACCCTAAGAGCCTACTGCCGAAACGTTTTTCTCCTCAATGAAATCATAAAGAGCCGGCTACCTCTTTGATTGCTGAGCCTAGGTCTTCAAAAGAGATATGTGATTTTTTTATTAATTAAATCTTGTGTATATTTTGCAGGCAATCATCAAATATATCAGAGGCAACAAATCCTTGGAACTTGGGGCATTGACTTTGATGCATGAGATCAGAGACCAAATAGACCAAATAAAAAGGGAATTGGTTCTTTTTTATTAAAAAGTGAAGTGCCCTTCACAAAAATAGGAATTGGTTCTTTTTTTATTAAAAAAGTGAAGTGCCCTTCACAAAAACGGGAAGTGTTTTTTTATTATTAAAAAGTGAAGTGCACTTCTGTGAATGGTCTTACGCAAGCACATCATTAGGGCCGAATTTTTTTTTTGCTGACATCTTTTTGTTGTGCAGGCACAGAAAATCAAGGGGCATCAAATATTTATTAAAGAGCCGCATCATCTTGCATCTCCCAAGAGCAACACAGATATTTGGCAGCCGAAATTTCTAAAGGGAAATTATTTTTGTTAACCGCCTGCCATTATTTTATATCAATTGATCTCCTGTTTTCTTTTGTGATCACAGAGCAAAATCTCTTGGGTTTTGAAGGAGCAGCCATCTGCAAAGCTAGGGGAAGCCGACCACGTAAATTGTCTGAGGCCGAAAGATATTTGGTGAAAGACAAATTCGGCCAACTATAAGAGGCCACACGCAAGTCAAGGAAATTTAATACAGAAGAGGGTTTGTCTTTCAGAGCACTAAAAGGGAAGAGCAAGACCCCATTGGCAAGCCGTAAGTTATGACTAGAGGGATCAAGTGCCGCAAGCTAGTTTAATCATTGTGACTTGCCGCAACTTGAGTTGCGAAGAGAGAGGAGACATCTACATATACGTCAGACGAGATCTGACCCGTGCTGACTGACGAAGACGACGCCGCTACATAAACTGAGCTTCCTAAACTCTGGTCTTTATTATTTTGTGTAGTTGTTGTGTTAGATCTTCGTAGGGGAAACTGTACCATCTTTGGGGACTAGACAAGCGGGACCTAGTACTGCTTTGGGGGCTATAACTGCGTGTGCTTATTCGTGGGTTGCACGAATTAATTTTAAAAGCCTATTCACCCCCCCCTCTAGGCTAGGATCCAGATTCAACAAGTGGTATCAGAGCAAGTTTAGTAGATCTAGCCTAGTTTGACCATGGACCACATTGATAGTGCTTTTGCTGAGGGTCAGTCTATTTCCCGACCACCTAGATTTAATGGAGTAGACTATGCTTATTGGAAAAATCGTATGAGAATATACTTGATTTCTATTGATTATAAAGCTTGGAAAATTGTTGAAAAAGGCTATAAATCACCTGTTATTAAAATTGAAAATACTGAGATGCTTAAACCTTCGCTATAACTTTTTTCATTTTTTTAATGTTTTTATTTCTGAAAAAAACAAAAAAAATGAAAAATCAAAAATGAAAAAAAATGTGCTTATTGATTATCCTACACATCACACACCCATACTTATTGCTCAAATCTTTTATGGGTTTGTCATCACCAAAAGGGGGAGATTGTTAGACGCAACGATCTAGAAACTTTAGTTTGATGATGACAAACGTGTGTGAACTACTTAACGTGTGCGCTAGTGTGTTTCAGGAATGGCAAAGCGGTAAATTCTCAGATTGATGACTTAGTCTGCCGGTGGAGGAATTGCTATCCACATAGCTAAAGGACTTGGTCAAAGTGCTATACACAAGGCGATTTGACTTGGTCAACATGGAGAGAGATGGAATCTATTTGGGACTTGGTCAAATCAATTAGATATCTATTTCCAATTTCATATTCAATTTGAATAGCTATCAAATCCCAATTTGATCAAATAAAATCTCCTATTGGTGGTGCAAAGTGATAGAATCAAATCTCTAAACTCCTATTCAAAATAGGATTCCCCGTAACCGCATCACCCTATCATCACCCTATAAAAACCCATCCTCTAGGGTTGAAAAGCGGCGCGGCCAAACGAAAATTTTTAAACCCCCAAATTAAGAGGAGCCGCACTATTTTTTTGAAAGAGCCATATTTTTTGGTGTGCGTAAATTTTCTCTGTGCAAACTTGTTTTTGTGTTTTGTTGTTTTTCAAAACATTTTTTTGAGGAACAGGGAGCCGGCATTCATTATTTAGGAGCACCATCATTTAATAAGAGAGTTTTTTTTCTTGTGAAATTTTTTAAACCAAGAGGGTTGACAGCTGAAAAAAAAACTTGAGGCTAGCTTGTGCACATACTATCTTCAACCTAACCCTAAGAGCCTACTGCCGAAACGTTTTTCTCCTCAATGAAATCATAAAGAGCCGGCTACCTCTTTGATTGCTGAGCCTAGGTCTTCAAAAGAGATATGTGATTTTTTTATTAATTAAATCTTGTGTATATTTTGCAGGCAATCATCAAATATATCAGAGGCAACAAATCCTTGGAACTTGGGGCATTGACTTTGATGCATGAGATCAGAGACCAAATAGACCAAATAAAAAGGGAATTGGTTCTTTTTTATTAAAAAGTGAAGTGCCCTTCACAAAAATAGGAATTGGTTCTTTTTTTATTAAAAAAGTGAAGTGCCCTTCACAAAAACGGGAAGTGTTTTTTTATTATTAAAAAGTGAAGTGCACTTCTGTGAATGGTCTTACGCAAGCACATCATTAGGGCCGAATTTTTTTTTTGCTGACATCTTTTTGTTGTGCAGGCACAGAAAATCAAGGGGCATCAAATATTTATTAAAGAGCCGCATCATCTTGCATCTCCCAAGAGCAACACAGATATTTGGCAGCCGAAATTTCTAAAGGGAAATTATTTTTGTTAACCGACTGCCATTATTTTATATCAATTGATCTCCTGTTTTCTTTTGTGATCACAGAGCAAAATCTCTTGGGTTTTGAAGGAGCAGCCATCTGCAAAGCTAGGGGAAGCCGACCACGTTAATTGTCCGAGGCCGAAAGATATTTGGTGAAAGACAAATTCGGCCAACTATAAGAGGCCACACGCAAGTCAAGGAAATTTAATACAGAAGAGGGTTTGTCTTTCAGAGCACTAAAAGGGAAGAGCAAGACCCCATTGGCAAGCCGTAAGTTATGACTAGAGGGATCAAGTGCCGCAAGCTAGTTTAATCATTGTGACTTGCCGCAACTTGAGTTGCGAAGTGTCACGCCCCGCTTCCCAAAAATATGGAGGCGAAACGTGAGAAGGTCCGCTCAGACTTGAAGCTACAAAGCTGCAAGTCCGATAAGCGTCAATCAAATTAAAACTGCAGGTCCTTGCAACGCGAACAAAAGAATAACCTCAGAATATCCATAAATATAAATTCCAACATCGCAGAAAAGCCACCAGGCTGAAATAAAAGAGAGTCTAAAGGCCCAAACATGGCCAACAAAAGTACAGCGTACAAAACAAGGTGCTACGCAACAACAACTAACAAAAGGCCTAAAACAAAATAAAGCTCAACAAAGACTCAAGGAATGGTCACCGGTGTCCACCAAAATCCTCCTGGGCAATCATGGACTCAGACTCAGCGTCAGCAAAACACCACGTACTCAGCAACGGTCTCTGGCTCAGGGTCTAACATGTGACACCCAAAAGAGCAAGGGGCACATGTCAGCAAGTCTACAAGAGACTTGTGCAAGGAAACTGAAAGTAGGTAAAAGTAAAGCAACCTAGCAGTTCTAGCATGATGCAATGACATGGCCGTTAAAGTAATGAGTGCAACAGGTAAAGTAAGGTAAAGTAAAGTACGAGCATGGCATTTAAACATGGCATGGATGACAAGTATTGCATGAATCATTCACAAGATAAGTACAAGACAAGAAAAGTAAGCACCTCGTGCACAGAGATTCTGTCTTTTGGCTAGAGGGCTGATCAGGCCACTCCTAAGCTCAAGTGAACGTTTATCCCTACCCCTCCACGTGTGTCGAGCCAGGGCCTTACCCCCGAACGGGAATGCTCGCTTCTGGATCACGAGCCAGGAAGTGTTTTTAACAAGTATGGCATAGGGGTGCACCTAGCCGGTCCAGGGAACCCGGGCATTGGCTTTTGACCAACACATGAGGCCCGTTTCCCCCGGAAGTAGTTTTCAAGGAGTACAAGTATTGTAGCGTGTGCTATGAATGCAACAATCAACTGGGATGACATGTAAGATGCAATGCATGGCAGTTAAAAGTGCGTACAGGTAAGGAAAGTAAACGTGACAGTTTAGTATGCATGAACAACAAGTTTAAAGGGTTGGATCTAGCTTCGTTGTCAAGCTAGATCAATTAGGTGACGGATCTAGTTTCGTTGTCAAACTAGATCAAGTAGGCGTCTAGCCAGCTATCATTTCACTGACTAGTCTCTTTTACGCTAGGAATAAGGAAGTGGCCTAAAAACATGGCCCTACACAAGAGTTGGCAAGTTTCACTTGCTTGCAAGTACGACGTCTGAGCACACCGTCCAATGAGTCCAAAAATCATAATTATCCTACGTGCACAAGTCCTCCGGCCTAAAGTCCATATTATTAATCTTGATTAGTGAATTTAAAACATTTAAAATACTTTAAAAATAATGATTTTAGTCTTGATTAGCATGCATTGGGTTGGGGGTCCTAGGGGTGCAAAGCGTTACCTCAACACGACGCGAAAGCTACACCGGCGTCGGGTAGCGACGCCGGGGGTTGGAATAAGAGAACGCGCTCCAAGTCCTGATTCCAATATAGTTTCCTCGCTGGAAAGTTCAGAGCATCAACCGATTCCAAAGCGACGTGTCGCAACGTCGTGCACGGCGAATCGTCGGAGAGAAAGCACCTAGGTGGGCCCCACAGTAGTCCTAGGGACCTTTGGGGGACCCACAATACCTCTGGAGAACTTGGGGGGCCCACGGAGGCAAGTGGTGCGACGGGTGCGGGGTTGCGACGTTTGCTCTCGGTCGTACTCAGCCAAATGCGGGGATCTCCATCGGTCGCTGCAGGGGAACGGGCTTGGTGCAGCGCTTGGTCGGTCGCGAGCCTTGGATGTGGGGCTTTGCTTCGGTCAGAGCGGGGGACAGCGCCGGTCGGGAACTGTGGATGCGGGGGTTGCAACGTTGCAACGTTGCAATGTTACAACATCGATCGGTGCGGGCGGCCCGCTCGGTCAGACACGAGCGGAGGCGGGCGACAGAAGCGGGTCGGTGCGGAGGGTTGGTGCGGAGCGGGGATGCGGCGACAGCGGGGGCGGCCATCGGTCTGACCGAGAGAATCTCTCGGTCAGGCACGACTGAAGCGGGGCGATGGCCGTGCAAGCGACCGGGGCTTGGTGCGGGTGGAGCTGCCGGTCGGTGCGGGGAAAATGAGGCCGTTCTCTCGGTCGTGCGGAGCTGCAACGTCGCAACGTTGCGACGAATCGTCGCAACGTTGCGACGAATCGTCGCAACGTCCAATTTGGGTTTTGGAAGAGGCTAGGACTAATTTCTTGCGAAAATAGGTCTTCCTAGGGGGTTGCTTATATAGTATAGATGGGTTGACTTGGTCTAGGGCTAAATCTAATAGGATTAGGAGTTTAAAATAATTTAAAATTTGAAATTCAACTTCTCCAACTCACCCAAGGATTTGACTTGGTCCAAATGAGCTGGAAATTGGCTCAAAAATTCTTTAAAACGTTTAAAACTCAAATAAATTTTTATTTGGCCGAAAATAATTTAAAATTAATTATTAAAAATAATATAAAACTTGTTAAAAATATAAAAGTGGTCAAATGAACTCCAAAAATTATAAAATAAATATCGGGGTGATCGTGATGACGAATGTGAGCTAACTAAGAAGACGGATCTCAAATTCGACGTCGGATGACGAAACTAAAAATAGAAACGTCTCCTGTCAAAAGTGAAAATCGTCACGTCTCATCTAGTAAGATTAAATTGTGGAAAAACGACTCAAGAAACGGCGTTCCAAATTAGTGCCACTATTTAATACTCTCAGAGACGTTCACAACGGCATATCACACGAAAGTGTTCACAAACAAACAAAGTCTAAAACAAACACATGCACGGCCAAAAGCACGTGCACGATCAACGTACGCCGAAAAGTGGTCGTTACATCCTCCCCACCTTAGAATAAAGTCCGTCCTCGGACTTTCTGATATAGCTAGTCGCTCTAGTAACTACCCCAATCAAGTCATATAATAATTCAACCAGGTATAGTCATTACAAGTGCTTATATATGCACTAGGTAGTCAAACATTAACACTACCAACATGTATATATATACATTCACGTACGTTATACATTAATACCTACTATAGTCCGTCAACTTCATACATGTATTTCAATCAGGTATATAAACATACATCCCTTATATAACTGCTGCTCAGAAAACAATAGTTCAGATACTTATATAGGTATGATCTCATACTAGCAAATACAATCATTGCTCTACGTATAGATAGCTACCTATGCACAAACATCAAGGGTATACTACCCTCTAATATTCATCCAATACCAACATCTCAGCACATATAGTCACACCATACCATTATTAAATCAAATTTCACTATATATATATATATTCACCACTACTATAGTTTCACAATACATAGTCATTCAAATACATGCAAATAGTTCACCGTATATTCACATCACGTACGGTCCTATAACTGTATTTACGACACGCCACATATATCATAGTCATCAATACCTATAACTAAGCACATACTTACCCGTGCATGGTGCACACCCATACACGCTAACTTTTCATTTGCGCACACCAATCATACTATTATATAACTAGCACACATACACGCCTAGTTTTAGCTAGTACACATACGTTCACACGAGAAAGTCCTTAGTAATTAGCTATACCACAAGACCAACACCTATAACTATATACTGGTGTAGCGACCCACAATCATGTGCGTAACACAACCAGGCACAAACACTCCTATCACTATACATACATCAGACATCGCTATATTCAACTACAAACATACATTCAATATACTTAGAGTATACCCACTCAAGCTTGAGTGAGACTCATTACACATATCAGAATATTCTATATACGTAACACGGCATTCATACCTATACCAATACCACTCTCCTATATATACATCTACCAATACAACCATATACATTCCATAGATCAATCACACTTAATATTTAGTCAGGTAATACTTACATAGTTAAATCACTCTATATACCATAATAATAGTAATACAGACATCAGCACACGTATACTTATAATTCACTCCCTAATACATGCATACGTATTCATCGTATAGTCACACACATGTAACTTATATATATGTATATTCACACCATAGCCTACTACCTATAATTAGTATACTAACACCTCCACACATATATAATTAAGATGTGCAATAGTCGTGTATATCTCACGGTATGCACGCATGCAACATCCCGTAAGAGCAAGCAACATCAATCAAGATTATAATCCTACTACTATATGTATATCACATATATACTCAGGCAACAAAACATAACTACTTACATATAAGCACCATATATATCTACCTACGAGCACATACTCATTCGTACTAGTATATAGGTCACTCAATAAGCCTACTCTCTTAACCATACGTACTCTTATTATTATCACTACTAACATACACATAGCTTTACCAATCATTTATTTCAACCATTATAAGTATCTCTAACTACATACACAACTTAGATATTTCAACGCTAACTCTAATACACACCGGCATCCCTAGTATAGTATAGCTATCCACACAAAAATCTATAACTCCTAACCCACGACAACTTCATAATATCACGAATAACTCCGAGTATATATATATATATATATATATATATATATATTATATATATATATATATATATATATATATATATATATATATATGAGGGATCAAATGACCCCCAAAAATAACCCCCAAAAATGACCCCCTATCAAAAATCCTATGCCCCCCATTTTTTCAGAAGATCCGAACCGTTCATCTTGATCTCCACCCTCTAAATACCTGACGCACAAATTTTCAACCCTATCCCATGTGTTTTGCCTGTTCATCCATCCGACCCAAATTTAACGGTTTCGCATGAACAGAACTTTTGCGAATGGTTGATGAATGGGCAAAACACATGGGATCAGGTTGAAAATTGGTGAGTCAGGTATTTAGATGGTGGAGATCAAGATGAACGGTTCGGATCTTCCGAAAAAATGGGGGACATAGGATTTTTGATAGGGGGTCATTTTTGGGGGTTATTTTTGGGGGTCATTTGATCCCTCCTCATATATATATATATATATATATATATATATATATATATATATATATATATATATATATATATATATATATATATATATATATATATATATATATCACAATAGGCAACACCAATATACTATGGGGGGTATACTCATTCAAGCCCACGTACACAAGTTAGGTACGTGCACAACGACACCTCACAAAGGTCCAAGGGTCTACTAACAACTAAGAGCTGACACAGACCTTGACGGGCACTAAAGTCTGAGCAACAAAGGGAGGTCGAAAGCGTGACGAGGGAAGGATCGATAAGCACGAGTTCAGATAGGACGAATACAAGGAAACAGCTTGGTTAGACGAAACATTGACTCAATGGTGATGGTTAGGTTGAGGGAAAAGGGAGATGTAGTGATGCTTATATAGGAGGGGGAAAAGAAATAGGGTAAACAACATAAGCTAAAATATGTGGAGTTTGAAAACTGTTGTACTTCAAAAGTTGAAATCCTCGTTTGAAAAGAAATATTTGGAGAGCGATAAACGAGTTGTTCAAAATAAGTTTGAGTCAAATATTCATAATAAGAGAAAATGTCCATTGATCTATATAAAATCATTATTAAAAGGAAGTAAAACCATTTTCACTAACATTAAGGACGTGGTTTAGAAAATTCTGTCCGTCAGTAACTTAATATAATGTTGTCAAAAGTTTTTGAAAGTCAAAGAATGAAATCAAGTAACGGAAAAATTTAAACTCATGTTAAATACTTTCAAAACTTTAGGCTATGGAAAATTTAAAATGATCAATTTGGAACTACTTTTTAGAGAACCAGGGTTTGCCAGAAATGAGGAACTGATTTACATAAGGTTCTTAATATACGAGCACAACAAGTCTGGCACGGGTATAAAAATAATTGAAAGTATGTATGGTGCACGGAAAAATAATAATAATGACTTAGTATAAGAATTATAAAGATCGAATAGCAAATCCTTAAAATCAAATCATGGAGGGTCTAAAGCAGAAAAGGTTATGAAAATAGTAATTTTGCAAAAATCTGAAGTAGCGAAAACGACGTGCAAGGACCAACTTGCTGAAAGCTGAAATTCCATGTGTCTTGAAAGTATATTAAAGTAAATACGGCGCATCATTCGTATAACACAAATAAGAAGGGGAAATTATAAATTGAATTGGCAAAGCAAAAGTACGGTTCAGAACAAAATTAATATATGGAGGGGCAACGCATTTACATAAGTACGAAAAACATAAGCTGAAAAAATATTATAAGCTAGAGTTCAAAACTTCCGACAAAAGTTTTTTTTTTTTTAAAAAAAAATTTTTAAATCAACGAAGGAGGATGAAGTATAAGTACATATACATTAAGATTGGAACAAGGTTAAACTTCGGAAAGGAGGGAGTCGAAAAATACTTTCAAGAGTTTCAAGGTTCGTAATGGAGAGGTTCGAAAATTGACGACGATCGTCATGAGGCGATCTCGTGAATCGAGGCAAGGAAATTGGTCAGGTGATCAAAGCATACATACGCCTAGGATATGAATCAGAAGAGTCTACGGGGAACTCCTACGGTCGACGAACTAAAGATTAAAAACTAAGCGCTAAGACTTCTAAAGGTTTAGACGGTAAAGAAATGCGTTCAGCTTGGTCCGAAATCGATGAACCCAAGCGAACGACCAAAGGAAAACCTAGAAGTCTAATATAGCCAGGGGTAAACAAGGACCACTAAGGTAACTTCTACGAAAATTAAATCGATTGCTAAAAGGGGGTCTAACTACAATCAGGGCCTCTAACTAGCAAGCACAGACGTCTAACTAAGCCTTCTTACCACCTAGTGTCGTAAGAAAACGACTAGACTCAGGGCTTATGACTCAGATGTTGCAATTTATTTAATGGACATTCCGTTATTATCGTTATTTCGTTAATTCGCAATTGCAAGACTGGACCTGCATGGGCCACCAACAAAACCTGTCACGCCCCGCTTCCCAAAAATATGGAGGCGAAACGTGAGAAGGTCCGCTCAGACTTGAAGCTACAAAGCTGCAAGTCCGATAAGCGTCAATCAAATTAAAACTGCAGGTCCTTGCAACGCGAACAAAAGAATAATCTCAGAATATCCATAAATATAAATTCCAACATCGCAGAAAAGCCACCAGGCTGAAATAAAAGAGAGTCTAAAGGCCCAAACATGGCCAACAAAAGTACAGCGTACAAAACAAGGTGCTACGCACCAACAACTAACAAAAGGCCTAAAACAAAATAAAGCTCAACAAAGACTCAAGGAATGGTCACCGGTGTCCACCAAAATCCTCCTGGGCAATCATGGACTCAGACTCAGCGTCAGCAAAACACCACGTACTCAGCAACGGTCTCTGGCTCAGGGTCTAACATGTGACACCCAAAAGAGCAAGGGGCACATGTCAGCAAGTCTACAAGAGACTTGTGCAAGGAAACTGAAAGTAGGTAAAAGTAAAGCAACCTAGCAGTTCTAGCATGATGCAATGACATGGCAGTTAAAGTAATGAGTGCAACAGGTAAAGTAAGGTAAAGTAAAGTACGAGCATGGCATTTAAACATGGCATGGATGACAAGTATTGCATGAATCATTCACAAGATAAGTACAAGACAAGAAAAGTAAGCACCTCGTGCACAGAGATTCCGTCTTTTGGCTAGAGGGCTGATCAGGCCACTCCTAAGCTCAAGTGAACGTTTATCCCTACCCCTCCACGTGTGTCGAGCCAGGGCCTTACCCCCGAACGGGAATGCTCGCTTCTGGATCACGAGCCAGGAAGTGTTTTTAACAAGTATGGCATAGGGGTGCACCTAGCCGGTCCAGGGAACCCGGGCATTGGCTTTTGACCAACACATGAGGCCCGTTTCCCCCGGAAGTAGTTTTCAAGGAGTACAAGTATTGTAGCGTGTGCTACGAATGCAACAATCAACTGGGATGACATGTAAGATGCAATGCATGGCAGTTAAAAGTGCGTACAGGTAAGGAAAGTAAACGTGACAGTTTAGTATGCATGAACAACAAGTTTAAAGGGTTGGATCTAGCTTCGTTGTCAAGCTAGATCAATTAGGTGACGGATCTAGTTTCGTTGTCAAACTAGATCAAGTAGGCGTCTAGCCAGCTATCATTTCACTGACTAGTCTCTTTTACGCTAGGAATAAGGAAGTGGCCTAAAAACATGGCCCTACACAAGAGTTGGCAAGTTTCACTTGCGTGCAAGTACGACGTCTGAGCACACCGTCCAATGAGTCCAAAAATCATAATTATCCTACGTGCACAAGTCCTCCGGCCTAAAGTCCATATTATTAATCTTGATTAGTGAATTTAAAACATTTAAAATACTTTAAAAATACTGATTTTAGTCTTGATTAGCATGCATTGGGTTGGGGGTCCTAGGGGTGCAAAGCGTTACCTCAACACGACGCGAAAGCTACACCGGCGTCGGGTAGCGACGCCGGGGGTTGGAATAAGAGAACGCGCTCCAAGTCCTGATTCCAATATAGTTTCCTCGCTGGAAAGTTCAGAGCATCAACCGAAGCGACGGTTCCAGATTCCAAAGCTAGCACGTGCGACGACGGGCTACGACGTGTCGCAACGTCGTGCACGGCGAATCGTCGGAGAGAAAGCACCTAGGTGGGGCCCACAGTAGTCCTAGGGACCTTTGGGGGACCCACAATACCTCTGGAGAACTTGGGGGGCCCACGGAGGCAAGTGGTGCGACGGGTGCGGGGTTGCGACGTTTGCTCTCGGTCGTACTCAGCCAAATGCGGGGATCTCCATCGGTCGCTGCGGGGGAACGGGCTTGGTGCAGCGCTTGGTCGGTCGCGAGCCTTGGATGCGGGGCTTTGCTTCGGTCGGAGCGGGGGACAGCGCCGGTCGGGACGCTGTGGATGCAGGGGTTGCAACGTTGCAACATCGATCGGTGCGGGCGGCCCGCTCGGTTAGACACGAGCGGAGGCGGGCGACAGAAGCGGGTCGGTGCGGAGGGTTGGTGCGGAGCGGGGATGCGGCGACAGCGGGGGCGGCCATCGGTCTGACCGAGAGAATCTCTCGGTCAGGCACGGCTGAAGCGGGGCGATGGCCGTGCAAGCGAGCGGGGCTTTGTGTGGGTGGAGCTGCCGGTCGGTGCGGGGAAAATGAGGCCGTTCTCTCGGTCGTGCGGAGCTGCAACGTCGCAACGTTGCGACGAATCGTCGCAACGTCCAATTTGGGTTTTGGAAGAGGTTTGGGCTAATTTCTTGCGAAAATAGGTCTTCCTAGGGGTTGCTTATATAGTATAGATGGGTTGACTTGGTCTAGGGCTAAATCTAATAGGATTAGGAGTTTAAAATAATTTAAAATTTGAAATTCAACTTCTCCAACTCACCCAAGGATTTGACTTGGTCCAAATGAGTTGGAAATTGGTTCAAAAATTCTTTAAAACATTTAAAACTCAAATAAATTTTTATTTGGCCAAAAATAATTTAAAATTAATTATTAAAAATAATATAAAACTTGTTAAAAATATAAAAGTGGTCAAATGAACTCCAAAAATTATAAAATAAATATCGGGGTGATCGTGATGATGAATGTGAGCTAACTAAGAAGACGGATCTCAAATTCGACGTCGGACGACGAAACTAAAAATAGAAACGTCTCCCGTCAAAAGTGAAAATCGCCACGTCTCATCGAGGAAGATTAAATTGTGGAAAAACGACTCAAGAAACGTCGTTCCAAATTAGTGCCACTATTTAATACTCTCAGAGACGTTCACAACGGCATATCACACGAAAGTGTTCACAAACAAACAAGGTCTAAAACAAACACATGCACGGCCAAAAGCACGTGCACGAACAACGTACGACGAAAAGTGGTCGTTACACGAAGAGAGAGGAGACATCTACATATACGTCAGACGAGATCTGACCCATGCTGACTGACGAAGACGACGCCGCTACACAAACTGAGCTTCCTAAACTCTGGTCTTTATTATTTTGTGTAGTTGTTGTGTTAGATCTTCGTAGGGGAAACTTTACCATCGTTGGGGATTATTTTGGGACTTGTCTAGTTGGGACTAGACAAGCGGGACCTAGCTAGTTTGGGACTAGCTGGTAGAAAGCTTTACTAGGATTGATAGTGAGAGGAAACACTGTGTGTGTGGTACTGAGAGCCTGGCGAGTGTAGAGACGTAGATGGTGCTTTGAGCGTGCTCTAACTTGTGGTTTTGTACCTATTGCGCTATTCAATACTAGTACTACTTTGGGGGCTGGAGTAGGTCGTTGGGGCGACCGAACCAGGGTAAATCTGCTGTGTACTCTGTGTCTGCATTTTATTTACCATGCTACTGCTATAACTGCGTGTGCTTATTCGTGGGTTGCATGAATTAATTTTAAAAGCCTATTCATCCCCCCTCTAGGCTAGGATCCAGATGCAACAGACCTTGCTACCCAAGGTCGGCCCCTTCAGTCGCATGGGTCCTAGCGCTTGCCTGATGCGATCAGCCTGCTTCATGCAACACGATCCCATGTGGACGGGCCACCCTTTCTTCAGACTATCCATGCCAACAAAGCATTCAATTCACGTACGACGTATCAGTGGTTGTTGGCCTTGTCAACGGCCACAATGTATGGCCATTTATTGTCCTATCAGTCTACTCACCCTATTTGTAGGAGACAGCCATGCCTAAGCATCTGCAAATCTTCTTAACTGCGTGACGTGGCATGTTCTCCACAGGCTCCATATAAACAGGGGATCACTTACGCCATATGTACGTCTCTCTGGGGTATGCCCTCGACAGGCTCCCAAGGACTCAACCCATCTCTCATACAATCTAGCTCTAGTAGCAAACGAAAACGCCTACACCACAGGCACATCCATACGCCTGACACCCACGGGCTATCTTATGCACATCACCTCTTTCCCTCTATCATTGCATGATTTAGGCATCAGATGGATGGTGGTCGGGGGATCTGCCCCCCGAACCAATGGGTTCGAACCCCCCCCCCCCCCCCCCCCCCCCCCCCCCCCCCCCCCCCCCCCCAAAACAAAAGTTTGTTTGACGTGTATGTCTCTCTCTTTCAGGTACCAGAGAAGGCATGCATCCGGTCTGGAAAACTCATCATGTCCCGGCTCTCTGTTGCGAAAATGCTTGCATCAATTGTCCGGCCCAATCATCTGATGGCTTGATCCGGGCCCCACGAGATTTCATACATCAATGGAAAACGTTAAATAATTACGGAAGGTAGCTGTATATATGCAATGCAACTTGTACCAAAATAGATAAATATCAAATTTCCCCCCTCCTCTGAATAAGGTTTTTGACATAGAATGTGCATACTGTGAACAATCTTTCAACTTTCGAAATGATCAATACTTTTTTTTTTCAAAAAAGAAAAATACCAGTTGAGAAAGAGCCCGCATTGTGAGTAGTACATATTCTTTTAAGCGCCATAATAAGGCATACTTTAAATGGATTTTTTGTGGTTAAGTAATAATTCTTGACCAGTACATAGTCTTCATTATTTTGCCGAGTTCTGGCATATGATTAAAACTGACAAAATCTCAGCATTGAATCCTACTCTTGCTAATCATTGTTGAAGGACACTGATTATGAATCCTATAACATTGGCACATCACCTCATCGTGTGCTTTAATCTATGCTAATCTCATCCACGTTCCCTTGTGAGACAGTACAGATTTAAGAGCTGAGCAATTTGCCTGAAATTGCTTGATATGCACGTATAAAGAGTTACCAGGAAAGAGTTAGAGCCATAGACCGTCTGCTCTCTTGCCAGTAGATGAAAAAGCTTGAAACCTCCCTAGGTTCTGTACAAGCATCAAGGACTCTCAGAATTGTTACAAAGCCTCCAGCTTTTGGCACCCATTTGTGTGTGACACCCTTCGGCATCACCGGTCCGAAAACGGCCCCGGCTTCTCATCGGGTCCGTTTTGTGGGTATAAATGACAGCTCTGTCACCAAAAATATGCAGCTCATGTTAAGCATGTAAGCAATATGAATTCTCCCCCCCTCTTGCAACTTTTAACTTTCAGCAAACAGCTCCAACTGTATCTGCCACATCCTGGGCTCCCCTCTGATTCCTTGGCCATTTCCAAGAAGATTCAAGTATAGCTCGCTATGAGACTGAGAGCCCACAATTCTCAACTCCATTTTCCCTGAAATTGATTCAAGAACAGAAATGTCGGAGATTTCAGAGCCTGCGGCATGCCACTCTGCGCTGTGTTCGCCCGTCAATTGGTTCAGGATGCTGGCGAAAGAGATGCACTGGAGCTTTGTCTATGGGATCCTCGCGGTGAACGGAATCAGCCAGGGGCTGGGCGGGGCCGTCTGCAAGGTGGCGTCGGATTACTACTGGAAGGATGTGCAGAGAGTCATGCCATCCGAGGCCCAGGTGTATCAGGGCATCACTTCTCTGCCTTGGATCATCAAGCCACTATGGGGGCTCATGACTGACATACTCCCAGTTGCTGGCTATAGGAGGAGACCTTATTTCATTCTCGCAGGCAAGTTCATTTTCTTCGACTAATTCATGTTAAACTATGTTCAGGCTTAAAAATCCTGGATTGATGCAATGCAGGTCTGCTGGGAGCAATCTCCATGGTGATCATGTGGCTTCAGAGCGACTCATGTTCGGTCATTGCGCTGCTGTTGCTGACGGCGGGCAGCGCAGCAGTCGCGATGGCGGATGTCACCATTGACGCCTGCGTCGCGCAGAACAGCATAAACCACCCCTCGCTCGCCGCTGACATGCAGAGCCTGTGCGGGTTGAGCTCATCCGTCGGCGGGCTCCTGGGGTTTTCGATAAGCGGTCTGCTCATGCATGCATTTAGCTCCAAGGTTAGCAAATTGGTCTTTGTAACTGGCAATGTTGATGTTTATTTTGAACATAAAAACGAAATTTTCGTTTTTCACGGTCCCAGGGGGTTCTTGGGCTGCTGAGCATACCTGCCGTCTTGGTGTTTTCTGTCGGGATGGTGTTGAAGGAGCCGCACATACCAAATTTTGCATACCAACAGGTAAAAATTCTCTCTCGTCGAGTCAGGGATCGATCCTGAAATAGTGTCGTATTGTCATAGCTTCGATCTTTGATCAGGTGCACCGCAAGCTATCTCAAGCGAATAGAACAACGTGGGCGACGCTGAAATGCCCTCAAGTCTGGAGGCCGTGCATATTCATGTTCACGTCTCTCGCTCTCAGCCTGAACATCCACGAAGGGATGTTCTACTGGTACACCGACACAATGACAGGCGCATCCTTCTCTCAGGTACAAACAACAACCAGAGATAAAATTGCGTGTCATCATGATAACTAAGGGGGTCTTGTATCGCGGTGCAGGGAACAATCAGTTTCATCTTCTCCATTGGATCCGTAGGGTCTCTTCTCGGTGTCCTGCTGTACCAAAACTCGTTGAAGGACTACCCGTTCCGTTGGCTCCTCTTCTGGAGTCAGCTGCTATCGAGCCTTTCAGGAATGCTCGATCTGATGCTGGTGCTGCGCCTGAACCTGAATCTCGGCATGCCTGACCAGCTCTTTGCCGTGATAGACGAAAGCGTGTCTCAGCTGATCGGGCGCATCAAATGGATGCCAATCCTAGTGCTGAGCTCAAAACTGTGCCCCTCAGGCATCGAAGGCACCTTCTTCGCGCTGCTCATGTCTATAGATCACACGGGTATGTTCGCCTCTTCGTGGGGCGGCGGGCTGCTGCTTAATGCGTTGGACGTCACACGAACTCGGTTTGATAATCTCTGGGTGGCCATCTTGATTCGGAACGTGCTGAGGGTGGTTCCGCTGGCTCTGCTCTTCTTGATACCGGACAGTGATCCCCGCTCGATGCTTCTTCCCTCCGACGTTCTTATGAAGACCGAGATCGAAGAGATTCAGACGGTGGAAGAGGACGGCACGGCAACAAAACCGCTTCTTGGCGACGTTTAGGGACTCGTCTTTGCATTCAACACAATGGAATTCTGCAATTTCAGACCCAAACGGGCCAGTGTTCTTGGAGTCATTAGCCAGTGATCTTTGTCTATTATCTCCTCTGGGGGTTTTTTTTTTTTGGGTTCATTTTCCTTTTTTGTGAAGTGAAAGATGATTTCCTGATCATTGGAATGTTGAAAATAATATTGAACAATTGGTTGTGTTAAATATATAGCCTAATTCATCAGAAGTTGGTATTCATCAATAAGAAAAAGATTCATGGATGCTGCTACATAAACTAGAGAAATTCTTTGTTGTGCATAGACAAAGAAATTACAAGATGTGTGTTCGGCTGATCAAGCATGACCTACATCTACTGGACACTGGCAGAAAAATTAATTATGAGAAATAAGATTACAAGAAGAACGTTCATTTCACAGATAATCTCATCACTTTTTCACATACAGTAAATTCCTATCACATGGCTTCTAGAGCCACCAAAGCCAAGGCCAAACCACCTAAATGAATCGTAATCAACAAATTAATCTTGCAAATAGTAAGAATAAGATAAACTGTGGAAAGCTAAAATAGTTGTAAGAAAACAATCAAGCACAGAAAAGCAATCACAAACAAGATGATTTATCTTGGTTCACACTGTGACCTACATCCAGTCACAATCCTGCTTGGCTTAAAGTCACTAACACCTTCCAAATGGAAGAACCAATTACATCAACCTCTAAAAGTAGTGTAAGGAACCCTACGTCTCACAAATGAGACTTAACCTGTTGGGGATCCTGAGATGGCAAGTTAACACTAGAGGGTGGTGATTAATGTTTCTTAAAAATATTGCTCAAATAAATCATTTAAGCTCTCTAGACAAAGCTTAAGTCTCTTGAGAGAGTTACCTCCTCAAGTACTTACGCAACACACTATATTACTTGCAATATAAAATGAGATAAGCAGCAGAAGCTAAAACACACAAATTGCAAGTAAGAGAGAGAGAGACAAAAATAACAACCACAAACACAAGGATTTTTATCATGTTTGACCTACCCGTTTGCTACGTCCAGTCCCCAAACATTATGGAATTTTTTAATATCCAAGCTCTCAACCAAGAGAGCACTTTGCCTCAAATTAAAGGGCTTATACAACACATAGCTCCTCTTGCTAGGAATTTCAATCACCTAGACTCTAGATATGGTTTCTAATACAACAAACCAACCTCACCAAGTGATGACCTCAACACTTGATAGCACGACAGCCGACCCTTCTTCCACCTTCTCCTTCCCCTTCCTCTTCATCTGGCGCTCAGCCAAACTTTGGCCAGAGGAGTCAGACTCGCCTTTCGAGTCGACCAAGACAGCTGGAGAGCAGGCAACAACCACCGAGGGATGTAGCTTAATGACAGATCAATACAGAGCATATCGCACGGTCCGTGCACCATGGCGATGGGGACACCATCTCTGCACCTCATAAGCAAGCCTACACGGTCTCTTAGGACCGGAATATGCCTCTCTCTCCACAGGAGACGGTCGGTTCCATGATGTTGACGACAGCAAGTTGATAGCACCACACATGGTCTTGTGGCAGAAGGGATAGAAAAAAAATCGGAAGGAAAGGTACAAGTACATTTGACCACCTTCCTCCACTTTTTAACTTGCCCCAGGTGAGAATCAACAAGATATAACCTCAGTCGTCCGATCGAGGCACGTTATGTGGATCTACTATAGCCATTTGATTTATATGACATATGCACGATATGACTCCAATGAGTCGCTCCTGCCATGTTAGCATCGATTCAAAAGATTCACATGTCCACTCACATCTCACATTAAATGTAAATCACATCATTCCTATCTCTTCGCATCCCAAGGGAAGGTGCTTTCGTCAGTAGATAGGCGTTACCTCTTCCTTAGGCACAGCCCTTTAACTCGGATGCGGCTTTTCTAGTTGGTCCAGCCAGACAAAATGAGTTTATCTCTATGTTTTGTCTGATCGCCTCTCCACTCCTAAACTTAGAGTAGCAGCTAAGATCGGCAATATCGAGTCAAAAGTCGATGGACCATTGTAGAAACTACTTTGGGCTGGGGGACTACCAATAGTAGGACCCAACCGAAGCTCGTCAGATGAGACTCGTCGTGAGCTACCCTCGCCTTTGAGGACCACTTGACCTCATTTTGGGAGGCTAGCCTGACCAGGCATCAGCACAGCTCTGCAGGGCCGACCTCCTCAAGGTCGGCCCCTCAACTCTAACAGAACGACCTCGCTACCCAAGGTCGGCCCCTTCAGTCGCGCATGGCTCCTAGCACCTTCCTGGCACGATCAGCTCGCTTCATATAGCACGATCCCAAGAGGACATGTCGCCCTCTCTTCAGCATATCCACACCAACAAAGCATTCAATTCCCGTACGACATATCAGTGGTTGTTGGCCTTGTCGACGGCCACAAGGTATGGCCATTTATTGTCCTATCGGTCTACTCACCCTATTTGTGGGAGAGAGCGACGCCTAAGGATCCGAAAACTTTCATAGTTGTGTGACGTGGCATGTTCTCCACATGCTCTATATAAACAGGGGATCACTGATCGTGTCTGGATGTACTCAGATAATAATGTAGTTTTACCGCAAGCTTGACCCCAAGCTTTTTGGCACTATTCTTAGGATTCCTTCCATCGGATCCTTACTAGCTGACATTCCATCTCTTCTGTTGCAGATTTAGATCAGGTCGTCCTTCGGGACATATACCATGAGGTCCCTCGTATCCCCACTTCTGGAGTCAGATCCTCCATGTTCTCTCCAAGAGGTTAGGTTGTCCACCTTGTGGTCAAGTCCAACATCCTACCTAAGTACGATCTTCTGACCAGCCATCCCATGAGATACTCAAATGCTTGTATGCGATATTCTCATGGAAGGAGGTGAACTGGGCAGTGGACATACTTGACAGTATAGACCATATTGAGATCACATCCACCATTTCCCATATTCCTTATGGATGTATCCTTACTCATGTCTTTCGCCATTTTGGCATTGATCTTTCTACATATGAGTTTGTCCTACTTGGCCCTCTTCTTGATGCATCGGCTAAGTCGAAGTCTTCTTCGGCTTTGCTAACTGCAGTAAAGAAGCGACAGTCTACTTCTGGCCCTTCTTCGTCTGCTGCTCCTTTTGGTGATTCGTCGATCCCTTTATCCTCAGTTGCACCCTCTCCAGATCCCCTTATTGTCGAGTTGGACAAGAAGGTAGCTGGTCTTTATGAGCAGTTCCACCTATCTATTCAGCACCATGGCATACCCTTCTCTACATCCCTTCAGCTTTATCTTCAGACGGCTGCTGTTCAGCCCTCTAAGGATATCCCTCCTACTGCTTGAGGTGACACTTAGGCCCTTCATGCTGACGTCACCCAGCCTCCTCCTCCGGTCGTCTCTCCAATTCCAGAGCCATCTAATGCTGGTACTGCTAACCTTGCCTCTCAGGCTCCTCAGGATGACTCTGCTGCTACTGCTGCTCTTGTGACTTCTTCAGATCCGAGACCTAGGGCTTTTAGGTTGAGATGAGAGCTCATGAGGACTCCACCATCGTTCAGCTGGACTGATGCTTCTTTACGACTGCTTACCCTATGTCCTAGATTATTTTTTCTGTTAGGGTTGAGAGTATGTGTCTATGTACTGATGTGTGATGGATATATAGTTTCATATACGGATGTTTCTATGTTAGTGATGGTGCTTGTAGCACATTACATGTATGTATATTGGTCATATACTTTTGTATATGTTGAGTTGGTTATCTTTTTGTATACTCCATGTATCTTTTCCATATGTATACATGATGTTTCGTTTGACTCTATAACTCTCTCATGTAAATGTTGTGCAATTTTGTCTCTTCTTCTGCTATTAATTGTTAAAATTGAATAATAATTCTTATAATTTTGCTTCTTCTTGTTGAGATGAATTACATAATACATGTTGCCATTGGACATCTATTTCTCTAGTTAATTTAGTTTTGATGAGTTTTGATACGTATTTGTGTGATACACCTTCGTGCTTTCTCGATTTTCATTTGGTATCACATTAAATACATATCTTATTCTTTATACTCACATGATTGTTTTAGTTTAGTAGCACTATTGTTGTTGTTTTTCTACTCCCACCTTTTTGATAATGCCATAGGGGGAGAGAAATAAACAAACTATAATTTTATGCTAATTAGAAGCTAAACTTGAATCTAAGATTGAAGTTGCCTTAGATTCAGGGGGAGTAAGATATAATAAATTTGGATTCGAAAATCCTAAATTCCAATACTTGAATTCATTTCATTCATGTATATCATACTATTGCTTTAATTTTATCATTAGATGCCCATATATTAATTGTCTAACTTGATTGGCATCAATGTACGGGGAGTAAGTATTCTTAAGCACAATTATTTATCTTTTTGTTTATGTTTGTTTGTCATCACCAAAAAGGGTGAGAATGTTGAGTATTGGACTTCTTCCAACTTGATTTTGATGATGATCAAACATAAATACTTGTGACTAATCCCCTGCATGCATTTAATCCACTGCCTAAGCTTATCATAATGATCATATAACAATGGATGACCATGAAGATCAATCAAAGCTCAAAGTTGAAGATTGGGTGATTAATATTAAAGAATGGAGCTTCAAAGACTTCAAGAAGACATCAAGATCATTCAAGAGAATGAAGAGAAGCTAAATCAAAAGTGTTACGACCTAAAGATCGTGGGAGTCCGGCTCCTCCCCAGAACCACTAATACACCTCACTGTTCGCCCCTTTCGAACGGACGGCCGACCCAACGCCAGGGCGCCCCACGCCCGGATTTCCGAGACCAGTAGGGCGTCAGCTGACCCGGAGGTCCGAGGCTACAGGGGGATGGGCGCACCTCGCCGCGCCCCCCTCCCCGACAAAGGCGCTTAACTGCCCTCGCTCGGTCCGCCAGGAACGGTGCGCTCGGGGTACACACGACAGCGCAGCCTCGGATATTGGTAGAGGCACACCCGTTCCCCCTCCCTACCGACAGTCCATGATCCGCACCCAAAAATGTGCACGGCCGCGTCGAACACCCCGCGATCAGGTCGGCCCGGCGGCCCCACCCGAACCCAGCCGTGGGGAACGCACCACCGGACCCTTGACTCATCACACACGACAAACAACCTAGTATAAGGATGCGACTGACACTTACGCCACCCGACCATCTGACAAAGCACCCCCTGGCCGCTGCGCCCACTGACGTTTAATGCTTTTGGCCCTGACACCCTGACAAAAGCGCCCCTGGACATTGCGCCATCTGGCAAAAGTGTGGCTGACACTCCTGCTCCTGACATCCTCGTTCGAAGCTTCCGCTGACAACCGGGCCAGCTCAGCAGGTCGAGTCAGCACGTCAGGTCAGCTCCACCTAACCGCCTCCCATCAGGTATAAATACCCCCTCACTTCTTACGGTGAAGAGGTTGGAAAATTCACTCTCAATCCCATTATTCACACACGAGAGCAAAGGTCGTCCATATCTTTGTTCTCCCACTTATAGCTCGTCATATACGGTTGACTTACCCTTAGTCCGACCTGCGTGCCTAGCCCTCGCTTTAAGTCCAATTACTGACTTAGGCATCGGAGAGGCTAAGGGTTGGACCCCAACCCGGCCTTTCTGACGAGTTGCTCATTGCACAGGATAGCTCGTCCCCTGGCTTATGTTCGCCTTCGGCTCCTGCAGTCCGATCTTCCTCAATCGTATCCTGTGGGATTTGACTCCGTGGTCTGCTCCAACGACAAGCTTAGCCTCATCACCCCTCTAATCACTTGTCAAATAGCCTACCCAAATCCTCTCATCAACATAACCACCGTGCCCTTGGTTCCCCCTAATACAAATTCATTGTACGCGAGTTCCGCCCGCAACAATTGGCGCCGTCTGTGGGAAACGAAGGGTCACACCCATGTTAGACCCCATACTGATCGCCCGGAACCCTGACCACGGAAAGGATCCCATGGGTCAAGAGCCACCCTCTCAACCAATTACTCCGGCAACTGACCCCCCCTCCGGAGATAGAGGCCGAGACAGTCCAGGCCTCGGCCCGCGTGATCCAAAAAAGCTTCGAGGCCTTCACTAAGGCGATGGGGGGCTGCGCAGCAACAGGAACGGAGGCACCCCCGGCCCCTCGGAGCCCCCGAGCATAAGACGGAATCTTCACCCTCAGTTCGAAGAGGAGGGGGAGACCAGGGGCTCGCCAAGGAGATTGCGGCCCAGCGGAAGCTCTTGGAGGTGGAAATGGAGGTCGCGTGGCTGCAGAGGTGCCAGGAGGAGGCGGCCGCCGTGCAAAGGCATTTGGATGACGCGGCCGAGATCGCCCGGTGGGCCTACCTGGAAGAAGAGACCACCCGACACCAGCTCCGCTTCATCATCGCGGAACGCGAAAGGCTCTGAAGGGAGAACGAAGACAACCGGGAGATCCCGGGGGTGTCGGCGACTGGCCGGTGACACCTGGACGGGCGCGGCCCGCCGCTGGCCAAATCTCCACCGTAGGGGGGAAGTCTGCCTCGTCAGCGCCACTCCCCCGATCCTCTGAACGAGGAAGCCGTTTGTTGACAACTCCGTCTTCTCACCGCCGAACGCGAAAGGCTCCTGAGGGAGAATCAGGAGCGGAGGGAGATCCGGAAGGAGACGGCCGGAGGGCGATGGTACTGGGATGACCGTAGCCCGCCACCCGTTGAATCCTCTACCCATGGAAGAAGTCCCCCCAGATGACCGCTTCGCTATTCCCTGGGGCGTGAAGCTGTCGGCAGCTAAGGCGCGATCGGAGCCAGACCCTGGAATGGCAAAGAGGGCACACGCCCGAGCGCTCGGCCTACCTGGAGGAGGCCACGTCGTTGGCGCGGTGGATCACGTCCGCCCCGAGGCCCATAAGGTTCAAGCCCCCCACCTGGCCACCTACAACGGAAGATGCGATCCCCTCACGCACGTGCAACAATACCGGGGAGAAATGGAGGTGCAGGATGTGGATGAGGTGTTCCTATGCCGGCTTTTCTCGCAAAGTCTGAGGGACACAACATTGGATTGGTACTACGGCCTACCGACGAGATCCATTGGAGGATTTGGCGAACTGTCTCATAAGTTCTGTCAAGAGTTCCGGGCCGGGCGAACGAAGAAGAAGACCTTGGACTACCTCAGCACGGTAGTCCAAGGGGAGGGAGAGACGACAGGGAAGTACCTACACCGTTTCCAGGATGAAAGACGGGTGGTGGTGACCTGCGGCGATGAGGTGCTCATGTTGGCCTTCAAGACGGGACTGCGGACTCGGAGCCTCCACAAATCCTTGCTCCGAGATCCACCGGCCGACTACGAGACGCTGGTCGCTATGGCAGAGAGGCACGCATTGGCCGAGGAGACTCTCGGCACGAAGAAATTGTTCCCCCGGTGAAGCCGCTCCAATGCGAGCCTCGGTCGCACCCTCGACCAAGGCAAGAAGACGGGCATCGAGGACGCGACCAGCTGACCTGACCAAGGCGCTACCCAACGGGGCGTCACCCGCAAGATCACCCTGGCTCGGCCCGAGCGTTCGCCCCAGCCCAAGAGCTCGCCCGGGCCACCCTGAGGATGGAGGGACCACCGCGGGCCCACTACACACAGCTCAACGCCCCCATGTTAGAGGTGCTGGCTGCGACGACAAGGGCCTGGTTGCTGCCAGAGCCGCCCCGGGAGATGAGGTCGGACCCAGCAAAGCGAGATCTCTGGAAGTATTGTCGGTATCATCGGGACCACGGTCACGACACCGACAATTGCTACACTCTCAAGAGGGATATCGAGCAGCTGATCCAGGCGGGCCGCTTGGGGGGCTTCGTGGGAAACAGGCAGGCAATCCAAGGAGAAAGAGCCCCACGAGAAGCACGGAGGCCAGAGCCACCGGCGGACCACGGCCAGGAGGAGTCGCCCCCCCAGGGCGATCATGTGCATAGATGTGATAAGCGGGGGGCTGCCCCCGGGTGGGGCGTCGCCCGCGAACATGGAGGAAGGTGTCCGGCTGGTGATGACGGCGGGCGCCAGCAGCAAGTCGAAGCGGAGAAGGGTAAATCGTCCCCCCATCACCTTCATCGATGAAGATCTGGGGGAAGTTGAGTATCTGCATGATGACGCCCTCGTCATCGAGGCTCAGGTCGGAACGGTCATCATTGGCCGGCTCCTGATCGACACCGGAAGCTCCTGCGACATCCTATTTCTGTCAACGGTCGAGAAGATGGGGTGGAAGTGGGCTGACCTAAGGCCTTGCACGGGGCCCATTGTCGGATTCACCGGTCATGTGATCCCCATTGTGGGGGTGATCACCCTGCCGATGACTCTGGGGGAGGAATCGAGGGTCGTCACCCGGGGGACACAATTCGTCGTCGTCGACACCGCGTTGACGTACAACGGGATCATTGGGTGCCCCTACATGAAGGCTATAGAGGCGTTCCCCATCCTGCTACACTAGATGGTAAAATTCCGGACTCCGCGAGGGGTGGGGCTGGCACGGGGAAACCAGGTGCTACCCAGAAGCTGCAGCGAGGGGCCGACCAGGCACCAGAGCCCGAAGCAGGCCTTGTTACTCCACATTCCCGATGAGAGGGAGGACTTCTGCAACCAACGGTCAACCCCTGCTGAGGAGGTCGAAGAGGCGCCCATGGCCACGGAGGATGGCAAAACTGTCTCCATCGGGACGAAGCTCCTGGCCACTCTAAGGGCGGCCCTCATCAACTTGCTCCGGGAAAACGTGGACATATTCACTTGGTCGCCTGCGGACATGCCAGGGGTCGATCCAAAGGTGATCTCCCATCAGCTGAATGAGGACCCAGGAGCTCGACCTGTCCGGCAGAAGAAGAGGAGCACCAAGGGCGAAAAGAAGAGGGCAGCCGAGGAGGAGGTGGAACGGCTTCTCAAGGCCAAGTTTATCAGTTCGGTGGACTACCCGGTCTGGCTCGCCAACGTCGTCTTGGTGAAGAAGGCCAGTGGAAAATGGCGCATGTGCGTCGACTTCACCGACCTTAACAAGGTGTGTCCGAAGGACAGTTTTCCCCTCCCGCGGATCACCACTTGGTAGACCAGGCGTCTGGCTACGAGTTTCTAAGCTTTATGGACGCCTTCTCAGGCTATAACCAGATCCTGATGGCGGAAGAGGACAAAGAGAAAACATCCTTCGTCATCGATAGAGGCACCTTCTATTACACAAAGATGCCCTTCGGATTGAAGAACGCCAGGGTGACCTATCAGCAGATGGTGGACCGGATATTCAGCCCGCAGGTCGGGCGAAACTTGGAGGTCTACATCGACGACATACTGGTAAAGAGCAGGAGAGCCCCAGACCACCTTGCCGATTTACAGGAGACGTTCCGAAGGGTTCGTCAATACGGCCTGAGGTTGAACCCGGCGAAGTGCGTCTTCGACGTGCAATCAGGAAAGTTCCTAGGCTTCATGATAACAAAGCGAGGGATTGAGTCGAACCCCGACAAGGTGATGGCCCTCGTCAATATGGCGGAACCTCAGACGATCCGGGACTTGCAACGCCTAAATGGTCGGATCACCGCTCTGGGGCGGTTCCTGTCAAAATCGGCGGGATAGATCGCTCCCCTTCTTCAGGGTCTTGCGCATTGCCTTCGACGAAGCCAAGGATAAAAGGAAGGTGATCCCATGGGACGACGATTACGTTCGTGTGTTCGCGGAGCTGAGGGCCTACCTGCAAAGCCCACCACTTCTCGCCAGACTGGAAGAAGGAGAACCGCTAGGGTTGTACTTGGCGGCTAATGAAGAGGCCGTCAGCTCCGTCCTGATCAAAGAAGAAGGGGGCATGCAGCGCCCAGTATATTACGCCAGCCGGATTCTCTGGGAGGCAGAGATGCGCTACAGTCCCATCGAGAGGGCCGCCTATTGCCTGGTCACAACGACAAGGAAGCTCCGACCTTACTTCCAGGCCCATCCCATTGCCGTCCACACCGACCTGCCCCTCGAGAAGAACCTGAAGAGGTTGGAGCGGTCGGGAAGGATGCTCAACTGGAGCATCGAGCTCAGCGAGTTCGACATAACATACAAGGCCCAGACGGTGATCAAGGGCCATGCATTGGCGGACTTCGTGGTAGAATGCACCACGGGGGACGCCCCTGGGGGACCCACCAGACGTACCGTCGGCGACCATACCCCCGCAAGTAGCGCGTATGGCGGAACCTTCGGAGCCCTCCCAGGGAGACCTGGATGAATTATGGACCATCCATGTCGATGGCTCAGCGACGGGATGCGGGACGGGGGCAGGAATTGTCATTCAAACCCCCGACGGATGCTCGTTGGAATATGCCTTGCGCTTCAACTTCCCGGCGACCAACAATGTCGTGGAGTACGAGGCCGTGGTCAACGGGCTGAAGCTCAGCAGGGCGGTGGGGGCGACGAATGTGTTGCTCCTCAGCGACTCACGACTCGTCATCCAACAGATCCAACGGAGCTTCGAGGCCCGAGAAGAAACGATGAAGCGCTACCTTAAGCGCATCCAAGCCGAGCTCCAGAAGTTTGAGAGAGCAGAGGTCCGGCACCTGCCCTGTTCCAATAACCTCCGGACAGACGCCCTATCCAAGCTTGCCTCTTCATCCGCGGCCAAGATCGGAAAGGCCATCTACATCGAAAGCATGCTGACACCCACTATTGACGAAGAGGAACTAATGTGTGTCGACTCAGTGACGACATGGATGACCCCCATCGTGAAATACCTGGAGACGGGGGCCCTACCCGAGGAGCAGATGCTGGCTAAGAAGGTGGAGAGGCAGGCCCTATCATTCGTACTCCTCGACAGAGTATTATACCGCCGACGCCACGCCAACTTCGACGTCTTGCAGTACCTAAAGTGTCTTGGGCCTGAGCAGGCCGAGTAAGTCATCCGTGAAGTGCACGAGAGATTCTACGGGAACCACCATGGCGGTCGCACCATCGCCCACAAAATAATGCACCAGGGGTATTACTGGCCAATAATGATCCAGGACGCGGCTTAGTATGTCAAAAGATGCGAAGCGTGCCAGAAATTCGGCCGACATATGGCGGCACCTCCGGCCAACTTGGTGCCCATCATGAGCCCGATCCCGTTCGCCAATCCTGTGGGATTCGACTCCGTGGTCTGCTCCAGCGACAAGCTTAGCCTCATCACCCCTCTAATCACTTGTCAAATAGCCTACCCAAATCCTCTCATCAACATAACCACCGTGCCCTTGGTTCCCCCGAATACAAATTCATCGTACGCGAGTTCCGCCCGCAACAAAAAGTGATCTTTTTATTCTTTTTTCTTTCTCGTTGGAATGTAGTTTTGAAATTGATTACTGTTGGAGCTCATACACTTCACTCATTCTAGCCTAGGAAGTCATTAAAGATCAATTCCTAAGCTTTCAACTTCTTTTATTCTAAGTTGTGCAATTTATACTTCCAACAGGCGACTGCAGTTCAATTTACTGGTGCATGTCTCAAAACATTCGACTGTGAATTGTTCAACAGTCGTCTGTTATGCACACTCTATTTGACTTGATTTTTGGGCTTTCAGTTCTTAACTTTGATCAGGTGACAAAGTACATGCACCTGTCTAGTGTCAGGTGCATGTGACTTGTTAGTCAGTCGCATGTCTCATCTTGCCCAAACTTCTTAAGTTTTGTCTACTTTCACACTAGCCACTGCAGGGGATGTAAGAAGGATTTACAGGCGCCTGCTCATGGCACAGGTGCCTGTATATGCTTTTACAGTCGTCCATCCTACACTTGCCCAGAACTTTGATTTTGGCTAGTTACGCATTTATGCAACATACGACTGATGTTGGTTTCCTAGTTGCCTGCCCATGGCACAGGCGCCTGTGGATTCCACATCAGTCGCATGTCCTAGTATACCCAGAATTCTTTGTTTTCACAACTTATGCATCAGTCGCCTGGAGAAGGTTTCTCAGTCGCCTGATGGTTTTCAGGCGCCTATCCAACCTTCATCAGTCGACTGTCCTATGTGGTAAGTTACCGTTTGAATTCTCACCTACCCTCTGACACAATGCAACAGTCGACTGTGGTTTCTTCACCAGTCGACTGCCTGTACTGTAAATTCTATCCGTTGGCTTTTTCCATACGGATTTCAAAGGGGTTTTTTGGGTATTTTAGTTTGAGTGTTTTGAAGAATCTATAAGAGGGGCTTCTACTGTTCCATTGGAGTCTCTTAGTCATTCTCTTAGCAACTCAAGAATTCATCTTTAAGCTCGCATTCTCTCATTCTCTCTAAGCCCTAGAATCTCATTCTCTCTTGCTCTCCAACCTAGAATCACTCTCTTCTTGGCAGAGATCCTCTAGGCATTTGGTGGTGAAAGAGAAAGGGCTTCACTCTTGTAACGACCCGCTTTCGGGGGGGGGGGGGGGGGGGGGGGGCGTTACTTATTTGATATTTGCGCAGGTCCTGCAGGTTACCAGTGAAATCAAAATAGCCACGATGTAGAGATGTACAAAAATCTTCAAATAGTGTCCAATTATTACAATCCATATTGTACAAGATGTCCCAATAAATATACATGAAAGAAAAAAGTACATAAGTGAAAATAACTCTGGAAGCTGCGGTCGAATTCTGGCGCTATTAGCTCAGGAGCATCTATCTCCATATGTACATCGTCTGCGGTACCACGGAGATGGAACCGTAGGTAAGTCACAACAATTCTAAATATAGAAAAGAAGCAGTGCACAGGTATGACAAAAATAACTATGTACAAGCAGACCAGAGTGAAAAATAAAGTACTGAGCGACAACTGTACACAGCTGAGTAGTAAAAGTAAACAGAACTGAAAGGAAAGAACAACTGTATTGTGATTGTGCGAGTATAAAGCAGGCTAAGTAATTGAAACATGCTACTGCTGTAGCTAAAAGTACGACAAGTAAAGTACTGTAACTGCACAAGTGTAGTAAGTAACGTGCATGGAACGCGTAAAGTAAAAGGCGACTGTAGTGCGTAAAGTAAAAGTGACTGTGCAAAAGTAGCTACACTACGTGACTCAAGTCGTAGAGTACAATATGTGACCATTGAGTTCATCTCTTGCCTGGGCGCGACCCAGACGAATGCCGAAACACAGGCACGGTACATGTATTTTGCCGAAACTCAGGCAGCGGGACGGTATGCCGAAACTCAGGCAGCGGGACAGGAAGATTGAACTCCAGTCACTCCTGCACTCTCTCAAACTATGAGTTATCCTAAGAACCTCAGTGAAGTGTCAATTGTTCTATGTACATGTTTTATACGGGATGTTCCACAAGATTTTCCATGAGATGTTCCACCAGATATTCCACAAGATGTTTCACAAGATGTTATCAATTCCTTGTTCACGATGATAGTTAACCAGGATCACTGGTTTTAAAACCAGAAAGTAAAGCAAAGTGGATACTAAGAAATTTGAGGATAAACACAAGTCCAACAAACATGGAATACAAAAATTGTTGGTTTAAGGGTGGTAGTTTCGTTAGCACACAAGTTATCCAAGTTGATGGTTGTGTGTTACAACCACCAAAGTTGAAAGTTGGCAAAGTAATCTGTAGTTTATTAATTTCCTATTAGATTAGGTCTCTAGTTCGGTTCAAGTCAAATAGTCGTTCTGAGGCTATAGGTGGTGTTCCTAAGTCCATACATGGGCACTTATCTAATTTTCTAATTTTAGAATTAGTCGTGACTTACTTTATCGAGCTCGTCGTGGCAAGACGAGGTTGGAGCTAGAGGAGCTGGTGTACGAGGATTTGTACCTGCAATCACAAAAATACTCAGTTAAAGAACGCCACATTTCTATTTAAATAATTCGATAGTTTTGATTTTTTTAAACTGGTTGAAACGTTGTCGAAAATCGTTCTAAATTATTCTATAGACTAGATATGTTGAAACTAATTTTTCTGTAGGAGGAATATTTTTTAGGCTTATAGGTATTTTTCATAATTTTAGAAGCTTAAAATCAATTTAAAACTAATTCAAAATGAGAAAATGAATTTTCATTATATATTTCAAAGATTTCTCTAGGGCAGACCATACGTCAGAATTCTTTAAACAATATGTCAAAATGATCGTATTTACTAGTACTGTAACATATATTTTTTCAGTGTACGTAAAAATTGCAAGCTACGAATTCTAAAAGGAATTTAACTTATTTAAGTTTTGCCTTTAAAAATTCACTGTGAGAAATAGACTTGCCTTATGGCGATGAAACTAGCGCCAATGGATTCGTTTCGACGTTTCTGATTTTTTGAGACTAGTCTCGTATTTTTTTAGTCTTATATCATTTATTATCAATTTAAAACCATTAAACCCATATTATCTAATTATAAAAATACGTAAATACGAAATACGTTTTAATACACATATTAAAATACGTTTATATTAACTCATACCTTTGTTTCTTCGTTCCTACGTGTAACAGGTAAGCGGGGGGAGCGGTTCTCGTCGATGCCGGTGGTGGAGTGAGGGCGGAGCGAGGGAGGCAGTGGCCCGATGGTACGGGCGGCGACCCGAGCTCGGAGGGGGTTGTGTGTTGCCGTGGACGGTGGAGGCGGGGCTGTGGAGCACTGGGGGAGTGGTGCAGTGGCGAGCGTCGTTCGTCGGAGGGCGGCGACGTGGGTGGCTCCGTGGTCTCGTCTGGGCTTGGGCAGGCGGAGGCTGCGGCAGAAGTGATGACGGAGGGCCTCAGGCTCTCGTGCTCTCGGGGGTGTTTCGAAGCGGTGGACGACGGCGTCGTCTCCGGAGGCGTTCGAGCGGCGAAGCGGAGCTTCGCAGCGGCGACGGCGGGGTGGGCTTCGGAGTGGAGGGCGGATCAGTCGGAGACGGCGCTGCTGCTGGGGGTCGAGGCGCCCGGGGTTCGAGCAGGCGGATGCGCGAGTCGCCGTGGAAGACAGCGGATGACACTGTAGTGGAGCTCGGAGCTTGGGGGATGGGCTTCGTGCTGGCAGTCGTCGTGAGGGTTGATCGGAGAGGGGAGAGTGGTGGTTAAGTGGGGGCGGTCTCGTTGTGCGCTTGGAGCGGAGCGGCTTCGGTTCACCGGTGGCGACGTCGAATGAACTGAGAGGGGAGGAGAGAAGGTTCGGGTCTGGACGCCGGAGGAAGAGGATAGGTAAGGGGAAGCGTGGGTTCGATGAAGGAGAGGGGAGAGGGTTTGTTTGATGCGGGCTTGGGGAGATTCGAAAAAGAGCGGGGAGAGAGGGAGGCTGGGAAGCCTAGGTTGAGGGAGAGGGGTTTAAATACAGGTTAGTAATTAATATAATAATAAGTTAATTAAAACTTAGTCAACTAATTAATGTGTTTGGTAGGTATTAGGTTTAGCTTTTTGACTAAGAGTGGAAATTAGGCTAACCCATGAAATACATGGGCTGTTATCGGGTAGGTTAGGTAGGGTAATTTAATAGTTAATAGGGTAATTAGTAATTAAGTAAAAAGGTTAAACGTAATTAGTAGATAATGTCAAAAATACAAAATTACGATTTTGCCCCTACTAGTAAACGTGTCCGAAAAATTACGAAAACATACCCACGGGTTCATATCATTACGAGGACCGTAAATACGAGATTCGTTTCAGAGTTCGAGCTACGGAAATACTGGTTTTAGGCCAAAACGTTTAGGAAGCGGGTTTGCGGGTTCTCTATTGATTTGACTTTAGAAAATTACAAAATTAATGTGGGAAGCTCTAAATGATCATAGAATGTTACCGTAGAAGTTTGAAAATGTTTTGATGATATTTGTTTAGAAAATAAATTCATTAAGCCAAAACGGTAATAATTGAAAATGAATTTTTACCAGATTATTTAGAGGTATTCGATGGAACCCGAACTTACTAAAATACTTCAGAACTAGTTTGTACTTCAAAATATTTTTTATAAGAAATTTTTGAAATCGTAAAACTCCTGACAAACCATTATAAAATATTTTTAAAATAGGTTAAATGCGTAAATAGTTGTCTTGAAAAATACGGACTATTACAACTCTCTTCTTGGAAGAGATCAACTCTTCACTTTGCTCCTTCAAGTTCTACTTCAAGGCATATGTGAATTGTAAGTATATTTCATAATTTCACAACTTTCGTTATTTGATTTCACTCTCGGTTTGTGAGAGTGGTATACGTGATTCCAAGTTGTAAGATTCAAGGACATCGATTGTTGTTCGAATAAACTTGTAGGGTTGCTACACGTGGGTTTAAAGGAAACCTCAAGTTAGGGTTGTAACTTGAGTACCGGAGGTATCCGGGTGGAAGAGACATAGGATTACCGGGAACAAGTCGGATTTGACTTGGGTAATCCGAACCCTTGAAACATCTTATTGTTTACATTGTTCTTTATTGTTAATTCTTATTCTCATATCTTTGTTGGATTAGGATTTTAATTAGGTGTAATTTCTTAGTTAATTTTTATAAACACTATTCAACCCCCCTTCTAGTGTTTTCCTCATAGCCAGTGTCCTAGCAATTGGTATCAGAGATAGACTATAACTATGTCATCCAACAACAACAATATTCCTCCTCCTACTTCGTACAACAATCACGATCATGATGGTGCTTCTACAGTATTCGAAGGACAATCAACGGTTCGTCCTCCGCATTTCAATGGCACGAATTTCGGCTATTGGAAGTATCGGATGGAGCGTTCCTAAGGAGTGCTTCTCTTTGGAGAACCCTCCATAAGGATTACGTAGAATCCACCAAAGAAGATTTTGACAAATGGACTCCCAAAGAGAAGTCCATCGAGGTGGACAAGGCCAAAGCAATGCACGCTCTTTATTGCGCATTGGATCCGGATGAGTTCAACAAGATATGCACATGTAAGAGTGTATATCAAATATGGAACCATCTCGTCTTCATCTACAAGGAGACGAACAAGGTAAAATTGTCAAAGTTATATGTTGCTACACAAAACTTCGACATGTTTCAAATGCAGTAAGGTGAGAACAATGCAACGATGTACGGACGCTTCACCAACATCACAAATGAGCTTGAAGCTCTCATACAAATATACACAAAAAGAGAAGGTAAGAAAGATAATCATGTCAATGACCTTAAAGTGGGAAAGAAGGGCTATTGCCATTGAGGAGGTCAATGACATAAAGAACTATACCGTAGTGAATCTCATCGGTACTCTCATGTCTTACAAAGTAAGAAGGGAGAACCTATTGAAGAATAGAGGCATGATGAGGCCAACGGAGGCAAAGAAGAAGGCGTTAGCATTCAAGGATACCTCTTCATCCTCCGATAGTGATGAGTCCGAGGACGAAGTGGATTTGGAAGAAATGGTGCTAATGGCGAAGAAGTTCCAATGCTTCTTCTGCAAAGGTAAATTCCCTTCCAAATCTAAATTTAATTCCACTAACAACTCCTCTTCTCTTTGTTTTAAGTGTAACAAGCCTGGGCACATCAAGAAAGATTGCGCAATGCTAAGGAACAAAGAAAAATGGAACGCACTGAAGTACAACAAGTCCGACAAATTCAAGAAGGTCAAGAAGAAAGGACTCGTTGGGACTTTCGATGACTCAAGTGGAGATTCCTCAAGTGAATCCGAGGATGAGAAGGGTGAGAGTGCACATGTGTGCTTCATAGACTGAGAAGATACATTCTCTGATGGAAGCGATAGTGAGAACGATGAACCCGAAGTAACTATGGATGAACTTCGTTTGCTAACGAAGAATTATTTTCTAAGTATCAATCGCTTATGCTTAGATATACTAATCTGAAGAAATGAAATGTTAGTAAATCATCCATGCCATCCATCACCATCAATGACACCATTGTTGACACACTTACACTTGAGAAAGCCAATTTGGTTTCTCGAAATGGCACATTGAGAAATGTGGTAAATTCCCTCAAATCTCAATTAGTCATCTTGGACTTCAATTTTCGTGCACACTCAATAAGAGTCATATTCTTTCTCTCAACAACACCATTTTGGTGTGGTGCACAAGGAAAAGAAAAGTTGTGAGTAATCCAGTTATCATCACAAAAATTGAATTACACCCTCAAGTGATTTTGATGATGAGCACACCAAATGAAGTTAGTGTACTAACTACACTACAATTAAGTATGCAGGTTGTGCGACAAATGAAAAGCTTTATGCATACGCCGGAGAAGCGCAATCTACGCTCACTTAGCAAAGACGAGGACGACATTGCTAGCTCGATGATGAAGCTCACGCTCAAATGAAAAAGAAGCTCAAGAGAAGCTCGCATTCACATCATTATCTAATCAAGCTTCATGAAGACTCGTCCTAAGTCTATAGTGTGTGAGTTGTGTCTTTCTTAGGATTATGTTAAAGCCAAAAGTAATTATAACACACACACTCAAAATGATTTCAAAGTTAAAATATTTTCAAATGTTTTTCAAATCATTTCAAATCTCTTGAGAGCAATTGCTAGCTTTTTTTCCTATCTTAGTAGTTAATTTCCATTACACCCTGGAGTTAACTACATCTCTTGCTAGCTGTGTTTTAGAGAAAATTGCTCTGGGAGTCGACTACCAAAGGAGGGAGTCGACTACCCGCTGGAAACAGTCTTTCATCTGAAACACTCTAGGAGTCGACTACCACTCCTAGGGAGTCGACTACCTGCTGTTGAATTTCAACATTTTGACTTGTTTTAATTGACTCTCCAATTCATTGCTTCCTTGATTTTTGGGGCAAAAGTCAAACCTGTTTTGAAATTCGAATACTCTCCTATCACTATAAATAGAGGAGGATATGAGATCATTTTATACACACATCAATTTGAAGAATTCATTATTGTGCTAAAACTCTCAAAGATCTCTCAATTTTCTTGCTCTCATTATTTTAGCCAAATCTACTCTAAATTTCTGATCTCTTATTTTTAGCTGTTATTTTTTTGTGAGATCAATTTTATTTGGCTACCGTTTTTCAAAATCCTTGTTCTTTATTTTGAATTTATTAAAAGGATTTTTTGAAAACAAACGATCCATATCACAAAGAATTACTCTCATATCTTTGTGTGATCTGAAAATCATATTTGAATTCTTTTAGCCACTAATACATTGTTATTACTTTTGCTATAGAATCTGGGTGTAAATCCAAACTCCACTAATCTTTGTGGTGAGTTGGATATTGGTTTACCCTTTGTTGTAAGGGTGTTGGAAATCCTAGACAAGTCTAGGTGTTGCAGTATTGCAGTGTTGCAGTCGGAAATCCTGGTCAAGGCTAGGTGTGTGGAAAATCCTAACGAGTGAAGTTAGATGCTTGCATTTGCCAAGGAAAATAGTGGAAATCTCGTACCGGATTGGTCGGGGACTGGACGTACCCAAGTTGTGGGGAACCAGGATAAAAATCTGTGTGTTTGCGTTTGCATTTTCTATGATTGTATGTCTCTATTTTATATCTTGATTTGTTGAGCATTATATCTCTTGTAACTCGTTCATAATATATTGCAAGATCAATTTTTGTATCCGCTGTGTAAAGATTCTTTCTTTTATTTCTTCGTAATCTTATATTTTTATTACTTATTCTTTCAGCAGAGCAGTGCATAAAATCTCTCTGGGAGCTGACTATTATTCATAGGGAGTCGACTACCAAAAGTGTTTTCTCTCTGATTTATTTAAGATTATTTAAGTTGATTAAGAACCAAGCGTAGATCACTCTACTTGGTTTCTTAGGCAACATTAGAAGAAGCCACTCTTATAGGTTCTCTCAAAGCATCAAGAAAAATACCCAAAACCCCCTTTGAAATCCGTGTGGAAAATCCCAACGGATTAATTTTACAGCCATGATAGGCGACTGATGAAGAACTTACAGTCGCCTGCTGAACTGTGTCAGAGGGTAGGTGAGAATTCAACCGGTAACTTACCACATAGGGCAGTCGACTGATGAAGGTCAGACAGACACCTGTAAACCAACAGTCGACTGAGAAACCTTCTATATGCGACTGAGCGAAATATGAGTAAGTTATGAAAACTCAGGAAGTATTAGGAAGATATGACAAACGACTGATGTGGTATCCACAGGCGCTTGTGCCATGGGCAAGCGACTGTGAAACCAACATCAGTCGTCTTTCCGAAACATGCAAAGCTTACAAAATACCAAGTGTTAGGGCATGGATCGACAAGTGACTGTTGAAGCATTCACATGTACCGGTGCCATGGGCAGGCGACTGTGATACCAATATCAGTCGTCTAGCCGAAACTTGCTTAACTTGCCAAACACAAAGTGTCAAGACAATGATCGACATGCAACTGTAGAAGCATTCACAGGCACCTGTGCCATGGGCAGGCGACTGTGAAAGCAACATCAGTCGTTTTACTGAAAGATGACAAGTTAGAGATCTTTGGGCAAGTAAGAGACATGCAACTGACTAACAAGTCACATGCGCCTGTAACTGGACAGACGCATGTACTTTGTACATCAGTCGCCTGATGAAAGTTATAGCCTCGTACACTTCAAGTGCCATCCAACCTAAGACCTCTCCACATGCTTTACCTTGAAGCTAGATCAGAGATCAAAGTGACTACATTCACACACAGCTGGCTCGTACAATGACATAGTCAAAGGACTAGCTTGCCTATCATCACTTGAGAACTACCATTGACAGTTTGGTATGTGCATTTCATGTAGCAGCTCTCGTTAGGCCGTTCAGTGAACTTATTCTTTAATGAACACCAGTGTCTCGTCTTCGATTTTACCAAATCAAACGACCATGAGATAATCGTCACCACACCTTGGTGAAGGCATAGCACACCATAGACTATTTGATGCATGCATCGATGTCCTTTCTCGATACCTCTACGACTACGAACAGTTTTAGCCTTATGCTACAAACAGTCAAAACACTTCTTTATGATCGTGATCCTCATCTCGATATATGTTTGACCTTGCATTAAGTCTGAGGACTTTATCTAAGTATAAAATGCAGATAAACATTTATAATACATACCTAGATAAACAAGTCCAAATAGCATCCTATTATTTTGAACAAGATGTCTCAATTACAATTAATTAGCCACGACGACAGACATTTCCCAACACCGACTTCCAGTATAACCGCTAGGATCATCCTCGTAGAGTGTAACTGACGTGCGTTTATATTTCATATATTTGCGCACGTTTTCTTCCGTGTTTCTCCATTATTTACCGCCGTCTTGTATTCGTTTTCTCGTGTTTTCTTGTTTTCTTTCACTTTTCCGTGTTTTTGGTATTTTGCAGGAATTTCTAGCATTTTGGACATAAAAACGACGATATCATGAGTCCCCGGAGCAATGGGAGGAGTCACGCGTGATCCAGGGGGTCAAAGCGATGAAGATTGATATTCCTCAGCCCTCAACCGATCAGATGGACCAGTCACCCGATCGGTTGGTGCACGCGTATCCTACCCGGGTGGCAGCTGAAGAAGAATAGCAGCTCACCCGATCGGTTCAGCGATCGGGTAAACCGATGGAGCTCTCTGTCATTTGGGCTGAATTCCAATCGATCGGGTGACTTATCACCCGATCAGTTCACCTGTAACGGAATTTTCTAAGAGATGACCCGGACAGCTCAACCGACCGGTTCGTGGACCGTTTGAATCCGACAGAGCTCTCGGCCAAATGGAGCGTAATTCCAACCGATCGGGTGACTTATCACCCGATCGGTTCACCTGTAGCTGCAATTCCTCATTTGGCGAACCGACTGAGCCACTCACTCGCCTCAGCGCCCGGTTGAAGATTTTCGAAGCTCTCACCCGATCGGTTGACTCATCAACCGATCGGGTGGCGGATTTTCTGCGGGTTTGGACCCGAACCATTAGGGTTTCGAAGTGGGGCTATAAATACTCGAAGTTGGCCGACTGAAAGGGGGTCTCCTCTAGAGTTTTTAGGGCTTTTTCAGCCCCTTTGCTAGGGGGCTTAGGTTAGTTTAGATTAGGTCTTTTGTTCAATAAATCTTGTAATGGATTGAAGACTCAATTGCAAGCTAAGTATTTTCATCTCACATTTTCTATTGTATTGTGTTATTTTCTTTGTTGCTTGATGGTGAATGTTTGTTTGTCATTATTATTGCTTTCTATCATGTGCTTCACCATCGAGTAGTGTTTGATGAACCCTGATACGGGTTAGGGTAGGATTGATGCTTGGAAATTTACATTTGGCTTGGTTGCATGGCATGTGTTCGATGAAATGTGTCAATGGGGATTTCTAGAAATCTGGGTCCAATTCGTACGGCAACACTCTAGTTCTGTTGGGGGTTGGGGTCCGGTGCTTGTCCAGTCAAGATCCGCTTCGATGTATTGCTAGAAATCACATTTGACCTATTTGGCCATTAGGGTTACGCGGGGGTCTTTCATTGTCATTGTCGGGAGAAAGACCGCCTTTGACCGTCGGGCCAAGGGACAATAAACTTGGCGGTTGACTCCCTAGCCATAGCTCACGCCCCTAGTGTAGACATGGAGTCCTCGCGCGTGGGAACGGCTTGGACGAAGTGTTGGGAGATATCATTGTGGCCTTAATGCTCCCGGTTGCGGAAGGTGTTAATGGACATGGGAATGCCCACCGTCCAGAACCGGGTAGGCCTATCGTGCTTGGCACCGACCGGAATATCGGGCCATGGACGCTAGGTACCACCTTTTGGGGCAATGTCTCACCCTGTGTCAAGTCAAATGCCAAGTGTCATGAGTGCTCTAGCCCGTGTTGGCGGGGATTCATTTCGTGTCTTTTTCATTTCTTTCTTTTATTTCTACACTTCACCCATATCATCCGCGTAGCTAGCACACAACCTAGGCGAGGCTAGTAGCCATTCAAGCCATCCACCTCCCTGAGTTCGATAAACCCGCACCCTACACTAACCGTGCACTTGCAGTAAAACGACACCGCGCCCATACCGTAAACGGGGCGCCGGTCAAGTTTTTGGCGCCGTTGCCGAGGAGGCGTTCGGTTTGATATTAGCTTAGCTTGGGTTCGTTAGACTAAGAAAAAACAAAGAATAATAATAATAAATAAATACAATAAACAGATCCTTTCCTTACCACCATTATAAATTTGTGCTATTCTTTGTACAACTGACGCGCTTGTCGTAGCCAAAATTTTTGCTTTCAGGTGAATTATGTGGATGCCCGACGGATCGTACATCGGAAATTTTGATGCTTATATGCCATACGGTGCTCAGATGGGGGGATATGAGAATTATCTGCAGGTCGTGGCGGTTTGCGAAGCTTGTGGGATGCAGGGACACACGGCCATCCATTGTCAATTCATTGCCCAACCCTACACCCCACACTCATATACCCACGACCTACATCAAGAATCCTCCCATCCTTACCCCCAAAATTTCACACCCCATCCTCCACCAAAATCGAGCCTTGAATTATTCTTGGAAAACTCCATTGCAACTCAGATGCGCTGGATATCACCTCCACTTCCATCACCACTTCCCCCACCGATGTCTGACCTTGAATTGTTATTAGAAGACAATATTTTAAACCAAGGCCAGATGACTCCACCACTTCCACTTCCACCACATGCGCCTGATCTTGAGTTGTTAGTGGTGAATTTGTAACGACCGCTTTTCATGTATCTGGATTTAATATAATATAATATATGTTTTCATGGATTTTCTCCTCTTGTGTGGTTTTCGTCTCCGTAACTTTCATTTTCGATCGATTCGTCGTATTTTCTCATTTCTTCCTTAGGATCGTCGATTTCGAAGTGTGTCATTCGTGACGGGCTTCATAACGGTCGTATCTTACTATTAGATCAAGCCTAGGAGTCTTAGGAATCAATCCCGGGGCCCCGCGCTCCGTATCGGAACTTTTGGTGCTCATTAGCCGGTGTAAGAAGGGGCATCGACCGACTAGATGATGATCCAGTCGGTCGGCAATCCTTCTTGGACCGACTAGTTAGCTTTCTAAATTTCTCAGGAGTTACTGTTTGCTCTTAGTCGGTCTAAGAACGTTCATCGACCGACTAGATGCTAAACTAGTCGGTCAGTACTTGTTCATGGACCGACTAACTCTAGAATCCTATTTTCGTTCAGGAGTTACTGTTTGCACTTAGTCGGTCTGCGTTGGTCGACCGACCGACTAGTTGCCAAACTAGTCGGTCAGTGGTTGCTCTTGGACCGACTAACCAGTGTTAAAACCCTAATTTCTGGGCAGCCGCCAGCCCAACCTATTTATACCCAACCCAAACGACTTCTTCTTCTCCAACACGACCCAAAACCCTAAAATCTTTCCCCTTCAGCCCCCATCTTCCTCCAAGCTCCATTTCTCCATTCCAAGCCCTAGAATCATCATCCAAACCATCCAATCACTCTATCTACCTCTCATCTTCCCCAAAATCTCACCAAAACCCATCAAATCCCCAAATCCCCCAAAACCCTAGTTTCCCCAATCTTCTCCAATCTTCTCCAGATTTGATCCTAGGGTTCCCCGGAGTGTTTCTTCCGTCTCCTCTTGGTAAGAAATCGTTCTACCGTTGTTTTCTTAACCTATTTGTAATTTTATGAAAACTCTAATTAATTTCATGTGTTTGGTGTTTGTTTCCCCCCCATAACAGCGATTTCCCCCGTAGATAGCATCCGTGTGACGAAGTGGTCGTCATCCCCGGTGCTAGGCAAGTGAAACTTGCCACTTAGGGTTTAGGCCATGTTTTAGGCCATTTGCATGTTGTAGGCGTAAAAGAGGCTAGGCGACGAAATGATACTCGCCTAGGCGCGAATTGGGAACTAGCTTGACAACGAAGCTAGTTCCGACACATATCATGTTGCACATTTACCATGTCACGTTTACTTTCCATTATCGGTACGCAAATTAATTGTCATGTCATTGCATCCTTCATGTTTTTCAGTGATTGCGTAGCTTTGCTACATTGCTTGTGTTCCTGGCTCGTGTTCCAGAAGAGAGCCATGTAGTTGGAAACCCCAACGCTCGATATTGAATTGTGAAATAGGAAAACAAGCTCCCGTGCGGGGCAACCCTGGCTCACTTGCTGGGCTCATGTTCAGGGACCCTGGCTTGTTTAGTGCGGGATGGGGTGAGGGTTAAGCAGCCATTCAACTGGGGGTCTGTTTGATCAACAACTGCAGTTGTAAGGCGTAAACTCTTTGGGGTGGGGTAGTGTTTAGTGCCGATCGGACTGAAATGCTATGCCATTCAGCGAAGGGCGCAAACATCTACAAAACAGCCGTGAAATGTGAATTGTGTTTAGTGCCGATCGGTCTGACATGTTTTACCATTCAGCGAAGGGCGTAAACACCTACAACAATGTGAATGGATTGAGATTGATAGTAGCTTGGCTACTCTTGTCTTGTCTTGTCCCGATGATTGCTCACATGTACAAATTGTCTTGCCATGTTTTAAATTGTGCACTCATGTTATAACTGCCATGTCATGCATACTAAACTGCTAGGTTGCTAGTTGCCTTACTTTCAGTTTCCTTGCCCAAGTCTTTTGACTTGCTGACATGTGCCCCTTTACTCTTTTGGGTGACACATGTTAGATCCCGAGCCCGAGTACCTTGTTAAGGATGAGGTGTTTGCTGAGCCCGAGCCCGTGTTTGACGGGGAGTACGTGGACACTGGGGACCAGTCCTAGTGTCTCCGTTGTGTTTTACTTTTGTTAGACAGTTGTTGTGTTATCGGTGCGTAGCACCCATACTTTGTTGTTGTCGTTGCTTTTGTTGGCCTTGTTCTGGGCCTTAGACTCTTTTCCTTTAGCCTGGTGGCTTTTCTGGATGTTGGACTTATTTTCATGTTGGACAATATTTGAGATGTGAGATTTTATTTCATGTTTCTTCTTGTGTTATTATTGTTATTCCGTTGTGGTTACATGGACCTGATTATGTATATTGGACGCTTATCGGGTTTGGGGCTTCACAGCTCCACTCTCGTGCGGACCTTTTCACGTCTCGCCTCCATTTTAGGGAAGCGGGTCGTGACAGGTTTTAGTGGTGGCCCATGCAGGTCGATCTGTAACTGCGATTTTGGGAATAACGATAATAATATTAGAATGTCCAATAAACTTAGTTCGACATCCGAGTCATTAAGCTGTGAGTCTAATTTTGGCCCGTTTCTCTGGCGCTAGATGACTAGGAGACGTCAGACCCGCGCTGGTGGTGGATCTGCTCTGAAGGCTTGCTATTTCTGCGGCAAGATCGGGCACCTCAAGGGGACGTGTAGAAGCTTTCTAGGTCAGTGTTTGGTTTGTGGTGGTGCTTCTCATTCGGCGAAAGATTGTCGGCATGCAAATCGGCTGCGGAAGGCGTCGGATGGAGTTCCGCAGCAGCAAGCACCGGAAGCTGGGCCGAGTCAGAAGGTGTGCCATCATTGTGGCAAGATTGGTCATAAGAAGGAATCATGTAGGAGGTTCTTGGGGCAATGTATTGCCTGTGGAGATCCCGCCCATGTTCTCAGAGAGTGCCCGAGGTTGAAGCAGCCTTGGAAGGCACCTATTGCTGCCTCGCCGTTGCAGCAGAGAGCCCCGGTGCCCGCTGGTCGTGGGGTACCCCTTGTCCCACAGAGGCAGGCTTTTCGGCAGGCTTTTCCGCTGAGGAGGCAGGCTTCCCCGATGGCCGTAGTTGAGGCTGAGGCTGTGGATGGGGTTATTGCAGGTAACCCTCAGTCTAGTTACCTTCTTCCTTTTTGACAGTCTTGTTTGTTTGAACATGTTTGGTTGCTTGAATATGTTATGCTGCTAGGATGGAATTTGATTGCTGGGTTGGTTGTTGAGTGTGATCTGGGTTGCACGTTTCTGGCACGAGTCCTCTTGGCTCTGGTGCATCAATGTGCATTGCATCCTGGTGCTTCGTGTAGGAGCAATTCTTGATGGCCCCTTTTCCTTAAATATTTAATTCCTTCCTATTCGATCGAGTTAAAATCCCTTCGTAGATCGGTCTGACATGTTTAGTGCCGATCGGTCTGACATGTTTTACCATTCAGCGAAGGGCGTAAACACCTACAACAATGTGAATGGATTGAGATTGATAGTAGCTTGGCTACTCTTGTCTTGTCTTGTCCCGATGATTGCTCACATGTACAAATTGTCTTGCCATGTTTTAAATTGTGCACTCATGTTATAACTGCCATGTCATGCATACTAAACTGCTAGGTTGCTAGTTGCCTTACTTTCAGTTTCCTTGCCCAAGTCTTTTGACTTGCTGACATGTACCCCTTTACTCTTTTGGGTGACACATGTTAGATCCCGAGCCCGAGTACCTTGTTGAGGACGAGGTGTTTGCTGAGCCCGAGCCCGTGTTTGACGGGGAGTACGTGGACACTGGGGACCAGTCCTAGTGTCTCCGTTGTGTTTTACTTTTGTTAGACAGTTGTTGTGTTATCGGTGCGTAGCACCCATACTTTGTTGTTGTCGTTGCTTTTGTTGGCCTTGTTCTGGGCCTTGGACTCTTTTCCTTTAGCCTGGTGGCTTTTCTGGATGTTGGACTTATTTTCATGTTGGACAATATTTGAGATGTGAGATTTTATTTCATGTTTCTTCTTGTGTTATTATTGTTATTCCGTTGTGGTTACAGGGACCTGATTATGTATATTGGACGCTTATCGGGTTTGGGGCTTCACAGCTCCACTCTCGTGCGGACCTTTTCACGTCTCGCCTCCATTTTAGGGAAGCGGGTCGTGACAGGTTTTAGTGGTGGCCCATGCAGGTCGATCTGTAACTGCGATTTTGGGAATAACGATAATAATATTAGAATGTCCAATAAACTTAGTTCGACATCCGAGTCATTAAGCTGTGAGTCTAATTTTGGCCCGTTTCTCTGGCGCTAGATGACTAGGAGACGTCAGACCCGCGCTGGTGGTGGATCTGCTCTGAAGGCTTGCTATTTCTGCGGCAAGATCGGGCACCTCAAGGGGACGTGTAGAAGCTTTCTAGGTCAGTGTTTGGTTTGTGGTGGTGCTTCTCATTCGGCGAAAGATTGTCGGCATGCAAATCGGCTGCGGAAGGCGTCGGATGGAGTTCCGCAGCAGCAAGCACCGGAAGCTGGGCCGAGTCAGAAGGTGTGCCATCATTGTGGCAAGATTGGTCATAAGAAGGAATCATGTAGGAGGTTCTTGGGGCAATGTATTGCCTGTGGAGATCCCGCCCATGTTCTCAGAGAGTGCCCGAGGTTGAAGCAGCCTTGGAAGGCACCTATTGCTGCCTCGCCGTTGCAGCAGAGAGCCCCGGTGCCCGCTGGTCGTGGGGGTACCCCTTGTCCCACAGAGGCAGGCTTTTCGGCAGGCTTTTCCGCTGAGGAGGCAGGCTTCCCCGATGGCCGTAGTTGAGGCTGAGGCTGTGGATGGGGTTATTGCAGGTAACCCTCAGTCTAGTTACCTTCTTCCTTTTTGACAGTCTTGTTTGTTTGAACATGTTTGGTTGCTTGAATATGTTATGCTGCTAGGATGGAATTTGATTGCTGGGTTGGTTGTTGAGTGTGATCTGGGTTGCACGTTTCTGGCACGAGTCCTCTTGGCTCTGGTGCATCAATGTGCATTGCATCCTGGTGCTTCGTGTAGGAGCAATTCTTGATGGCCCCTTTTCCTTAAATATTTAATTCATTCCTATTCGATCGAGTTAAAATCCCTTCGTAGATTTTGAAGTCTATTGGTTGAAATTTTTAATCTCGTATCTTTTGCTAACCGATATTCCTCGTATTTTGGTTTTAAGAGCTTTACCACTATTTTGATTACTTTAGAATATCTTCCAAGATAAGTAGGATTTCAATTATTTTCATATATCAGTTCTAGGTTCATTGAACTCGTACTTTAAGGTCTTGTATAAATCAGTTATTTGGCAAATCCGGGTCCTTCTAAAAAGTATTTTTTTTAAAGGATATTTATTTGAAATTTCTCTTCAGTTTTTAAAACTTGTAAGCATTTAGCATGGGCCTAAATTTTCACACTATAGTTGATCGGATTTCATTCTTCGAATTTCAAAATTTCACCGAAATAATATATTAAGCTACTGCCGTAAAACATTTTCGGACCTCTTCGTTGCAAATCTTGACCTTTCTGAAGGTATCCCTTCGACTTCCTTTTTCCTAAGTTTAAATTCGTTCGAAATTTTAATATTTATATATTTACACTTCATGCTCCTTCGTTGACCTAAAGATCTCTAAAACCTTGTCGAAAATTTGGAATACTAACCCATTTTGTGTTTTGCCAGTCTATACCTTCCGTACCCATGAAAATACCTTGTCCCTTCTTATATAAATTTTATTCCGAACTGTATCTTTATTTTTGCCCAATTCGATTTATAAATTTCCTTATCTTACGTATGCCACAAAATTGACTCATCGCGTTTCCTTTAATATACTTTTCATGTTGCACATGATTCCAGCTTTCAACCAACCTAGGATATGTTCAACATTTCCCCTATTACAATTTTTGGAAAAAGAATTACGTCTTCATAACTTTCTCACGATCTAGACCTTCCATAATTTGGTTTTAAAGCTTATTACAAATTTTGACAAACCTACTACTAAGTTTTCCGTTCACCACACATGCTTTTAGAATAATTTCTAAACTAAGTTGAATTCCGAATGTTTTCATATATCCGTATTAGGCTCATTAGCCTGTATGTTAATAGCTTTGTGTAAAACGGTTTCTTTTGGCAAATCCCGGTTGCACAAAAAGGTGGTTTCAATATTGATTATTTGAATTTTTCCTGGCTTAAAGATTTTGAAAGTATTTGGCATAAATTTAGAATTCTCTCGTTAATTAAATTTCGTTTCAAGACTTTTGCCAACATTATTAAATCATTGCCGTATAATATTTTCTAAAACTACGTCCTTAATGTGCGTAAGAACGCTTTGTTTCCCTTCATGATGATTTCCGTTAAGCCAATAAATCATTTCCTCTTATTATGAGCATTCAACTCAAACTTATTTCTAACGACTGATTTTATCGATCTTCAAATATCGTTTTTCGGAAGGGAATTCCGACTTTTCAAAATATGACCGTTTAATACTTCTAGTGTTTCTGGTGATGTTGTCTATTGTGTGACATATACATACTCAGAGTTATTCGTGATATTATGAATTGTAAGTGTGTTAATATTTATGGATATGTGCGAGGATAGCTATGCCACTCTAGGGGCGTCTATGTATATAAGATTCTGTATTGGAATGTCTGAATAGGGTGTACATAGTTGGAGATACTTATGATGGTTGAAATAATATGATTGGTGAAACTATATGTATGCTGGGTGTGATAATAATGGGTGTACGTATAGTTAAAGTGGGTATGCCTATTATGTGACCTATGTGTTGTACGTGTGAGTGTGTGCTCGTACGTAGTTACATATTGTGCGTAGGCGTGAGTAGTTATGAAATTGCTGCGTGAGTATATATATGGTAGTAGAAATATAATTTTGATTGGTATTTTGCTATTTGGATGTCGTATGCGTGTATACCATGAGGTATACACGGCTATTGCACATCTTGACTAATGGATGAAGTAAGTGTATTGGTGTGCCAATTATAAGTGGATGGATATGGTATGAATATATATACGATGCTTGGGTGTGACTATGGGTAAATACTTTTATTAGGGAGAGTATTGTAATTATAGGTGTGCTGATGTTTGTAAGAATATCATGATATATGAATTGGCTGAAATATGTGATATTACCTGGTTAGATATTAAGGGTGTTTGACATTTAAATATGTATGTGGTTATGTTGGTAGACGTGTATGCATTGGCTAGTATTGGCATATATATATATATATATGGATGCTATGTTACGTATATGGAATTATTCCGCTATGATTTTGAGTCTCACCCAAGCTGGGTGGATACACTCTATGTACATTGATGTATTGTATGTGGTTAGTGTATAGTGATGAATGATGTATGTATAGTGTCAGGATTGTTTGTGCCGGTTGTGTTACGCACACGATTGTGGGTGGCCATACCAATATATAGTTATGTGAGTTGGTCTTGTGGTATATTTATTCACTAAGGATTTGGTTGCGTGAATATATATGTGCGCTAGCTAAACTAGGTGCGTAGATGTACTAAACTTATAGTGGTATGATTGGTGTATATGTGAATGAAATATTGGCGTGTGTGGGTGTGCACCATGCACGGGTGAGTATGTGATAGTTATAGGATTTGGTGACTATGATATGTATGGCGTGTCGTAATTATAGCTATAGGACTATATATATATGAAGTGGTAATACGGTGAAATGTGTGCATGTATTTGAATGATTGTAAATGGTGGAATCATAACGATGATGAATGTATGTTAGATATAGTGAAATTGTTTTAACAATTGTATGGTGTGATTTCGCATGTTGGTTGTTTTGGCGTATACTAGGAGGTATAGGGATTAGAGTATTCTTATTGTCATGTCCATAGATAGTTACTCATACGTGTAGTTTCCGATGGTATTTCCTAGAGTGAAATTATTTTCATATAAGTAAAAGAGACTTGGTTATTTTCATATAGTGTGTAATAAGTTCTTTATAGTTATATGGAATATACTTGCCTATATGAATGATTTGAATACGTGAATGGAGTTGTTTGATTATAATAAGTATAAGTGTACTATGTGCGTGAATATATATTTACTTCCGTGGTGTTAATAATTGACCACCTAGAGTATATATATAAGCGCTTGAAATAAATGTACTTGGTTGAAATTGTGATGTGATATTGATTGAGGGTAATTACTAGGGTGACTAGATATAGCTATAGTTAGAAAGTCCGAGGACGGACTTTATTCTAAGGTGGGTAGGATGTAACGACCGCTTTTCATGTATCTGGATTTAATATAATATAATATATGTTTTCATGGATTTTCTCCTCTTGTGTGGTTTTCGTCTCCGTAACTTTCATTTTCGATCGATTCGTCGTATTTTCTCATTTCTTCCTTAGGATCGTCGATTTCGAAGTGTGTCATTCGTGACGGGCTTCATAACGGTCATATCTTACTATTAGATCAAGCCTAGGAGTCTTAGGAATCGATCCCGGGGCCCCGCGCTCCGTATCGGAACTTTTGGTGCTCATTAGCCGGTGTAAGAAGGGGCATCGACCGACTAGATGATGATCCAGTCGGTCGGCAATCCTTCTTGGACCGACTAGTTAGCTTTCTAAATTTCTCAGGAGTTACTGTTTGCTCTTAGTCGGTCTAAGAATGTTCATCGACCGACTAGATGCTAAACTAGTCGGTCAGTACTTGTTCATGGACCGACTAACTCTAGAATCCTATTTTCGTTCAGGAGTTACTGTTTGCACTTAGTCGGTCTGCGTTGGTCGACCGACCGACTAGTTGCCAAACTAGTCGGTCAGTGGTTGCTCTTGGACCGACTAACCAGTGTTAAAACCCTAATTTCTGGGCAGCCGCCAGCCCAACCTATTTATACCCAACCCAAACGACTTCTTCTTCTCCAACACGACCCAAAACCCTAAAATCTTCCCCCTTCAGCCCCCATCTTCCTCCAAGCTCCATTTCTCCATTCCAAGCCCTAGAATCATCATCCAAACCATCCAATCACTCTATCTACCTCTCATCTTCCCCAAAATCTCACCAAAACCCATCAAATCCCCAAATCCCCCAAAACCCTAGTTTCCCCAATCTTCTCCAATCTTCTCCAGATTTGATCCTAGGGTTCCCCGGAGTGTTTCTTCCGTCTCCTCTTGGTAAGAAATCGTTCTACCGTTGTTTTCTTAACCTATTTGTAATTTTATGAAAACCCTAATTAATTTCATGTGTTTGGTGTTTGTTTCCCCCCCATAACAGCGATTTCCCCCGTAGATAGCATCCGTGTGACGAAGTGGTCGTCATCCCCGGTGCTAGGCAAGTGAAACTTGCCACTTAGGGTTTAGGCCATGTTTTAGGCCATTTGCATGTTGTAGGCGTAAAAGAGGCTAGGCGACGAAATGATACTCGCCTAGGCGCGAATTGGGAACTAGCTTGACAACGAAGCTAGTTCCGACACATATCATGTTGCACATTTACCATGTCACGTTTACTTTCCATTATCGGTACGCAAATTAATTGTCATGTCATTGCATCCTTCATGTTTTTCAGTGATTGCGTAGCTTTGCTACATTGCTTGTGTTCCTGGCTCGTGTTCCAGAAGAGAGCCATGTAGTTGGAAACCCCAACGCTCGATATTGAATTGTGAAATAGGAAAACAAGCTCCCATGCGGGGCAACCCTGGCTCACTTGCTGGGCTCATGTTCAGGGACCCTGGCTTGTTTAGTGCGGGATGGGGTGAGGGTTAAGCGGCCATTCAACTGGGGGTCTGTTTGATCAACAACTGCAGTTGTAAGGCGTAAACTCTTTGGGGTGGGGTAGTGTTTAGTGCCGATCGGACTGAAATGCTATGCCATTCAGCGAAGGGCGCAAACATCTACAAAACAGCCGTGAAATGTGAATTGTGTTTAGTGCCGATCGGTCTGACATGTTTTACCATTCAGCGAAGGGCGTAAACACCTACAACAATGTGAATGGATTGAGATTGATAGTAGCTTGGCTACTCTTGTCTTGTCTTGTCCCGATGATTGCTCACATGTACAAATTGTCTTGCCATGTTTTAAATTGTGCACTCATGTTATAACTGCCATGTCATGCATACTAAACTGCTAGGTTGCTAGTTGCCTTACTTTCAGTTTCCTTGCCCAAGTCTTTTGACTTGCTGACATGTGCCCCTTTACTCTTTTGGGTGACACATGTTAGATCCCGAGCCCGAGTACCTTGTTAAGGATGAGGTGTTTGCTGAGCCCGAGCCCGTGTTTGACGGGGAGTACGTGGACACTGGGGACCAGTCCTAGTGTCTCCGTTGTGTTTTACTTTTGTTAGACAGTTGTTGTGTTATCGGTGCGTAGCACCCATACTTTGTTGTTGTCGTTGCTTTTGTTGGCCTTGTTCTGGGCCTTGGACTCTTTTCCTTTAGCCTGGTGGCTTTTCTGGATGTTGGACTTATTTTCATGTTGGACAATATTTGAGATGTGAGATTTTATTTCATGTTTCTTCTTGTGTTATTATTGTTATTCCGTTGTGGTTACAGGGACCTGATTATGTATATTGGACGCTTATCGGGTTTGGGGCTTCACAGCTCCACTCTCGTGCGGACCTTTTCACGTCTCGCCTCCATTTTAGGGAAGCGGGTCGTGACAGGTTTTAGTGGTGGCCCATGCAGGTCGATCTGTAACTGCGATTTTGGGAATAACGATAATAATATTAGAATGTCCAATAAACTTAGTTCGACATCCGAGTCATTAAGCTGTGAGTCTAATTTTGGCCCGTTTCTCTGGCGCTAGATGACTAGGAGACGTCAGACCCGCGCTGGTGGTGGATCTGCTCTGAAGGCTTGCTATTTCTGCGGCAAGATCGGGCACCTCAAGGGGACGTGTAGAAGCTTTCTAGGTCAGTGTTTGGTTTGTGGTGGTGCTTCTCATTCGGCGAAAGATTGTCGGCATGCAAATCGGCTGCGGAAGGCGTCGGATGGAGTTCCGCAGCAGCAAGCACCGGAAGCTGGGCCGAGTCAGAAGGTGTGCCATCATTGTGGCAAGATTGGTCATAAGAAGGAATCATGTAGGAGGTTCTTGGGGCAATGTATTGCCTGTGGAGATCCCGCCCATGTTCTCAGAGAGTGCCCGAGGTTGAAGCAGCCTTGGAAGGCACCTATTGCTGCCTCGCCGTTGCAGCAGAGAGCCCCGGTGCCCGCTGGTCGTGGGGTACCCCTTGTCCCACAGAGGCAGGCTTTTCGGCAGGCTTTTCCGCTGAGGAGGCAGGCTTCCCCGATGGCCGTAGTTGAGGCTGAGGCTGTGGATGGGGTTATTGCAGGTAACCCTCAGTCTAGTTACCTTCTTCCTTTTTGACAGTCTTGTTTGTTTGAACATGTTTGGTTGCTTGAATATGTTATGCTGCTAGGATGGAATTTGATTGCTGGGTTGGTTGTTGAGTGTGATCTGGGTTGCACGTTTCTGGCACGAGTCCTCTTGGCTCTGGTGCATCAATGTGCATTGCATCCTGGTGCTTCGTGTAGGAGCAATTCTTGATGGCCCCTTTTCCTTAAATATTTAATTCCTTCCTATTCGATCGAGTTAAAATCCCTTCGTAGATCGGTCTGACATGTTTAGTGCCGATCGGTCTGACATGTTTTACCATTCAGCGAAGGGCGTAAACACCTACAACAATGTGAATGGATTGAGATTGATAGTAGCTTGGCTACTCTTGTCTTGTCTTGTCCCGATGATTGCTCACATGTACAAATTGTCTTGCCATGTTTTAAATTGTGCACTCATGTTATAACTGCCATGTCATGCATACTAAACTGCTAGGTTGCTAGTTGCCTTACTTTCAGTTTCCTTGCCCAAGTCTTTTGACTTGCTGACATGTGCCCCTTTACTCTTTTGGGTGACACATGTTAGATCCCGAGCCCGAGTACCTTGTTGAGGACGAGGTGTTTGCTGAGCCCGAGCCCGTGTTTGACGGGGAGTACGTGGACACTGGGGACCAGTCCTAGTGTCTCTGTTGTGTTTTACTTTTGTTAGACAGTTGTTGTGTTATCGGTGCGTAGCACCCATACTTTGTTGTTGTCGTTGCTTTTGTTGGCCTTGTTCTGGGCCTTGGACTCTTTTCCTTTAGCCTGGTGGCTTTTCTGGATGTTGGACTTATTTTCATGTTGGACAATATTTGAGATGTGAGATTTTATTTCATGTTTCTTCTTGTGTTATTATTGTTATTCCGTTGTGGTTACAGGGACCTGATTATGTATATTGGACGCTTATCGGGTTTGGGGCTTCACAGCTCCACTCTCGTGCGGACCTTTTCACGTCTCGCCTCCATTTTAGAGAAGCGGGTCGTGACAGAATTCCTTTGTAAATCAAGGCCCGACAACACCATCACCCTCATCTCCACCTCAGAAATCTATCCTTGAGTTATTGATGGAGGATTCCATGATAACGCAGAGCCATGTGGATTCACCAATTCCATTTTCACCGATCACTTCTACTTTTGGGGGTGAAGCAGTCGTGTCTCATACATCATCGACGACTTGCACTGCGGAAGGTAACTCTTATGGTTTACAATTTGAAAATTTTAATATGAGTCCCCTTCCCCATGCAGGTACAATTTTTGAGACATACGGCATCGAGGAGCCCATGGAGGATGTCCATATATACGAGGAGGGAGAGCATGGAGCCGTGAACATCATGACTCATTCTGTTGAGCCTCATGCTCCCTTGCCTCTACCACTACATCCATCGCTCACCCTCACTCCACCAGAGGCATCACATCCACCAGAGCTTACTGCTCCCACTCAGGGAGATCTTTTAGACCCTATTTCTGAATCTCATATTACATTCCCCATATTTTTAGATCAGATACTACTGACATGGCATACCCTCCAAATGATCCAAATTCACATTATACGGAAACATGTCAGGACATGTCAGCACCTGAGGGGCTCGTCGCTAAACGCGGGCAGGAGATCATGGCGTCACCATCAGGGCATAGCACCACATTCTCAGGGAGTCATCGTCAATCTTTTCCACGCTTTATATTGCACTTTGACGATACTCTTTGGGATACATTCATTGCGGGGAAGGATTTTTCACCACGGACTGATGCTCCTTTTCTTTTGAATGATATAGGTGGACATCATCGAGAGAAGATTTTAAGAGCATTGCTAGAGTTTGTTGGTGTTCGTGGTACCAAAATATTGGCGGAGCCACAGAAGGAGCAGTTAGAGCAGCTACCTGTCCCACTCCAGATCTTGGATCCGCCTATGCTCAGGTGTACCCTAATCCAGTAGTGTAAAAATTTACCGCTTTCTAGTTTAGATTTGAATAATCTCGTCTCCTCTCATTAGCGAGGGGAGCGAATCTAGGATTTGCTTTTGCATCATAATAACCCTTCATGTCGTGCCCTTCTATCATTTCATTCCCATCCTCTTCCGAGGAAAACGAGCAATGTCTCTCCTGCATTCTGATTTCTTTCTTTTCCGATTTTCCCACTAGCATATCTCTACTTTCCCATTGATCATATCATTTTGCTAGCATTGTCATGTTCAGCTTGGGGGAAATCGACTTTTTTGTGCATGTTTTCGTGTGTCGTTGTCGTGTGTTTGTGTCTTTGAGTCCTTCGTTGCGTTTTATATCTTTTATTTTGTATGTTTCTTTCTCTTTATTTTCCAGTTTCGTTCGTGTGTTTTTCGTGTTTTTCATTTTTTGTGTCCGTGCACCCCCCCATTTTCATTGCCCTCCCGTATTCACTACTATTGCATTGAGGACAATGCAAGTTTCAGCTTGGGGGAGTCACACTTTGTGCGTCATTTGTCTCTTTTTTCTTCGTTATTTGAGTCGTTTCTCTCCGTGTTTTTCTTTTTCTTTTTCTTTTCTTCTTTTTATCTCTTTCTCCTAGGGATGAACCCTATGATGAATTGCCACGAAAATCACACACACACACACACCCCTAGCATGGCATCGATAATCACACTCACTAACCCTAGGATATCGAGTCCTCTTGCATTTCATGCATCGTGGTTCCACTTAGCTTTTTGTGAATCGTGCGTCGTGACTAGCTGTGTGGTGTGCTTCTACTTTGTGATTTTACTTTATATACCTGTCCAGGAATGACCCCTAGATTATCATGCTTCGATTTGAATATGCGGTATTTATTTCCCCTGTCTGCTTCTGCATGCTATATATATATATATATAGGAAAATTTTCAAATGAGAACATTTCGCACGGTGCGAAAATGTTTTTATCTTTTTTTTGAAATTTTTTTTTTCAAAAATTCTTTTTTCCACCCTCATCATATGTTGTTATACCCCCCTCAAAAAATAATGGTTGAGAAATAATGTCATTTGGCCTTCGATCAAGGCATTTCATCAAATTCGCACGTTTTGAGACCGTTAAATTTGTAACGGGTGGATGGGTGCTCTAATGCCCAACGGGTTCACCCATTATTTTCCCTGGGGTATATATTTGTATGGATTAAACATCAAAAAAAGAAATTTTGAAAAAAAAATTTCAAAAAAATAAAAAAAATGTTTTCGCACGGGCTTTCGCACCATTTTTTCGCAATGGAAGATTGCCCTATATATATATATATATATATATATATATATATATATATATATAGAGGAGGGATCAAATGACCCCCAAAAATAACCCCTTAAAATGACCCCCTATCAAAAATCCTATGCCCCCCATTTTTTCGGAAGATCTAAACCGTTCATCTTAATCTCCACCCTCTAAATACCTGACCCACCAATTTTCAACCCGATCCCATGTGTTTTGCCCGTTCATCAACCATTCGCAAAAGTTCTGTTCATGTGAAACCGTTAAATTTGTGTCGGAGGGATGAACGGGCAAAACACATGGGATCAGGTTGAAAATTGGTGGGTCAGGTATTTATAGGGTGGAGATCAAGATGAACGGTTCAGATCTTCCCGAAAAATGGGGGGCATAGGATTTTTGATATATATATATATATATATATATATATATATATATATATATATATATATATATATATATATATATATATATATATATATATATATATTGTGTACTTCATTTCGCATGTGTCGGGATTCCACAATTAAGGACTAGGATAACCCATTTAGCCCATGCTCTATTTAGCGAGAATTGTTTCCTTTGCCCAAGTGTTTAGATTCCGACTTCTTTTTTGTTTTACTTGGTGCAAATCCCCTCGTCGTGTACCGTTCTCCCACTTGGGAGAGTACACATGTGTATAGCCAAAAACCCAAAAATCCAAAAAAGAGAAAAGAAAAGAAAAACCCAAAAAGAAAAGAAAAGAAAAATTTTGTATAGCCCAAAATCCAAAAAAAAATACAAATACCCAAAACCCAAAAATTTCAAGTGTGAATATTTTTCCTATCTACCGAGAATAAAGGGAAGGCGAGAATTTGCACCGAGTGTTCTACTCCTCATCATCTCAATCCCCATCGTTTTCGAAAACACTTGGCTTAGGAACTTTTTAGCTATTATCTAGGCTTTAGTGTGGTGATTTCCTTAACCATGGTTGTGGAGTCCCCGCCGCATGATATGTTTCGATTCTCTCTCTATTCTCATGCATGCTTGAACTATATATATTCACCGCTTAATTCGAATCGAATCGATATTTCGGTCATTTCTTGGATTTGTGTATATCAAGCTTTATTGCACAATGTAGATAGTGACACCGTCTGCTAACACACGACCACACTCACTCGCGCTTCACCGCGTGGGCCCACGGCATTTGTCTGGATTCGTATTCCTTAGTTTAGTGATGTGATTTGGTGTTTGCTTGCTTGGTTTGTCGTTTTCAATTTTGTTGGCCCTGACGGGCGATCTAGGATATAGAGTTTTCTTTTTCTATCTTTCTCTCTATTTTCTCCCTCCGAGCTCCTACTCTCACTCGTCTTCCTCGAGGACGAGGAAGAGTTCAGCTTGGGGGATTTTGACGTGCGTTTATATTTCATATATTTGCGCACGTTTTCTTCCGTGTTTCTCCATTATTTACCGTCGTCTTGTATTCGTTTTCTCGTGTTTTCTTGTTTTCTTTCACTTTTCCGTGTTTTTGGTATTTTACAGGAATTTCTAGCATTTTGGACATAAAAACGACGATATCATGAGTCCCCGGAGCAATGGGAGGAGTCACGCGTGATCCAGGGGGTCAAAGCGATGAAGATTGATATTCCTCAGCCCTCAACCGATCGGATGGACCAGTCACCCGATCGGTTGGTGCACGCGTATCCTACCCGAGTGGCAGCTGAAGAAGAATAGCAGCTCACCCGATCGGTTCAGCGATCGGGTGAACCGATGGAGCTCTCTGTCATTTGGGCTGAATTCCAATCGATCGGGTGACTTATCACCCGATCAGTTCACCTGTAACGGAATTTTCTAAGAGACGACCTGGACAGCTCAACCGACTGGTTCGTGGACCATTTGAATCCGACAGAGCTCTTGGCCAAATGGAGCGTAATTCCAACCGATCGGGTGACTTATCACCCGATCGGTTCACCTGTAGCTGTAATTCCTCATTTGGTGAACCGACTGAGCCACCCGCTCGCCTCAGCGCCCGGTTGAAGATTTTCGAAGCTCTCACCCGATCGGTTGACTCATCAACCGATCGGGTGGCGGATTTTCTACGGGTTTGGACCCGAACCATTAGGGTTTCAAAGTGGGGCTATAAATACTCGAAGTTGGCCGACTGAAAGGGGGTCTCCTCTAGAGTTTTTAGGGCTTTTTCAGCCCCTTTGCTAGGGGGCTTAGGTTAGTTTAGATTAGGTCTTTTGTTCAATAAATCTTGTAATGGATTGAAGACTCAATTGCAAGCTAAGTATTTTCTTCTCGCATTTTCTATTGTATTGTGTTATTTTCTTTGTTGCTTGATGGTGAATGTTTGTTTGTCATTATTATTGCTTTCTATCATGTTCTTCACCATCGAGTAGTGTTTGATGAACCCTGATACGGGTTAGGGTAGGATTGATGCTTGGAAATTTACATTTGGCTTGGTTGCATGACATGTGTTCGATGAAATGTGTCAATGGGGATTTCTAGAAATCTGGGTCCAATTCGTACGGCAACACACTAGTTGTGTTGGGGGTTGGGGTCCGGTGCTTGTCCAGGCAAGATCCGCTTCGACGTATTGCTAGAAATCACATTTGACCTATTTGGCCATTAGGGTTACGCGGGGGTGTTTCATTGTCATTGGCGGGAGAAAGACCGCCTTTGACCGTCGGGCCAAGGGGGAATAAACTTGGCGGTTGACTCCCTAGCCATAGCTCACACCCCTTGTGTAGACATGGAGTCCTCGCGCGTGGGAACGGCTTGGACGAAGTGTTGGGAGATATCATTGTGGCCTTAATGCTCCCGGTTGCGGAAGGTGTTAATGGACATGGGAATGCCCACCGTCCGGAACCGGGTAGGCCTAGCGTGCTTGGCACCGACCGGAATATCGGGCCATGGACGCTAGGTACCACCTTTTGGGGCAATGTCTCACCCTGGGTCAAGTCAAATGCCAAGTGTCATGAGTGCTCTAGCCCGTGTTGGCGGGGATTCATTTCGTGTTTTTTCATTTCTTTCTTTTATTTCTACACTTCACCTTTATCATCCGCGTAGGTAGCACACAACCTAGGCGAGGCTAGTAGCCATTCAAGCCATCCACCTCCCTGAGTTCGATAAACCCGCACCCTACACTAACCGTGCACTTGCGGTAAAACGACACCGCGCCCATACCGTAAACGGGGCGCCGGTCAGTAATACATTAAGGAGTCGACAATGGGTGTGTAACCGCCAAGGCTGTTCCTGTGAAGTGTAGCCGTCAGGAGTTGACTTGTGCAGATGCCATCCTTGTGAAGTATAACGGTTAGGGAGTCGACCGTAGATATAATCGCGTAGGTCATTCTTGTGGAGCATAGCTCGTGAAAGAGTGAACCATGGATATAAATGCTGAGCCCATCCATTGTTAGAGAAGGATTAGACATAGGATAGTCCCCACGAACCTCTATGGTTTTTGCACGTGCGTTGTCTGGGATGCCTTGATCAGTGTCTCAATGACTGAAACTTTGCAATGAAGGATTGGATCTCCTTTCTTGGATCGGATTTGGGGCCGTCTTATGTACAACTTGAGTTGGTCATCCCAGATCTCGTGTGTTTTTCTCGCTCTTCGCTATAAGAGGGGGTGAAGAAAGCGTGAGGAGATGCTGAAGAAGATACTGTATGAAGAGCATATGCAATAGATGTTGTTACAAGGCCCTCACTTTAGCGCCAATTGTTGATGCATGGAATCTTGTAGGGGTGGGATCAAGTAGTCGGACGTCTAGGCCGGATCGCGGATGTAAGCATTTCCCAACAGAGAGCTCATGTTGGGACCTGTGGCTACACACCTTACACTAAACAGGACGTAAATAGTGTATCGGCAAGCAAATATTCGTAAATTAAAAATTTATTAAAACTTAAATGCACAACACAGCAGAAATAAAAATAATACGCTCAATAACAACAGCCACAAAAAGAGATGACGCCAAAGAAAATACAAACATAAGGCGTATCCTGGTTCAGTTCTCTAAACCAGCGATCCTACTCCAGTCCTACGTTGCAATCACACACCGTGAATTTCACTAGCCTTTCCCGGGCACAATCAACCTACACCACAACCCTGTGCTTAGTTCCAACTATCCCACTACAGGAATGCAAAGGAGTAAACCCTATTAATCCACAAAGGAGTAAACCCTCCTAGGATGGAGTAAACCCTCCAAGTGTAGTAAACCCTCCACAATCTTCTCACAACCCAAGAGCTAGGTTTTGCAAAGAAACAAAACAAAATACAATCTTACCTATGCCTTGAATATATCTTACCGTGTGAGTGAAGGCATGGAATATTGAAACACCAAGTGCAAGATGTAAGCTTGGAGCACTCAGAAGAATTCTCTCTTGATTTAGGAGTTGAACACTAACACGTTTCTCATGTGAATGAATGAAAGAGAGAATGACGGAAAAGAAATCTTCTTCAAGTAAAACACTCAAATTTGCACTCTCATATTATCTCAATATTGCTAGAGTGAGTGATCACATCTGCCACTCAAACTGGGTTAAATACTCTCTCAAATCGATACAAAAACCTAGAAAAGAAACCCAGAAAATCACAGCCCAACGGCTATAAATGGGCAGAAAAACTAAGTCATCGGACTTCTGATGAAGTGTTTCCAGACGGCTGATCAATTGTTCAGACATTTGGGAACATAACATCAGATGTCTGAAACAAGGGTTGGTTTGAAGAAAAATATCTAGAACAACACACAACAACCAGATGTTTGATGAAAGATTATTTGATGGCTGGAATACTGTTCAGACATCTGATCATCCTACATCAAATGGCTGTATAAATGTGAGTGAAAAGATAGCGAGCTCACAGACAATAACACATATTGAACAGATGTCTGGAGTTCACTAGTTAGACGTCTGATTGACTGTTCAGGCCTTTGGCCCATGAGATTCAGACGGCTGACAAATGGCTGTGTCTAAGAAGATACATACACGTCAAACGTCTGGTACTCTTATACCAGACGTCTGATCCTGGTCCAAAAACGTTATAAAAAGTGGTTTGGCCAAGAAACCAAATGGGATAGGTTCTACTAATTCTATGATACATATAAGATGGAAATGATGCATATGAGTGTGTGTGCATTTATTCAAAGCTTAACAAATATTCTATAAAGAAAAGCAAACTACATGAAGAATAAATATAAAATTACAAAATAATTTTTCAATCTTCATGCAATGCTTTTGCTCCATAGTCTTGAATCCATCATCCAGTCACCTAATTCTTTGTCTCATTATCAAGATAATCAATAATAAATCTGAGACTAAAACATGTAGAGTCATTAGCAACAACAGAATGTGGTGATCATCATCAAAAAAATATAAGGAAAATGGCCAATATCCAACAACCCAGACATGATGGTTTCGTCCAGTACTGAAAGAGAGAGACATAGACGTCACAGTATCTGGGAGGGGAGAGGGGGGAATCCATCGGGTCGAGGGCGGACCCTCCGATTAACCTCCAATGCCTAAGTTAGGCGACGATGGTGGGAAGAAGGTGATATGTGTGAGATAGCCCGTCGATGTCATGCAGATGGATGAGCCCGTGGTGTAAGTATTTCCGTTCACCATTAGAGTTAGAGTATATGAGAGTGTTGAATCATTGAAGCTTGTTGAGGGCGTACCCAGAGAGACGTACCATATATACTGCGGAAGTGATCCCCTATTTATATAGAGCATGGAGAGAACATATCACGTCACGTAGCTATGAAGATGTACAGATCCTTAGGAATGGCTGTCTCCCACATATAGGATGAGTAGACCGATATGACATTAAATGACCTTACCATGGGGTCGTCGTCAAGGTCGACAGCCACTGATACGTCGTATGTGAATTGAATGATTTGTTGGCATGGATAGTCTGAAGAGAGGGCGGCCCGTCCACCTGTTATCATGTCCATGGATTGGGCTAATCGTGCCAGGCAGGCGAACCATGCGACTGAAGGGGCTGATCTCGGATAGCGAGGTCGTCCTGGTAGAGTTTGAGAGAGCCAATCTCAAGGAGGTCGGCCCTACAGAGCTGTGCTGAGGCGTGTTCAGGCTGGCATCCCAAGTTGAAGTTAGGAGGTCCCCGAAAGCAAGGGCTGCTCGTGGCAGGTCCTATCTGACGTGCTTCGACTGGGTCCTACCGTTGACGGGCCCCTAACCCAAAGCGGTATATCTACATTTTCGAACACAAATTACTGGTAGAACATGAAAATCCTGTGCCGAAGATTGTTAACGTGATCGTAGCATTACAATCTTATTCAAATAAAAGAAAAGAAAAGAAAACACGAATGGCAACAATTATATTTTGATATATTGCCCAAAAACTCTTACTCTCGTATACTTTGCTGAGTCTCTGACAATGATGGACATATGAGCTGCCATGAACACTGATGACCAAATCTCTGAAATCTCAGCTCAGAAGTTTATGCCAGCAATCTGCATTAGATATAGAAGTTGTATTTACACAACTTTTTAAACCTAAAAGATCCCATTTATTTTGATATGTAGCCAACAAGCTCTTACGAGAGTTTCTTGTATAACAAGCTCATATATATGTTATTACAATTGCTTCATATAGGAACTTAAACAAACATGAATCCTTGCAAAGGACATAACAAATGTCCATTGAACAAACATGCATAGATTACACACTCAATACTACTAGCTATAGCTACACTTCTCCTCCCCAAATCCAACCATAGCCCCCACATTATCATACACAACCCTGTGGTTCCTCTGCTGATAGTTTCCGATGATCCCTATGCCATCCTCATACGCAAGGCTAGCCATCGCCAAGCAGACCTGCGACGCGTCCTTCTTGGCGACATACAGAATCCCGGTCGCATCCACGTTCACATCCACTCCCCCCTCAAACCCTAACCCCAATTTCGGAACCCTAACCTCCTCATACTTGCTCAGGTCATAACAAGTGTCCAGTATCGAAAACCCTAGGGCGGCAGGGTACGCCGAGAACTGCCTCGCGAACTCGTCCCTCACCGCATTGTACAGCGAGGGCACGAGCCGGGTTATCACCGTCCCGGAGTCGATCAAAACGCTGACCCCCTTCGAAAACCCTAGCTCCACCCCTCCAACACTCACACTGGTGAGGTTGAGGAAGTAAAAAGGCACTTGCCTGGGTCCTTGAACCAGCTTGGTGAAGGCAATGGTGGTGGCATTGTTGTAGCTAGAAGGATCGCCACCTCCGAGAGTTAGGTCGCCGGACGAGTTGTAAACCCTAGAAGGCAAGCAATAGGAGAAGACTCCGCCGAATTGTTCACTAGCTTGAGAAATCAGCGACAGCCGAGCCCGGCCGAGGCCGACAAGGCCCGAGACGCCGCCAAACAGCCCTCTATTGCTCCGGCCGCACCCGAATATGAACCCCTCAACGTATGTCTCGCCAATGCCGATCCGTTCGCGAGCTAAAATGCCGCGGCTGTACGACCCGTCGCCGTAGCGGAGGGCGTAGCCGCAACCGGTCCGGTCCAGGCTGCACGCGCCGGGGGGTCCGAGGGAACTGCAGGTGGTGGAGTTGCACGGGACTGGGTGGTAAGTGGGGGACCCGGAGGGGTCGTAGAGGGGGTTGCGCTGCGTGTAGCAGGAGGCGCACGGCTTGCATTGGACCCAGGTGAGGTCGCTGCCGGTGTCGACGATGACGGTCATGTTCTCGCCTCCGAGGTCGAGGTTCACCACGTAGTTCAAGGTCCGGAGCGCGATTCCGGAGGTCAGCGGGGTTCGGGCTTTCGACTGGTTGATTTGATGTTGGAGGGAAGAGACGCGAGCCTCGTCGGAGAGAAGGACGTTTTTGTGGAAATGGTGGTTAGTGTGGTGGGCGATTTGGTGCTTCAACTCCAGCACCGCTGCATTCTTGATGGTTCCTGCAAATCAAGTCAAGAAACGAACCATGTCAATTGAGGAAGAGATTGCACTCCGAACCAAAAATTTGAACAAGCTCACTTATGTTTCTGAAATACCGTGAGAGGTCTGTTCATCATGTTCTAAAACCTCAAACTATTAATTTTCAGGTGAACCTTAGAGTTTATCGTGCAAATGTCACATTTTTGGGTTTTTTTTTTTCTTCAACATTTTCCCCTCAAAATCTAACATAAACATGAAGAATCAATGCCGTAAGTTTTAAGCATGACATGTGCAATCTGTAGCCTAAGCCTAACCATGATCAGTTGATAGAATTAGTATGAGGATTCATCACTTAATATTCAGTAACATTAACCAAATCAATTACTTGCATCTTGTAACATTAACTAGATTTTTTTAAAAAAAATCAATTTGAACAATTATTCAAGAAAATGGATTAATCTCAACTTTTTACTGATAAAAGTCGAGGCGAATTAATTCATGTCCAAGCCCTACGGTCAATTTGCTTGATAATTAATGTTGATAAAAATATTATTTAGTTTGCAACAGTTTGTGCCTAGAAGCATATCTAACACTAACTTGTAAAGCTCAAATTTATATTTAAATAAGAACAGAAAATAAAAAGGATAAATTGCACTTAGAGCCCCAATATATGACTAAGATTTTGAAAAAAAAAACATACTTGGTGTCTTGATGGAAGATAACTGATCATCAGAATCACTAGGACTCGTCCCATCCCAAAAACGATGCAGCTCTTGCACCGACACCAACCACTCTTCTTCTTTCATGCAACCAACACCACCAAGAAGAAGAACAAGAAGAAGAACAAGAAGAGTGATAAAAGAGAGTGATCCCATTGGTGGACTAAGCAAAGCTCGGAGAGCTTGAATGAAGTTCAAGAAGAAGATATGGAGAGATTGGATGATCTTGGTGCATGCAGAGAATGGATGAAGTTGAGCAAAAGAACAAAGATTTTTGAGCTGGCTAGTTTTGTTGGGATTTGTCACGTGCATGCATGGCCTGATGATAGCTTAGATTTTTTTAATGGTTATTTTGGGGGTCCATATATTAGGACAGAGTCCCGTGATATTTGGAAACATGTATGATGAGAATGTTGGTATTGGATCTGTTTTTTGAGCTTGTTTGTTGCTATTGCTATTTTTAACACAGTATATCCCGTGATGGGTATAATGTGTCCAAAGAAACCAATGTGGGATGAGGGGATCAGAATGTGCTCAATTTGTGAATTTTCGGTTCTTGTTTTTGGTTTTAACGGTGGGATGCAGTAAGTTTGAAGTTCTAGTTGCAATAGTTTTGAGTTAAAGTGATGAATCTTTTTTTTGAGTGAAACAGAGAGTGATCATGACATAGTTGTAAGTTCCAGTGTTTGGACGGTTACGTGATCTGCACATTACTGTCAACTAAAGCGTTATCAAGTCGAATACATGATGTGGTCCCAACTTCAGCTACTCCGACACTTAAGTTGGAACCTGAGAGAGATGTGATATATAATCTCAAGTAATAGAAAGTTATGTATAGAATGAGCTTTATCTCGTCCCTTGAGAAGAGTGCTTTATAGAGAGGTGGCGGGGAAGGAGGTGTATCACTTAACATTATGTGCTTTTTACGGAACGGTTCAGCTTTTAACCGGCTGTAAGGAAATATGCTAGGTACACTAAACAATTTAGCATGCAGCGAAAAACACAAAGATCAAAATTTTCAACAACTAGCATATCACAACCAAGATCTACTGCAATACTTGAAATTAATACTAATTAAAGGTTGAACAGAGATTCTTACACAATATCTGCGGATCCAAAAACTTTTCCGGTGAAGTCCGAAATACCTCCGCTCCATCTACCATGGTACAATAGAAGTCGCACAGCGACGACCATCCCATCACGATTCACAGGCTCCTCCTGAGCCCGAACTCGACTCCCAATTAATGTGGCTAAGGATTGAGAGGAGGGAAGGAAGATCACCATGTGACACAACCATTGCGTCGTGTCTTCATATGAACATGACTATGTAGTATGTATGGGGTTCGGCCATGCATGCAGCAAGATGGAGGTAGGTGGAGGATATGTCCATATTTTACATATATTTATTGCATCATTGTTCGGTTTTGAGGGACCCTTAGGGCATAAATCTATGCACGTCCTACGTCGGACGGACGATAGAGGCAAAAAGGAATGGCAGCGGAAAGAAACCGTTAAACTATTTAACGAAAAGCCCTAAGGATTTCAAGACCCTATCCAGGATCTCTACTATCTTGGAGTGGGTCCGACCACCCCAAAATAGATCTAAAATACTGCAATAATATTAAGGAAAGCTATTTAAACTACATACCCGGGACTTTGCTTGCACCGGCAAAGTGTATCGAACCGCGTCCCGAGCCGCTCCTCGTCCCAAGCTGAACCGCTTCCCGAACCGCACCGCATCTCGAGGCGAGCAACCCCCTTGTCACTGAGCCAACCACGCGTCGGAGAAATTTTCACCTTGATTGGATCCTTTGCCAAGACTCTGGATCGAATCCGAGCCCCTTCGTGGTTTTGCTAGAGCCCTTCAGGAGCAAGAGAGAAATATATGGAGAAGAAAATATTTATTTTAAGATTAGGTCCGAGCGTGCTCCAAACTTTTGGGAACTGCTCAGATCCAGATCTTTGGGACGAGTTATAAGGAGGGGAGCAGACCCCTATTTATATAGGCGGCTGATCCCTTCCCTTTACTCCACTTTCGATGTGGGACTAAAGGTTTTGGTGTTAAAAAATTAAAGTTAGTTTGTTTTAAAGAAAGGCCAAACTTCTATTAATGTTAACTCCCTCACCATTGAGCTTCATATTTGATACAACCTATTAATGTGAAGAGCGCTGAACGGTGAATGCGTTGGAAAAAAATGGCGAGTCAATCCGAGTCCGTTTGACCCCTCAAACGTGTGTCCAAAGATGAGCCTAAAGCGGTATTTTCGCAAAAACAGTCCAGCCGCCATAGTGTTTCAAAAACCCTTATCTGTGGGGCACGAAGTGGGCCCCACTTGCCCACTAACCCGCTGGCTGGTGTTGGCTGGCTGGCGCCATCCTGGGGCGCCTCACTTGAGGCGGGCGCCATGCGCCCCCTCAAATGGGGCAGGCTGGCACCCGCCCCCAGCGGGCGCCTGTGCCCGCCTTGCTGGTGCGGGCGCGGGCGCTCAATGCGGGTGCGGGCCCGGCTTTTGGCTGGGTTCAACCCAACTGGTTTAGGCTGACTCCTTTGGGCTCTTTTTGGTCTTTTGGCTATATTTTGAGCATTTGGACTCCGTTTTTGACGCGGTTTGAACTTGCATTTAGACCGGGATGATTCCATCATCCAGATAACCATTTCTACGTATTTGTTATATTTAATATGTACATAAACATTTTACGACACATTTAATTCTCTTTTGCATCATATGCAAAAATTCCCACATCCTATATAAAATCTCCCACTAGCACTCAGAATCATGTATCCCGAATGCAGGAGCTAACTATAAACTCTTTGCAATTTCTATCACTTGCATCAAATACACATTCTCCCTAATTTATACCTATTACTTGACGAAAATCGCACTCTATGTCAGACCCTACAGCCTGACCCTACTACAGGTGTGGCTCGAAGCCCCAGACTCTACTACATCCTATATAAATTCCTAAATTCCCTCGAGGTGTACTCATCTCAATTATCAGACCTCAGCACCTTCATGTACCTTCTAATTTGCTTCTCTACCATGGTCTTCCCCTCCCTGAAAATTTCAAATGTCGGGTCCTTCGTCTTCATCAAGTACATCTAGACTTTGCGGGAGTAGTCATCTATGAAAAAAACAAAGTATCTAGCTCCTCCTCTTAACGGCTCCGGATACAGTCCCCACACATCTATGTGTACATAGTCAAGCGGTCCTCTGTTAGTGTGATTTCCCGTGTTGAACTGTACCTTTGTATTTTTCCTTTACACAGGACTCGTAGAACTCAACGCACTCATTCATAGCATCCATCAAATTTTTCCTTCGAAGTATGTCAAGGGTCTTGTCACACAGATGACCCAAGAGATAGTGCCACGGCTTGGCTAAATCTTCGGTATTTGAGCTGGTGGCGCCAACGTCTGCATCTCCTTCCACTGTGTTACCTTGAAGGGCATATAAGTTTCCAACTTTCCTATCCTTCATCACTACAATGGCTCCTTTCGACACTCTCAATTGGTCTTTCTCAAAGACCGACTTGCATCCGGCATTTTCCAAAACGCCTATGGAGATTAGGCTCTACCGCAGATCTAGGACATGCCTCACATCGGCAAGTGTGTGCACTATGCCATCATGCATATTGATCTGGACGGTTCCAATACCTGTAGTCTTGCACAATGCATTGTTTCCTTTGAGGATTGAGCCTCCAGCTTCCTTGAAACTATATGCCGTGAACCAACTCCTATACAGAATCATATGGTATGAGCATCCACTATCCATAAGCCACGCAATGTTTGATTTGCCTGCAATTCCTGCTGCAAACATCTCTGGATCTCTACCATCATCGTGGATATGCATACCATCTATTCCCAATGATGCTGAACCGGACTCTTTATTGGCATCCTGCCATTCTTCATATTCTTATTAGGACACCGGTTAGCAAAATGACCCTTCTGCTGACAGTTGTAACATGATATCTTCGCGACGCTATCCTACGAATGTCTCGACTTGGAGAAATCATTGTTCTTCCTTTGACATCCTCTCCTTTCCTGTCGACCTCTCACATGTAGGGCCTCCTCACTGTTACTCACATGATCTCTACCTTGAACCTTACTACATAGCTGCTTAGCGTGAAGCGCCGCCTTCACTTCTTCCACGGTTAGAGTCGTTCGGTTATAAATCATAGACCTAACAAACTGATTATACTTCTTAGGAAATGAACACAATAGGATGACTGCATGTTGCTTATCTTCAATCTTCACATCCATATCCCGTAGCTCTAGCACTATCCGATTCAATTCATCCATGTAATCCTTCACCGCAGATCCAGATTTCATCTTGAGCGTATACAGTTGCTGAAGCAAATAGAGAATGATTCATGAATGACTTCTTCATATACAGTCCCTCAAGATTCTTCTAGATATCAGACGCCGTTGCTTCATCCAAGACCTCTCGCATGACATTATTTACCAACGACGACCAAATCGCACTGTATGCCTTTCTCTCCATCTCAGCTCTAGCGGATTCCTTCATCTCCTTATCGATATTTGCCTCATCGAATACGATTTGGTAACAACCCGTCTTCCAGATTCGAAAATCATTCCGGCCAGTGAACTTCTCAATGTTCAAAGTTGCTAACGACACCATCTTCGCCACTAACTTCCTTCAGAAACGAACACAAGCTCTGATACCGCTTGTTGGGAATTAACGACCAAATTGAGATCCCCACGGAAACAACCAATCGTAAAAGCTAATCATGAATCTAGGACTAGCAAAAATCGGATACTCAAATAACCCAATAAAATCCCTACGATCTTGTAAAGTAAAGCAGCAAATGAAGTAGCAACAAATAAATCAAATCGCAAACACAAAGGTTTACCCTGGTTCGGTTGCGCACAACCTACATCCATTAACTTTCGAAATGATTCCACTATCAAAGAGATCTTCAAATGGACTACAATCTTTCTTCCACTCATGTGAGTAATAACTTGGCTAGATGCACAAGCTCTCACAAACTCACTCAAAGAAGAACAAAACAAAGGAGACAAGGAGAGAATCACTCAACTCCAATCACAAACTCCTAGCCCTAATCTCTTGACAAAATCTTCAATGGCGGCGGTGCAAGCTCCTATTTTGCTCCAGATCTGAAATCAACCCTTAACCCCGATCTAATCAACCATTGAATTAAATAGGGCGCCAAAAACGAGCCTGAAAACCCATCTGAACCGTCGACTTAAAAACTGGGCCTCGCACCGCTCGGTCGAGCGAGGTCATCGCTCGGTCGAGTGGCCACTTCGCTATAGCAGCTCCTGGGTGGATGAACGGGGCACTTGGTCGAGCGTCTGCTCTGCTTGGTCGAGCGTCTGACCGAGCGCTTTGTTCTGCAGAGCTCCAACTTCCTGTTTATATGGCTCGGTCGAGCGCTCAAACCACTCGACCGAACATACATTGCTCGACTGAGCAGTAGAGTGCTTGGTCCAGTGAAGTGCAGTGTTGTTAGGCCCTGTTCTGTGCCTCGAGCTCGGTCGAGCATCTGGAACAGCTCGACCGAGCGACCTAGTTGTGTGAAGTGAAAGACTTGAATAGCCAAAATTTAATAATTATGTTAAGGCCTTGAAGATGTCACACATTGACATGAAATCTTAGGAAAATAACCTAAATTAATAAAGAATTAATGTATGCATAAAAACTTAAGTTTCATTGCCAAATATCTCATTTCTGCATGTATCAGTCGACCAATAAGGTACCTAGTCGACTAGGAGTGATACAAGATTTAACCTTGTTTGGCTCGAAGAATTGGTCAACCAAAGTACAAAGACTAGTCGACTAATACATTGATTAGTCGACTAGTTGAAGTACTCTACTCGACTAGCTCAATGGCAGATTGCAACTGGTTCTGGAATGTCTGATCTAGTCAACTGGAGTACATGGACTAGTCGTCTAGGAGATGTACTCTATTCGATTAGCAAACTAGTCATTGCAGCAAATGCAGTTTTCGTACTAATAGTTTTCTTGCGGTTGGGTTGTGGTTTTTGGTGTTTCTTACCTCTATATATTGGGATTATTTAAGGTTTATCACACATGATTAATTGATGATTTAAATAAGAAAGGAAAAGAGAAAGAAAAAGAAAAGGCCAAAATTCCCCTAAAATTCTAAAGCTCTTTATCCCCAATCTCTTGAGCTTAGTTTCTACTCTTCCAAAGTTCCATCATATAGAGTAGAAACCCAGTTCCCTTAGCCACACTCACATATATGCGCTTCATCTTTAAGGCTTAGGGAAGTTGTAATTCTTTGCTCTCAAAGTGTGCCTCAAGAGTAAGGTGTTGGCCTCAAGTGTTGATGTGGTGTATGTGCTCTCGGTGGAGAGGTGTATGCGCATGTTTGATTGAGTGAGTCTCCATACACTGGCTTTTGTTGTTGAGAAGTTGGTGTAATTATCTTCTGTTATGGAAGGTTATAGTTAAAAGCCCATGTGAGACTTGGGGACTGGACGAGCTAGGTCAAGGGTAACTGACCAAGATACTTTGTGTGTTTGTGATTGTCTCTATCTTTGTGTTGATTGGTTTATTCTTGCTATTATTTAAACTTCCGCAATTCTTCTTCTTATTATCATTTGCAAGTAATATATTTGCAAGTAATTTATTGTTGATTAAGGAACGTCATGGTGACTCAAGTTGAATCCTTAGGCAGAAACTTTAGAGTTTGTATTAAGTTTTCATAAAACACTATTCAACATCACTCCTCATCTAGTGTTTCTGCTTGCCATCTCAGGATCTCAATAGCGACATGAAGCATCTTAAACATCATGAACAACAAAACCAACATACATGCAGAAAAGTATATGTGCAAGATATAACATCATAAAAAGGTATTTTTTAATTAAAAATAAATCAAGAACAACAAAAGCAAAATTAAACTTGCCATTGTTCTCCCCCTCTTTGGAATTTTCAAAAAGAACAATTGAAAAAAAGATCATAAGATATGTTATAAAGTGCATCATCATACAATGGATGATAATCTTTTGGGTTTTTCTCATATTAGTCCCTTAAATTATGTGTATTTTGATATTAGTCCCTTAAATCTTTGTAATTTGATTTTAGTCACTTAAAGGGACTATTTAGGTTAAACATTAAACATTTAAGGGACTATTTAGGTTAACAAAAGGGACTATTTAGGTTAACGTTAAACATTTAAGGGACTAAATTCAAATTACAAAGATTTAAGGGACTAATATCAAAATACACATAATTTAAGGGACTAATATGAGAAAAACCCTAATCTTTTTTGAGGACTGGTTTAGCTAAATTATCCAAATAAGAGAAAGAATTGCTTTGGCACACATAAACCTTGGCAATATTTACTACTACAAAAATAAGCAGGCCTCGGCCCATCCAAAAAAACAAAAAGTAAATGTCGCAATTCGAAATTAAGAAGCGTTCCAGCCCAAGGGCATAAAGCTAAGGAACTGCTCCGTGGGTCCCACGACTGACGCGGGTGGAACACCTGGGTGTCGGTTAATCATGTGGATTTAGGTCGCGCCTTCACGATTTTATCCGAAACTGGATAACGGCATCCAAGTCGGCCGCTCACGTGTCGAGCGCCTGCGCGTCGGCGGCCCCACGGGCTGCTGCCACGTATTCAGACCCAATGAGACGGCTCCACCTGGAGGGCACGAGATTCGGCTTGTTCCCGGAGGTGGGCCCGACATTGGGCTCCTATGCGGTTCACGGCTGTATAGAGCCCCGACTGTGGTGGGGCCCGCCCACCGAGATGCCGACATCACCCGCATTTTGCACCGGCCGCTGGAACCCAATGACGGAGTTGATACAGCTATCAGTGTGTTGTATATGTTTTCTTTCCTCGAAAGCGAACGTGAATGCATATTGTCTTTTCAAAAACCCCCAGTGGGCACCCAAAAAAACTCATCCCTCTTCCATATGTACGGGTTTGTATTGGTCTTTTTCCACTTTGCCCACTCATGTTTTTTGCATTTTAACCAACTGCATTTTTCCTTTTTGCCCCCAGACATTACACACCCACCCACCCACACTTTTCTTTTCTTTGCAGCCGCGTGCGGGTCCCGCATCATGTGTGTTTTTTTCTTGGGCCCACGTGCACTATGTGCACGGGTTATTTCTAGTAATATATAAAGGATTCATATCTCATATTCTACTTCGTATAATCCAAAAAAAATCATAATTTTTGTTCATGTCATCGATCGTAATATAGAATATGCCATTTTACCGTAAAAAGATATATCTCTAATACATCGTCATATTTTATACATATGACCTCTATTGTAAGTTGCTTGTCTATTATACAAATGAGGGCTCTTGATGTAATGTTTGTCCTACTAAGATAAACACATATGGCATCTTTGTATCATGTAGCAAATGAGCGGGCTGCAACATCATCATGGTGGGCCCACTTGGGGGGTGGGTGTGGGGTTTGGTGTGTTGTTGGGTGTTGTTGTGGAAAACCCAAAGAAAAGCCCTCTAATGCCATTTATTTCCACAATTGCCATTGACCTTTCATGAAATCAAAAAAAACCCTCATCTTCTCCCTTTTTACGGTTTTGACATCCTTCTTTTTCCTCTTTGACCAGTACATTTTTACGCTTTGGCCCCATGCTTCTCCCCCTTTAACCCCCAGATGTTGCATCCACACACACCCACACTTCCATCTCACTTTCTGCTATATGTGGGTCACGCCTCCTCTGTGTACGTTTTTTCTTTGGTCCACTTGGACCATGTGCACGAGGTAGTTATTTAAATATAATGATAATAATAGGTCAGACTTCGTCTGAAAGGTCATGCACTTAATCAAAAAAAGGCCTAGTCCGACCTAGGGGTGTTAAACTGGTCGGCAGGTTGGAGTAGATTTGACCTGACCTGGGTATGGGTAAACCTGAAGCTGATCCAGATTGAATCTGTATCAAAATTCTGAAATTAGTACCCGACCCAGATATAAATGTTGGATCTCCTGGCACACCAAATACACTAGAGGGTGGTTGAATAGTGTATACCACAACGAAATTACGAAATTAAAAGTGAATAAAAATTGCAATAAGAATACGGAAATAAATGAACACTATCCAGATAATAACAAACGCAAACACAGAGATTTTATCCTGGTTCGGATCCTTGTGATCCTACGCCCAGTCCTCTACCCCGTAGAGATTTGAATCCACTAAAACACTTGCTCCCCGCAAGTAATCAACATACAAAGATGCCAACACTCCCGGTGTTGCAAACTTGTACAATCTCTTCAACAATAGATTCACCAAATAAAGTAAAGAAAGAGAACATCATGCTTGCAAAAGATTGTTGCTCTTGAGGTGATCAATCATCTTAGCCATTGACACCGCTGACGTGTCACAAAAAGATGCGTACTACTCCCAAGGATAGGAGGGCGTCAAGTAATAATTCCTAGTGAGACCAGGGTCGGATCACATGGACAATTCGTCTGCGTTCATGCTATCTTCGGGTCAACAAAGATGTGAGAGGGTGAAAGACAAAACCACCTTTCGAACGCGATGATTTGGATCAAAGGGAGTGTGTATGATGGTTACCAAAAAGAACAAGAAATAACCAGGCAAAATAAATATTGGGATGCAAATGAGAAGAGTGTGTACAGATTATGGTTTCATTAGGGAATATATCTTAGCTATTCAATCTCCAATTGATGACTCAACTCCACATCCATGTCAAGGTATGTGAAATCAGAAGATTTCCCTATCGGGAATAAAACCAAACACGTTTAGCTCAATTGTGAGGGTTTCAGGCCACACAACCGCATGGTGTTATCTTGGAGCTCAAATCAACGTGTTAGCATCAAGTGCAATTATTGGATTGATGATTTCAAGTATAAAGCGTAATTAGTTAAACCTCACGGTTCAACACCTTGTGAGCCCCTCTACGGGTATATGCACGTAGATAATGCCTCGCGGCATATCATCCTCATTGGATCCCTTTACGGGTAATGCATGATGAAAAGAGTGTGAAATCAATCAATGCGATAGCTACACAATCATACGCCATGGATAATTGAAAGCTAATCATACAAATCCTAACTACATCACAATCCAACACACAAAGAGATTAGCTACACATGAGAGCAAAAATATTCACCATTGTATTCATATTCATAAGTTCATACATAGAGAATGAGACAAAATGAAATACAAGTCAAGAGTTAAGAAAGATATCGCCAAATGTAAGTTCTCCTCATCTATCAGATCCCAGAAATTGGGGGTAGAAATCTCCCAAAAACTATACAAAATCCTAATCTAAAACTAAGAGGGAAAACCCTAAAAATGGAAAGTATTTGAAGCTAATGGTGGGAGCTCTCTTAATTACATCTGAATAATGGGGTTTTATACCCCCCTAGGGTTCACATCTCATCCCTCCAAAATATCATCCAATGGCCCACATCGACTAGAGAGAAATCGGGTTAAGAAAACCTGTTTCTCGCAACCCATGATTTGGGCGAAAACCCCCGATCAGTCGACTGCTGAACAAATGGCAGTCGACTGATTACAGACGGCTCTCATTGCTTCTAAAGGGAGACAGGCGACTGTCTTGAAAATCACAGTCGCATGTGCAATCCACATGCGACTGTCTTTTGTTCTTCAGTCGCATGCTGCAGAAGTGTCAAAATAACAGAGAGTCGGCTCTTTTCTCGTTCTTCGGGAGGGGATGAAACAGGCGACTGCTATTGAAAGAACAGGCGACTGCACAGTCCTACAGGCGACTGTCAATCCTTCTGCAGTAGCCTGTATTGCACTCATATTTTCTCCAGGCGGGGCTTCGAGATGACGGTCGGCTGTCGTTGTGAGGACAGTCGACTGTCTTGTCTCCGGTTCACTTCTCCAATCACTTGATTTTGTCCCCTTCGGGACTACTAAAAAATCCAGAAAAATAAGTAAAAATACAATTCATGTTTATAAAGCTTTGAATAGTGAAATTGTACCGAAATAAAATCATATGCTCACAAATGATGAATTAACGTAAATGTAGTTAAGAGAGCATGATTCATGAGTTATATGCACAAGAGGATATGATTATGGGGCTAAAATATACAATATCCAATCATAATCACACCCCCAACTAGCTTTTTGCTAGTCTCTAGCAAAATTAGTGATCAATTCCAAAACAAAAATAACATTTCCCATGGATTGTTGGCATGTCTCAAGTGTATTGAAGAACGATATAAAATGGCAAAACTTTCAGGTCTATGCACTCATCCCTAAAGCCGTATTCTCAATTTTCATACACATCCCCACAATCCACCTCTAAGCTTTGCAAAGTCTTAGGATGTGATAATCTCATGGTAAAAATCTTGAAATTCTCAAGCTTGTGGCACATAAACACTAAATCCTTTTAAATCTTATGATAATAAGTTGTGATTCAATTTCATGCGTTTACTCAAATATCATGTCAAATTTTTGCCTTATTCAAAGTACCATGGCAAAAGTTTATGCCTTATTCAAATGCGCACAAGTGCACTTATTATTATAGGATTTCATAGCATTCATTTGAGCAACTCCAAAAATCAATTCACTCTATAAAGATTGATGGGAATGAACCTAGCTTGAATTTTTAAAACTTCTAAGACTTAACCACTTGGTTGCAACAACTAAGGCCTTTACATCCCAAAGGGGTCTCATATGGGTAGTAGACATCTTGAGCGTCTAGCTGGGGGTTGAGTGCAAAACCAACGAAAGAAGTTTAATTGCCCTAACACATAGAGTACAACACACAAAAGGATGCCACAATCCATTTCAAAAGTAGATGTCAAACATGGTGTTTCAGAAAATCTCACTACATTGATATTAGAGGACTAAGCAAAACGCTAATATGGAATAGAGAGAGACAAAAACCATGCTTTTTGGGTGATAATATTCAAAGATGAAAATTTTCAATTTGTCTCATTTATTCTATATATATACAAAAAACTAAAACTTTTTCAAAACTTCACATATCCTAATCACACACCCCAACTTGAAATGGACATTGTCCTCAATGTTTGGAAAGGGGAAAAGGAATATGGACAATTATTAGGGTATGCGAAAGTAAAGATATTAAAGTAAAGATTTATTTATAGCTAATTATACTAAGTGATGGAAGGAATACACCTTGTTGTTATCACTCGGAAGTGAGTCCATAGTCCGCATGGTGTTCCTCCCCAAGCCAAGGCTTTGGATGGTACTTATAGCCTTGCCCGGATCGAATGGAAAACTCCAATCCTCAAGCTCCTTCAAGATCTTCAGAAATGCTCCACAAGCCATGGGCAAAATGGCATAAAGATTAGTGGAGTCTTCCAACAATGGCCCATCTGAATGGTGCTTGTCTTTCGTGGCCAACCCATCTAATTTATCATTTGGCTTCCGGAAATGGATGTAAGTTCTGTGAGTTCTTGGTTTCAAGACTAACATTGTTGTGATGATGATCAATACATTATGTTAGTGTGCTAATCATTCTTATGTTTTAGTCTCATTTTATCTTAATGATTATATGTTGATGAAACAAAACATAATGCTTGGAGGATATTACGAGGGATATCTTAAAGACCTCCAAGAGTGATGAGTGCTCAAGCTTGGATGAAGTTATGAAGATCATCTAATGAAGCCAAAGCTTGGAGCATGATGATGGATGGACATCTAGAGAAGCATTGTCAAAGCTTGGAGCTTGAGGGAAGCTCATCAAGGAATTCCAAAGCTTGGAGATGATGGGGAGCATCAAGGTATAGTGAGCTCGAAGACTTAGACTCTAGGAGATGCAATTTGTAATCCATGTAATTTTAATTACTTGCATTTCTCTTTTTGAGTTTAGGATTATTGTAATGCCTTGATAGATGGTCATACTCTCATGCATATGCATTTAACCATCTTAGTGAGCCTTAGGATTATCATAGAATCCAATCCAATAGGTTCATCTAGCCCAAAGACTCATTTGGAGTCTCTGGCTCTCCTACAGTCGCCTGCTTAAGGTTTTACAGTCGACTGGGTGATTCCAGTCGCCTGTCGAGCCTTCTACTGGCGACTGTGATGCACAGCTCAAGTCAACATTTCTATTGACTCTTCTTGAGCTTTTTGCATCAGTCGATTGATGTTCAATTTACAGTCACCTGTATTCTTACAGTCGCCTGTGAATTGGTCGACAGTCGACTGTGCGCATCTTGTATTTTCTGGGCTTCATCCCAATTTACAAGACAGTCGACTGATGATTTTTTTACAGTCGCCTGTATATTTACATTCGCTTGTGAAATGGCCATCAGTCGTCTGAAAGACGTAAGTGCGAAATATGCATCTCTCAGTGTTTTTCTTCCACCTCTGCAACAGTCGACTGATGAAGGATATACAGTGGCCTGTCTATTTTATAGTCGACTGTACTTTGGTCATCAGTCGCCTGTATGCATATTGGAAGTAAGGTGCAACTCTTTGTTTTTCTCCATCCCCTGCAGCAGTCGTCTGATGAAGGATATACCGTCGACTATCTATTTTACAGTCGCATGTGTAGTCTTCTACAGTCGATTGTCCTGGCTCAGTTTATAGCCGTTGGGACTTTTCTAGCCGTTGATCAGTCGACTGTCTTTTGTTCATCAATCGACTGTCTGTGCCATAAACTGCCAAAATCTAGCCGTTGCAGATTTCTTCCCTTTGTGGTTTTGACTGGTTTTATGGGTTCCTTTGGGCTTCCTATTTATAGGAGTTGGCTTAGTTCATTTAGATCTCTTGAAAGGGTTAGGAAATCATAGAAGATCATTTAATCTCTTCTCTAAGATACTCCTCCCCCATTCCCTCATTAGAGCTTCAATCTTATGCTATAGCATCTAAGCTCTAGGGAATTTCTCTAAGGGATTTCGATCTCATTCCTTTTCTTGGAGAACATCTTTCTTCTCTTCATTTCATACACTCAAGTGATAAGTGTTAGGATTCATTCCTAGAAGAGAGAAAGATCATCAAGGGCAATCAAAGCCTCATCTCAAGCACTTGAGTTTCACTTGCATGCCTTCTTCATCGCATTGGTAAGATCATATCAAGGCATAGGTAAGTGTTATTTCGTTTCACCTTTGTGATACTCCTAATTCTCTTTGTGGGAAGTAGATACTCTCTTTGTGGGAGTAACTCTCTTTGTGGGAGTTTGGTGTCCTAGTGTAGGGCTAACCCTAATTCTCTGAGTGGGAGTTAGTAATTCTCTAGGTGGGAGTTTGACCCTCGTGTAGGGTTGGTTGGGTCCTTGTGTAGGGCAAAATCCTCTTGGTGAGGTATCCCCTTGTGGGATTTGTATTCACTTCTCTTTGTGGGAATATAGTGAATATTGGTGTGGCTGGACGTACCCAAGTTCTGGGGAACCAGGGTAAAATCCTTGTGTTTGCAATTGTTGTTATTGAGCATTCTGTTTAATTTCCGCTGCTTATTATGCTTTAATTTTAGTAACTTTTAATTAAGCACTTTGCTTGCTATTACACTATTCACCCCTAGTGTATGTGTAGCCCTGCAGGGTCCCTTACAGTTGGTATCAGAGCCTTGGTTTGGTGGCTTTTGCAAGCATGACTTCTAAGTCTCAACAACATCCTCCTAAGTTCGATCCGAAGAACTATACTCAATAGAGGAGCAAAATGATCAAACACCTCAAGAAGAACAATCTTCTGGATGCGGTGACTTCGGATGTCTCAGAGTCAAACTTCATGATGAACGTCCACGCTAAAAGAGCTTTGTGCATCTCCACGTGGGACCATGAAAATGAAGAAGTTGGATGCATGGTGACAGCACATGAAATGTGGAGCTATTTTGAGACCAAGTACACTGGAGGTGATGAGATTGAGTCTAGCAATAATGAGGTATCTCAAACTCAATCTACTTATGAGCATAATGATTTTAGTGATAAAAATTCTTTAATTTCCCTGAAGTGTAGTGCAAATGCTTTTCATGATGATTGTCATAATTGCACTTCTTTGCATGCTTCACATAGTAATATGATAAATCTTTGAATGTCGAGAAAGAGGTTTTTCTTTCTCAAATTCGTGAGTTACGTGAGGAGAATGCTTCACTTAAATGTACTCACGTTTCGGATTGTGACTCCGTCATTCTGGAGAGAGATTCTCAAATTGACGCTTTGAGAAATGAGACATCGGTTCTTAAATCTCAATGTCTTGAGCTTAGCTCACGTCTATCCGCTAGGGATGACGACATCTCTTCTCTTTTGAAGAAATTTGAGCTATTGTCTTCTCAACTTTTAAGTAAGAACAAGGTTTTGGGATCCTCTACTTTGAAGGTGAACAAACCAAGCTCTTCCCCTAGAAGCACCCAAATAAATTTTGTGGGGGAGCCTTCTAAGGGGTTAGTCACATCTAAGTCTTCTTTTGGCCAAAAATTAACTTTGAATATTAAGCCAAAGAAGAATCATACATTTATGTACACCTCATTGCCTAAGAAGTCTATTCAAAAACCTATTGGTGTGAATGCTTCTTCATATTTTCATATGCATGATAAATCTACCCATAGGAATAACTCACTTTGTTTGCATGCTAAAATTGATGCTAAATCTTTGCATGCTTCACATGTTCCTATGAATAGTAGAAATGCTTGTGTGAATATTCCTAATGCTCAATTGCATGTTTCACACACGGGGCATGCCAATGTTTATGTTCCACCTCATAAGCGTGCACCCTCACCTCCTACTCATGCCTTAACCAAACCTCTTCTTAAGAATCCCAAATCACTTTCTTTGTGGATTCCTAAGAATGTTTCTAGGCTTGATAGGAATGCGTATGTAGAATCATATGTTCATCATGTTATATTTTCATATGACTATATACAGAAACCAAACTCCACTTTTATTTGGTTTCCAACTTGCTAGCTCACTCACATTGTTATTCATCGCTTGGGTACCATGCTTGTATGTTTACATTTTGTACCCACATTTGTGTGAGTGTGTCTATTACTCCAATGTTTGCATATTTTGAATGATTATGGGGGAGTATTGAATTTTTTGCTTGCTAGCATTATTTTTCCATTCATATGTCACATTGAATTTCATTCACATTATGTTTGTGCATAAAGATGGTTATTTCTCTTATCCTTGGTTTTCTTATTTGGCTATTACCCATCTTTTTGATATGCCAATGGGGGAGAGAAATAGGTTATGTAAAAATATACGTTGTGCTTGTTTATGCATTATTATCAATTGGTATGTTTTTGCATAACTACCATCAATATGATTTGTGCTTTATATGTTTATATCTTGTGCACATTTGCATATTGATTGGGGGAGTTTGTTAGCACACATTGTTTATTTCAATGCTTATTATATTTTGACATAATGGATTGTCATCATCAAAAGGGGGGAGATTGTTAGTTCTTGGGTTCAAGACTAACGTTCTTTTGATGATGATCATTACATTATGTTAGTGTGCTAATCATTCTTATGTTTAGTCTCAGTTTATCTTAATGATTATATATTGATGAGACAAAGCATAATGCTTGGAGGATATTACAAGGGATATCTTAAAGACCTCCAAGAGTGATGAGTGCTCAAGCTTGGATGAAGTTATGAAGATCATCTAATGAAGCCCTTGAGAAGTATTGTCAAAACTTGGAGCTTGAGGGAAGCTCATCAAGGAATGCCAAAGCTTGGAGATGATGGGGAGCATCAAGGTATAGTGAGCTTGAAGACTTAGACTCTAGGAGATGCAATTTGTAATCCATGTAATTTCAATTACTTGCATTTCTCTTTTTGAGTCTAGGATTATTGTAATGCCTTGATAGATGGTCATATTCTCATGCATATATATTTAACCATCTTAGTGAGCCTTAGGATTATTATAGAATCCAACCCAATAGGTTCATCTAGCCCAAAGACTCATTTGGAGTCTCTGGCTCTCCTACAGTCGCCTGTTAAAGGTTTTACAGTCGACTGGGTGATTCCAGTCGCATGTCGAGCCTTCTACAGTCGACTGTGATGCACAGCTCAAGTCACTATTTCTATTGACTCTTCTTGAGCTTTTCGCATCAGTCGACTAATGTTCAATTTACAGTCGCATGTATTCTTACAGTCGCCTGTGAATTGGTCGACAGTCGACTGTGCTCATCTTGTATTTTCTGGGCTTCATCCCAATTTGCAAGACAGTCGACTGATGATGTTTTTGAAATGGCCATCAGTCGTCTGAAAGGCATAAAATATGCATCTCTCTCTGTTTTTCTTCCATCTCTGCAGCAGTCGACTGATGAAGGATATACAGTCACATGTCTATTTTACAGTCGACTGTACTTTGATTATCAGTCGCCTGTATGCATACTGAAAGTAAGGTGCAACTCTCTGTTTTTCTCCATCCCCTGTAGTAGTCGCCTGATAAAAGATATACAGTCGACTGTCTGTTTTACAGTCGCCTGTGTAGTCTTCTACAGTCGACTGTCCTGGCTCAGTTTATAGCCGTTGGGATTTTTCTAGCCATTGATCAGTCGACTGTCTTTTGTTCATCAGTCGACTGTCTGTCCATAAAGTGCCAAAATCTAGCCGTTGCAGATTTCTTCCCTTTGTGGTTTTGGCTGGTTTTATGGGTCCTTTGGGCTTCCTATTTATAGGAGTTGGCTTAGTTCATTTAGATCTCTTGAAAGGGTTAGGAAATCATAGAAGATCATTTAATCTCTTCTCTAAGCCACTCCTCTCCCATTCCCTCATTAGAGCTTCAATCTTATGCCAATCTCATTCCTTTTCTTGGAGAACATCTTTCTTCTCTTCATTTCATACACTCAAGTGAGAAGTGTTAGGATTCATTCCTAGAAGAGAGAAAGATCATCAAGTGCAATCAAATCCTCATCTCAAGCACTTGAGTTTCACTTGCACGCCTTCTTTATCGCATTGGTAAGATCATATCAAGGCATAGGTAAGTGTTATTTCGTTTCACCTTTGTGATACCCTTAATTCTCTTTGTGGGAATTAGATACTCTCTTTGTGGGAGTAACTCTCTTTGTGGGAGTTTGGTGTCCTAGTGTAGGGCCAACCCTAATTCTCTGAGTGGGAGTTAGTAATTCTCTAGGTGGGAGTTTGACCCTCGTGTAGGGTTGGTTGGGTCCTTGTGTAGGGTAAAATCCTCTTGGTGAGGTATCTCATTGTGGGATTTGTATTCACTTCTCTTTGTGGGAATATAGTGAATATTGGTGTGGTTAGACGTACCCAAGTTTTGCGGAACCAGGGTAAAATCCTTGTGTTTGCGATTGTTGTTGTTGAGCACTCTGTTTAATTTTCGATGCTTATTGTGATTTAATTTTAGTAACTTTTAATTAAGCACTTTACTTGCTATTACACTATTCATCCCCCCCTCCTAGTGTATGTGTAGCCCCACAGGGTCCCTTACAAGTTCCGGTCCATGGCTCTCTCCTCGAACCAATCCCAAATGGGATCAACTTCATTGGAGAGCACATCAATTAAGCTTCTTTTGCCAAGGTGATGGGTATCTCCAATCTCCTGCGGAAAAGGAATATGATCAACATTTGCAACAAGAGAGTCAAAATTATTCACGGAATGTTCATGAATAAGCTCAAAATTTTCATCATCAAAAATGTACACCATGTTTACCTCACTCTCCTCCATTTCTTTTGCCTAATGACATCTATTAAAAATATTCAATTCTATGGTCATGTTGCCAAAAGAGATCTTAAGTTGGCCATTCCTACAATTAATGATGGCATCACAAATGGTGAGGAATGGCCTTTCTAAGATAATGAGGAGAGGAGTATCTATTTGGGGTCCTTGAATATCTAAAACCATGAAGTCCACTCCAAAATAAAATTTGTCCACTTGGACAAGAACGTCTTCAACACAACCCCTAGGAATTTTCACAGATTTATTAGCAAGTTGGAGAATGATGGGTGTGGCCTTTAATTCTCCAAGACCCAATTGCTTGTAAACATGGAATGGTAATAAATTGACACTAGACCCAAGATCAAGGATAGTGTGCTCGATTTTTATAGTACCAATGGTACAACCAATAGTGGGTGAGCGGGGATCCTTGAATTTGGGTGTGATGTCCTGATGAAAAATTGAGCTAACCTGCTGTGTAATAAAGGCATTTTTCTTATAACTTAATTTTCTTTTTATTGTGCAAATGTCCTTAATAAATTTAGCATCAGGCGGTACTTGGTTAATAGCATCGAGAAGTGGTATATTAATATGACATTTTTGAAAATTTTCTCGAATTTCATCTTGGCACTTATCTTTATTTGGAGGAAGGAGCCTATGTGGGTATGGTGCTTGAGGGATGAAAGCATTGGACTTTTCAATTCTCGGTGTCTTTGACTTTGTGCCTTTGCTTGAATTCTCCTCGGGCACCTCATGTTGTACATGCTTCTCATCCTCCACCTCGATTTCAGGCGTGACCAAAAGATGATTTGGCTTGGCAATTTCTCTTCCACTTCGTAGCATGGTAACCGCATGGCAATGGTTGAATTCATTTCCTGCAAGAGAAGTTTGGCTAACATTAGGGTCAAAAATTGATTGGGAAATGAATTTACCCTTTTCTAATGTAGACTTGGTTAATAGCATCGAGACGTGGTATATTAATATCACATTTTTGAAAAATTTCTCAAATTTCATCTTGGCACTTATCTTTATTTGGAGGAAGGAGCCTATGTGGGTATGGTGCTTGAGGGATGTAAGCATTGGACTCTTCAATTCTCGGTGTCTTTGACTTTGTGCCTTTGCTTGAATTCTCATCAGGCACCTCATGTTGTATATGCTTCTCATCCTCCACCTCGATTTCAGGCGTGACCAAAAGATGATTTGGCTTGGCAATTTCTCTTCCACTTCGTAGCATGGTAACCGCATGCAATGGTTGAATTCATTTCCTGCAAGAGAAGCTTGGCTAACATTAGGGTCAAAAATTGATTGGGAAATGAATTTACCCTTTTCTAATGTAGCCGTCAAGCACGCAACATTCTCCATGAGTTGTTGAATTTGTTGTTGTTGCAATTGTTGAAAGTTCATCATTTGTTGGAGTGTGGCGGTGAGTGATTGCAAATGCGTTTGGTTGTCATGTTTCACTTGGCTTTGTTGATCAACCATGTTCACCGCCATCAAATTGATCTCTTGCATTCTTCTCGTTACTTCATTTGCCACTCGCTCCTCAAGTGATTCAACAATATTCATCGTGGTCACCTCAGTTTCATTGTTTGGAACCACCCCCCAACGTCGCATGTGCTCCGCCGTCTCTTCGAGATATTGCCAAGCATCACTTGGTGTTTTATCAAAGAACGAACCATTCTACATCACCTCCATTTGTTGTTTTGATGATGGAAGAAGTCCATCATAAAAGAAGGCAATGGTTCAGCATTGATCAAAACCATGATGTGGGCATTCCAAAAGTAAATCTTTGAATCTTTCCCACGCTTGGTCAAAAGTTTCTTTATCGCATTGGTTGAAGTTCATGACTTGCTTCTTCAAGGTTTGAGTCTTGCACAATGGGAAAATTTTCTTTAGGAATTCGATTGTAACTCAGACCAAGTAGAAATAGATCTAGGCTTTAGAGCATTCAACCAATGTTTAGCCTTATCTTTTAGAGAAAATGGAAAAAGTTTAAGATATACTGCATCGGGGCTAATTTTTCCATTTAGGCATGTGGAGCACACCTCAGTAAAAGTTCTCAAGTGTTCATAAGGGTGCTCATTGTCCAAACCGTGGTAAATTGGTAAGCGTTGAATTGTTTTCAGTTTAATCTCAAATGAGTGAGCATCCGGTTTTAATATAATGCAAGAATCAGAAATACTCATAGGTGGCATATATGTGTCTCTCAATGTAATGTTCGTGCCATGTGAAGTGTTATTATTGATGTTGTTGGTCATTTTTTTATAAGGCCAACAAAGCAAAAGATAAAACAAAAGTGGATATACAAAGAATATTCACAAGAAAGTTGGAAGAATCTCACTAACCACCCAAGTAACCCAAAGTTAGTATAAAATGCAAAACCGTTGTCCCCGGCAATGGCGCCAAATTGCTTGACGTGTCGCAAAAAGATGCACACTACTCCCAAGGATAGGAGGTCGTCAAGTAGTAATTCCTGTTGAGACCAGGGTCGGATCACAGGGACAATTCGTCTGCGTTCATGCTATCTTGTGACGACCCGCTCCCGAGGATACCCAATAAGTACGAATCCGTATCTGGTATTCCTGAAGAGGCGGGTGCTACGAAGTAAAATACAAAATTTCAACACAAGCAGGTCCACTGCGCACTGCTGGGATAGTACCTGCAATGTTCCCAAGCACAACCAAACAACCATTGACATAACACAGAAAGTAACACAGAGGAAAGCTGCACAACAACTAAACTCAAAAAAAGGTCTGATTTATATACATCATCCATCTGTACATACATCCATCATGAACAACTCGCCACTACCCAAACAAAACCCCAAAAGTACAACACTCTCTCCTCTCATCTCTCCACCCCAACCTACCTCATCCACATAACTCTACCGCTGCACCTCATAGCCACCAACCAACTCCAACACCTGGACCTGAAAAGTCAACGGTGGGGCACGTCAAAGCGTGACCCAGTAGGAATACCATACCCAAACTAGCCCTTACATGAAGCGTGGAAAAAGTGCACGTGAGCAGGTAGAGTGTATGACATGCAATAACCTCTGCTGTAGTATAGGAAGTAGCAATTATAACTATGAGCATGTGGGAGTGTGCACGTGCAACAGGCAAGGTGTACACACTAGCATAATGTACAAGAGACAAAAGTAACGAGTACAACATTTATAATGAGCAACCAAGTGATAATAGTAAACCAAGGAAACTGGTAACATGGAACCCGTCTCACTTCCACTTACTTAAGCTTCACAAATGAAAGCAATCCACCTCATTTTCCAGTATGCACCCATCTCAAGCAATTCATGCTTTCATGGCAACAATCATACATTCAAGGAAACATTCATATCTATAACCACAAGTCACACATAATACTCAATGATGCCATGATGCATATGAAACACAAAGCAATTGCTAAGAGATCCAATGCAATGCAATGGGATCCCATGAATGAGCCGGCGTGCAAGTGCACGTGATTCTACTCTGTTATCAACGTGGAGCCACCTAATGGTATCAAGAGGTTGCCCACGGCGACTACACCCGCCTCCTACCGTGGCAACTTTGTCCATGCCCGTGCACTCCACCCTCGTGTCCTAACATCATCATATCCAAACTTGCTTTCTTTTCCCCACATCAACGCCTCTTGAAGGCCAACATTGTTACCAACCATTAAATCATCAAGATATTGAACATAAATGAAAATTTACAACTTTATGAACATGAGATGGCAAAATAAACAATTGATGAATCATGTAACAATAATATAATGATGCCGCAAAACATGGACATCCATAATTGAACACAAACAACACATTCATGCCACCCAGTTCCTGGAAATAACAGAATAGCCCCAAACAGAGGCATAATGCTCCAAATATTTGTATCAACCATGCCCATACAATACAAATGAAAGCCGTAGATATTTGTGTTGTGGAATCACAGTTAAAATTTCAAGAGGAAATTCCCAATGTGTGATTTATGGTGAATTATTTGGTGAGAACTGTCGAATCTGTTTTTAAGACAGATTCTAAGGTCTGTAAAGATTGCTAGTTTCGGACATGTTACAGTTAGAATCTCAAAAAAATGAACCCAGGTAAAGTTAAAGAAAAATTTATTATCTTTCCAACGAGACTAAGATCATCAATTTCTATGGAGTGTGCAGGGACTGATCTATGTTTTACCAAGCTGTGTCCAGACTAGATGAAATTCCGACAAGTTCTAAAGATAGAATTTTTAACCCTATTTCCAGTTTGAATTGGTAAAATTTTACAACATAAAAGTTATAGATAACAGTCTAATCTCTAAGCAATAAAAATTTCAGAGCAAACTCAAATCTAGATTGGAAGGAATAAGCAGAACAATCATCATGTAAATCTGTTCAGATTTGCTCACCGCACAAAACCACCCAAAACTCAAAATTGCTCACCGCGCACAACCATACAAATCTCAGGATTGCTCACCGTGCACAACCATACGAATCTCAGGATTGCTCACCGCGTACAACCATACAAATCTCAGGATTGCTCACCGCGCACAACCATACAAATCTCAGAATTGGCATAAGAAAAGGTATAACCACAACAACAATAACCATGAAACTAAGCATGCAACTCTAATACTAGTTGGAGATGGAATCCTACCTTAGGGGTGATGAGAGATAAGGGGGTAGCCCAAATCCCTATGGCTCCTCCTTCTTCAAGTCCTTCTTCCTTCTCTTCTTCTCCACAAGCTCCCAGAACGACCAACGGCACCCAAATGACGACAGAGATGCTACGGGTGTGTGCAGAGTGATGGTGGCGTAGCCCTATGGGTGCTCAGCCTCCCTAAAGTCTAAGAGGGAGTAAGGGGAAGGGAAGAATTCGGCCTGGTCTTTAGGGGTGAGAGTGAGATATTTTTAGAAGAGTTTAGAAACTTGGGAGAAAAGAGTAGAAGAGCCAAGAATTACGTAGAAGAGTCAAGAATCTATATTTACAAGTTTGCCATCCTCCACAAATATCTCTTCCACTCTCAGAATTACTTAACGCACAAAACCATACAAAATCTAGAATTGCTAATGCACAAAACCATACAAAATCCAGAATTGCCACCCAACCTTAATTACAAGTGTGCCATTACTTCTTACACTCTCATATTAATTACATGAATGCCACTAACCTTGACCCCTTTCACACTAGCCTCTCTACACTAATCCTACACACCCATTCACACACATACACATGCCATCACATAACCTCCTTCATGCATCACACACCCATGCATGACCTCACTATTTCTGTATGTATACTACATGCACGATCAACCACATAAATCACACACAAATATGTACTAACTTGTATACAAGCATATACACGATACATAGTACACAGATATACACTCTATACTCACATAAAATCATAGACCCTTCGTATATGGCACTCTGGGCCATTACATTCTACCCACCTTAAAAATCAAGTCCGTCCTCGGACTTTCCAAATTAAGGGTCAACCTAAGAATGGACAGACGTAGACATTAAGGTCACTATACCTCATGCATACAGACACTATAACAAAAGCAAAGCACACTCACGTACATACATTTACACGGATATCAAATAGTCATACACATAACCGGGCATACACCTACCCATGCATGGGCACACACCCATACACGTCATTATACAATCATGTCACACAACCTAGCATACACAAATCATGCCAACACACATGTTGTGTAAGAACGTAAACATATCATCACAAATGTTATGACATGAAATATAACATGAAACACACACATGTCATAACTGATGTTATGCCATGACATACTAAAACAAGCACAACCAGTACACGTACACCCATACCACAGCATATATACCCTCAAACATGTACACCCGCACATGCTCGCAACTATACATCAGATCACACACACAATATATATATATATATATATATATATATATCATAGATCACTACTTGCACACATAGATCACCATGGGCAACATAACCACCATGCTTACTTCAGTGTGCCCACTCATACCAGAGCAGAACACAAAGATCCGCACATGGATCTACACAATTAGCATGCACACATACACCACATATTATAAATACAGACAGCGTGCCATATATATACATCGCCTAAAGCTCAATCAACTATATATGTCCATGACACACACCCCTCATAGGTTACCATATATTAACAAATATACGCATGCACCTCTATACCCAGACATACAATCATGTATGTCCCTTAATATCCATCCAACATTCGCATATGCCTCATCATACAGAGTCTTACATATCAATACCAATACACATAAATAGCCATACAATAATATATCCATCCATCCACAGGTGTAAGCATTCCAGCTTACAGCCATACTTGTATCATATGTTCATCACATGCATCCACTCACAACAATATTATTATCAAGACATATACACACATACGTGGGTGGAACTTAGGGATCAATTTAAGCATCTGCACATTCTACATGTGCATATATCACATCTAGTATATAGTCACTACACAGTACATCTATACACTATATGCACCTCAATCAAGTATATAACTCAATTCTACACATTACACATAAGTCAACCATGTATTAACACATATACTTCAAATACAATCACATAGCCATATAATCATTCGTATATATACCATAATCATATGCACATGAGCATATCATTTCAACATGCTCAACACCCATATACAACACTTATAGAGCTATAGACGTATATGTACACATACATACACACATAGATATGCTCACACATACTTACTGAATCAACACTCTAGAGTCTACCCTTAGGGCTATATACCTCAAGCTTCTGATATCAGGGCTCTATCTTAAGGCAGAACTCCCACCCACCTTAAGACCAAACTACTCTCGGAATACTACATGCACTACCCGTTCACAGCCGCAGTGCGGTGACCTGAATGGGCCACCAACTGTGACGACCCGCTCCCGAGGATACCCAATAAGTACGAATCCGTATCGGGTATTCCTGAAGAGGCGGGTGCTACGAAGTAAAATACAAAATTTCAACACAAGCAGGTCCACTGCGCACTGCTGGGATAGTACCTGCAATGTTCCCAAGCACAACCAAATAACCATTGACATAACACAGAAAGTAACACAGAGGAAAGCTACACAACAACTAAACTCAAAGAAAGGTCTGATTTATATTCATCATCCATCTGTACATACATCCATCATTAATATCTACACAACAACAAAGACATATGGAATTGCCGTTAATATGCTATACCTGAAAATTTTCAATTTCCATGATTAATATCTCGAAATAGTTTGAATATATTTCATGCATGCTAATGTGATGAAAAAGCTTAAGTATACACGATTTATTAGAAAGTTTTCAAGTTGAAGAGGGATTTGGCCTCTGTTATTAATGTTTATATTCAAAGATGGGTTTGGAGTTGCTTACAAAGAAAAAGATGAAGAAAGAAAAGAAAGAAAAGAAAAGAAAAGATTTTGAATGAAAAAAAAAATGAATGATGAAAAATGGATGAATGAGTATGTCACTAATAAATAACTTGGTTGGCTCGAGTAGTACAGTCCGAGGGGTCCTTCTTGGCCTAATGCCCTATGATCGTCTGATTTGGGAGCCATTGACCGGAAACTCACTCATTTGATGGAGCGATTCAAGTTATACTTTTTTCTGCGAATGTTGCTTGATGCGCGTTACGCGGAACGAATAAAAGAAAAGAAATGGTGAATATACTAAGCAACTTCAATACCCATGTCTTGAATGATTATTTTGATAGGCCAATTCCTTGGAAACACGAAAACTAGGATAAAACGACGTGTTATACTTTCACTTGCGCAAAACGATGCTTGCATGCTATTTATTCAAATTAAATTAGAGAAAATATCGTGTGATTGATTTTGTTCATGGATGTGTATATTGATGGCCAAGACCATGTTGGAATGCGTATTATTGAGCCATGCCATGAGCAATTTGAAAGAACTTATTGTTTATTACTCATCCGTATTTATCGCTATTTTTGCTAGAGACTAGCAAATCGCTAGTTGGGGGTGTGATTCGGGTTCAATATTACATATTTAACCCCCCATTTAGCCCTATTTTGTGCTCATGTGATGCTACATTTTTCTCTAATTAATACGTATTTTCTACACATTTATTTATTAGAGAAAACACACTATTTGAGCACAAAACAGCATTTAATGATGCAATTCTGCACATTTTATATTTTTCGTAGCTTGGTCTCGATCTCACGATTCCAACGACTATTTATTTGTATTTTTCTGAGATCTGTGCTAATTACTGTGATTTATTGAATGCAGGATACAATTTAAATAGAGAAATACGTTTAAAATACGTATATACGGCCGGGCACGAATCTTGGCGCAACACGCGGCCAAATCTCCACCGTTGATCGTCGATCCAACGGCCAAGAACGAACCGCTGCGGATACAAAAGCGGCTGACTTTGGGGCCGTTCGATCGCGATCGAACGGACGCGATCAACCCCGAAGCAGCGGAGCGGAGGCGCTATTTCCTGGCCACGTGGCCAACATCCATGAGATCCCGCTCGAATGGGCGGTGGAGATTAACTCCAATTCGAATCGCGATTTCGAACGCGGTGGCGACGTGGCGTCTTCCGAAGCGTTGGATTTGGATCCAACGGACAACAACGACCCCGCATTCGATACTCAGAAGCAGCGACGTGGCGGCTTATGAAGCATCCGATCTTGATCCAATGGCAGAGAGCCAACCCGATGCGGATTCGAATTGCGGATGCGGGTTTGCACGATTATTAAAGGCCACGCGTCGCGTTAATATGCAATCCCGCTTTGATCAACGGTCGACAATTGGTCCGATCTGGATGAGCGGTAGGGATGGATTCGGATGCGGATTCAAACCTGTTAAGCCTATTTAAACCCGCAATCTTATTATATAAGCGTATTTAGGGTTTTTTTGGGCGTATTCAAGCAGATTGGGGCGTATTTTGGGCGTATTGGAGGCTCTAGAAGCCGTATTTCCCATCTGAAAAATTCTGTAAAATTCCAGAGGCTATTTTCTTATTTCCAGAGAGTTTTGATGTATTTTCAAGGATATTTGGTGATGAATTCTTAACTTAAACTCCTTATTTAGTGCTTTTTCTACCGTATTTTGCTATAATCTTGATGTATTTGGCTATGGAACTTGTTTATTCTGAAATTATGAGTAGCTAGAACTTATTTGTGCTTGGTATGGAGTAGTTAGGGGATATTATTCGTGTTTATTTGGTTGAAATTCCTTGTGCTAAATCGTTTAACGTCGCTAAAATTGTAATCTTTGTTCGTAAATCGACTTTTTTAGATTCCAAAAGAATTAATTAAGTTGATGATCGCCCCAAAAGGGTGAGTTTTGATCTCCCCAAAAGGGAGTTTCATACCGTAGTCTTGATCTCTCCAAAAGAGAGTTTCATATCGTATTATAGCTTTAGCGACGATCTTTTTGAATATTTTGTTTGAACCCCCAAAAGGGCATCTTCCGATGAATTGCTCCCAAAAGGAGAATTCATTGAGTTATATTGGATATTTTTCCCGGTGAATTACTCTCAAAAAGAGAATTCATTGTGATATATTCATCAACCAAATTAATACGAATCGTTGATCCTAACGAACCCATACCATGCGCAAACTTTTTATAGGTATTTTCGTACACATATTTCTATGTTTATATTGTTCACGTGTTCACATCACCATCACCGTCACCATTGTTGAAGTGTTTAGTTTCTTTCCGATAGATTTCTATTTGATTTGAATTGTGGTTGCAACAGATTTCTTCCCGTGGATTCGACATCTGGACTCCCAGATTTTACTACTTGTACGGACTCTTGCACTTGAGAGAGAGCACCTTTCCGGTCCCACCAAGTTTTTGGCGCCGTTGCCGGGGAGGAATGGTTTGTGACTACGGTTTATTTCATTTAGAGGACCTTCAGTGAGATCCTTCCACTTTACTGTACATAAAATTTTTTTTATTATTTTATTTTATTTTATTTCAAAATGGAGTATATGAATTTCTATTGCACGAACAATCTTTATGATGCACGATATGCGAATGCACACAAACATAGAATGGAAAAGCTCAAAATTGTTAATTTTAATCAAACTGACTGTGAAACTTTCTTTCAGGCTTGGAGAAGGTTCACAGACATTATATCGAGCTATCCGCAGCATGGGTACACAAATGAAGAGCTTATGGCGTCCTTCCTAGATGGACTACGACCACAGCTGCAGGAATTATTGGGAGGCATGACGCCGACAGTGGCGTGGGAATACATGGAGTCTCTGCAAGAAAACGAAGAAACCGTGGAAGAGACTTCAGAGAGCGATTCAACGAAGCCTTCGTGCCTCGATCAAGAAGAGCAAAGCGTAGACGTACCTTTGCAATACTTGAAAGAGGAAGCTTACCTGATTATTCAGACACAGGAGGCCACATCCCATCAATTCCAGGAGAATTTCCTTGCTCGGAGTCGGCAGATTCAAAATTCCATTGAAAATCTTAATTTGATTGCCGCTTGCTTAGAAGAAGGTAATGCTTTTGAAACTCGATTTCAAGAACCTAATACGAGTTCATCTTCTATTGCAGGAATACCGAGCGAGGACACGAATAAAAATATATACATGGCAGAAAGTGTGTGCGAAAGAGAGGACGAGCTAGCAATTTTGAATGAACGAGAGGAGGAAACAGCTAGGGAAAAGGGTTTTGAGATTATCGCCATGGAGTCAGAACCATGCCCTCCTCCAGTTTTGTCCCAAAATCATTTATCCCTCTCCACAATGAACGAGCATCGTACAGAGAGTAGTGCATATCTTTCAGGGAGTAATCGTCAACTTATTTTAATTTCTTTCACTTATTTTGATGACTACATTTGGAATAATTTTATTTCGAAGAATTTTAAACTAAAATGGATTGACGTGACTCATCTCTTGCAGGATATAGGTGGACATCTTATAGAGATGCTGGGAGTTACGTTGCTGGGATCCAGTTTAGTCGTTGGAGGAAGATTACTCGCCGAGGAGCGCAAGGAGCAAATTGAACAACTTCCTCCACAATTAAAGATTCGGGATCCGCCATTTGATCACGGTGTGTTCTTTCCAGTAGTGTAGTTTTTATATGCTTTCTAGGTTGCTTGCTTGAATAAACTCGTACCTCTTCCGACATTGAGGACAATGTCCATCTTTAGTTGGGGGTGTGTATGAGACCTTAGGATTTTTTTTTAGAAGAATAAATCACCAAATCTCATCTTTTAAAACTCCTTCATATGCCTCAAATGCGGATGATTATACGTTAATTGAGTTCTAAAAATTGTTTATGGCTTGATTAATTATTTTTCCTTCATGGAATTGCCGTTAATATGCTATACCTGAAAATTTTCAATTTCCATGATTAATATCTCGAAATAGTTTGAATATATTTCATGCATGCTAATATGATGAAAAAGCTTAAGTATACACGATTTATTAGAAAGTTTTCAAGTTGAAGAGGGATTTGGCCTCTGTTATTAATGTTTATATTCAAAGATGGGTTTGGAGTTTCTTACAAAGAAAAAGATGAAGAAAGAAAAGAAAGAAAAGAAAAGAAAAGATTTTGAATAAAAAAAATGAATGATGAAAAATGGATGAATGAGTATGTCACTAATAAATAACTTGGTTGGCTCGAGTAGTACAGTCCGAGGGGTCCTTCTTGGCCTAATGCCCTATGATCGTCTGATTTGGGAGCCATTGACCGGAAACTCACTCATTTGATGGAGCGATTCAAGTTATACTTTTTTCTGTGAATGTTGCTTGATGCGCGTTACGCGGAACGAATAAAAGAAAAGAAATGGTGAATATACTAAGCAACTTCAATACCCATGTCTTGAATGATTATTTTGATAGGCCAATTCCTTGGAAACACGAAAACTAGGATAAAACGACGTGTTATACTTTCGCTTGCGCAAAACGATGCTTGCATGCTATTTATTCAAATTAAATTAGAGAAAATATTGTGTGATTGATTTTGTTCATGGATGTGTATATTGATGGCCAAAACCATGTTGGAATGCGTATTATTGAGCCATGCCATGAGCAATTTGAAAGAACTTATTGTTTATTACTCATCCGTATTTATCGCTATTTTTGCTAGAGACTAGCAAATCGCTAGTTGGGGGGTGTGATTCGGGTTCAATATTACATATTTAACCCCCCATTTAGCCCTATTTTGTGCTCATGTGATGCTACATTTTTCTCTAATTAATACGTATTTTCTACACATTTATTTATTAGAGAAAACACACTATTTGAGCACAAAACAGCATTTAACGATGCAATTCTGTAAATTTTATATTTTTTCGTAGCTTGGTCTCGATCTCACGATTCCAACGACTATTTATTTGTATTTTTCTGAGATCTGTGCTAATTACTGTGATTTATTGAATGCAGGATACAATTTAAATAGAGAAATACGTTTAAAATACGTATATACGGCCGGGCACGAATCTTGGCGCAACACGCGGCCAAATCTCCACCGTTGATCGCCGATCCAACGGCCAAGAACGAACCGCCGCGGATACAAAAGCGGCTGACTTTGGGGCCGTTCGATCGCGATCGAACGGACGCGATCAACCCCGAAGCAGCGGAGCGGAGGCGCTATTTCCTGGCCACGTGGCCAACATCCATGAGATCCCGCTCGAATGGGCGGTGGAGATGAACTCCAATTCGAATCGTGATTTCGAACGCGGTGGCGACGTGGCGTCTTCCGAAGCGTTGGATTTGGATCCAACGGACAACAACGACCCCGCATTCGATACTCAGAAGCAGCAACGTGGCGGCTTATGAAGCATCCGATCTTGATCCAACGGCGGAGAGCCAACCCGATGCGGATTCGAATTGCGGATGCGGGTTTGCACGATTATTAAAGGCCACGCGTCGCGTTAATATGCAATCCCGCTTTGATCAACGGTCGGCAATTGGTCCGATCTGGATGAGCGGTAGGGATGGATTCGGATGCGGATTCAAACCCGTTAAGCCTATTTAAACCCACAATCTTATTATATAAGCGTATTTAGGGTTTTTTGGGCGTATTCAAGCAGATTGGGGCGTATTTTGGGCGTATTGGAGGCTCTAGAAGCCGTATTTCCCATCTGAAAAATTCTGTAAAATTCCAGAGGCTATTTTCTTATTTCCAGAGAGTTTTGATGTATTTTCAAGGATATTTGGTGATGAATTCTTAACTTAAACTCCTTATTTAGTGCTTTTTCTACCGTATTTTGCTATAATCTTGATGTATTTGGCTATGGAACTTGTTTATTCTAAAATTATGAGTAGCTAGAACTTATTTGTGCTTGGTATGGAGTAGTTAGGGGATATTATTCGTGTTTATTTGGTTGAAATTCCTTGTGCTAAATCGTTTAACGTCGCTAAAATTGTAATCTTTGTTCGTAAATCGACTTTTTTAGATTCCAAAAGAATTAATTAAGTTGATGATCGCCCCAAAAGGGTGAGTTTTGATCTCCCCAAAACGGAGTTTCATACCGTAGTCTTGATCTCTCCAAAAGAGAGTTTCATATCGTATTATAGTTTTAGCGACGATCTTTTTGAATATTTTGTTTGAACCCCCAAAAGGGCATCTTCCGATGAATTGCTCCCAAAAGGAGAATTCATTGAGTTATATTGGATATTTTTCCCGGTGAATTACTCTCAAAAAGAGAATTCATTGTGATATATTCATCAACCAAATTAATACGAATCGTTGATCCTAACGAACCCATACCATGCGCAAACTTTTTATAGGTATTTTCGTACACGTATTTCTATGTTTATATTGTTCACGTGTTCACATCACCATCACCGTCACCATTGTTGAAGTGTTTAGTTTCTTTCCGATAGATTTCTATTTGATTTGAATTGTGGTTGCAACAGATTTCTTCCCGTGGATTCGACATCTGGACTCCCAGATTTTACTACTTGTACGGACTCTTGCACTTGAGAGAGAGCACCTTTCCGGTCCCACCAGACCTAAAGCACACCTTGGCAAACAGTGCCACATTGTTTTTGAAACAATGGTATTATATACCAAATTTCCTATGCAACGTTATTTCCGTTTCGCCTTTGGCCAAAGACGGATATAAATTTACCATTGATGAATCTGTTATGAACATTTTCTTTAATGATAAATTGCTGGGATTTGGAACAATGAATAATGGTGTGTACACTCTGTCTAATGACGTTGTATTAAGTGTTAACACACGAAAACGTAAGGAATCTAGTTTTAATGAAACTTTCCTTTGGCATTGTAGACTGGGCCATATTGGAGAGAAAAGACTTAGCAAGTTGCATAAAGAGGGGTCTCTTGACCTCTCGAATTATGAGTCGTACGACACTTGCGAGTCTTGTCTCAAAGGTAAAATGGCTAAAACTCCCTTTGCGAGTAAAGGGGAAAGAGTTAGTGAACTCTTGGGTCTAGTACATTCTGATGTATGTGGACCAATGTCTGCTTTAGCGAAAGGAGGTTATTCATACTTTGTTACATTTACTGATGATCACTCTAGGTTCGAACATGTGTTCTTGATGAAGCACAAGTCTGATACATTTGAGCGATTTAAAGAGTATCGTAACGAAGTTGAAAAACAGACGGGCAAAAGTATTAAAATTCTTCGATCTGATCGAGGAGGAGAATACTTGAACCATGAATTTCTTGCGTATCTAAAAGAGAATGGGATTCTCTCTCAGATCACTCCTCCTTACACACCTCAACATAATGGTGTGTCAGAGAGAAGGAATCGTACCTTGTTAGACATGGTTCGATCAATGAAGAGTGACTCTGGGTTACCTATCTCCCTTTGGGGCTATGCCCTAGAAACTGCTACCCATATCCTTAATAGAGTTCCATCTAGATCCGTGCCAATGACACCATATGAGATATGGAACGGGAAGAAACCAAACCTTAAGCATATTAAGGTATGGGGTTGTCCTGCGTATGTCAAGAAGCTTAATCCAGATAAACTGGAGGATAGGTCTGTTATGTGTAGATTTATTGGGTATCCTAGTCACTCGACGGGACACATTTTCTATCACCAGGAACAACAAAAGATTGTTGTGTCCAAACACGCCACCTTTCTTGAAAAGGAATTCCTTGTGAAGGAGTCTTATGGCGAGGTAATAGAACTAGACGAAAGTCTAGAGACTGAATCAACATATGAACAGATCGCGGAACCAGTGGGAGAGGCAGAGCCTAATGCTCCTGAAGCAATTATTAGGAAGTCAAATAGGATTCCTCGAGCTCCAGAAAGATACTACGGATTTCTCATAGATGGAGGAGTTGAGGATAGCATCTTAGTTGAAGATGATCCTATTAGCTTCCAAGAAGCCATTCAGAGTAAAGACTCTAAGAAATGGCTGGATGCAATGAAATCTGAGATGGATTCCATGCACATTAATATAGTTTGGACTTTAGAAAATGTGCCCAAGGGAAGTGTTCCTATTGGCTGCAAATGGATCTTCAAAAGGAAGATCGGTGCAGATGGAAAAATAGAAACGTACAAGGCTAGACTTGTTGCGAAAGGTTATCGTCAGATTCTAGGTGTAGATTATGACGAAACTTTCTCACCCATAGCCATGCACAAATCCATCCGGATCGTACTCGCTATTGCTGCCTATCACAACTACGAAATCTGGCAGATGGATGTAAAAACTGCATTTCTAAATGGTGATTTAGAAGAGCATATTTACATGTCTCGGCCGGAAGGTTTCGAAGTCAGTGGGAGCAAAGGGAAAGCGTGTAGACTGTATAGATCCATTTATGGATTGAAGCAGGCATCTAGGAGCTGGAACATCCTATTTGATAATACGGTCAAAGAGTTTGATTTTATTAAAAATGAAGATGAGCCATGCGTTTATAAGAAAACCAGTGGAAACAATTTAGTCATCCTCGTACTTTATGTTGAGACATTCTCTTAATAAGTAACAACATACCAATGTTGAAGTCTGTTAAGGATTGGTTATCAACTAACTTCTCCATGAAAGATTTGGGAGAAGCATCCTACATACTAGGTGTGAAGATCTATAGAGATAGATCTAAAAGGATGCTAGGACTCTCCCAATCTATGTACATTGATACTGTGTTAAAACGGTTTAACATGGAAAACAGTAAAGGTGGGTTTATACCCGCAAATCACGGAATAAGTCTTTCCAAGAAGATGTCTCCAAAGACTGACTTGGAAAGAGAACGCATGAGCAATATTACATATGCTTCGGCAGTTGGATCGATCATGTATTCCATGATATGTACCAGACCTGATGTCGCTTTTGCATTAGGTGCAGTAAGTCGATATCAGTCAAACTATGGAGAAGAACACTGGAAAGCAGTCAAGACGATTCTCAAGTACTTGCGAAGAACAAGAGATCTAGTTTTGATTTATGGAAGTGAAGAACTCAAGATTGAGGGCTTCACGGATTCCAGCTTTCAGAGTGACGTAAATGACAGCAAATCAATTTCAGGATACATTTTCACTCTCAACGAATGTGTAACGAGCTGGAGGAGTTCAAAGCAAGATACCGTTGCTGATTCAACTATGGAGGCTGGATATATAGCGGCCAATGATGCAGCAAAGGAAGCTGTCTTGATTAGGAAGTTTGTGAGCCAGCTAGGAGTGGTGCCTACTGTTATAGATCCAATACCGTTGTATTGTGATAACAATGCCACATTGAGCTTGGTCAAAGAACCCAGATTCCACAAGATATCTAGACACATTCTTCGAAAATATCACTTGATACGTGACATCGAAAAGAGGAAGGACATAGAAATCCTCAGAGTCTCGTCTGAAGAGAATTTAGCTGATCCATTTACAAAGGCCCTTGCACGTGATCGTTTGGAGAAACTAATGTGTAAAAGCGGTATGAAATACCATAAAGAGTGGGCCTTGTAGTGAGTGGTAGATGTTTTGAGAGTTGTATGCCTATGAGGCACATTGTCTTGTAAAACATCTTATTCAAGAATAAAATAAATTTATTGATATCAAATTATCTTTGTGCATTCGTGTCATCTTATATACTTAGATAATTTCCTTAGACTTATAGCAAGGTATACACTTATCTTGATGCCGATCACGATTATGAGAAAGTGTTTTTTACTGATTGGAGCTTAAAGTCTTAAACTGGTTCGTGGTCATTGATATGTCGAGAAGAGGATATCGACACATCTAAAACACCATTGTGTCTTTGTATTCACTATGGATTAGTAACGATGAATTCGTAATCGTTTGACTTGGTGAAGTCAGAAACAAGACACAGGTGCTCACTAGAGAATGAGTTCACTGAACAACTCATAAAAGATTATCATTTGGTTAAAACTTAATTTAAAATGTCAATGATAACTTTTAGTGATGATAGGCAAGTTGGTCCTATGACTTGAGGACATTGAACAAACCTGCATGTGAATGGTGTCACTTAGATCATCTTCCTAGCTTCAAGGCTTTACTTGTCGAAAGGATTTTGGTTGGGTGGCACTTGAAGCGTGTGAGGGGAGTTATGTCTAAGAAAGGATTCGTCTCTCTCATTAAGGAGAGTTAGTGTTGTATGTGTTGGTTCAGTGCTTTAGTGAAAATCTTTGATCAAAGTATGTTGAAAGAAGTTCAACATGTATTTAACTAAAGACCGATGTAACTGACCGGTTTCAAGTTGGTGGGGTTGACATGTTACCATACCCTAAACTTGAATAAACAACATAGTCTTGACGAAAGGATTAAAACTGTGGTATTCATCATGGATACAGTCTTGGTAATCCCGACGATTTTTGTCAATGGGTTAAACCACATAATTATGATGCCGAAACAGGGACGGCAACTACTGCTCGTGGTCACTGCTGTCTAGGGTCACGAACCCAAACCTGTAGTATGGTCAGGCTGTAGGGTCTCACAAAGAGTGTGGTCTTACGTCTAGTAAAAGAATAGAGAATAATGCATTATGATGCATGAGAACTGATGCTGCAAGGAAGTTGCAGATAATTTTGTACTCGGGATAAATGATCCTAAGTGCAAGTGGGAGATGTTGAGGGATGGTGCCCTCAGATCATTTGTATACGATATAATAAATTAACGGGACATTATATGCTTAGGAATGTTGTGGACATTCTAAGAAGAGCATAGGAAGAAACCGCACCTGAAACGGAGATCATATGAGCAAGTTATGCTCAAAAGAATCTTTTTTGTAATTAGCGAAATTGCAGGGATTTTTTGTAAAAGGACAGAAAAAAACCCCCCCTTCTGGTACGCTGACGCGGGGCCCGCTGACGTCAGCGCGCGTCAGCGCGCTGATGTCAACGCGCTGACCCGCGTCAGCGTCGCTGAGTGCGGGCCCCCACCCGCACTCGTGAACACGAGAAGCCGCCCGCGATCAGTGCGGGCGGCGCTGACTAATTGGAGCGCGCCACGTGGCGCGCTCTGGGCGCTCCACGTGGCGCTGGGTGTTTTTCCCGAGAACACGATTCAGATCGCAGTTCTTCAATTGTTTCAAAAATCAGATTTTCAATCTCTAGTTTGAAGGGTCAAACGAAGTCCAAATGAGGTGCCGTTTCTTCCTATGCGTTCGTCTCGTCGAGAACTCTGATTTACATATATGATATGTAAGTTTGCTTGAGAAACGAATTATCTATGGCTCTTTATAGTTTTGAACTATAAAATTCCATTCCCATTATTTAGTCCCACATCGACTATTTCATTTGAGGAGCTCCTCACTCCCCCTATAAATAGTAGGGTGGTCTCCACATTGAAACTTGCACCAACCGATGATCAACGCAGTTCAAATTAAGAACAAGCATTGATCTGGAAGCTAAATTAAAAGTTCTCGTTCTCATTCTTTGTTTCGGTCGAGCCCTGGCAAGGCATCGGAGGAACTTAGATCGGATCTGAAGTCTAGGCGTTGGATCCATTCAAGTGAAACTTTCTGGAGCAAGTGGTTGGCTCGGCGACCAGAAGTTGCTAGGATCTGCGCAAGCAGTTGCTGGGATCGGAGCAGCTTATTCGGGAAGGACAATAGATTGTCTTCGATAACACTTTTGCTGCAAGGCAAGAGTTACGGGTATGTTGAGTTTTCTCAACCTTATTTTTAATTAATGTGCATTATTTTAATTGCAGTAGCTAAAGTAGTTAATTAGATAGTTGTATCCTTAGGGGTTGGTCTGGACCCAACCCCGGGATAGTAGCATTTTCTTGGCTTGGGTTTTATGCAGATAGGGCTAGTTTATATAAAATGTTTATATAAATTTTTTCTCTTTATTTTCACTTCCGCTGCGTTATTTTGTGCAAGGTTGTCCGGCCTTCGCTCTCAAGTAGGGTGAAGGACGGACAATGCACTAGTCGAAAGAGAGCACTTGGACCTGGAAAACCCATCTTGTCAAGGGTTAAGAAAGATATCACCAAATGTAAGTTCTTCTCCTCCTCTATCAGATCCCAAAAGTTGGGGGCAGAAATCTCCCAAAAACTATACAAAATCATAATCTAAAACTAAGAGAGAAAACCCTAAAAATGGCAAGTATTTGAAGCTAATGGTGGGGGCTCTCTTAATTACAGCTGAATAATGGGGTTTTATACCCCCTAGTGTTCACATCGCATCCCTCCAAAATATCATCCAATGGCTCACATCGACTGGAGAGAAATCGGGTAAAGAAAAACCCATTTCTTGCAACCCAGGATTTGGGCGAAAACCCCCGATCAGTCGACTGCTGAACAAATGGCAGTCGACTGATTACAGGCGGCTCTCATTGCTTCCAAAGGGAGACAGGCGACTGTCTTTTGTTCTTCAGTCGCCTGCTACAGAAGTGTCAAAATAACAGAGAGTCAGCTCTTTTCTTGTTCTTCAGGAGGGGATGAAACAGGCGACTGCTATTGAAAGAACAGACGACTGCACAGTTGTACATGTGACTGTCAATCCTTCTGCAGTCACCTGTGTTGCACTCTTATTTACTCCAGGCGGGACTACGAGATGACAGTCGACTGTCGTTGTGAGGATAGTCGACTGTCTTGTCTCCAGTTTACTTCTCCAATCACTTGATTTGTCCTCTTCGGGACTCCTGAAAAATCCATAAAAATAAGTAAAAATACAATTCATGTTTATAAAGCTTTGGATAGTGAAATTGTGTCGAAATAAAATCATATGCTCACAAATGATAAATTAACATAAATATAGTTAAGAGAGCATGATTCAATGAGTTATATGCACAAGAGGGAATGATTATGGGGCTAAAATATACAATATCCAATCATAATCAACCGCTTCCCAAAAATTGATGCTTTTAAGGTGATTAATCATCTTAGCCCTCCATTGAGTATAGTTCCCTCCATCGAAGTAAGGTGGAGGTTAATGAGATGAGAACATCATGCTTGCAAAAGCCACCAAACCAAGCCTCTGATACCACTTGTTGGGACCAGTGTCTACACAACATATACTAAACTGGGCGTAAATAGTGTAAAGAATAGCAAATATGCATAATTAAAATTTTACTAACAATTCAACACACAGCCCAGCGGAAATGAAAACTAATATCTCAGCAACAACAACCACACACAGAAAATATGCCAATGCAAACACAAACACACAAGGCGTATCCTGGTTCAGATCCCTACATTAGTAATCCTACTATAGTCCCATGTTGCAATCATACTCCGTGGATTTCACTCGTCCTTCGCGAGCACAAGAAACCAACACCACAACCTGGTGCTTGGTTGCTATTCTCCCACTATATGAGCACAAGGGAGTAAACCCTCCCAAAGGAGTAACTCCTCCAAGTGGAGTACACCCTCCACAATGCTCTTACAACCCGAGAGCTAGGTTTCAAAAAGAATCAAAAAGAAATACAATATTACCTATGTCTTGAATAAATATTAACTATGTGAAGATGAAGGCATGGAAGATTAGAAACCAAGTGCTTGATGATGAGCTTGAATGCACTTGGAAGCTTAGGGTTTCACAACACTAGATGAATGAATTTAGTGTTGGAGAATAGAAGGAGAAGAGAATGCTTTTCTAAGCAAATTGTCTCTCTAAAATGATTTCTATATGTGTGGAGAGATGTCAAAAACTCCCTCTCAAACAGTCTTGAATAGCCCCTCAAAACAGCACATTAAAAGACAAAAATGACTGCTAGCGAAATATCCCAACATCTAGTTTTGGGAGTCGATCAGACTTTTGATGTACAAGGGTTAGACATCGGATGTACAATTGCTAGACGTCTGATGCAATGTCTAACAGATTCTATCCAGAATGCCAACAGATCACAAAAACAGTCATAACTGATACAAATGAACTCCGATTGAGGTGATTCAAGATGCGTTGGAAAGCTAATGAAGAATAAAATATAAAGAGATAGGAATGGATGAGAAATTCCAATCATAGAAAAACTGGCCGAGGTTAGAAGACAAAAAAGATTGCAGTAAATCCAACACATGATAACCTGACGTCTGGAGTTCATCACTCAGGCGTCTGGGACACTATTCGGGCGTGTGAGAATAATACTTCAGATGGCTGAGGAAATGTGAGTAAGAAAACAGAAATCTCTCAAAAACAAACACCCATTGTTTAATCGACTGGAGTTCATCAGTCAGACGTCTGAACCACTGTTTAGACGTCTGACCAATGAGCTTCAAACGACTGACAGATGGCTATGTCAAACAAATTAAAAGCTGACACGCCAGATGCCTGGGGCCTCTAAACCAGACATCCGATACTGCTCCAAAGCACTATAAAGAGTGCTTTGGGTAAGGGATCAAATGAGATGGGTTCTAGACTAAATATATGATACCCTAAGATGGAAATGATGCGTATGAGTGTGTGTACAACTATCCAAGGTTTAACAAATATTCTATAATAGAAAGAGCAAAATACAAGAAAATGTATAAAATACACTTGAATTTCAATACTCTTCATGCGAAGCTTTTTCTCCAAAGCCTTGAAACCATCATCTCATCATCCAATACTTTGTCTCCATCAATATATAACATGAAATTAATCTAAGACTAAAACATATAAAATGATTAGCACACAACGTAATGATAATCATCATCAAAACAACATTGGTCTTGAACTCAAGAACCAACATGTCTTATCTCCAACCATAAATCTCTCAGACTGCCTCAACATATTGAGGAGTTCTGGAAGCGTGCAATCCAGTTTGTTCATATGATAGTTCTTTATGAACTGAGAGTAGGTATTGGGAAGGGACTGAAGAATTATATTAATATATAATTCATTGTCCATAATGCACCCCGACTCTGCAAGTTCCTCGCTGTAAATGATCATCCTAAGGACAGATCTTGAACCGAAGATCCAGTCGACAACCTCGCATGAAACAATTTCTTTGAGGTCTCGAATCTAGTATTCGAGATTTCTCTCCACATAACTCTTTTACATGGAGAAATATGGATTAGATGTACATGTTCTCGTGCTGTCTTTGCAACTCATTGTTCATGGATGCAAGCACGATGCATTTGGCTAACTCACAGTCCTGAGTAAAGATCTTGAAAAGTTCTTTTTTTCATCAGAGGACTTATCAGTTGGGATCTTAGGAGGTGATTTATCCAACACACATGTAATTTTGTTATGAGTCAATGATTTCTTTACATTTCTCAGCCATTCTTTTATAATTACATCCAGTGAGTTTGTCTTTGTCAAGGATTAATTTCAAGCCAGCCATGATGCTGCAAAAGAATTTTAAAAGAGTTACGATAATGAAGCTGATGTTCTTAAAATAATCAAATTGGTTTTCATCTAACTATTTATCCCACTAATTTTCGTGAATATCTTAAAATCAAAAGATAGATGAAAATTATCATATAATCACTTAGTGGGAATTGAGATCCAACTATCTTGAGTTCGATAATCTTGACCTTCGCCAACAAGTTATCCTATACATAGTTAGTAGACACACTCTTTGTCAATTGCAACACTTTGCAACTCTCAATTATGGTTTTTACCAATAGCCCTTATAACATTGACATTCGCTAACAAACCATAAAGTCCAGTCAAGTCCTTTCCATCATTTCATATTCATTAGGATGCGAGCAATGTGCCCTTGAACTTTGCCAGCTGTAACAACCCGATTCGCGGGCCCGTTACTTTTTGGTATTTGCGCAGGTCCTGCAGTTAACCAGTGAAAAGAAAATAGCCACGATGCAGAGATGTACAAAAATACCCAAATAGTGTCCAATTATTACATCCATATTGTACAAAAATTGTCCAACAATCGTACATGAAGGAAAGTAAATACAATTGGAAACAACTCTGAAAGCTGCAGTCTCATGGTCAAATTCTAGCGCTATTAACTCTAGAGCATCTGCCTCCATATATACGTCGGCTGCGGTGCCACAGAGATAGAACCGTAGGAAGTCACAACAATTCTAGCAATAGAAACAAAGTAGTGCAAAAGTACGGAACAGACTATATTAAACAAAAGATAGTCATGCAGGTGCAAAAAGTAAAGTATGGGCAGACAGGTATGTAAGAGAATAAGTGAAGTACTGGTAACTGCTCAGGTGTGGTAAGTAAAGTGCGTGTAATGCATAAAGTAAAGATGACTGTACGAGAGCAATAACTGTGGCATGGCATATGGTAGCAATAATATTTTGACCAATGGAATGTCAATAGTAAGACAACCAGGTTAACAATGTTTTGACCAATTGGTACTGGGATGACAATAGATAGACCTAGTAATACTTAAGAAAAGATGAGCATCGCTTGACTATCTAATAGTGTAGGATAGCCTAATAATAAGAAGTCTAACTTAACTCCCTAATCAGCCAGTCAGTCAGGGCTTGAAGGCATAGGTCACTTCAAAGACCGCAGGAACAAGTCCCTTGGTTGACCAACCCCCTTCCAATTCCTTTCTAGACACTGATTCAGTCGTAATTTAAGACCGCTCATTATTAAACAGTTCTATCACGTTCGAGTAGTCTTGACTTAGTTAGTAGAATAGTGGTATCAAGTCAATAGTCGTGACTGAACAATAGTATCAACCAACTAGCGTAACATCAATCAAACTGTGCATCAGCCTTGGCTCGAGTGTACGATATGCAACCAGAAGTGCACCCATCCCACGGAGCAACTCGTGGAATATCTACCTACCATTCCTACAGGGTGATGGTACAGCTTAACTAATAAGGGTGGACCAGGTCACTCCCGCACACTTCGTAGCTCAAGACTACCCCGTATCCCGTGTATTATCATAGTCCAATGTTTATATCAGTGTTCGTATCAATATGGCCTCATGGGCCCTGGTATCAATTACGCTAGTGCAACAGTCTAAGTTCGAGTGTACGATATGCAACCAGAAGTGCACCCATCCCACGGAACAACTCGCGGAATATCTACCTATCATCCCCTACAGGGTGATGGTACAGATTACCAAATATGGGTGGACCCGGTCACTCCCGCACACTACGTAGCTCAAGACTACCCCATAACCCGTGTTGTATCACATTTCACATTTATAACCGTATCAGTATCCATATCGGTATCCATATCCGTATCCGTATCTGTATGGCCTCATAGGCCCATCATTTCGTACATCCAACAATGTGTACAACAATACATCCAACAATGAGTACACCAAATACATTTATATGGTATTTACTTGCTGAAAAGTCAAGGCAGAAGCCTCAACAGAGAATATCAGTCCTGAGCAATGCTTTGAAGTCCAACAACTATGATATCTAATTCCATAAAAGTGCACTATCTCAATTTAGTCCTGAGCAATGATTTGAAGTCCAACAACTATGATATTTAATTCCATAAAAGTGCACTATCTCAATTTAGTCTTGAGTAATGATTTGAAGTCCAACAACTATGATATTTAATTCCATAAAAGTGCACTATCTCAATTTAGTCCTGAGCAATGATTTGAAGTCCAACAACTATGATATTTAATTCCATAAAAGTGCACTATCTCAATTTAGTCCTGAGCAATGATTTGAAGTCCAACAACTATGATAATTAATTCAGTAAAAGTGCACAATCTCAATTTAGTCCTTTTGTCATTCCACTATTGATTAGTTCTATAGTTAATTAGGTCTCTAGTCAATTGATCAGGTCAATAGCTGTTCTGAGAATATATATGAGATCCTAAGTTCATACGAGTACACTATCCAGATTTCCAAAGTTAGAATTAGAGTGACTTACCCTATTTGAGATCGTCGTGGTAAGACGAGGTTGGAGCTAGAGCTTCTAAAGATGCTGGTGCATGAAAATTGGTACCTGCAAACACCAGAAACCATTAGTCACATGCTACCCTATTTTTCTTCTATTTAACTTGATCGTTTCGATTTTATAATCGATTGAAACGTCGTCAAAAAGTGTTCTAAATTTTTCTATAGGCTAGATATAATAAAAATAATTTTACTATAGGAGAAAATATTTTTCTGAAGCTGATAGTAATTTTTATAATTTTTAAAAGTTCAAAACAGATTTAAAAACTAATTTTTAATTAAGTACGTAATTATTCAATAATTTCTCCTGGATGCAATCTGTATCGGAAAGTCGCAAATAAGCTGTCAAAATGACCGTCTCGAAGAGTACTTTAACATATATTTTTATCATATATTAGTTTATGTGAAAATAGCAAGTTACTGATTTTTGAATGAAAATAACATTTTTAACTTTTAGGCTTAAAATTAATTCTGGAAAATATAAGCGTCCGATTGAGACGAAACTAGTGCCATTGGGTCCAGAATATCATTTCTGATTTTCTGGAGCAAGTCTTGCATTTTTCTGCCCGGTATATTATTTATTATTAATTTAAAACCAGTAAAACTTATAAAATAACTTATAAAATATCGTATTTTAGTAATATACATATACAAAAAATACGTTTTACATAAACGTATTAAATCTCACCTCTCTCTCTCTCTCTCGTATTCGTGTGCATGGGGGTGTCGGCCTCTTCGGCGTCGGAGGGCCGACGACAGCGGGCCGCGGCGGCGACGATGGGCGCGGATGTTGAAGGTGGGGTCGAGCTCAGGCGGCGGAGCTGGGTTGCATGCATCGCTGATGTGGCAGGCGAGGAGCGGCGTCGGAAGCACATGCGACGGCGGGCGGGGTCGCGTGCTGCTGCTGCTGCGGCCTTGGAGGGCGGCGGTCGATGATTCGGGTTGAATATTGCATATTCAACCCCTTATTTAGTCCTATTTTGTGCTCATATGATGCCTAATTGGTCTCTAATACGTTCGTATTTTTAATATCATCATTTAATAGAGAAATTACCTTATTTGAACACAAAACAGTAATAAACTGAATATTTCTGCACTTTTTATATTTTTCATGAAAGATCTCGATTTCACGATGCCAACGACTATTTATTTGTATTTTTCTGAGATCTGTGCTAATTACTGTGAATTTTTTAATGCAGAATACCAATTAATTGGAGAAATACGGCAGAAATACGTGAAATACGGACACAGACTAATCAGACGCTGCCATGTGGCAGCCATCCGCCGCTTCCCGCTCGATCCAACGGCCCGCAGCGACGTAGAGCAGATCAATACAAGGGGCGACGCGGAAATCCTACGACCGTTCGATTTTGATCGGACGGCCCATAATCCGCCCGCTTGAACGCAGATCGCAGCAGAGAGGGGGCCACGTGGCATCATCTCGTCCGATGGATTGGAATCGGACGGCCGCTAATTCGAATGCGGACGAAGCAGAGAGGCGAAGTATACGTCGACGTGGCTCCATCGTAGCCACTGCTTCACGATCCGACGGCTACAATGATCCCCGCCTCGATTCGAAATCGTAGAGCAATATACATACGTCGCAGATCGCCGTGGCCGCACGATCGAAGATCTGACGGCTGAGAATTGAGGCCGCATGATTTGCATATACATCAGGGCGACGTGGCTGCATCTGCATCGTCCGTCCTACGATCGAATGGCCCCCATTCACTCCGATTCGAATTAGGAATCAGCGGCGGACGCGGGCGCTCGAGAGCAAAGAGTCCGACCCGCTTGCCACGTGTCACTCCGTGGCGCAATCCCGCTGAGATCCGACGGTTGAGATTATCCAGCGCTATTGCGGGTTGGGTTTTAAGCGGGTTTCGACCCGTTAAGCATAGTAAACCCGCAATGCCTCTATATAAGCGTATTTTGGGCTAGGGTTGCGTATTCTGGCGTATGTTGGGGCTTTTGGAGCGGCTACTGTACGCATTTCTCCAGGGAAAAATTTTGAAAAATTCCAGAGGCTATTCTTCCTATTCTCGGAGAGTTTTGGGTTCTATCTTGGAGATTTGGTGACAAATTCTTGAACTTATACCCCGTATTTGGTGCTTTTTCATTGTATTTGGCTATTAGAATGATGTATTTGGCTATGAAACTTGCTTGTTTTTGCACCATGAGTGGCTAATCTCCTTGTGCTATGGTTGTGATGTACTTAGGAGTATGTAGTCGCTAAATTTCATGTCTTTAGCCCTATTATCATGACAAAATTTCTAGTAATGTTGATTTCTACAACGTATTTGATGGGTATTTCTCTATTGACGATATCTTTGATGTGCCCTATGGCTAGGCCCTGACAAGGCTAGCCAATTCATGTTCACTAATCTGAACTTATCGCTGCGTTTATAGTTTAATGAAATCAACATTGCTAGTGATACGTTTAAGGCTATTTTGACTAGTTTTATCGTTCTATCTTCCGACGTCTTCACGCCTTGACCGGGTGAAGCGTTGAGTTATATAAAAGACATGATATTCAGCAATTATAAACTCCTAATGAAATCACAACTGTAGCACATCCACCTCATATGTGTTGGTGTTGACGTAGTTAGGGTGTCGCATTCGTTGGTTTCTATATCTTTTCGCCCTATTTTAATTGTATAATTGCGTGTCTCGTCAATTACTAGTTATATTTTGTTTTGGTGTGTTATACGGAGACGTGTGCATGCTTGAGACGAATCTGATCTTTGCGGACTTATTCGTGATGTGTGTTTATTTTCCTTATGAAGTTGACGTTGCACGTGATTAATCCTTTGGCACGTTTTTATATACTTGATCGCCATACTTTCCGACGTTCTCATGCCCTGACCGGACGAAACGTTGAGTTATAGAAAAGGTATTGATAATCATTGATTGCACACGCCCTAACGAAATCAAACCCAACACATACTCTCCATACTTGAACCCCTACCGAAGTCACCGTAAATATCGCAAGATTTTCGTTTCTTATTGCAAACTCTTGATACTCTTGAATATACTTGATAGGTGGTTGGTTATCGTCGTATCATTACTCTTTACAGATTGACGTTCGTAGTTTTGCAGTTCAGTTGTCCTGCGGATTCGATACCTGGACTCACCAGGATATTACTTGCACGATCTCCTACGCTTGGGAGTAGTTCTCACATCATTTGAGATTAGGCAGTCGACGCCGGGGAGGTCGGAAGGAGCTCCGTCGGAGGGTAGCTCAACGATGGAAGTAGAGCTCGAGGAGGGCGGGCTGTCGTCGGAGTGTGAGGGCGGGCTGTCGTTGGAGTGTTCATGGACGGCGGGCGAGCGTGGGTGGCGCTGCTTGTGAGGATGACGGAGCTCAGGCGGGGCAAGGTGGAGCGCTGTCGGGTTGCTCCGATGGCGACTCGGGGAGCTCGGAGGCGTGGGTTTGGCGGTGGGCAGCGGTCGAGCTCGGAGGGGCTGCGGTTGAGCCTCCGGAGGCGTGAGTGAGGGAGAGAGTGAAGAGAGAGATAAGTGAGAGAGAAACGGTGTACGAAAGAGAGAGGGATAGAGATTAACGGGGAGAGAGAGTTACGGGGTGAGCGTTTAACCCAGGGGAGAGATAGAATGAGGGTGAGCGGCATGTGCGTGAGTTTTAAAGCGAAGAGGAATGGGTTAGCCTGTGAGAAAGAAAGATTAACTGAGGGTTAGGGGTATTTATAGTTAAGCTAGTTTGGTATTGGGGTTTATTAGTCAAATGTATTTAATACTATTAGGTAAGTAATAAATGAAAACTTTAGACTAAGTTTTAAAGTAGGGGATGCATGAACCTCATGGGTGTTTACGGGTAGGGGTTACGTGAGAGATTAGACTATGTCACGACCCGCTTCCCTAAAATGGAGGCGAGACGTGAAAAGGTCCGCACGAGAGTGGAGCTGCGAAGCCCCAAACCCGATAAGCGTCAATAAAACATAAGCAGGTCCCTGTAACCACAACGGAACAACAATAATAACACAAGGAGAGACTGAAATAAAATCTCACATCTCATAAATTGTCCAACATGAAAATAAGTCCAACATCCAGAAAAGCCACCAGGCTAAAAGAAAGAGTCTAAAGGCCCAGAACAAGGCCAACAAAAGCAACGACATAACAAAGTATAGGTGCTACGCACCGATAACAAAAAAACTGTCAAAACAAAAGTAAAACACGACGAAGACACTAGGACTGGTCCCCAGTGTTGAGTATTGGACTCTCCACCTTGATTTTGATGATGATCAAACACAAATCATTGTGACTAACTCTTGTGATTGCAGTTAGCTAAAAAGTCACCAATTAGATTCAAGAAAATCAAAAGTGACTACACGTGTTGATTCAAGTGGAGAACTTGGTAGATCAACAAAAGTGAAGCATTGGCTTGAAGAACTCAAAGGCTACTTCAAACCTCAAGCCAATGGTATCAACAAATGAATGGAGATTCAATCCAAAGAGAAGAAAGGAATGGAAGAGTCAAAAGCTTCGAAGACTATGACGTTGAAGATATTCAAGTCATTCAACCAAAAGACTCAAGTCCATGAAGAATTATGGAGATCATCGTCAAAGTAATTTGTTCATCTCAAGCGACGTCCCAAGACTTCCTCAGAACGCGTGATCGTTGTGCCTGGAGCTTCGTTGAAGCTCAAGGAGTATTCATGAAGTCAAGGGATTCGGATTCTCCATGTTGAAGCTTTGAAGAAGGTTTGTCGTGTTTACTTTTATGTCTTCTAGCTTCGGTTTAGTAGAATGTTAAGCCTTGAGTAGTACTTGCCTAGAAATCTTCATAACTTTCATATCTTATCTCTAGGATTGCCTTAGAAGCCATTAGAAACTTTCCCGTAGCTTATCGCTTCATTTCTTGGCTTCATATGCATCTTAGTTGGTTCAAGTAGAAGAACCAACCGACTAGATGACGATCTAATCGGTTGGAAATCCTTCTTGAACCGACTAGATATCCTAGCTCAACTCAGCCCATTCACTGTTGGTCAATTAGTCGGTCCGAGAAGGTTCACCGACCGACTAGATGACGATTTAGTCGGTTGGAAATCCTACTCAGACCGACTAGTTATCCTAATCAATTGAAGACAATTTGTTGACCAATTAGTCGGTCCAAGAAGGCTCACCGACCAACTAAATGACGATCTAGTCGGTTGGTGTTTCTTCTCAGACCGACTAGTTTTCCTTGTTAATTCAGCCTTTGCACTGTTGACCAGTTAGTTGGTTCAAGAAGGATGGTTAATGCATTAATTGACAATCTAGTCGGTTGATGATCCTTCTTAGACCGACTAGTTTCAAATCTAGTCGGTCCAAGAAGGTTCACTGACCGACTAGTTATCAATCTAGTCGGTTGATGATCCTTCTTAGACCGACTAGTTCTTACCCAGATTTTCACCATCTTCTCTGTTAACCATCTAGTCGGTCCAAGAAGGTTCACTGACCGACTAGTTGTCAATCTAGTCGGTTGATGATCCTTCTTAGACCGATTAAGCAGCTTCAGAAATAGATCCGTTGGGCATTTAATGCCACGATTTTTGTGACCGTTTTGTCTCTTCCCTATATAAGTTTGAGTGCTTCTAACCATGGATCCAAGGCTGAAATTAGAGACATTTTCACACCTTTGAGAAGAGCCATTCATTCTCATTTCTAAGCTCTCTCATCTCACAAGAATCTCTCTCTTACTCTTTGAGCACTAATTTCTCAAGAGAGATTCTCATTCCTTGTGAGCTTCTCAAGCTAATAGCTTGAATCCAAGTCACCATCTACTCCCTAGCCATCTATTGCTGCTCATCTTGGTGGAGCTAGGGTTTGGTGATCTCATCTTCCTCAAAATCCATTCTTGCCCTAAATTGGTAAGTATTTCTCAAGGCATAGGATTTTGTGGTAAGAAGTTTTACATTTCATTATTTATACTTCTTAATTGTTGTATTCTCACGGTGGTGAGAGGATTGGCTTGATCCCAAGTTGTGGGAGTCAAGATTTCGTTTTGCTCTCGGTTTGTGAGAGTGTGCTTAGTCCCAAGTTGTGGGATTAAGGTACTTTGCGTGTTCCCGGGTTGTGGGATACACGGACATCGATTGTAGGTCGATTGCACTTGTGGGGTTTCCGCAAGTGGGCTAAAGGAAATCTCTAGCGGTTTGCTAGAGTATCTGGAGGGGATCCGGGTGTTGCTGGAGTAGGGCACCGGTAACAAGTCGGGAAGACTTGGGTGGCACCGAACCAGGGTAGATTGCTTGTTTGCATTGCATTCTTACTTGGGTTGTTGTTCATTTAGTGCATTCCGCATTTGTTGGTTAAGTAGGGTTTTATTTGGCGTAAATTCCTTATAATTCTATAAAACACTATTCACCCCCCTCTAGTGTTTGTTCCTCATAGCACAGGGTCACTACAATTGGTATCAAAGCGAGGTTATAACTATGACAACCAACAACAACATCACACGCAGTCTTATTCTACTATATCTCATTGGACCCAACTATCAAAGTTGGTGTGTGAAGATGAAGGCATATATTCAATACATCGATGAGGATTATTGGAAGCTTGTGGAGAAGCCCCTTCGTGCACCTACCACTTCAGAACATGAATGGACAAATAAGCAAAAAGAATTGGTGAAGAAACATCGAGAGGTAATGGATATATTGCTTGAGTATTTATCTCATAACATTCTTATGCGTGTGTCCAAGGCAACAACGGCATATCAAATATGGCACATGCTAGCGGAGCAAGAAGAGTCTACCTCGGAGTGTTCTTCCTCCAATGTTGAAAGAGATTCATTCATGGGCTTGATGGCACGAGAGGACGACTCGAGTGACGAATCAAGTGACTTAAGTGAAAGCGATAGAGACGATGAAGAGGTAACGACGGATGATCTTAAAATGGAACTTAAGCAATTATTTGATAAATATCAAAAGCTTATGCATAAATATTGTGATGCTAAGAATACGATTGCTAGACTCTCTAACACATCTTCATGTAGCACCTCTAACAATGACACCATTGTTGAGACACTCGCTATTGAGAAAGCAAGTTTGCTTACTCAAAATAGCATGTTGAGACATGAGGTGGAGTCCCTCAAATCTCAACTTGATCGTGTTTCCATTGTGGATAGTAACGATCTTGAGATTGAAAATATTCAATCTCAAAATACTTGTTTGGGCATTGAGAATGAGAATCTCAAATCCCAAATGCACGAGCTCACCACACATGCATCCATCTTGAATGCACGCACCTCCTATAGTGAAGCAACTATAGATTTAGTGAGGCCATCCTCCGGTGCATCCACGAGTGGTGTCTATAACAACTTGGGTAGTTCTACTACTAAGGAAACCACCACTCCTATTCCTCCCTCCTTTGGAAAGAAACCCACTTTGGGTGGACATCAAAGGAAGGGACATGCTTTCATGTACACCAATACACGTAGGAATGCATCCACTCATCACATTTCTACTAATGATGGTTTCTATGTTTCACACCCACGAGCACGTGCAAACACTCATTTGAGACACTCTCATGCACATACTCATGCTCATGCACCTTCACATGCTTATGATCACACATCACATCCACATGTGCATGCTTATTCTCATGATCATCCTCATGCATACACACCTCATATTCATCCACGTATGTATGCAACACCACACCATGGATCATATGCCCATCATCATGCTTTTGCACAACACAATGTTCATGCTCTTGCTAGATCTCATGCTCCTAGGCCACATGCACCACATAGAAATCAACCTTTTGTGCATGCAACCACTAGGAAGAGGATTCCCAAATCATACACTATTTGGGGTCCTAAGAACACTAGCACTCATGCTAAGGATATGTATGTGCAATCTTATATTCATAATATTATTTTGAATGATGATTATGTTGGGAAATCACGGTCCTCTTAGACTTGGTTTCCGAAGGGTTAGTTTCCGTTGACCCTTCATTTGCTTGGTACCATAAGTTTATTTTCATTTTATGGGTACCAAGGCATTTGTGTTTAGAATTGGTTTATTCTTTTGTTTGGATTTTGGTCTTAGATGCTCATGTTTGTTAGAAACTTAAATTCCTATTGAATTTGATTTCTATTGCATGTTTATTAGTAAATCATTGTGTTTGTGATTTTCATGTCTAAAATATTTAATATTTTCATGCAACACATGCGTTGGCTCATATTCATGATTGATTATATGCAACATAAACATAGTATATGATTACATTAGGATATGTGTTACAATTATTTGAATTTAGTATTTTAAATTTGTTGCCTAACCCATAGGATCCAAAAAGATTTTTGGATACCAAAATTATGTTTTCTAGGTTCAATCCACATTGGGATACCAACCCTACCAACTCCTTGATTTGCAAAGATTTTCATTCAAATGGAGTTGTTGGTGCTTAAGTGATGCACCAAAGTAGGGGGAGCTTAATGTTGTAAGTATATTCTTACATTTGGTTTCCATGTGTGTTGGATGCATGTAGATGTCACTTTGTGTTTGAGACTATCTCATGCATATTCTATGTTTGCATATTGTGTGCCTCGTATGTCATTCATGTCTATGTGTTTCACGTGTGTCAAATTCTTGACCAATGTGCATTGTGTATTCATAATCCTTACTCATATGTTTATTCGAGGATTATTTATAACATGTGGCTTAAATATTTTCATGTTAGAACTAATGCTCATTTGCATGTTTCACACACGGGACACGCTTATATTTATGTTCCACTTCACAAGCGTGCATCCCAACTTCCTACTCATGCCTCAACCTCTTCTTAAGAATCCCAAATCACTATCTTTTGGATTCCTAAGATTTTTTCTAGGCATGGTATGAACACACATATAGAATCGTATATTAGGAATGACATATTCTCTTGCGACTCATATTGCGTTTCATTGCTTGGGTACCATGCTTGTATGATTATCTTTTTGTACCCATATATATATGTGAGTTCGTCCACTACTCTCAAGTTTGCATAGTTTGTATGATTGTGTGGGAGTATGACATGTTTTGATTGCTATCATGTTATGTTCATCTATATGTCATTGCATTTCATTCGTATTATGTTGTGCATATAAATTAGTTGATTTCTCTAACCTTTGGTGATTTATTATCAATTTGCATCTTCCTATCTTGTTGATATGCCAAAGGAAAAGAGAAATTTGGTTTTGAAATTTAATACTTTATGCTTTTCATGCACACTCTTTGTGGTATTACTTTTCATGCCTTCCTTCAATATGTGTTGTGACGTGAATGTTTATTTTGTGCACGTATGCATATTGAACGAGGAATCTTTCTGCACACACTATTGTATTAGATGTGTGTATTAATAATGATGATTGCTTGTATAATGTATTGTGATTAAAACATATGCATAGGAATTATTAGTCTATGTGTACCTAAATTTCTAATGGTTGAGAATTGTTAATTCCTGATTTGCATGATTTTCATGATTATCTTAACTCATTTCAATGCATGTCATGCATTTCTATTGATGAGTGTTATTTACAATTGGTAAATGATTGGTTATTGGACTACTTGATTTTGTTCATTAACCTATTGGATCCAAAAAGTTTTTGGATACCACCAATTGTTGTATTGTCAAATTGTTGTGCAAGATCCCTACTCTACACACTCCTTGACTTATAAATGATGGATCAATTCAAAGGAAAGGATGGTGCATTGAAGATGCACACATATAGGGAAAGCTAAATGGTTGTAAGTATGTGTTTTGCACAATTGGTATTTTAATATATTGAATTTGTGTAATATAGCATACTTCTTCATTAGCTCATTCTTGTCACACCCTCATGAAGATTGTTTGTTTATGTGACTGTCATGTTCATGTATGTCATGTATGTCTTATTAAGACTCATGTATCATGGTAGCTATAACATTCATATAATGATTTGGTTAGTTTTTTATTGATGTTCATATCTTTGGAACAAGTTGTCATCACACATCGCATTCCTCACATGCTTGCTTGTTTATTAGACTGTATTAAGTATATTGATCTTAATCTTCATTGAAATTTTTTCAATTCCTTCATTTAAGATTCATTTCTTACTGGCATGCTATACTTCATCATGTTATACATAATTCATGCCATGTATAAGATTAATGATTTAGGATCTTTATGCATATTTGTTCATTGTATCACCACACATCTCATACTTTTCTTATAGTTTATATGATTATCTTTATGAGATGTATTGAAATGATTTTGGGTGATCAATGTATGTTACTTGTCATTTTAATTACTTCATGACTGATGTTTAGTTATAATTTTATTCAAGAGATCTTTCATGTCTATAGCTAAATCTTTCATGTATGATATTTTCATAAGTGACATAACACTCATGCATATTGATCAGTGATCTTCTAGCTATATTTCTCACTATGTCATCTCTCATCTCATGCTCATACTTTATGCTATTTTGATGAGATGTTAGAGATAACTTGTGCTTTACACGATCACATAAGCTTTATATTGTGTTTGATGATATGTATATTCTGTCATAGATATTATTCCATGAATATATCTTGATGCACTATGACTTCTTTGATGCTACATCCGATTATATTGTGCTTACTCAAGTTTTTTATTCTATTCTCACAATTGGTATGCATGCATGCGATGTTCATGATAACTTTACTCGTTTATATCCTACCTTGTGACTTTGAACATAGACTATCTTCATGCCTTTGCTCAAAAGATGCTTTGTCACATTATGCTTCATGTTGTATCCTTTGTGATAATTGAGCTAGGATGAGATCATGTCTCTATTTATTCACTTGGTTTCCTTCTCAAGTGATATCATGATCTTGACATTAAATTACCATGCTTTGCATACTTTGTTAGACTACATTTGGTATCATCTCTACATATCATATTTACATTTGGTATCATATTTACAATTGTTAGACTATTGATTTTGGATATCGTCTTTACATGCTCATGGCATTCCATGCTTATCTTTGACTCATTATGTGAGTATCTATTCTGGAATGCATGCTAGTACTATGGTCCTTTTGAACATTGGTTCAATTAGTATCTTAGTGTACTAGAATTGTGTATGCCATACGTTTTATAATGTTACTATCTCTATTTTGGCATAACACTTTTACGTGATATAGATATTTGATGTTCATTTTTTCTTGTATCACCTTGTCACCACACAACGCACACTTCACTTATATTTGGTATGCTTACTTTTGGAGATGCTTTGTGGAGGTTAGATGGAGATACTTTTGGAGATGACTTGGTATGTCTACATTTGGTTTCTCATGCCATTATACTTAATTCGTGTTATTATATTATAACATAAATTGAAGGAAATTACAATTGGTATTGATTATATTGATTACATTGTGTATAAAAACCAGTTTGTTTACTTCGTCGTCCGACGATTATATTGATTAAATAGATTTTGCTTGTATGAAAACATAGAATTGTTTTCCATGCACTAAATTTTGCTTGATATATCTTACTAAGTATACAATTGGTTTCACAGGAATGTCTATCACATTATGCTTAATGTTATAAATTTTGTGATAATTAAGTTTGTCTGTGTGCTTGACACTATTTAATCACTTGTTTTTCTTTTACAAGTGATGTCATGATTTTTGCATTGTAACTTTTCTAACACTGCTCATATTACTCTTTACAATTAGTATCTATTGTAATCCTTTATCACATATGCTTATTGCTTATCTTTCTATGATAATTGAGGGTGATTGAGTTGTTGTTGGATATGTGCTCTTGCATTTGATATCTTTATTTCGATGTCATGTTTTCAATTGGTAACTTTACATTAGAAAAATTTACCATTGGTTACAATTGATATACCTTTACGTTTTCCACTCTCTTGTTGCATTTATTGTTTCTATGCCCCCATATCTTTTTGTTAATGACAAAGGGGGAGAGAAATAAACAAGATGTGCTTATTAAATGCTGAGTGTTAAACAATAACTTGAATCATATAGACTTTATGTATGATCGTTCATGTATATGATTCAGGGGGAGCATTGGTGATTACCTTGGTTTGTATAGATTACATTTAATATATGTTGGTAATCATGCTCATGTTTATGATGTGTATCACCTACATGATTTGTTTTGTGTATGCACATTATTTCTGGTCATTCATGCGATATGTACACAACCTCATGTGATACACACACTATTAACTGCTTAATGATGCTATTGATTATTGATATTAGCTTGATTGGCATCATTGCAGGGGGAGTAAGTATATTTAATGCACAATTATTTGTTTTGTTTATATTTGGTTTGTCATCATCAAAAAGGGGGAGAATGTTGAGTATTGGACTCTCCACCTTGATTTTGATGATGATCAAACACAAATCATTGTGACTAACTCTTGTGATTACAGTTAGCTAAAAAGTCACCAATTAGATTCAAGAAAATCAAAAGTGACTACACGTGTTGATTCAAGTGGAGAACTTGGTAGATCAACAAAAGTGAAGCATTGGCTTGAAGAACTCAAAGGCTACTTCAAACCTCAAGCCAATGGTATCAACAAATGAATGGAGATTCAATCCAAAGAGAAGAAAGGAATGGAAGAGTCAAAAGCTTCGAAGACTATGACGTTGAAGATATTCAAGTCATTCAACCAAAAGACTCAAGTCCATGAAGAATTATGGAGATCATCGCCAAAGTAATTTGTTCATCTCAAGCGACGTCCCAAGACTTCCTCAGAACGCGTGATCGTTGTGCCTGGAGCTTCGTTGAAGCTCAAGGAGTATTCATGAAGTCAAGGGATTCGGATTCTCCATGTTGAAGCTTTGAAGACGATTTGTCGTGTTTACTTTTATGTCTTCTAGCTTCGGTTTAGTAGAATGTTAAGCCTTGAGTAGTACTTGCCTAGAAATCTTCATAACTTTCATATCTTATCTCTAGGATTGCCTTAGAAGCCATTAGAAACTTTCCCGTAGCTTATCGCTTCATTTCTTGGCTTCATATGCATCTTAGTTGGTTCAAGTAGAAGAACCACCCGACTAGATGACGATCTAATCGGTTGGAAATCCTTCTTGAACCGACTAGATATCCTAGCTCAACTCAGCCCATTCACTGTTGGTCAATTAGTCGGTCCGAGAAGGTTCACCGACCGACTAGATGACGATTTAGCCGGTTGGAAATCCTACTCAGACCGACTAGTTATCCTAATCAATTGAAGACAATTTGTTGACCAATTAGTCGGTCCAAGAAGGCTCACCGACCGACTAAATGACGATCTAGTCGGTTGGTGTTTCTTCTCAGACCGACTAGTTTTCCTTGTTAATTCAGCCTTTGCACTGTTGACCAGTTAGTTGGTTCAAGAAGGATGGTTAATGCATTAATTGACAATCTAGTCGGTTGATGATCCTTCTTAGACCGACTAGTTTCAAATCTAGTCGGTCCAAGAAGGTTCACTGACCGACTAGTTGTCAATCTAGTCGGTTGATGATCCTTCTTAGACCGACTAGTTCTTACCCAGATTTTCACCATCTTCTCTGTTAACCATCTAGTCGGTCCAAGAAGGTTCACTGACCGACTAGTTGTCAATCTAGTCGGTTGATGATCCTTCTTAGACCGATTAAGCAGCTTCAGAAATAGATCCGTTGTGCATTTAATGCCACGATTTTTGTGACCGTTTTGTCTCTTCCCTATATAAGTTTGAGTGCTTCTAACCATGGATCCAAGGCTGAAATTAGAGACATTTTCACACCTTTGAGAAGAGCCATTCATTCTCATTTCTAAGCTCTCTCATCTCACAAGAATCTCTCTCTTACTCTTTGAGCACTAATTTCTCAAGAGAGATTCTCATTCCTTGTGAGCTTCTCAAGCTAATAGCTTGAATCCAAGTCACCATCTACTCCCTAGCCATCTATTGCTTCTCATCTTGGTGGAGCTAGGGTTTGGTGATCTCATCTTCCTCAAAATCCATTCTTGCCCTAAATTGGTAAGTACTTCTCAAGGCATAGGATTTTGTGGTAAGAAGTTTTACATTTCATTATTTATACTTCTTAATTGTTGTATTCTCACGGTGGTGAGAGGATTGGCTTGATCCCAAGTTGTGGGAGTCAAGATTTCGTTTTGCTCTCGGTTTGTGAGAGTGTGCTTAGTCCCAAGTTGTGGGATTAAGGTACTTTGCGTGTTCCCGGGTTGTGGGATACACGGACATCGATTGTAGGTCGATTGCACTTGTGGGGTTTCCGCAAGTGGGCTAAAGGAAATCTCTAGCGGTTTGCTAGAGTATCCGGAGGGGATCCGGGTGTTGCTGGAGTAGGGCACCGGTAACAAGTCGGGAAGACTTGGGTGGCACCGAACCAGGGTAGATTGCTTGTTTGCATTGCATTCTTACTTGGGTTGTTGTTCATTTAGTACATTCCGCATTTGTTGGTTAAGTAGGGTTTTATTTGGCGTAAATTCCTTATAATTCTATAAAACACTATTCACCCCCCTCTAGTGTTTGTTCCTCATAGCACAGGGTCACTACACCCAGTGTCCACGTACTCCCCGTCAAACACAAGCTCGGGCTCGACGTCAGCAAACACCTCGTCCTCAACGAGGTACTCAGGCTCAGGATCTAACATGTGTCACCCAAAAGAGTAAAGGGGCACATGTCAGCAAGTCTAAAAGACTTGTGCAAGGAAACTGAAGGTAAGGTAAACTAGCAACCTAGCAATTATAGTATGCATGACATGGCAATTATAACATGGGTGTACAAACAAGACATGGCAAGACAAATTGTACAAGAGAACAATTATCGGGACAAGACAAGACAAGAGTAGCCAAGCTACTAACAATCTCAATCAATTCACTATTCACGTTGTTTTGTAAATGTTTACGCCTTACAGCTGAATGGTTTCATATTCACGCTGATTGGCCGCTTAACACTACCCCAAACCCAGAGTTTACGCCTTACCACTGCAGTTGCTGATCGGGCAGACTCCCAGTTGATTGGCCGCTTAACTCTTACCCCCAATACCCACACATAATGGAGCCAGGGTCCCCGCACATGAGCTCAGCAAGTGAGCCAGGGTTGCCCCGCACATGAGCTCGCATTCTTAAACATTTGGCGTAGGGGTGCACCTAGCCGGAAACAAGCAATTCGGGCATTGGCTATCAACCAACACATGGCCCGCTTCTGGAACACGAGCCAGGAACACAAGCATTTGTAGCGAAGCTACGCAATCACAGAAGCACTTAAAGTGTGCAATGACATGACAATTAATTCGCGTACCGTTAATGGAAAGTAAACATGACATGGTAATTGTGCAACATGATATATGTCGGAACTAGCTTCGTTGTCAAGCTAGTTCCCCAAATTGCGCCTAGGCGAGTATCATTTCGTCGCCTAGTCTCTTTTACGCCTACAACAAGCAAATGGCCTAAAACATGGCCTAAACCCTAGGTGGCAAGTTTCACTTGCCTGGCACCGGGAATGATGATCACGAAGGTTCGTCTCGCGGATGCTAATCTACAGGGGAAATCGCTGTTATGGGGAAACAATCATCAAACAACATGAAATTTCATTAGGGTTTCATAAAAATACAAATAGGATATAAAAACGTCAAGAGATCGATTTCTTACCGAGAGGAAGCGGAAGAAACACTCCGGAGAACCCTAGGACCAGATCTGGAAACAAATGGAGAAGTTTGGAGAATTAGGGTTTTTGGGGGATTTTGGGGATTTGATGAGATTTTGGGGAAGATGAGATGTAGATAGAGTTGATGGAGGTTTTAGATGATGAATCTAGGGCTTGGGATGAAGGAATAGGGCTTGGAGGAAGATGGGGGCTCAATGGGGGAGATTTTAGGGTTTTGGGTCGAGTGGAGGAAGAAGAAAACGTTTGGGAGGGGTATAAATAGGTTGGGCTGGCGGCTGCCCAGAAATTAGGGTTTTAACATAGATTAGTCGGTCAAAGAGCAACCACTGGCCGACTAGTTTGGCAACTAGTCGGTCGGTCGACCCACGCAGACCGACTAAGTGTAAACAGTAACTTCTGAACGAAAATAGGATTTAGATTTAGTCGGTCCATGAACAAATACTGACCGACTAGTTTAACATCTAGTCGGTCGATGAACGTTCTTAGACCGACTAAGAGTAAACAGTAACTGATACTAAAATTAGATGATGTGTTAGTCGGTTAAAGAAGCATTGCCGACCGACTAGTTTGCAATCTAGTCGGTCAACCAACGTTCTTAGACCGACTAACGATAAACAGTAACTCCTGAATAATTTAGAAAGCCAACTAGTCGGTCCAAGAAGGATTGCCGACCGACTGGATCGTCATCTAGTCGGTCGGTGCCCCTTCTTACACCGGCTAATAAGCACCAAAAGTACCGATACGGAGCGCGCGGCCCCGGGATCGATTCCTAAGACTCCTAGGCTTGATCTAATAGTAAGATACGACCGTTATGAAGTCCGTCACGAATGACATACTTCGAAATCGACAATCCTAAGGAAGAAACGAGAAAATACGACGAATCGATCGAAAATGAAAGCTACGGAGACGAAAACCACACATGAGGAGAAAATCCACCAAAACATATATTATATTATAATAAATCCAGATACATGAAAAGCAGTCGTTACATCCTCCCCAACTTAAGAAAAATTCCGTCCTCGGAATTTCCGAATACTCACGAGTCCGGAAACAAAAGTGGGAAACGCTCTCGCATCTCGTCCTCATTCTCCCAAGTAGACTCTCCAGGTGAGCCGTGTCGCCACATCACCCTCACAAGATTGACAATCTTGTTCCGAAATGATTTCTGACGCCTGTCCAGAATCTGCACTGGATGCTGGTCATACGTCATATCGGGGCGAACGGTAATCTCCGAAAAATCCACAGCATGAGATGGATCGCTAATGTATCGACGAAGCTGCGACACATGGAAAACATTGTGAACTCCTTCCAAAGATGGCGGCAAGGCCAAGCGATAAGCTACCTCGCCAATCCTCTCCAAAATGTCAAACAGTCCAATGTATCGCGGGCTCAACTTCCCACGCTTCCCAAAACGAATCACACCGCGATTCGGGGAAATCTTCAAGAACACATGGTCGCCCGGCTGAAACTCCAAAGGACGACGTTTAGCATCCGCCCAATGCTTAAAACGGTCCTGAGCAATTCTCAACCTCTCCCGAATATTCCTGACGATATCCACGGCCTCCACGATCATCTCAGGTCCCAACAACTCCCGATCACCAACGTCATCCCAACTCAATGGCGATCGACATTTCCTCCCATAAAGAGCGGCGAAAGGTGCCATGCCAATACTCGCCTGGAAGCTGTTGTTGTAAGAGAACTCCACCAAATGCAGATGGTCCTCCCACGAACCCTTGAAATCCAACATGCACGCCCTCAGCATGTCCTCCAAAATCTGAATCGTCCTCTCGGACTGGCCATCCGTCTGCGGATGGTACGCCGTGCTGAAACTCAGACGCATACCCAAGCTCTTCTGCAAATTCTGCCAGAACTGAGATGTGAACCTCGTGTCTCTGTCCGACACGATACTCACGGGGACTCCATGAAGTCGCACGACTTCCTGCACGATTCACGTTACATCACTATCCAAACTAGGAAAAGGAAATAAAACGGAGAGTAAAAGAATTTTACCTCCATGTATCTCCTTGCTAGCGCCTCAGTGGACTGTCCCACTCGGAACGAAATAAAGTGCACAGATTTGGTCAATCGATCTACGATCACCCAAATCGCGTCATTCTGCTTCAGACTCCGAGGTAAGTCCAGTCACGAAATCCATAGTGATGTGTTGCCACTTCCACTCCGGAATCGGAAGCGGTTGTAGCAACCCGGCCGTACGCTGATGCTCCGCCTTCACTTGCTGGCAAACCAAGCACTTGGCTACACTCTGAGCCACACTCCTCTTCATACCATGCCACCAATAATTCAGACGAAGATCCTGGTACATCTTGGTGCCACCAGGATGCACAGAATACGGCGAACTGTGTGCCTCCACCATCAATTCCTCTCTGATATCCCCAGCTGGCACACACAACCTGGCTCCAAACCTCAGCGAGCCATCCTCATGAATCAAAAAGTCAGTCCGCAGACCGGCTTCCACCTGCTCCCGAATCTTCACCAGCTTCGGATCCTCAGCCTGGCCAGCCTTAATCCGATCCACGATTGTCGACTGTACCTGCATGTACATCAACGACGAAGCCTCCCCAGGAAGAACAATCTCCACACCAGACCCGCAAAAATCCTGCTGCAATCTCCACTGCGAAGTCAAAATCATCACCGCTGGAAGCCTACTCAAAGCATCAGGGACCACATTCACCTTGCCAGGGTGAAACTGCAAATCAATATCATAATCCGCCATAAGCTCCAACCATCGACGCTGTCGCATGTTGAGCTCCTTCTGAGTGAAAATGTACTTCAAGCTTTTGTGATCGGTGAAAATCTTCACTTTCTCACTCAGCAGGAAGTGCCTCCAAATCTTAAGAGCAAACACAACGGCAGCCAACTCCAAATCAAGCGTCGGGTAATTCTTCTCATGAACCTAAAGCTGACGAGATGCATACGCCACAACATGTCCGTGCTGATGCAACACACAACCGAGACCCTTGCCAGAAGCATCGCAAAAGATCTCAAATCCACCGCTGTGATCAGGCACAACAAGAATAGGGGCAGTCGTCAACCTCTCCTTCAGGACACCAAAAGCACTCTCGCAATCACCCGACCAAACAAAAGCAACATCCTTCCGCGTCAACCTGGTCATCGGCTCAGCAATACGGGAAAAGTCCTTAATGAATCGCCGATAATAACCAGCAAGTCCAAGGAAACTCCGAATCTCAGACGCAGACGACGGAACAGGCCACTCTCTGATGGCCCTAATCTTCTCGGGATCTACTGAAATACCATCTCCAGTCACCACATGCCCGAGAAAAGCAACTCTATCCAGCCAGAACTCGCACTTCGAAAACTTAGCATACAAACGATGCTTCCTCAAGATCTCCAACACCGTCCTTAAGTGCGAGGCATGATCTTCCTCCGACTTCGAATAGATCAGAATGTCGTCAATAAAGATAACGACAAACTTATCCAAAAAGTCGTAGAAAATCAGGTTCATCAGATTCATGAAAACTGCGGGCGCGTTAGTTACGTCGAAAGGCATAACCACAAACTCATAGTGTCCATACTTCGTCCTGAACGCTGTCTTCGGAACATCATCCTTCTTCACCTTCAACTGATGGTAACCACTCCTCAAATCCAACTTAGAAAACACCCTCGAACCTCCAAGCTGATCAAAAATATCATCGATGCGAGGCAACGGGTATTTATTCTTAATGGTCACCGCATTCAACTCCCGATAGTCCACGCACATGCGACGCGAACCATCCTTCTTCTTCACCAGCAACACCGGTGCTCCCCACGGAGACACGCTAGGATTTATATAACCCTTCTGCAAAAGCTCATCCAACTGCTTCCGCAACTCTTCCAATTCTGCAGGTGCCATACGATACGGCGCCTTCGAAATCGGCTGCGCACCTGGAACAAGATCGATAGAAAATTCTAGGGCTCGATCAGGCGGCAAACCAGACATCTCCTCGGGGAAGACGTCGCCAAAATCTCGCACCACAGCTGGCCACTCCAGCTCCATCTGCATAGCCACAACCTCCACCGGCCTGGCCCGAAATCTGACAGGACCAAGCGAACTGCTACCACGACTGAACTCAAATACTGGATGTCCAGGAATCTCGAACACCACCTTCTTCCTTCGACAGTCGATCGTAGCATAGAAGCTCGCAAGCCAGTCCATCCCAAGAACTGCATCATAGTTGATGATGTCGTGGACAATGAAATCAGCGAAAAGCTCATGTCCACAGACCACCAACGAGCAAGAATTGCAACCACGATGCACCGAGACCACGCCATTCCCTGTAATGATATTCTAACTCTTGGGAAGAGGGGACGTCGACAAGGAATGCCTCTCCACGAAGCTCCGAGAAATAATACACATCGATGCACCAGAGTCAAAGAGGACTCGTGCAGGAAATGTGCACACCAAAATCACACCTAACAAGCAATTAACAATCAAACCCTAGTCTAGCAAACAATCATGTTCAAGCAAACAACACAATCTAAAAACCAGCTAGGAAAGTAACAGCTAGATTGAGGATTACCTGCGATAACCTCATCCACAGCCTCGCTCTCCGCAGCGGTCATCAGAAAAGCCTGCCTCCTCGGCGGAACAGCCTGCCGAAAAGCCTGCCCCTACGGAACAAGAGCTGCTCCACGTCCAGCAGGAACAGACGCTCGCTGCTGCAACGGCTGTGCTGCAACAGGTGCCCTCCGCAGCTGATTCGCGTGCCGACAATCCTTCGCGGCATGGGAAGCATCACCACAAACCAGACACTGGCCAAAAAACTTCCGACACTGATCCTTGATGTGGCCAGGCTTGCCGCAGAAATGGCAAGTCTTCAGAATAGGCCCTCCTGGCCTCTTAAACTGAGCAGACTGATTAGGCCTGAATCCAGGTCTAACCACAGCTCTCGCCTGTTCCACAGGCCTCTTCCCAGCACCAACAATAGACCCCCTCCTCTGGTTCACGAGCAGCTCCTGCCTCTTGGCTGCTACTAGAACCTTCTGATAAGACTCCCGGTCAGAAGAGGTCACAAAACTCTGGAGCTCCGAAGCAAGTCCCTGCAAGAACCTTTGAGCTCTCTCCTCAGCGTCCTGCACCATCTTTGGTGCAAACCGACTCAGCCTCATGAACTCTTGGTGATATAGGTCCACCGACGAGCTCCCTTGCTTCAAATCGATAAAACGCTGCAGCATCTCTTCCCTGGCAGCTTTCGGGAAGAACTCACCCTCAAATCTGGCCTTGAAGGTAGCCCAAGCTATCGGCTCCACCAGCATCTTCTCTTCTGCATCCCACCAATTCCGAGCATTATCCTTGAGTTGTCTCTTCGCCAAATCAACCCATCCAGCCGGGGTGATCTTGGCCATCTTCAGATTGTCCTCGATGTTCCGAATCCACTCATCGGCAGCCAGAGGACCCTCAGACCCATCAAAATATGCGGGACCCAGCCCCCGAAATTGCTTCGCTCCTGGCTCAGAGCGAGGGGCATCCGGAAGAGCCCGGGCAGCTCGAGCAAGTGGAGCATTCTGGACTTGCAGGAGCACGCCCTGCTGCACTTGCATCATCTGGAGCATCATCCGCATCATCTCCCCGTTGGTGGGTTCCCGCTCAGGCTCCTCATCATGAGGGATCGCACCACTACCCCCACCACGGGTGAAACGTCTTCCTGCCATCTAGTGACACAGAAAACGAATCAGATTAGACTCATAGCTTATGACATCAGACGTCAAACTTAGTTTATTGGACATTCTAATATTATTATCGCTCTTCCGATAATCGCAGTTACAGAAGGACCTGCATGGGCCACCAACAAAACCTATCACGACTCGCTTCCCTAAAATGGAGGCGAGACGTGAAAAGGTCCGCACGAGAGTGGAGCTGCGAAGCCCCAAACCCGATAAGCGTCAATAAAACATAAGCAGGTCCCTGTAACCACAACGGAACAACAATAATAACACAAGGAGAGACTGAAATAAAATCTCACATCTCATAAATTGTCCAACATGAAAATAAGTCCAACATCCAGAAAAGCCACCAGGCTAAAAGAAAGAGTCTAAAGGCCCAGAACAAGGCCAACAAAAGCAACGACATAACATAGTATAGGTGCTACGCACCGATAACAAAACAACTGTCAAAACAAAAGTAAAACACGACGAAGACACTAGGACCGGTCCCCAGTGTCCACGTACTCCCCGTCAAACACAAGCTCGGGCTCGGCGTCAGCAAACACCTCGTCCTCAACGAGGTACTCAGGCTCAGGATCTAACATGTGTCACCCAAAAGAGTAAAGGGGCACATGTCAGCAAGTCTAAAAGACTTGGGCAAGGAAACTGAAGGTAAGGTAAACTAGCAACCTAGCAATTATAGTATGCATGACATGGAAATTATAACATGAGTGTACAAACAAGACATGGCAAGACAAATTGTACAAGAGAACAATTATCGGGACAAGACAAGACAAGAGTAACCAAGCTACTAACAATCTCAATCAATTCACTATTCACGTTGTTTTGTAGATGTTTACGCCTTACAGCTGAATGGTTTCATATTCACGCTGATTGGCCGCTTAACACTACCCCAAACCCAGAGTTTACGCCTTACCACTGCAGTTGCTGATCGGGTAGACTCCCAGTTGATTGGCCGCTTAACTCTTACCCCCAATACCCACACGTAATGGAGCCAGGGTCCCCGCACATGAGCTCAGCAAGTGAGCCGGGGTTGCCCCGCACATGAGCTCGCATTCTTAAACATTTGGCGTAGGGGTGCTGTTGGATATGGAAGACGTTTGTACACCCTTGTGGGGGATGTACGAGGGAATACGGACCTCGAACGTCGCGCACACGAAGTCGTGTGCAAAGGGAATCTGTTCCCTTGCGGAGAGGATCTCTGTATGAGTGGGAAAGTCGCATTATATATGCATAAATGCATGCGACATATGGCTAATAAAGGGGGAATATCTTAAGCTTATGTTGTACCATGCATATGGTACAACTTAAGCTTATAATGTGCCATGCATCATGGTACACCTTAATTAAGTTGTTCCAAAGGAACAACTTACCCTAAAATAACTACCTTGGGGGCTATAAATAAGACCCAAGGGTAGCCATTTTCCTTACACCATTTGCATGAAATTCATGCATGCATCTTCTTCATAGCGAAGCTCTGCAGAAATATTTCCTCTCCCTCCATCCAAGTTCTTAATCTAAAATAGAGATTTAGATTGTGGATTAGTAGCCTTACTCCGTTCGTGAGAAGACTCGATCCGTCGTGGCGAATCCGAAGGCAAAGTTCCGAGACTACCGCTCCGCATACGCTAGCGTAAGTCTCCACTTTAATTATCGATCCTAACTCTATTTTGGCAGGATCCAACATTGGTATCAGAGCCATATGGGTTCGCCCCGGTCAATCCACCGCCCCGTCGAAACTACGAACGAGTCGTTGTCTTTTTCACGAATGGGTCTCCTACTATTACGGATATAGTAGGAACGCTTCGTGACGGAGAGAACGCAGCGGTTGTTCTTTTCACGTTAGGGTCTCCTATCATTACGGATATGGTAGGAACTCTCCGTGACGGGAAGAACCGACCGTTCACGTAGTACGTTATTCATTTTTGGCACACGGCCATTAGGAAATAACTAATTTCTCGACGAACGGGTGCTTCATCGACGAACGGGTGATTCATCGAGGAAGATGATGGAAGTTATTTTCATCGGGTAAGAGGAAAATTTGGTGCATGTGCACCATGGCCAAATGGGCTATGAAGGCCATAAACCCCCTCTCCCCATGCGGAGGGGGTTGGCTATGGCCAATAACCACCGGCGACCACCCCATCAAGGGGAGGAAAGAGTGCGGCAACCCCATTTAAAGGGGGTGGCCGGCCATGGCCAAAGGGGCCATGGCCGGCCAACGCCGAATGGCCTTGACCATGGCCGGCCATGGCCAAGCCATGGCCGGCCATGGCCAGGCCGGCAGTGGCCGGCAGTGGCCGGCCTTGGCCAAGCCCTGCCGGCCAGGCCGGCCCTGGCAGTGGCCAGGGCCGGCCCTGGCAGTGGCCAGGGCCGCTGCCCTGGCCTCAGGCCAGGGCCTGGCCGAGGCCAGGGCAGGAGCCCTGGCCCCGGCCAGCGGCCTGCCGGCCCTGGCAGAGGCCAGGGCCGGCGCCCTGGCCTCAGGCCAGGGCCTGGCCGAGGCCAGGGCAGGAGCCCTGGCCCCGTCCAGCGGCCAGGCCGCCCTGGCAGAGGCCAGGGCAGCACCCTGGCCTCAGGCCAGGGCCTGGCCGAGGCCAGGGCAGGAGCCCTGGCCCCGGCTAGTGGCCTGGCCGGCCGGCCCTGGCAGAGGCCAGGGCCTGGCCGGCCCTGGCCGAGGGGGCCATGGCCCTCTGGCCGGCCAGGGCAGAGGCCCTGGCCGGGAAGAAGTTGCTTTCGAAAATTGGTCGACCAATTTTGTGTTTTTGGTCGACCAATCTGGCAGAAGGTCTGAATCGACTACAAACTTGCCAACTGACCCATACGGGGTGACAAAAGGCATTGGCCAAACTCGAATGTGTCGATTAGCCCATACGGGGCTAACCACAGTGCCGACTAGTTCATACGGGACTAACGTTTTAATGAAGTTTTTTTGGGCTCTACTCCTTGAAGATTAGCCATAGTGCTCTACTTCATGCGAGATTAGCCATGTCATTGTGCTCTACTCTACGGAGATTAGCCAATGTACTTGTGACGTTGTGTTCTACTCTACGGAGATTAGCCAACGTGCTTTCAAATTTTTGGAAAAAGATGTTTTTTCAAATAGGTTATGTCCCGTCCTTAAATCGGGACAGCCCAATTTAGAATTCCAAGTCCTACCACGATCCGGCCATGGTTATTTAACCCATGGGTGTGTAGAACAGGTCTCGTGGCTTGGCAATTGTTGCGTTAAAATTCTTTGCGCTAATTCTCACCTATTCTATTTTGAAAGATATGTTTTTCAAAGTAATTTTCCGCTGCTAATACCATACGGGTATTATTTCTGATTTCTTTTTACTTAAGATAAGTAAGAGGGATATTTTGAAAGTTACTTCTAGATGGTAGTTGGGAACGTAGTGAACTTCTCGATTCTAGAGTAACATTTCAACGCATCCAAGGAACTTATCAAGTGTTTAAAGAATCGAAACTTTATGCATTGAATTTTGATCGTGTTTTTCCATTTTCTTTGCAGTTTTTTTGAATCGAATATGTCTACCGCTTCTAAGAATATTGTCGCAGAGCTTAACAAAGGTGAAAAGCTCAACGGCGACAATTATAAACTTTGGTCAATTAAAATCCAATATGTTTTGGAGGAGCAAGATGTGCTCGAAACACTCCAAAACATAATGGTAGAACCTGAGTTGGGCAATACGGCCCAACACAAGAGGGACCGGGAAGCTTATGACACTTGGACTCGAAAGAACAAAATAGCACGTATTACGTTACTGTCCGCAATGGACAATGACATAATGCGTCTATTTCGGGAATTCGACCTAGCCAAAGACATATGGTCTGAGCTAGAGATAAAGTTTGGTGGAACTTCGGTTACCAAACTCCGCTCCTTGAATATTCAATTTGATTCGTACAAGATGCGGCGAGATCATTCTATGAAAAAGCATCTCCGCCACATGGCGAATCTAATATCTGAATTAAAGGATGCGGGTGTTACGCTGTCTGACGAACAGCAGATCCAAGCAGTCATTCGTTCACTCCCAGATAGCTGGGATAACATGAAAATGCACCTCACTCATAATGAGTGCATTAAAACTTTAAGCGATGTTTCGAAACACCTCGAACTCGAGGAAGAGCGGATTCAAGCCGCAAAACCAAGTGCAGAAGTGCACGTGGCCGCTAGTTCCTCACATGGAGGAAATAAGCGGAAACGCTTAAGGTTTGTGAACGAACGAAAGCAAGAACCGGAAACCTCAAAGAAGACTAAGAACAAAAAGTGGCAAAAGAATGTGCACTCAAAGAAGAAAAACTTGAAGAAGATCAAGTGCTTTAAGTGCAACAAGTACGGTCACTTCGCCCGTAAGTGTACGGATGGAAGTGATAAGGTAACTTGTAGGGCTAGTTACATATGTGTTTCTAGTTCCATGTTTCTTGCTGAATCTAACTATTTTTGGTTGATTGATTCAGGGGCCACAGACCACGTTGCGAAGGACAGAAGGTTCTTTGTAGAGTATCGAAGGATAACTCAAGGAACAAAGTGGATATACGTCGGCAACAACACTCGTGTTGAAGTCAAAGGCGTCGGAACATGTAAGCTAGTTCTCGACAACGGCCGGACATTATTATTGCACGACGTCCTCTTTACTCCAGATATTAGAAGAAATATCGTATCCGTGGTCATGTTAATGTCTTTAGATTATGAGTGGAGGTTCTATAAACAATCTGTTGACCTTGTTTGTAATAATTCTTTAATTGGTTCTGGTAATGTTTGTAATGGATTAATTGTATTAAACACAATGTATGATGATTCTTCTTCCATTAATGAAAGTTTTCATTTGACAAATGCTTCTAACTCTAATTCTGAGATCATTTGTTGGCATGCAAGACTTGGTCATATTGGACCAACTAGAATGGATAGACTTGCCAAAAGTGGCTTGCTATCTAATGTTTCAAAAGTTGAAATGTCGACTTGCGAACATTGTCTTGTAGGGAAAACTTGTCGCAAGCCGTTTGGAACTGGCACAAGGGCCGAAGTTCCATTACAGCTTATCCATTCGGACATTTGCGGTCCAATGAATGTTAAGACAAGACGCGGGAAGTCCTATTTCATCACATTCATTGATGACTTCACCCGTTTCGGACATATCTATTTGATATCCCACAAAAGTGAAGCTTTGGCGTGCTTTAAAAACTATATGAGTTTAGTGGAGAATCAATTAGATCGCAAGATTAAGGTTTTGCGAACCGATAGGGGCGGTGAATATCAATCAATAAGTTTTAAGGAACTTTGTGATGAAAAAGGCATAGTTCATCAAATAACTATGCCTTATACTCCGCAACAAAACGGTGTTGCGGAAAGAAGAAATATGACATTGATGGAAATGGTCCGATCAATGATGTCTAATGCAAATTTGCCTATCACCTTTTGGGGTGACGCATTATTAACGGCAGCATTCATCTTAAACCGTGTACCCTCGAAGTCGGTAAGTTCTACTCCTTATGAGTTGTGGAACAATAGAACTCCAGACTTAAACATTCTAAAACCTTGGGGTTGTGCCTCTTACGCACATTTACCATCTCACAAATATGGCAAACTTGGGCCACGTGGGAGGAAGTGTATCTTCATCTGATACGCTGAAAACTCCAAAGGATATGTTTTCGTCGGTCAAGAGGACAATGGGGGTCTTATAGAATTCGAATCGAGGGATGTTGTCTTCTTGGAAAATGAGTTTCCAAGACAGGGTGAGATAAGTCAAGACTTATCCTTGTTTGAGACTTGGGATCAAGATAGATCGGAACGTTCGAATGGGAGAATTCTTGGTGAAGAAGAAAATACGTTTCAAACTTCACCAATGGATGATACGAACGATACCAATCCTATTCCGAGTGGGAGTGATATTATTCCAAGTGGGAGTGATGTCATTCCAAGTGGGAGTGATCAAACTCAAACAAGACGTAGTAATCGAACGAGGCTAACACCTCTGAGATTTGAGGATGAATTTCCTCAAACATTCATGACATTACTACAAGATGATGACGAACCTGCAAATTTCAAACAGGCCGTCACATGCCCTGCTAAACATAAATGGATAGCGGCAATGGAAGAAGAACTTCAATCCATGAAAACAACCCAAGTCTGGGACTTGGTTGATTTACCTAAGGGACGTAGAGCCATTGGGAACAAGTGGGTTCTCAAAATCAAGCATAAGGCTGATGGCTCCATCGAGAAATATAAAGCTCGCCTTGTTGCGAAAGGTTTCACGCAACAGGAAGGAATAGACTACGAAGAGACTTTCTCTCCTGTCGTGCGTTTTACCTCGATTCGCTTAATTCTGGCAATGGTGGCTTGTTTGGACCTCGAATTACATCAGATGAATGTAAAGACTGCCTTTCTTAACGGAGAACTAGATGAGGAGATCTACATGGAACAACCAAACGGGTTCGTACAAGAAGAAAACAAACATAAGGTTTGTAAACTTCGTAAATCCATATATGGTCTTAAACAATCCTCAAGGCAGTGGTATATGCGCTTTCAAGAAGTTGTTTTGTCGTATGGATTCTCCATGCTCGACGAAGACAACTGCGTATATATTAAGAGGATTAAAAACAAGTATGTAATTATGTCTCTTTATGTAGATGACATACTTATAGCCGGAAATGATAAGCGTCTTGTCGTGGATATCAAAGCTTGGCTTTCATCCGTCTTTGAGATGAAAGACATGGATGAAGCTGCATATATCCTTGGGGTTAAGATCTCAAGGAATCGTTCCAAGAAACTTCTTTCTCTCTCTCAAGAGACATATATAAAGAAAGTTTTGGAACGGTTTAATATGCAGGATTGCAAGCCAATTGATACTCCAATAAGCAAAGACGAGGGTCTATGTTTGGAGATGTGTCCCAAAGATCCAAAAGAAAAGAAAGCTATGGAAAAAGTTCCATACTCCAGTGCTGTCGGGAGTCTGATGTACGCCATGATGTGTACCAGACCGGACATTTGCTATGCTGTTGGTATGGTAAGCCGTTACCAATCCAACCCAGGACAAGCACACTGGAAAGCGGTGAAGAGGATATTAAGATACCTCAAAGGGACTGCGGACTATGCGTTATGCTATCAAGGCAATACCTTGAGACTCGAAGGCTATACCGATGCTGATTGGGCGGGTGATCTCGACGAGCGTAGATCTACCTCAGGCTTTGTTTACTTGCTCGGGAATGGTGCAATATCCTGGAGCAGCAAGAAGCAAACCTGCATCGCCTTATCAACCATGGAAGCCGAATTCGTAGCATTCAGCATGGCGGTCCAAGAAGCTGTTTGGCTTAGGAAATTCTTAGACAGGCTGACGAATGCCTCTGACTCGAGCACTGTTCCTATATACAGTGATAGTCAAGCTTCGATTGCCTATGTCAAAGATCCTAAATTTCATTGTAAGACCAAGCACATTGATATTCGATTCAAGTTTGCGAAGGATTATGACAAACGGAAGGAAGTAGACATAGGATACATATCCACGCATGAGATGATAGCGGATCCTCTTACTAAGGCGATCCCCAGAGATGTGTTTTTCAAACACTTATCATCTATGGGAATGCGTAGGTGCTGAGCTGTATCATGTAATATTTCCCATGTCTATAGAAGATCAAAGTTTAATAAAAGAAAGAAGTTCTTTTATATATTGCATACAAGTTTCTTACAAATGATTTTAAACATTTGTGTTTTAGTCTCAGCTATTTTATTGTGTGTATGTCGGACAGATTAAGGTTGGCTCTCTCACATGAGCAACCGCCTTATCTTATCAGATGGATAAGATAGAGATGAGACTAGTTTAAAGTCAAAATCATTAGACAAATGATTTAGAGTCATGACTTAAACAAGATAGTCGAATAAAAGATCTGCATCATACGGATGCTTACAAAAGATCTGAGATCTGTATCACAAGGATATAAAGATCTCATTGGATTTTTTAAATCCTATCTGTCTTATGCAGGATGAGAGTCCGTGAATATTTCACGAGTAGTAAGGGGACTCAAAAAGATAGGCACTGTGGTGTCTGATCTTTCATCCGTACAACATCATTAAGACATACTCTCCCTGGGAAAGGAGTGATGTTGTAATACGTGTTCATACCACGTATGCATTTCGACCACTGAGTTAGTAGCAATAGTGTTTGCTATTATGTGAGACTCAAAGGCCATACGGGTCTTAACTCTTACCCTCAAGGACTCCAATTGGTTCCTTTAGATTTGACGAGATGATCGCTATCTTAGCGTGTTACTAATGGGCTATGGTAATTCGGCTCGGCGGGGCACGTTAGAAAAGCGAATCAAGTCAAGATCAGAAGGTTCGCAAGAAGAGGAAGATTGATTTCATATTCGCATTTGGACTTTAGTGATTCAAAGCTGGCCAGCCAATTGTAATCCAGATGGGATTCAATTGTTGAATATAAAGTACAAGAAAATGTGAAGAAATAATCTAGGGTAAAGCATGCGTTGAACTACTCAACTTTGCACCTTCGAGGTCGTTGTGTATCTCTAACAAGTGCACAACAACAGACTCTACGCGCATGACGGTCGCACGGTCTATTTCTCGGTATGATAGATGAAAGAACTAAGGGAAAGACGTTCTCTTACAATCCCCTCAAGTGTGAGTGGGAGATGTTGGATATGGAAGACGTTTGTACACCCTTGTGGGGGATGTACGAGGGAATACGGACCTCGAACGTCGTGCACACGAAGTCGTGTGCAAAGGGAATCTGTTCCCTTGCGGAGAGGATCTCTGTATGAGTGGGAAAGTCGCATTATATATGCATAAATGCATGCGACATATGGCTAATAAAGGGGGAATATCTTAAGCTTATGTTGTACCATGCATATGGTACAACTTAAGCTTATAATGTGCCATGCATCATGGTACACCTTAATTAAGTTGTTCCAAAGGAACAACTTACCCTAAAATAACTACCTTGGGGGCTATAAATAAGACCCAAGGGTAGCCATTTTCCTTACACCATTTGCATGAAATTCATGCATGCATCTTCTTCATAGCGAAGCTCTGCAGAAATATTTCCTCTCCCTCCATCCAAGTTCTTAATCTAAAATAGAGATTTAGATTGTGGATTAGTAGCCTTACTCCGTTCGTGAGAAGACTCGATCCGTCGTGGCGAATCCGAAGGAAAAGTTCCGAGACTACCGCTCCGCATACGCTAGCGTAAGTCTCCACTTTAATTATCGATCCTAACTCTATTTTGGCAGGATCCAACAGGTGCACCTAGCCCGAAACAAGCAATTCGGGCATTGGCTATCAACCAACACATGGTCCGCTTCTGGAACACGAGCCAGGAACACAAGCATTTGTAGCGAAGCTACGCAATCACAGAAGCACTTAAAGTGTGCAATGACATGACAATTAATTCGCGTACCGTTAATGGAAAGTAAACATGACATGGTAATTGTGCAACATGATATATGTCGGAACTAGCTTCGTTGTCAAGCTAGTTCCCCAAATTGCGCCTAGGCGAGTATCATTTCGTCGCCTAGTCTCTTTTACGCCTACAACAAGCAAATGGCCTAAAACATGGCCTAAACCCTAGGTGGCAAGTTTCACTTGCCTAGCACCGGGAATGACGATCACGAAGGTTCGTCTCGCGGATGCTAATCTACTGGGGAAATCGCTGTTATGGGAAAACAATCATCAAACAACATGAAATTTCATTAGGGTTTCATAAAAATACAAATAGGATATAAAAACGTCAAGAGATCGATTTCTTACCGAGAGGAAGCGGAAGAAACACTCCGGAGAACCCTAGGACCAGATCTGGAAACAAATGGAGAAGTTTGGAGAATTAGGGTTTTTGGGGGATTTTGGGGATTTGATGAGATTTTGGGGAAGATGAGAGGTAGATAGAGTTGATGGAGGGTTTAGATGATGAATCTAGGGCTTGGGATGAAGGAATAGGGCTTGGAGGAAGATGGGGGCTCAATGGGGGAGATTTTAGGGTTTTGGGTCGAGTGGAGGAAGAAGAAAACGTTTGGGAGGGGTATAAATAGGTTGGGCTGGCGGCTGCCCAGAAATTAGGGTTTTAACACAGATTAGTCGGTCAAAGAGCAACAACTGACCGACTAGTTTGGCAACTAGTCGGTCGGTCGACCCACGCAGACCGACTAAGTGTAAACAGTAACTTCTGAACGAAAATAGGATTTAGATTTAGTCGGTCCATGAACAAATACTGACCGACTATTTTAACATCTAGTCGGTCGATGAACGTTCTTAGACCGACTAAGAGTAAACAGTAACTGATACTAAAATTAGATGATGTGTTAGTCGGTTAAAGAAGCATTGCCGACCGACTAGTTTGCAACCTAGTCGGTCAACCAACGTTCTTAGACCGACTAACGATAAACAGTAACTCCTGAATAATTTAGAAAGCCAACTAGTCGGTCCAAGAAGGATTGCCGACCGACTGGATCGTCATCTAGTCGGTCGGTGCCCCTTCTTACACCGGCTAATAAGCACCAAAAGTACCGATACGGAGCGCGGGTCCCCGGGATCGATTCCTAAGACTCCTAGGCTTGATCTAATAGTAAGATACGACCGTTATGAAGTCCGTCACGAATGACATACTTCGAAATCGACAATCCTAAGGAAGAAACGAGAAAATACGACGAATCGATCGAAAATGAAAGCTACGGAGACGAAAACCACACATGAGGAGAAAATCCACCAAAACATATATTATATTATAATAAATCCAGATACATGAAAAGCAGTTGTTACAGACTAGGTAATTAACGGGGAGGTAAACACGTAATTAGTAAAAAAACAGATATAGTAACGATATATGGAAATTACGATTTTGCCCCTACTAGTAAACGTGTCCGAAAATTACGAAAACAGATCCACGGGATCGTATCGTTGCGAGGATCATGAATACGGAATCCGTTTTAGGGTTTGGGCTACGAAAATACTAGTTTTAGGCCAAAACGTTTAGGAAGCGGGTTTGCGGGTTCCCTATTGATTTGATTTCAGAAAATTACGAAATTAATATCGGAAGCCCTAAATGATCATTGAATGTTACTGTAAAAGTTTGAAATCGTTTTGATGATGTTTGTATAGAAAATAAATTCATTAAGCCAAAACGGTAATAATTGAAAATGAATTTTTTATCAGATTATTTAGAGGTATTTGATGAAATCCGATCTTTCTAAAATACTTCATAACTAGTCAGATATCTCAAAATATTTTTATAAGAAATTTTTGAAATCGTAAACTCCTGACAAACCATTATAAAATAGTTTAAAAATTGAAAAAATTGATCAAATACGTAAATAGTTTGTCTTGATGAAAACAAGCTGTTACACCAAGAAGACACATCCTCACACCCCACGAATCCATCTTATGGTAGCAAAGATGCATCACCTGGAGTTGAACAACTACGGCTTGACCTTCGCCAACAATCATAGTGTCAATCAAGGTACTCTATATTCTGTGAAATGATGAAGGGCTACAGATAATCCTTAATAAGATTTCGAACATAATAGACTTGATATAGTTGGAAAAAAACTAAGTCATTTAAGTTCATTGGTTAAGAGAATTTTGTTAAAAAAAACTAAGTCATTTAAGTTCATTGGATAAGATAATCGATCACTTGGCCAGACAAGCACAATCGGGAGAGTGATGTTTTCAATGGGTTGAATTACCAGGTCTATGTTCCTAATTACAAGAACCTTGCTCAATCTTACCTTTCAAAGTCAAACACCAACATGATCAATTGAACTTCAAATCCAATAAAATATTTTTGACCTTGGTAGTTCCAATTCCCTTGGGTTTACATCTACTAATTAATTGGATATCTACTAATTAATTGGATTAATTAGGTTTTGGTTCAAAATATGTGTCATAAACAAACACTTTGTAAACGAACTTTATTTTGCGAGCAACAAAAGAACAATCAATGTTATTTTACTTAGCAAGCAAGGAGATACAAATAAAATCACTAACTAATTACTTGGACCAAGGACAACGTCCTACACCGTTTACTAACGGCAGAGCAGTCGCAGGATCCCCGTAATTAGTTAGCCTATAATCATACTATCGCTAACATCAATAAGATCCTATCATGAAAATATTTTAAAAGAACTTTAAAACAAATTTAAAACTTCTTTTAAATTCATAGCATCATGATTAAACAATTTAATGTACTTTATCATATAACACATCAAGAATATTATTTTATTTAAAAATCAGATATTTAAAAACATTAAAACGCTGCGTGTTGCTGGATTAGTCGACTAATCCACAATCTGTAGATTACGCAAATTGCCTGTAGGTGGATTAGGCGACTAGCATTTACGGCCTAGTCGACTAGTCCACAATTAGTCAACTAGACTAGTTGACTAATTGTCGACTAATCATTATAACAGGTGATTTACACAAGCACAATTCTGACGATGAAAATCTGATTTTTAAAGTTCTAACATGTTTATATCCGCATAAAAACCTAGATAGCGGCATGTCTCTAATACCACTGAAAGATTATGATGCTAGTAAGTTAAAGTGTTTAGATGATCCAGTGAAAGACTGAAAATTCAAAATTTTCTAACTAGCAATTATACCAAGGACCTACTACTAATCTAGGAATTATATTGCTGGATAATAAAACCATAAATGTCGTACCTTTGCGTGTGTATACTCAAGCAAAACTCACGGATCATTAATCTATTTCAATGAAGACCAAAAGCTTCGTGTTGACCTCCTTCAAGCAACGCCTTAGATATCCTTTCTCTAACCAATGACTTAAATGAATCACGGGATGAAAAATGCCTCCATAATCCATGAGCCCCAAGAACTCGAACCGTCCTCCTTGCTTTGCTAGAGCGAAGAAGAAGGAGAATGAAAAACGCTGATTTGTCGAGAGAGAGATTGATCAATTCATGTATATCAAGAGGGCTGGGGTAGCCCCCTTTATATAGTGCTTGGAAAGAGTCGAATCTGATTTGAATTGAGTATTCGCATAAAACTCAACCTCATCCCTAAACACACAAAGAAGAATATGTGTCCTTAATGAGTTCTAATTGCATTAGAACTCTTGGATACGAATTATATATTGTTTAGAGTTGATTTCCAATCAAATCCCACATCAAATCCGTGTCTTGCCATGTCAGCATTAGTCAACTAGTCGACTAGTTACGGTAGCTAGTCGACTAATCAACTCTCTGTAAAACCTACAGTCTGCTAGCCAACTAGTGCCTAAGCACTAGTCGGTTAGTCCATGCTAACTTGTTGTCTTATCCTTATTTGATCACAACCCTTTGTGATCTTAGCCTTAGTATATCATATAAAATCATAGTTTCTTCCTTCGCTTTTCGTGAGGAGTTCATCATCAGTGTGTGAGACTCTAATAGCCTGATTCCTACTAAAGTAGTGACCATGATCACATCGTGTAAACGATTGGTAGCGGCCCTAGCTGAGCGTGTCGATCCCCGTTTCAGAACCGTCATTATTTGGTTTAGGAGGCTGGAATCTCTCCGAGATAATCTAGGCTACCGTGACAGATTCCATGCAGTCAGTTCCTTTTGTCATCACTATGTTGTCTAATGAACGGTATAGAGTCAAACTCCATTACACCTTAAACTCTTTGAGTCAAATCTCCTCTCATAGTTATTGGTTGGATGATAGTTATTAACTCTTTAACAAGTTCATCTCCTATCATGGCCAGTGATTTGTTGTGGATCCATTTACTCAACTGTGACACTAACCTCCCTTACTGGAGGAGATGAATTCCGGCATCATAGCAACTCCCTTCACATACTTCCAACTATACCCAACAGGTATCTACACATCAGCTGTAAAGCCAACATTCGATATCTACCAAAGTATGTGAACAGAGGAGCGGTAAAAAACTTGTGAGAAGTGAGAAGTGGGAAAAAAGAAAACCCTAGCGAGTAAAATGTAAAAATTGTTATGAATAGGCCCATGAGGCCCATTGGGTATCCGGCCCACCATTGAAAGCTATAAATAAGAGGGTAGAGGGGCTCTTAACCCCCTACACATATTTCCCTACTTTTCTCTTCATAACACGTTATCAGCACGATCACGCTCGTTGGAAAAGGCGATGGCGCGCGAGGAAGGAGATCCATCAACCGCGCAGTCTAAGAAGATCGTAATCTTCTCAACGGGGAGCGAAAAGGGCATCCTTCACCAACCGTCGTCTAGATTCCCTCGTCGAATCTAAAGGTAAATATCAAAACTTTTTAGATCTAAACTTGCGTTTCACGTAGATCTGCATATTTTAGGATCAAAAAGTTTAAAAACATGGTAAAAATCACATTTTTATTTAGATCCGCATGTCTAAAATCAATAAAACAGTTTTTAATAGATCTAAATGCTTGAAAATTTTGTTTTTTACCCCCCAACCTTGATCCATACACCGCACGCCCGAAGGACGAAACGGCGGCGCTCCACAAGCGCCGTCGACGGCTAAAACGCCACGGCCAGCCGTCGCGGCGGCGCGCCACGGGCCCCCCCAGGGTTTTTCGGAAACCCTAGCCCTAAACGGGCCTATTTTTCGAGGGAGGCCTAATTAACCCTAATGGGTTGTTTTCATGGCCCAAAAAGCCTGAAAATTAGCCCATTTGCACAAATAATTTTTCCTTTTTTATTTTTTGGCCCCAAAACCCCAAAATAATTAAAGAAATCTTAAACTTTATAAAAAGGGTTAAAGCGGAAAACAAAACATTAAAAATATGGATCAAAGGTAAAAAGTTTTTCAAAATAATAATTTTTAGCATGTCATACACTATTTAGATTATTTAATTAATCTTTACATGCCTGTGATATGATTATCTGCATAGTTGTATATTTTCCATATATTATCTGCGTGGATGTGCGATTAGGCTATGTTTTTAGGGATCAGCCAGGTTTCTGACATCTTTTCTTTTCAGCAATTTTTTCTTTTTGAGAGAAATTTGTAAGTGAGGAAATATATGTAAAAAGAAGACCGGAGGACACCAAAAAGGAGCTGAAGGCTATGCACAAAGAAGAAAGGGGCTTCTCTCTGAAGTTCCCGAGTTGTATTTATTCTTTCATGCAATTTTTGATGTAATTTCGGACTGTCTTTTTCGTTTCGGTGTCGGCTGGCTGATCCACATAATCCTAAGTTATTTTCATTGCTTATACATTAAATGCGTGGATGTTAACTATTTTCATGCCATGTTAATGTTACAATGAAACTATTAAAAAGCATTTATGGATGTTAATCTCTTTTAATTATTCACGTTATGAAACTGTTAAAAAGCATGCGTGGATGTTAATCTCTTTTAATTATTCATGTTATGAAACTGTTAAAAAGCATGCGTGGATGTTAAGTTTTTCTTTAATAATTCACAATATGAAAATGATAAAAAGCATGCATGAATGTTAATTTTATTTATGAAAATGGTAAAAATACATGCGTGGATGTCTAATTGTTTTTATAGTTTAATAATCTATGCTGTTTTTATATTGCTAGATTGTACAATGGCCAGACTTGCGAATGTCAACTTTTCGGTCCTGAAGGCCGATGGGTCGAACTACTTGAGTTGGCAGTTGGACCTGAAGTTCCATCTGCAACCTCATGGGTTCAGTCTCACACCAACTAAGAAGGCAACAACAAGTACTGCCCCAGCCGACAAGGATGCTTCTAAAGAAGCACCTCATACAGAGGAAGTTTCCGATATACTAAAGGTGAAAGCCATTATCTATATCAGGAAACATTTAGACTCGACCCTGAAGGATGAGTATCTCACTGTAGAGGATCCTTACGAGCTGTGGGACGCACTTGAGGAGAGGTACAGACATCAAAGAAATGTCATACTCCCCGTGTGCAGTACGAGTGGACTCACCTCCGCATACATGATTAGAAATCCGTAGCTGAGTACAACTCAGCACTCTTCCGTATCACCTCACGCCTGAAGTTGTGTGGTGAAACGGTGACGGAGAAAATGTTGCTGGAAAAGACGTTCACGTCTTTCCACGAGAAGGACATGATCCTTATGCAACAATACCGCGAGAGGAAGTTCACGAAGTATTCTGATCTGCTTTCATGCCTACTAATGGCTGAACAGAACAGAGATTTGTTGGTTGCTACTCACAACATGCGCCCTCCTGGCTCCGATCCACTGCCACCTCCTGCAGAGGCACACTTCCAGTCTTCCCAGAAGAAGAAGATGGACAAGAAGGCAAAATTCCAGAAATGGAAAGAACAAAAGAAGCGGAAGAAGGCCACTCCCCAAGATCCTCCTCAGAACCAGAAGTTCGTGGATAAGAAGCAGAAGTGGACGTCAAAAGGTGGTACTCCCAAGAAAGACTGGGAGGATAAGTGCTCCAAATGCGGAAAGACGGGCCACTGGTTTAGAATCTGCCGCACCCAGAAACACATCCAGGAACTCTACCAGGCAAGCCTCAAGCCTCGAGCTGAGACAAACCTGATTGAGAGCGCAGCATTGCCAGAGACCTCATGACTCCTGAAGACTTCATGGGAGATGACACACTCTAGTTATGGACCGTTTTTATCTACTAGCAATGTATCTTTTTTTTCATGCATCGTATCCAATTTTTATTCCATGTCAAACAATGTTTTGAGCATCTTAAATGAAAGTAGATCTTTTCTTTTTTATATTATTTACTGCTTAAATGTCTTTCTTTATATAGATATGGAATCAATTTGCCTAGTGGACAGTGCATCGACGCACTCGATCCTTCAAAACATAGACTACTTCACAAGCATAAGTAGCTACTCTGGTCCACTGAGAACAATCTCAGGACCAGCTAATATAATGAAGGATCAGGGGAAGCAATCATATTTCTCCCCGATAACACACAAATCAAACTTAGGAATGCGTTATACTCCCCTAAATACATCCGAAACCTCCTAAGCTTTAAAGATATCTGTTTAAACGGATATCACTTAGAGACAGTCGAGGAAAATGAAAGGGAATACTTGCTTGTAAAGTCTCTTACAAATGGTTCAAAAACCATTGTGGAACGTTTCAAGGGACTCCCCTCGGGACTCTACCAAACAAGTATACAAACTCCAGAAACATCAATGACGGAGCACCTACTGTGTCCCCAAACACCAGAATTCCCACTCTGGCACAATAGATTGGGACACCCCGGATCGGTTATGATGTACCTCATCATAAAGAGCTCAAGGGGTATAGACTTGAAGAACCTGAAGATTCTTCAAAAAGGAAAATTCACATGTCCACCCTGTTATAAGGGTAAACTGATTACGAGACCCTCTCCACTGAAAGTGGACCTGGAATCTCCAAGTTTTCTGGAAAGAATCCACGAAGACATTTGTGGGCCTATACACCCATCAAGTAGTCCGTTTAGGTACTTTATGGTCCTGATTGACGCATCTACTAAGTGGTCACATGTGTGTCTCCTGTCCACCCGTAACCTAGCACGGTCTAAGCTTTTAGCTCAGATAATCAGGTTACGGGCCCACTTCCCCGACTACCAGATAAAGAAACTTCGTCTGGACAATGCGGGGGAGTTTACGTCACAAGTCTTTCTAAACTATTGCCAAGCACAGGGAATTGAAGTCGAACATCCTGTAGCGCATGTTCACACCCAAAACAGGTTAGCAGAATCTCTAATTAAGAGACTGCAATGGATTGCTCATCCATTATTACTTCAATCCCAGCTGCTAGTGGATGCATGGGGTCATGCAATTTTGCATGCTGCATCTTTAATAAAATTAAGACCTTTTGGAGGTCAGTCATCTTCTCCAATGTAACTAGCACTTGGAGCCCCATCAATTGTCTCACACTTGAGTATATTTGGTTGTGCAGTATACGTCCCCATAGCACCACCACAAAAAACAAAAATGGGTCAACAACGTCGCCTAGGCATTTATGTTGGTTTTGACACCCCCTCCATAATTAGATTCCTAGAACCCCTTACGGGAGACGTTTTCAAGGCACGTCTAGAAGACTATGAATTTGATGAAACATCATTTCCAAGATTAGGCTCACAGACAAAGAAGCCTAAAGCTTCAGACTGTATTACTTGGGATACAAAGACATTATGTCACTTTGATCCGCCCACAAGCCAGTGTGAGGAGGAGGTCCTGAAGATTCTCCACATCCAAAACATTGTCCATCTCTTGCCGGACGAATTTACTGACAACCAGAAGATTGTCAGATCATACGTCCCTGTTGCTAACACTCTAGCTAGGATTGACATACCACAAAATAGGTGCAATCGCCTGCAGCAGAAATGGTTGGACCTCTTAAAAAGAGAGGGCGACCACCAGGATCCCAGGACCAAGTCCCTCGAAAGAGTAGGACTCTTGGCAATGGTAAACAAATACCACCACAGGATGCTACTATAAGACATGCTACCCCATCTCTCCCAAACTCTTAAACAGAGGAAAAACCAGGAGAAAATGAAGTTTCGATACACTGTGTACGAACTGGGGAGTATTGGGACAGAAAGAGCACAACCATAGATGACACATTTGCGTGTAATATTGCCATCAACGTCACGTACTGCGACGATGATATTGAACCATGCTCTCTGACAGAATGTCAAAGCAAAGATGATTGGCCAAAGTGGAAAGCGGCAATAGGGGTAGAGTTGGATTCACTCACCAAACGCAAGGTCTTCGGACCTATAGTCCAGACACCAAAAGGTGTAAAACCTGTGGGTTACAAATGGGTATTTGCTAGAAAACAAAATGAACAAAACGAGATCGTTCGCTACAAAGCAAGGCTTGTAGCGCAGGGTTTTACCCAACGTTCAGGGGTGGATTTTGAAGCCACATACTCCCCGGTTATGGACGCGATCACCTTCCGATTCCTCATTGGCTTAACAGCCCAAGAGAGTTTAGATATGCAGCTTATGGACGTCGTGACTGCATACTTATATGGCAACTTAGACCGAGACATCTATATGAGATTGCCCGACGGTTATTCTTTGTCAGCAGCACTAAAAGAGAGACAACGTGACATCTACTCAGTGAAACTGCAAAGATTATTGTCTGGTCAAAAACAATCTAAAAGGATGTGGTATAACAGACCGAGCGACTTCCTTGCTAAACAAGGATTTACAAATGACCTAGTCTGTCCTTGCATCTTCATAAGAGCAAAGGCAACATGATTTGTCATTATAGCCGTCTATGTAGACGACTTGAACCTCATCGGATCTCTTGAAGAGATCGCCGAGATTTCTAGAAGCCTGACATAAACATTCGAGATGAAAGGCCTCGGAAAGTCAAAATTCTGTTTAGGTCTTCAAATAGAGCATCTTAATGATGGGATCCTGTCACATCAGTCAATTTACACATCAAACTTACTGAAAAAGTTTCAGATTGATAAGTGCCACCCCCTCAGCACCCCAATGGTCGTCAGATCATTGGATGTGCATAAAGACCCCTTCCGGCCGCTGGAAGAGGGGGAGGAAGTACTAGGCCCTGAAGTGCCATATCTAAGTGCTATCGGTGCACTCCTTTACCTGGCTAACTGCACTCGCCGTGACATAGCATTTGCAGTCAACTTACTAGCCAGATATAGTGCTGCACCTACACAGCGGCATTGGGCCGGAGTTAAAAATCTTCTGCGCTACCTCCAAAGGTCCATAGACTTAGGTCTATTCTACAGGAAAGGGGCATCAACTGGTTTAGTTGGTTATGCTGACGCAGGTTACAGGTCAGATCCTCATTCAAAGAAGTCTCAGACCGGATACATGTTCACATATGGCGGCACTGCCATATCCTGGAAATCTGTAAAGCAGATCATGACAACCGTCTCATCCACTCACTCAGAACTGCTAGCGATCCATGAAGCCAGCACGGAGAGTTCCTGTCTACGCTTTGTGATCCAGCACATTCTCACCTCCACCGGCCTGATGACCGGCGTACTTGCACCTACTCCTCTCCATGAAGATAATGCAGCATGCATAGGCCAGCTACAGGACGACTACATCAAAGGCGACAAGACAAAGCATATCTCCCCCAAGTTCTTCTGAATGCACGACCTTCAGAAGCAAAAGCAGATTGAGGTACAGAAGATCCAATCATGTAATAACTTGGCGGATTTGCTTATCAAATCCATGCCTACTAGTATCTTTGAGAAACTTGTATATGGGATTGGGATGAGGAGAATGAGAAAATGTAAACTGGGCCAGGATGAGAGGACTATGAACTCATAGATACATAGGAGACTGATGTATAGATTCATTGGAAATCTGCAAGCCTGAAGCTTGGTCAGATGAGGAGGAGTCAACTGTAGAGTTGTACTCTTTTCCCTTGGCTACTGGTTTTTTCCCACAGGGTTTTCCGTAGTCAAGGTTTTGACGAGGCAACCTCGTTGACTCTGGATCCTGAAGTATCCACCCCTAAACACATCCCTAAAACATGGAAAGTTATGGATTAACTGTTCTTTATTTAATATGGTAGTTATCCTAACTCGGATACTGAAGAATCCAACTCTTATTCAATGTTGGTTGGATAAGGGGAAGTGTTATGTGTAGGCCCATGAGGCCCATTAGGTATCCGGCCCACCGTTGAAAGCTAAGAGGATAGGTGGGCTCTTGACCTCCTACACATATTTCCCTACCTTTCCCTTCACAACAAAGATTCAGAAAGACACGAAGATATTTGTGAAATTTTCTTATTATTTACGGATCCGAACCAGAATCCTACCCGTTTTCAGGGTCCTCCGAACGCGCCGCGTCCCGCCCGCTGACGTTGACGGCCCAAAAGAGCCGTAACAAACCACTAAACCCTGACCGAAAGCGGCGGTGGGGGCAGTTTCGTAATTTCCCCTCCCGCCCGCGGTAAAACGACACGTGCGCAACAACTTTGCGGCACGCGTCCTAGCGAGCACGTACAGCTCAGCATGAGACGCCAAAATTACGTTGCCAGCTCCCCACGTTTTAATATATTTACGAATCAGCCCCTTACTTGAAAATTACCATTTTGGTTTATTTATTTATTTATTTATTTCATCCGCAACCCACCATCGCCTCGTTGATTCCTCCTCTCTTTCTTCTCTCTCCGCTCGATCGAATTCATCATTCCTTTCCTATTTCGGATCGGACGAAAATTAGGGTTAGGGTTTTTTGATCTGCTTCTTGTTAATAAATAGGTGAGATTGGCGGTGGAATCTAGAAATAATGGTTCAGCTGGCGAATCCCGGGAAAATCCGGCCGCGTGCCGAGCAGCCGGTGAAGGCGGCGGCGGCCGCGCAGGCTGTGGTGAAGCTGGAGATCGAGGATCCGTTGGAGGAGGAGCATGGTCCTCTTAATAAGAAGCCCAAGTCTCCTGCGCCTTTCCAGCAGGTACTTCTTCTTCTTTTTTTTTTTTTTTGAAATTACTGATTTTGTAGATCTAGCTTGGATTTTTGAGGTGTTTAGATGATTAGTGTAAAGGGCTAATATTTGGGTTTTGAAACCAAAAAAACGCTTCTTTTATATTAAATGTCTGCGAAATGGATAAAGCTGGGTGATGATGTTGTGTTTATCAATTGGAAGTCGTACTTAGGTTTTTGGGATAAATATGAATTGAATGTTTATCTCTTATGGGTTTGGATGACGTGTTCAAATGATATTGAGTTAAAATTAGGGTTTTTTGAGAAAAAATTTTGCGACGATAATCATGTTGGATATGTTTATATCTCCTTTTTGAAGATAATCTCCTTTTTGATGTATTTTGTAATGTTATTCTTATCTACATTAAGATGTAGAATTAAAGGCCCCATTAATCATTGCTTTACTTACGAGTTAAAAATAAAGTGTCTATAGCTGTCTTGTTGTAAACTCTGTTCTTTCATCACAAATATTGGGGTATCAATTGGGCATCTTTTTATGCTCGCTCTGTGTTGGTGCATATTTTTTTCATCCTATTATATTTCCTCCTTAATTATCATTTTAGTGTTCGGAGTTCGTTGGGTTGAGGGACATCTGTTCATTTTATTGCATGTCATGGTTATGTGGTGATTAGCTGCTGCAAGCTAATAACCATGACTAGCTGCAGCAAGCTAGGGACTAATATTTCTGTGCGGTTGTTTCTTGACGATCTTGTTGTAATTCCCATTTCACATCAACACTGTTCAACTTAATTGTGGGTGTTTATTATTGATGTTTGATCATTTTCTTGTTTGCTCATAAGCTTGTGTTTCCACAGCAATGGGGTCTGGATGCTGGGTTGGCCCTGCGACAATCTGTACGATGCAGTTTGCTTGATGAACCTAGTCCACTAGGTCTAACCCTGAAAAAGACCCCATCTTTTCTGGATTTGATTCAGATGAGGCTTTCTCAAGGAAGTTCAGCTACAGCTTCATGTGCCACAAGCAGTGGGGGTTTTGAAGCTGGGAAGAAGAAGGACCTAAAGTCCAGTGCTGTGTCAGGAACTAGTGACAAGTTAAAGGCTTCAAACTTTCCTGCTTCTCTTCTGAGAATCGGTTCTTGGGAGGTAATTGCAACTTGTGTCCTTTTTGTTGCACTTCTAATGTTTATAATATTTGATGTGAACAATTTGTTGTTGTTGTTATTTTTTCGAATACTTGCTAGATGATACAACACCTTTTTTATGTGTTTTCCTGTTTCTAGTTTAATGGACAAAATTGTGATATATAGCCCCTAGAAACTATAGTAGGTTGGTTTCAGTACCAGCAACAGTGCATAATCTGCTTCTTTACTACCTATATTTCATATGGACATTTGTGGTTAATATCATTAGCTTTGATATGATTTTTAGTTATGCTCCAACTTGAATCAGCGATGTAGTCCACTGTAATAATGGAGGAGTGGGATCGTCTTTACTGAACTGGATGATGCAAGATAACCAATTAGTTTAACGAGTATCTTTTTTAAATTTAGTTTTATACTTTTTTGTATAAGTTTGTCTGAATTGGTATTTGTTTCTATTATCAAACAGTGTGTATCAAGATATGAAGGTGATCTAGTGTCAAAATGCTACTATGCAAAACATAAGCTCGTGTGGGAAGTTCTTGATGGTGGTCTTAAGAGCAAGATTGAGATTCAATGGTCAGATATCACCGCACTTAAGGCAACCTGCCCTGAGAATGGGCCCTCGACCTTGGATATAGTGGTATTGTTGATGTTTACACATGTCATGAAAGTTTAAGCTTTCAGTTTCCCCATCATATTTCCCATATTGTTTATCTAATGTGATCTGGTGCTTGTTTTGTTCAGTTGGCTAGGCAGCCTCTTTTCTTCAGAGAAACCAATCCACAACCTAGGAAACATACCTTGTGGCAGGCTACTTCAGATTTTACTAATGGTCAAGCTAGCATACATAGGTAAACATATTTCTACTTGTATTGCTTAGTCATTATACCAGTTATGTTGTTTCAATAATTGAATCAGCAGTCTTTGTGATTGTGTTTTAAAGATTTTGGTGTGTTGTTACGAAAAATGAACAATTTTTTTCAATGTTAGTATCTTCGTAGTTAGCATGAGTTGAGCCGGTCTACGTCACCTTTGCTCAATATCATGTATGTTGCCAATCTTAGTTGGAGTTTTTTTCTTCATTTTCCTGTTACTACATGCCTTGCTCTGACACCTTTTATCTTACCGCGGGAAGGATCCAGTTCATTGTTCACCAGATGAGATTTTTGTAATGGCAGCTTACGTATGCAAATGAGCAGCCTTGCTCTTGACAATATTAATGTGATTCCCCTTTCCAGTAGGAAAGCCATGATAGTCGCAGGGTCTAATGGGACAATTATCTGAAACAATGTAGGCCTACACAGCCAAAAAAATTTTAGGAGTTTGTTGCTGATCAAGCATTGAAGATCAGTAGTGTTTTATGGCTAACAAGCCCCCTTCATTCTTCTTCCTTCTCACAACAATAGCATTTGGATTAAACAGCAAAACCAAATTTGTTGTTCTTCATGAAAGAAGAGAATTAGGAGGAACCAAAAGATGGAAAAGTTGTTAATTGCAATAACTCAGAAGTTTTGGGTTAAGTCCCAAATGTGGCTATAATGGAGATTGATATTCGGCAATGAAGCGAAAAGATTGTATGTAAATTCTTTCAGCTAAATTTTATTAAATGATATTTTAGATTTTAGTTTTACAGCCACACGAGTTCACATTAGCACGGACATGGTGCATGGCATCTGAAACCTTTGGTTAGTGTATTTGGTGGATGTTTGTCTCTTATTACATTTTGTATCTCTTCATACTTGTGAATTCAGTGAAATTTATGAAAGTATTATGTGTAAAATGTTATCCTTCAAAAAAAATTTAGGTACATGATCTTCTTAACTGAATCATTCTTTGTTCTTTCATGTGATAGGCTGATAGCAAGTGGCATCATGTATCTATATTTTATATGCCATTTTTTCTTTTTTCCCCTGGAATGGTGATTGAGCTGTGGCGATCGAATTTACTACAGGCATATTGCGCTTTTCAATTTGAGGGTTAGGTATGATAGTACCATTAAAACTGTTTAACTCTCAAGTATTCAAATAAGGACATATCAGAATATTCTTGAAAATGAAAAAAAGCTACTGGAAGGCATTACCACTATCATCGTCGTCATGTCAAATTCACTGTCATAATTCATGTTGGAGCTATGCTAATACTATTTGGTCTTACAATTGAGTGTATCCTTTTGCAGGAGGCACTTTCTACAATGTCCACCAGGCCTGTTAATCAAACATTTTGAAAAGCTTATTCAGTGTGATCCACGCCTAAACTCGCTTAGCCAGCAACCAGAGATTACCTTAGAATCTCCCTATTTTGAGTCCCGATGTTCTGTTTTCGATGATCACAACGAATCCAAATGCCATGGTTTTGATGATATGAAGGATGGATTTCGTTCCACGACTTTAGGGTTCCAAGATCTTGTTTCACCCCATGCTGCTCCATCAACTTCGATGAAGAATGAAACGAGGGTTCATCGTGGTAGAACACCCGACAATGTGCCTCGGGAGACTCTTTCACCTAGCTCAGGTACTCGTAGATATCTTTTGCATCATATACTCTTTCACCCGACCCATGTTTGAAACCTGGCACTAACTGTTATTTAACACGCATTTCAGTAATGGATACGCGGATCATGGAAGAGAACCCGACAACTAGCGGTACTAAGGAGTTGAATGATCCCGGACGCTGGGATCAAATTAAGGTCCCTGGCCTTCGGTCGTCGATGTCGATGAGCGACCTGGTGAGCCACATTGGACACTGCATCTCAGGACAGACCACTCCAGGCAACCCATTGTTGCCAACCGACTCTTCACTGAACAAATCCGTGCTGGAGGATCTTACACAGTACCTACTCGGCGATTCACAAGTCACTTCTGCCTCCGATGAACAATCCCTCATGTCGAGGGTCAATTCTCTCTGCTGCCTGATCCAACACAAGGATACTGCGACCGCCCAACACCTGCAGGATAAGAATCCCGCAGCAGGTGATACGGATGATGATGAGGACTCGGATGATGAGCATCAAGTGGAAAGAAAGCCGCTGATTCATGTTTCGGATGGGGGAGAAGAGCCCAATGATGCGTCTGGCCGCAAGCCGCCGAGCATGTCGAGAAAGGAGTCATACGGTGAGCTGCTGATGCACCTTCCTAGGATCGCGTCGTTCCCTCAATTCTTGTTTAACATCGCGGGGGATTCTGAAAACCAGGCGAGGTAAGCTCATCCGCGTGTCGGTCTACACCTCCTATTTGTGAATATGGAACCACTGTAGGTGAACTTCTCGTCCTTAGGAAGCGCGTTTAGCGTTCAGAAAATTGCCTAGTCTTCAGGTTGCCAGTTGATCTGTGTATGTTGGGGTTTGCTTTTATCCTTTTCATGTACAAACTGCGAAGTTGGATGTGAATCAGACCTGCTTTTTGTGAACGCGTGCAAAAACTCTGGGTCTTGTTGTCCCGTCTGAAAGGCTTGTCATCGCGTTGAGATTGGTCAGGTGTGCATTTATGCTCTGTTGTGCATGTTTCGTCTAAGTGTCATCTTGCTCTTGACGGCGGTTGCTTCGGTTGTTGCCTTCAGATGTTCTGATTGTAAGGCAGCTCGAACCGAGGTCTGACCTCATCGTAGTACTGTTCTCGTCTTCAAACGCTTGGTTTCGGAGTTTCAATGAAACCGAAAGAAACTGGAAAGTTTGTGACCCATTCAATTTGAAACTTGTTTAGATAAATGAACATTTTCTTTCGCTCATGAAATCATTCCTCGTGCTGTAGGGCTCCGAAAAGCTCCAAAAAGTTCAATAAATGAACGAGCATGAACTATCTACGCAAATTTCTTTTAAACATCATCTTGGAAATTGTGGGGATAAATCAAATACGCACTAAAAACAGCACTTTTAAGCATTTCTCTATTAATAATCCAAAACACAACTGGGAAAGAAATCAAACGTCACAATCTAAATCTCACTGGACATGCAAGATCCAGGTTAAAACACAATCTGCAGGCCGCCAGTTGATGCAGGCCGCCAGAGACACTGTTTTACTGGAAACACAATCCGCAAACAACAGAGCCAGCCAAATTGAAATGTAGTCACCAATTCAATGAAACAAATAGAAGAACTCGCTCGCTGTATATAATTTTTCCCCCCATTTTCACGATCCACGAAAAAGAACTAAATTAGTTCAAGTATATTCACATACTAACTGCATCAGCTCAGGAGGTTTGGGTACTATATACACAAGATGCGCAGAAATCACAAGTCCTGTACAAAACGACGATACCCACCAACCCACCCACCCACCAGCGAGTCTATTCATGGTATTTACACTTGAATATGATTTTTCTTTCTTCCTTCATTTCAGCCAAAAGAACGCGGAGATCAGGAAGGAGGTGAACGAATGGTGTCCGGTAGCATCGCAACTGTCACTATGAAATATTCACAACCAGCAGGAAGGCCATAAGGGTTTGATGTGTCATTAGTGACTGGAGGCAGCCGGCTGCTGCGGCCTTCGGGATTCATGCCGTCCATCTTAGCATCTAGCGCGGTCCTTGGGGTTGCTGGCGGCCTCACGATCCGTCGCTCAATGTGCACAATCTGCCCGATTATGTATGGCGGTCGTCTTCCAGAGCACTGCTCGGTGAAGAGGGCGACTGATTCTGCTGAGAGGTAGTAGTTTGAACAGTTTCGGTGGATGGCTTCGTAGTGCCCATCAGAGTTTAGAACAAAACAAGCGAGCTCATGGACCTCAAGACGGACGAAAGATACCTTTTCCTTGCTTGCCTGTTACATATGCCCATCCATCAGTCAAAGACCGTTGTACACACAAATACATCGATATGAGCAGGATACGATACAACACGACACATCATGGCATGACAACATCATGGCAAATTCTAAAAAGTAAACAAAAAATAGAAGTATCATGTTCAATACGCACGTGTTGCACACGTATCCGATATGACAGGATTTGATGACTAAAATAGACGGGCTTCCAATGTCAAAAGATGGAACCAAGGGAGAAACCCAAAGTCCACCGACCAAAAAGTTCATGCTTTAATCTTTCTTTCTTCCCTTTAAAAAAATCCCACAAGTTTTTGCCAAAGTCTCTCTGATCTAATATTGACCAAAATCAACTAAAACCATATCTACAACGATCAAATGGTTTCTGTAAGGAAAAAAAATTAGCTTTTTACCTGAACTTTTGAAAATAAGGGGAACTGACCTGCTTTTCAAGCTGCAGCTTTGTGTATAGACTTTTGATCTGGTCGGTCTTTTCATCAAGTGCAGCTTCGGCTCTTGAGCAGCGTTCTAGAAGTTCAGAACGATGACGGGACAAGAGACTCACTTTGTCTGAAAGAATCTTGATAGATAACCGGAATTCTGCAGTACCATCATCTTCATCCTCGCTAACAGAACTGCAAAATAATACGGTATAAAACAGAGAAAACCGACAGAAAAGCCCACGTAGAAATGACTACAGCGATTTTGGAAAATATTGAAATGATTTATTCTATGCAAGAAGAAAGACATGTGCCGTATGTGCATGAGAATCCCACACTAGCAGCTCACAGAAGCCAATAAGGTCTGTCAAAGTAATATTTGCTAATTGGATAATGATCCGTTATCCTTTTTTAGTGCCTCCATCTATGTGCATCATGGCATCCATCTCCAATATTCATGGAATTGAAAACAGACAAAGAATGCAATTATAAAGCCTGTTAGCCATGGACTATGGGGTCGGAAAGTGATTGGTTTTTCATTTACAAATGGCACCACCTGATCCCCAAGTGACATTGAAATTATATGATCCTTGGCATGTATATACATGCATGTATATACTGTAATGGTTTGAACTTTGAACTGTAATGCTATACAAACAAGATATTACATGGTGGAGTGTTAAATTCGAAGAGCACACTTGTTAGAGTTAGACCATGATGTGTATTTTCAAAAAATTATGACCTTTCTAACCCTTTCAAAACATGCTCAAAGAAACTCAAAAGTTTTTGGGTTATCTATGCACTAGGAACCATGTAAATCAGAATCCATGATGAATCTCCACTTGAATGGCTCAAAACATAGTTTCCACTGATAAGATGACATGTTAAATATTCTTAGCTTAAATTACAGAAAAAAAACTACCCGAAACTATCCACAGATTTAATAATATACCCCTTAACTTCAGAAATTCATCAAAACCTAATTTTGTAATTTACAAAAACTACCCTAAAGTTGAAAAGTATAAAGTCGACTCAAACTTTAAGATAGTTTTTATTTAAAAAATCTAAAGTTCAGGATAATGTTGGTAAACTTTACTAAAGTTTAATCTAGGTTTGATGAAAAGCTGTTATTGTGGGTTTTGGTGAATGGTCAAAGTTAGGGGGTTTTTGTGAATTATAAAAGTTAAGATCAGCATTAGTAAATTCGTGAATAATTTTTACGTAGTTTTCGTAAATTAAGTCAATTTCCTCACTGACCTTGTAGACTGACTACATTTTTTAGTTAAATAAGATATTCAAACAAGCGGACAAATAAGCACTTCGGCAGAGGATCAAACTTAAGGGGCTCAGGCCGACAACAGTGTCTGTCATGCAGCTTAAGTATACGGAAACCTGGTAGAAAGATGTCTCACTAGGAAAAAGAAAACAATTAATATAGTTAATAACACATTTTAATAGCCACTAATGTTGCTTGAAGTAATGTTGTTTGAACCAATGAACTCTTAAAACATCTTTTCTTCTTGCCAGAAACTCATACTATTTCATATAACCATTTTACGTAAAAGCTAAAGTTTTCAGGTTCTGGGTAAACACTATATCAAGCAATTTTAACATTTGACCCATTCCATGGTGTCACATCAATTAATTACGAGATCTGGAAGAAGAAGAAATTCATTAAAGCGGCATTAAAGCTTCAACTAAGGCAAAATATTTTATACAAACGGTGTTGTAACACTATGCTTTGTGGTGTGTGCCTCTTACGTGCACACCCAAGTGAGTCACAACAGGTGTGCATGCACACATGCGCTTTGGTGACCATCAAGAGGGATTGAGGTTTTTTAAATTTGCCCAAGGTGTCGCACTGTTTACCGGAGCCTCCGGTCATCTTTCAAAGTGAATGCTTACCACTCCCATTCCAATGCGGTTTTACAGGAATTTGGGGTAATAAATATGTATATGAAATTATGAATACAACTCTGAACAGAAAAAATTTCTCCTTTATTATGATGATAAAAAGATAAAATGCATGTTTTGTTCATGCCTCCTAAGATTTTTGCAAGCAAGGATTCACCACATTCACAATCTCCCTTCCCTTCTCATTGGTCAACATAGAAAAGATAATTTTTTTTATACAGTAATAGCCTGGGGAAGTACAATTTCCTGGGAGTTTATCAAGCACAGTATGATATCACTCTCAAAAGAGGATTTTTTTGTTCTGTTGATAAAAAGGACTAATTATTTCTGATATGGCTTGTGGTGTCAAGGAAGAGAGAGATCAGGAGAAGTGGCCCTAGTCATATTAATGAGGCCACAATCCGAGTTCAAATATTTTTTAGCCCAAAAGCGTAAACCAATGAGTAGAGACCCCAGTATTAATTTATGTTGCTCATTTTCTTTCTATTTTTTACAAAAAAAAAAACCAAACTCAGCCTGCTTCCCCTTGAGTTTGTAAAATAAGAACTAAGAAGACAAACGGACGTGTATACTGATCAACGTGTAGTTTTAAACACGAGAAGAAACAGTGCACACCAATGACTTTGATACCATGTTAAGGCTGAGATAGATCTAGAAAGGAGGCCCATAACTAGTTATATTGATGAGCACATAAACCAAGTACCTTACTAGCCTACACTTCTTAATACACCTGCTCAAACTCAAGGTGATTCACCTTGAGTTTGTAAAAATTACTAAGAAGAATGATCAACATGCATTTTTTTAAATGCATGTACATGTATTGATCCATGTGTGATTTTTAACATGTGTATTTTTTTTAAAGAAACAGAGCAACCCGATGACCCTGATACCATGTTAAGGAAAAGAGATAGGGAGAAGGGGACTGTAGCTAGTCATATTGATGAGCCCACAAACCAAGTTGAAATCTTATCTAATCCAAAGGTTTATGTCAATGGATAGAGGCCCAACAACTAACCCTCACTTTATATTTGGGACTATTCTTCTTAACATTGGCAAAACAGTTTCCACACTAAAGTTCACATGGCTGAGACAATGGTAGATAGCCCATCCCAAGCCCACGGGTGACAGTCCATGTGTGGCTAGCATTGATGCTACTGGTGGATAGCATTTCTACTAAAATCACTACTATATAAGAAGCAAATCAGCATGGCTAACATCAGCCAGAAGGGTGATATCAGATGGCACAGTAAAGCAAATATTGAATTATATGATTTTAGAATAGCATGAATACCTGGCCAGAGAAAGAGCTAAAGAGCGCAACGTGTCCGCAAAATTACCCACTCCAACCTGAGCCGTAACACAACTTCGGAACCTTTCAAATAGACTATGCATTCTCACAGCGGTCGTCCGCAAAGCGCTATACTCGGAGGCCCTTCTATCAGCTGCACATAAATTTGTGCGGGCTTCTTCTCTTGCTTCATGCAGACAATTCTCCAAATGTGCACAGTTCAACTGGTTGGGGACAAGAAATTCATAAGAAGTGACATAAGCAAATAACCCAGATAAATATTGACAAAGAATCTTTGACTTCTGAAGGACTTGTAGTTATTGAAATTACCGAAATGCTCAAACTAGAGAAAATTTCAGTTAACCTGAAACTTGAGGAGTAAAATTGTATAGAAACAACACAATGCCCTGCTACAGTTCACATCATGGAAGGCAGCAAACACTATACACATGTATTGAACCCGATTGAACCATAAACACATCCATACTCTAATGTTCAATTGAACCATGAGAAAAATGGTTTGAATAAGTTTTGCGTTTGTAGGTATAATAAACATTATATGATCTCCGGCTTATCTCAATTAACAGCTGTTACCTAGAATTGTATATTTAAGTGGCACAACGAATGACAATGACTCAGCAGTTTAGGACAAAAATCTATCCACATCATTTGCAAAGTGCTCGGATTTGAAATAGAGAAGAAGTTAATTACCAACGCTTCCTTGCTTTAAATGTAGGCATTTTACTTTGAGATGTGCAATAGAAATCTCTGCACAATTATCCCATCTGTAATACTTTTTTGGCTCACACATCCCATAGCCATGTCTATTCAGAATGGTTTAATTGGAGATATGTCCATTTAGATAATATAAAATCCAGAACAGCCATGACACATTTATCTATCAAATGTAACATTTGAAGAAACGGATATAATGATAAATTTGCATTTATTTTAGTCGCTAACGCCTACAAAAACTAAACACCACAATTGCTGAACCAAAAAGGGGGAAATAAGTTCCTAATAGCAATTAACAACACCAAGAGGGCAGAAAATGCCTAGTTTCAATAAGCAAGGGTTAAACTCAGGAAAGCACACCAATACATCCTCTTTGATCTATTCGGTAAATAATGAAAGCTAACTGGGGTTAAGTTCTGAAGTAAGAGCAACCTCGGGGAATAGAACAAAAATGCATATATGATTAATTCTAACGATGTGTAGATTGTTTAGGACATTCATGCACCAGTGACAAAGTATACAATATATTTGAAAACAATGAATAAGAGGTGATGCAATTTTCCACCTCAGTGCATTTTATTACATGTTGAAACCCATGATAGCAACTTTTAGAACTTTTTTTAATCCATTTTACCTGAGATTCATCAAGAAGAGTCCTGCTAACTTCCAATTCTTTCTGAAGGGACATGGTCTCCTCCATAGCAGCTTTCAGCTTATTTTCAGTTTCAATGAACTGATTTGACTTGTCTGCCAGAGCATTTTGCAAGTCCAATACAAGACTATCCCTTGTTTCTGCCTCCAAGCTAGGTTTGGATGCAACTTCACAAGGTAACATGTCAAGAGCATCTCTATCTTTATTATCAGAACTGTTTCCCGCAGTCGTTATTTTCACTTCCTTGTTTGCATCTCCAACTAGGGATTTGTCTCCATTACCATGAGGGTAATTGTCAGAATCATCAACTTCCTGTATATCCCGAGGCGTCTCTTGCATTGTCTCTTGCATTGACGCATCCATAGAGTTGCGTGCAGAATCAATCAAATGTGTATTCAACATGCCTGAGAAATCTATCATGTTTTCATCTCCACCTTCTCCAGTTTTGCTCGTCTGCCCAGTAAAAAGATCATGTTTTGGGTCAAGTGCAGATGTTGAAGACGCCTCCTCCATAGAAACAGTTGATACACAAGGCATGGGAGTTTCACCATCCCCAAACATACCTTCCCTGTAGCCATCAGCCTTGAATGTAGAAAGGACCGATTCAGATCCATCTTGGGCTGCAAGTTTTTGCCCTTGCGCATATTGATTCTCTAATCTCTGTTCAAGCTCTTGTATGCGCTTCTCATATGAGGAACACTGTTTCTGCTTCAAATTCAGTATAGATTGCAGATGCTTCACATACTCATCTTTTGACTGCAGAGCTTCCACTGTCTTCTCCTTCATGGCTTTCACCATGTCATCTGGTTCATCTTTGTCAAATGGGTCATACCCAATTCCAGCATTAAAAGCACAGATCAATGCAATTGCTGAGGCTAGTTCGGATTTCAACCGAGCATTCTCAACTTCAAGCTTACTCGTTCCAGCAACTACAGAGTCACAAACCCCAAGAAGCACATCAGATTCATAGTTCACAAGGGTATCTATAGCATTTTCTTCAGATTTATTCAAGTTGAAGCTGTCACTTGATGTGGCCAAGTTGCTTTTTGGTCCCTTGTCCTTGTCACCTTTCAGTGACAAACCTACAACAGGTTGAGGAGCATATCGATCTATATCAGCAACATCAATTTGCAGTAAGTTCGTATCGAAGGGGGCTATATTGACGTCACATTGACTGGGAGAATCAAAAAGCCCCATGGATGCTAATATATCTTGTGGTATGTACTTGCTCCATGCTTTATAAAAACCTTCCCTCCTCCTAATCTCAGCCTCCCTCTCAGTTGCAAGCCTTTCAGCCAGCTGTCCAGCTAAACCCATGTACAACTTCAAAGATGACTTCCTTCTTATTACTTCAGCAAGGCAAGCCCTATAGGCATGACCAACTCCATTGACAAACTTCAAATTTTCAAATTCTTTCTCCTGATGTCCCATAACCTCTTCAAATGCATGAAGCTGATTCACCAAGTCTTTGATAATGTGCTGAACAGTTTTCACTTTTTGCATAGATACATGCACTAACAAGTTCATGCCATCTTTCTTTCTCTTGCATTTATCTAAAAGATTTGCCATCAAATTATCACATTTCTCTGCTTTTGGGAGATGATCTTTTTCATGAAGATCATACATGGGACCTAGAGCAGAAACCGCATCATGAGGACGGACTGAGGCAGATAATTGGCGGCTCACACAATCATTAACTAGTTTCTTGACATTCTCGACATCTTTGCTGCAACAAGCACAGATGAGTCAAGTCACATGTCTGCTATTAATATTTAGCACAAACTGAAGGATATAGATAAATGAATGAAGATCAATTTACAAAATCGCATCAATGTGCATGGGAGTAATATGATATATAACAAGCAAAAGATATGAATATTTCAAGTATTACCTTAATGGAAAATCTACCAAAGATATGCTGATCTTCGGAAGTACATAAATATTTAACCACGACAAACACTTCTATATTAGTCATAAGCCGATATTTCTACCGTTTTATTTGTTAGTTGTCCTCATCATAACATGCAGTAACATGTAACTAAATAAACAATGAAACAAAAAGACTCAAATGAAGACCCACTTTGGTAACATGTCTACATGTAAAAACAAATTCAGTTATGTGAATTGTGACAACAAATAAAGAATAAAACAAATAATGCATAATTATCATCGCATCTAGTTATCTTACAACAATCAACTAAAATACAAACACAACAGTTTCATAATGTACATAAACCATCTTAATAAAAAGAAGGATACCACTCGGTGCGAAGCTAATTTTTTGTGATTTAAAAACCACTAAATTGGAGCACAAGCTAACCTTTCGTGATTTGTCCCACACAAAATGGGTCAGGATGGCATCTCTTTCTGATGAATACTTTAACCCCGCAGCCAATCTCTTCTTATAAACATTTTAACAATAGAAGAAGTCAGATACTTTAGGTGCATATAAGTCCATCCCCCCTCCCCTAAGCTCTTTTCAATCTCTTTGGTAAGACTGTAGGCCCACCCTTCATCTCTTTGATATAGATTAAAAATCAGAAAAGAATACAGAGAGCAAGAGAAATGCCTAATGCACACACAACACAAGGAAGAGATGGGATTTGATAAGCACATCCAAGGATGGAAAAGAGCCCAATGCCGTGTGCACACAAAAGTTCGGACACTATTTTCCATGAGCACTACCTAGGAACATCTATGGTCAAAAGCAATGCCGAAGAGTGCAACTTCCACATGCATATTCATGGAACATCAATAGTGATCTTCATTAGTAGATTATCTATTAATGTAAGAAATAGCCAGTGTTCCCCGAGTGCATTTTTTTTTGGGAACAGATGCAAACAGATTAAAATACAGGCAAATAAAAGGAAGCCTGATATTACGATATTTGATATAGATAAATGGCAAGACAATGGCGAAAGACGAGATACTTACTAACCTCAAAGACTGCATTATAATTTCTTGGTCCTTGACAACCCTTTCATGATCCCTGATAGAAAACTCCAAATCCTTGCTATCCGCAGAGTACATGCCCGATAACACACTCCCCACCCTTTCGGCCAGCTCCCCGAATCTCTTCTTCAAATGTGAAACCTTGTCCTCAAACTGCCTATGAGAACTCAAGCAACTCTCTCGCCATTTTCTCAGCTCATCCACCTTGACAAGATCCAACAGACACCTCCGTCCCACAGACTGAATTAAAGGATGAAGCCTCAATGACCGCAGCCTTTCCACATCCCTCTCGAAGTTCTCCAACAGCTCGAAATGAACCCTGTTCTGCTGCCCAAAATGCCTCATAAACTCCGAGTACCTCTGGTTCAACCTCTTAAAAGTGTGATCTAAATTCCCCCTTGCAGTCTCCAACGCTTTCTCTTGCACCTGAATCTCCCTAAGCAGCCTCTTGCAAAGCTCAAATTTTGCATTTGTGCTAACATGAAACGCATTGGCACGATGAAAATGATGCCAAAATTGCTTCTCATAAGATGCTAAAGCCTTCGATGCAGGATCAGTGGCACGGTCCAAAGGGTGTGGACCATCCGGCAGCGAAGGAGCAGACCTGGCGGCAGCGGCATTGGGTACGTCAAGAGCTTCAGGAGGCGGCCGGGAATCGGAAACCAGTCTAGCTTTGTTAAAAACGAAAACCTCACGATCATCTTGAGGGAGCTTATAATATGCCAGCTGCTGCTGAGGGTCCAATGCGTATTTACCGCAGATTAACAGCTGATCAGCGCATTGAACGCCAGACAGCGATCCCACCATCCTCTGAATCTGTGCCACAGGCATCGAACCATCGCAGTTGAACTCGAAAGTGTGCCCGTTCTCAGCAAGATGGACCACAAGCTTCCGCCCGGCGACGAATTCTTCGGTCATGATCGACGAGTTCGAACTCATTGCGCCCTCTCCCCTCTTCCAAAAATCAAACTTTCAGTAAATTCATATGAGAGAAGCAGCCAGCTAGCAGCAGCGTTATGCCTTTTAACGAACACCCAACTCTCCAAAACCCTAATTTTCCCAAACCCACAAAGGAATAGGGCCAAAGCGGCGAAATTTACGAGAACCCAACAACGAGAATCCACCAAAAGAGCCTAATTGCAGGCGAAGGAGGGTGGAAGATAGAACCTTTATAGGGTTCGCGAAGCGCACGAGGAAAACCCACAAAAGGGGGGAGAATAATTCTCGCTGGAATCGATCAAATCGAGTGGAATTGTGAGAAATCTCCACGAAGCACCGCGTCGACGAGAATAAAAAGGGGGCGTAAAAAGATTAGGATCAAAGAAAGGGGGATATAGATGACTTGTACGAAACAGAGATTTTCTCCGAAGCAATCTCTCAAGTATGAAACCCTAATCACGTATCTTATCCTTGTTTTTTAAAATTTTTTGTTGATGAAAATTGAAAAGAAAAAGAATTAAAAAATTGAATTTTGGGGGAGGAGTGAGAGGGAGGGAGTTCTCATATACAAAGGAGAGGAAATGGAGATTGAGAAGGCGAAGAGAACAGCTAAGGTTTGTTTGTTCACTGATTTAATATTTGAATATTATTTTATTTATTTATTTATTATTCTTATTGTCTATATCATTTTTTCTTTTATTCTTTTAGATTTTTTAATAATTATTGGCTTATTTATTGGACACGTTACGGTTGTAGGTTGTTTGTTGCGTAATTCTTATCTTCTTTTATTTTAAGTAGAGTTATTACTAATTAGAGCTTGGAGGGTCATTAGCACGTGACATGCACGTGTGTACCAATGCATGGGTGAGTGATTGATTACCCATCTTCTTAAAGTTTTTTTTCTAAATTAATAATTTAATTAATGAACATACAATTCCAAAGAAAACAGAAGAGAAAAAACAAAAATAGAAATTGGTTCAAAGTGTTATGAAGCGTAGCCTTATAGGAAAGACCACAGTCCTTTATTTATAGGGAAAGGAAGAGTTATACATGGATGAGATAAAATCTCTCAAATAGATACATTCTTATCCACTCACATGTATTCTTATCTATTTACAACACTCCCCCTTATCCAGTCATAAGTGTGAACTCTGCTCATGAATACTTCGGAATTCTGAGCATCAAATGAGTAGCACAGGGATACTTCAGGATCCTGAGTTAATGGGATTTGACTCGTTAAAACCCTTAGCTATGGAAACCTCAGTTGGAGAAAAACCATAACTAAGGGAAAAGAGTATCAATACCCTCTAACTCCCTCCGATCTCTACAAGCCCGCCTCATTCCAATCTTTTGTACAAACTTCCTTAAAGTAGCTGTAGAAAATGATTTAGTAAACATGTCTGCCAGATTTTCACATGATTGCACTTGTCTGACATCGATCTCGTCATCTCTTTATAGATCATGCGTCCAGAAGAATTTAGGAGAGATGTGCTTCGTTTTGTCGTCTTTGATGTAACCTCCTCGTAACTGAGCAATGCAAGAAGCGTTGTCCTCGAACAAAGTGGTAGGTTCAAGGTCACCAGTCTCCAATCCGATTGTCACCATGATATGATGTACAACTAAGCATAGCCAAACGTATTCTCTACTTGCTTCATGAATGACGAGAATCTCTTAGTGAATTGATGAGATCGCCGTCATGGTCTGCTTGACAGATTTCCAGGAAATCTTTGTCCCACCATAGGTAAACACATACCATGTTTGTGACTTCTCATTGTGGGGATCAGCCATGTATCCTGCATCAGCATAAGCAACAAGTGTGGATGATGATTCTCTTTTATAAAACAATCCCAAATCTGGTGACCCTTGGAGGTGGCGCAAAATGTGCTTAACCTAGGTCTGTGGCGCTTTGTAGGCGCCGCACTGTATCTGGCTAGTAAATTTCCTACGAACGCTATATCGGGACACGTGCCGTTGGCCAGATATAGAAGTGCTCCAATAGCACTCAGATAAGGGACTTCAGGATCAAGTATATCCTCCGCCTCCTCTAGTGGACGGAAGGGGACTTTATGTGCATCCAATGATTATACTACCATATGTGTACTTAATGGATGACATTGGTCCATGTGAAATCTTTGTAACAATTTCTTTGCGTATGTGGTTTGGTGAACATGATTTCGTCTTTTAAATGTTCAATCTGTAAGCTAATGTAGAATTTTGTTTTGCATAGGTCGTTCATTTCAAATTCTTTTATTAGTATTACAGATATCTCAGTGATCTCTTCAGGAGATCCAATGAGATTTAGATCGTTTACGTAAACTACAATTATGACGGATCGTGTTCCATTTGATCTTATAAAGATGCAAGGGCAAAGTTTATTATTATGCAATCCTTATTGTACAAGGAATTCACTGAGTCCGTTATACCACATCCTTCCCGATTGTTTAAGACTGTATAATGATCTTTGTATCTTAACACAATAGATGTCCCGATGTCTATCTTTTAAATCTATAGGCAATGAAAAGCCATCAGGAAGTTTCACATAAATCTCTTTATCAAGATTTCCATATAGATATGCAGTCACAACATCTATTAGCTGCATATCTAATCCTTCCTTTACTGTTAAGCTTATTAAAAATTGGAAAGTGATCGCATCCATTATCGATGAGTATGTTTCTTCATAGTCTATACCCGGTCTTTAGAAAGATCTATGTGCTACAAGCCTTGCTTTGTAGCATGCGATCTTATTGTTTTCATTTCTTTTTCTGACAAATACACATTTATATCCCACGGGTTTGACACCATTTGGTGTTTGGACTATTTGCCCAAAGAATTTGTGTTTCTTAAGCAACTCCAGCTCTGCTTCTATTGCCTTATTCCACTTTGGCCAATCATTTCTATGTTTACATTTAGCAACGGAATGTGGATCATTATCATCGTCGTTTTCAGCGACGTGAATGGCAATATAAAACGTGAAGTCATCGTCGATGATTGTACTCTTTTTGTCCAACACCTCCCATGGACGTAAATAATTTAATGATATTTCAGTATCTCCCAGCAGTTCCTCTGCAGTGGATTCTGGAGGGGTGAGGATATGTACATGAGCTCATTTTTCTATGTGGGTATTGTCACAATGTCTCTAGGTGTTTTTCTTTTTCTTGGATTTTTGTCCTTGGAACCCGGTGGTCTGCCTCTTTTCAGTTGAGAAACAGCCACATCTGCTGCTGGTGGATTGCATCCATTCTCGGAGATGTCAATCCTAGCTAGAGTATTTGCAGCATGGATGTGTGATCTGACAATCTTCTGGTTGTCAGTAAATGAGTCCGGCAACTGGTGAACAATGTTCTGTATGTGTTTGATCTTCATGATCTCATCTTTGTTGGATCTGGATCTAAGCCTAGAGGGGGGGGTGAATAGGGTTATAAAAATTCTCGTGCAACCCACGAGAAATCACACGCAGTTATAGCACAATCAACCAGATGCAGAGTATAGAAAAGCAGTCACAGCATGCACAGGCGATATACCCTGGTTCGGTCGCAACTGCGACCTACATCCAGCCCCAAAAGCAATACTAGATTATTAAAGTTAACTGGTACAACCTGTAGCTAGAGCACCAACCCTACACTCACCTGGCCCTCAATACCTGCACTCACCAAAGTGCCCAAACAATAACAATACTAGTAAAGCTCTCTCTTGGCTAGTCCCAACTAGCCAAGTCCCCAAACAAATAATAAAATTGTTTCACAGAGATCACAACACCAAATCACAAATAAAATAAAGTTCAGAGTTTAGAATCGCTCAGTTGTGAAGGCGTTGATGTCTCTGTCGTTCAGCGCGTGGTCAGAAGTCGTCTGACAAGTAATAGTCCATAATCCCAGTAATCAGCAAGTTGCGGTAGGAGTAATGAAAACACCATGTTGCGGCATGATCAATCAAGCACCATGTTGTTGCTGAAGTTCTGAACGTCTGAATTGCAAAGAAAAGACACCAGCTACTTTGGGGGTTGGCTTACTTGATGTTGCGGCTGCCTGTATTGAAGATGTGAGTTTTTTTAAAGCTTTGGACTTTTTGGCCGTTTGAAGCTAATGTGAATAATTAATCAATGGGATCAAAGAACGGCTCTTGGAATTTTGTTCTCAAAGTTGCGGCTGAGAGAGATTAACATGGTCAAAAGTTGCGGCTGTCTTTGATTTTTCCTCTTGGTTTTTGTGAAGAGATCTTGGGGAATTATTTTGTTTTGGCCAGCTCTTAAAAAAATGAATTGGGCCTGTGATCTTCTGAGAGATTTTCAAAGGGAAGGAACTAAATCAATTAAGGGCTCTCTCTCTCAATTTCGCACAGGAAAACGAAGTGGGCAGCCTTGAGTTTTCAAAGGAGAGAGATTCGAAATTTCATCTGTGCTCTCTTTTGTGATTTTTGATGCAAAGCCCTCTCAAAATGATTCGGCATGATCTCTCTTTTGTTTTGGGGTTTGTGGAAGTTGCGCCTCTCTTGATTGGTGAGCTCTGGGAGATTTTTTTGGATGAAGGGCTCTGGGAAAGAAACATACGGCTAGGGTTTTTTTGGTCTAGCAATGAAGCGCTCCTGTGAAGAAGCATGCGGCTCAGGCTGTTTTTGTTGGATTTGGAAGACGTTTGTACACCCTTGTGGGGGATGTACGAGGGAATACGGACCTCGAACGTCGCGTACACGAAGTCGTGTACAAAGGGAATCTGTTCCCTTGCGGAGAGGATCTCTGGATGAGTGGGAAAGTCGCATTATATATGCATAAGTGCTTGCGACATATGGCTTATAAAGGGGGAATATCTTAAGCTTATGTTGTACCATGCATATGGTACAACTTAAGCTTATAATGTGCCATGTATCATGGTACACCTTAATTAAGTTGTTCCAAAGGAACAACTTACCCTAAAATAACTACCTTGGGGGCTATAAATAAGACCCAAGGGTAAGCCATTTCTTACACCTTTTGCATGAAATTCATGCATGCATCTTCATCCTAGCGAAGCTCTGCAGAAATCCTTTCTCTTCCTCTTTCCAAGTTCTTAATCTAAAATAGAGATTTAGATTGTGGATTAGTAGCCTTACTCCGTTCGTGAGAAGACTCGATCCGTCGTGGCGAATCCGAAGGCAAAGTTCCGAGACTACCGTTCCGCATACGCAAGCGTAAGTCTCCACTTTAATTATCGATCCTAACTCTGTCTTGGCAGGATCCTACATTGGTATCAGAGCCATATGGGTTCGCCCCGGTCAAACCACCGCCCCGTCGAAACTATGAACGAGTCGTTGTCTTTTTCACGAATGGGTCTCCTACTATTACGGATATAGTAGGAACGCTTCGTGACGGAGAGAACGCAGCGGTTGTTCTTTTCACGTTAGGGTCTCCTATCATTACGGATATGGTAGGAACTCTCCGTGACGGGAAGAACCGACCGTTCACGTAGTATGTTATTTTTCATTTTTGGCACACGGCCATTAGGAAATAACTAATTTCTCGACGAACGGGTGCTTCATCGACGAACGGGTGCTTCATCGAGGAAGATGATGGTAGTTATTTACATCGGGTAAGAGGAAATTTGGTGCATGTGCACCATGGCCAAATGGGCCATGAATGCCATGCATCCCCCCTCCCCGAGCGGAGGGGGTTGGCTACGGCCAATAACCACCGGCGACCACCCCATCAAGGGGGAGGAATGAGTGCGGCAACCCCATTTAAAGGGGGTGGCCGGCCATGGCCAAAGGGGCCATGGCCGGCCAACGCCGAATGGCCTTGGCCATGACCGGCCATGGCCAAGCCATGGCCGGCCATGGCCAGGCCGGCAGTGGCCGGCCATGGCCAAGCCCTGCCGGCCAGGCCGGCCCTGGCAGTGGCCAGGGCCGGCCCTTGGCCAGCCTGCCGGCCCTGGCCACTGCCAGGGCCAGGCCGGCCCTGGCAGAGGCCAGGGCCGGCGCCCTGGCCTCAGGCCAGGGCCTGGCCGAGGCCAGGGCAGGAGCCCTGGCCCCGGCCAGCGGCCAGGCCGCCCTGGCAGAGGCCAGGGCAGCGCCTGGCCTCAGGCCAGGGCAGGAGCCCTGGCCCCGGCCAGTGGCATGGCCGGCCGGCCCTGGCCGAGGGGGCCAGGGCCCCTGGCCGAGGGGGCCAGGGCCCCTGGCCGGCCAGGGCAGAGGCCCTGGCCGGCCCTTGGCCGGGAGAATTTGCATTTCGAAAATTGGTCGACCAATTTTGTGTTTTTGGTCGACCAATCCGACAGATGGTCTGGGTCGATTGCAAACTTGCCAAATGACCCATACGGGGTAACAAATGGCCTTGGTCAAACTCGAATGTGTCGATTAGTCCATACGGGGCTAACCACAGTGCCGACTAGTTCATACGGAACTAAAGTTTTAATGAAGTTTTTCATTGGGCTCTACTCCTTGAAGATTAGCCATAGTGCTCTACTTCATGCGAGATTAGCCATGTCATTGTGCTCTACTCTACGGAGATTAGCCAATGTACTTGTGACGTTGTGCTCTACTCTACGGAGATTAGCCAACGTGCTTTCAAAATTTTTGGAAAAAGATGTTTTTCAAATAGGTTATGTCCCGTCCTTAAATCGGGATAGCGCAATTTAGAATTCCAAGTCCTACCACGATCCGGCCATGGTTATCTAACCCATGGGTGTGTAGAACAGGTCTCGTGGCTTGGCAATTGTTGCGTTAAAATTCTTTGCGCTAATTCTCACCTATTCTATTTTGAAAGATATGTTTTTCAAAGTAATTTTCCGCTGCTAATACCATACGGGTATTATTTCTGATTTCTTTTTACTTGAGATAAGTAAGAGGGATACTTTGAAAGTTACTTCTAGATGGTAGTTGGGAACGTAGTGAACTTCTCGATTCTAGAGTAACATTTCAACGCATCCAAGGAACTTATCAAGTGTTTAAAGAATCGAAACTTTATGCATAGAATTTTGATCGTGTTTTTCATTCTCTTTGCAGTTTTTTGAATCGAAAATGTCTACCGCTTCTAAGAATATTGTCGCAGAGCTTAACAAAGGTGAAAAGCTCAACGGCGACAATTATAAACTTTGGTCAATAAAGATCCAATATGTTTTGGAGGAGCAAGATGTGCTCGAAACACTCCAAAACATAATGGTAGAACCTGAGTTGGGCAATACGGCCCAACACAAGAGGGACCGGGAAGCTTATGACACTTGGACTCGAAAGAACAAAATAGCATGCATTACGTTACTGTCCGCGATGGACAATGACATAATGCGTCTATTTCGGGAATTCGATCTAGCCAAAGACATATGGTCTGAGCTAGAAGTAAAGTTTGGTGGAACTTCGGTTACCAAACTCCGCTCCTTGAATATTCAATTTGATTTGTACAAGATGCGGCGAGATCATTCTATGAAAAAGCATCTCCGCCACATGGCGAATCTAATATCTGAATTAAAGGATGCGGGTGTTACGCTGTCTGACGAACAGCAGATCCAAGCAGTCATTCGTTCACTCCCAGATAGCTGGGATAACATGAAAATGCACCTCACTCATAATGAGTGCATTAAAACTTTAAGCGATGTTTCGAAACACCTCGAACTCGAGGAAGAGCGGATTCAAGCCGCAAAACCAAGTGCAGAAGTGCACGTGGCTGCTAGTTCCTCACATGGAGGAAATAAGCGGAAACGCTTAAGGTTTGTGAACGAACGAAAGCAAGAACCGGAAACCTCAAAGAATACTAAGAACAAAAAGTGGCAAAAGAATGTGCACTCAAAGAAGAAAAACTTGAAGAAGATCAAGTGCTTTAAGTGCAACAAGTACGGTCACTTCGCCCGTAAGTGTACGGATGGAAGTGACAAGGTAACTTGTAGGGCTAGTTACATATGTGTTTCTAGTTCCATGTTTCTTGCTGAATCTAACTATTTTTGGTTGATTGATTCAGGGGCCACAGACCACGTTGCGAAGGACAGAAGGTTCTTCGTAGAGTATCGAAGGATAACTCAAGGAACAAAGTGGATATACGTCGGCAACAACACTCGTGTTGAAGTCAAAGGCGTCGGAACATGCAAGCTAGTTCTCGACAACGGCCGGACTTTATTATTGCACGACGTCCTCTTTGCTCCAGATATTAGAAGAAATATCGTATCCGTGGTCATGTTAATGTCTTTAGATTATGAGTGGAGGTTCTATAAACAATATGTTGACCTTGTTTGTAATAATTCTTTGATTGGTTCTGGTAATGTTTGTAATGGATTAATTGTTTTGAACACAATGTATGATGATTCTACTTCCATTAATGAAAGTTTTCATTTGACAAATGTTTCTAACTCTGAGTCTGAGATCATTTGTTGGCATGCAAGACTTGGTCATATTGGACCAACTAGAATGGATAGACTTGCCAAAAGTGGCTTGCTATCTAATGTTTCAAAAGTTGAAATGTCAACTTGCGAACATTGTCTTGTAGGGAAAACTTGTCGCAAGCCGTTTGGAACTGGCACAAGGGCCGAAGTTCCATTACAGCTTATCCATTCGGACATTTGCGGTCCAATGAATGTTAAGACAAGACGCGGGAAGTCCTATTTCATCACCTTCATTGATGATTTCACTCGTTTCGGTCACATCTATTTGATTTCCCACAAACATGAAGCTTTAACTTGCTTCAAAAACTATATGAGTTTAGTGGAAAATCAACTAGATCGCAAGATAAAGGTCTTGCGAACCGATCGAGGTGGAGAACATCAATCAACGAGTTTTAAGGAACTCTGTGATGAAAAAGGTATAGTTCATCAAATAACTATGCCTTATACTCCACAACAAAACGGTGTTGCGGAAAGAAGAAATAGGACATTGATGGAAATGGTCCGATCAATGATGTCACAGGCAAATTTGCCCATCACCTTTTGGGGTGATGCATTGTTGACGGCATCGTTCATCTTAAACCGTGTACCCTCGAAGTCGGTAAGTTCTACTCCTTATGAGTTGTGGAACAATAGAACTCCAGACTTAAGCATTCTAAAACCTTGGGGTTGTGCCTCTTATGCACATTTGTCCTCTCACAAATATGGCAAACTTGGGCCACGTGGGAGGAAGTGTATCTTCATCAGATATGTTGAAAACTCCAAAGGATATGTTTTCGTCGGTCAAGAGGACAATGGGGGTCTTATAGAATTCGAATCGAGGGATGTTGTCTTCTTGGAAAATGAGTTTCCAAGACAGGGTGAGATAAGTCAAGACTTATCCTTGTTTGAGACTTGGGATCAAGAAGGATCGGAACGTTCGAGTGGGAGAATTCTTGGTGAAGAAGAAAATACGTTTCAAACTTCACCAATGGATGATACGAACGATACCAATCCTACCAATCCTATTCCGAGTGGGAGTGATATTATTCCAAGTGGGAGTGATGTCATTCCAAGTGGGAGTGATCAAACTCAAACAAGACGTAGTAATCGAACGAGGCTAACACCTCTGAGATTTGAGGATGAATTTCCTCAAACATTCATGACATTACTACAAGATGATGACGAACCTGCAAATTTCAAACATGCTGTCACATGCCCTGCTAAACATAAATGGATAGCGGCAATGGAAGAAGAACTTCAATCCATGAAAACAAACCAAGTCTGGGACTTGGTTGATTTACCTAAGGGACGTAGAGCCATTGGGAACAAGTGGGTTCTCAAAATCAAGCATAAGGCTGATGGCTCCATCAAGAAATATAAAGCTCGCCTTGTTGCGAAAGGTTTCACGCAACAGGAAGGAATAGACTACGAAGAGACTTTCTCTCCTGTCGTGCGTTTTACCTCGATTCGCTTAATTCTGGCAATGGTGGCTTGTTTGGACCTCGAATTACATCAGATGGATGTAAAGACTGCCTTTCTTAACGGAGAACTAGATGAGGAGATCTACATGGAACAACCAAATGGGTTCGTACAAGAAGAAAACAAACATAAGGTTTGTAAACTTCGTAAATCCATATATGGCCTTAAACAATCCTCAAGGCAGTGGTATATGCGCTTTCAAGAAGTTGTTTTGTCGTATGGATTCTCCATGCTCGACGAAGACTACTGCGTATATATTAAGAGGATTAAAAACAAGTATGTAATTATGTCTCTTTATGTAGATGACATACTTATAGCCGGAAATGATAAGCGTCTTGTCATGGATATCAAAGCTTGGCTTTCATCCGTCTTTGAGATGAAAGACATGGGTGAAGCTGCATATATCCTTGGGGTTAAGATCTCAAGGAATCGTTCCAAGAAACTTCTTTCTCTCTCTCAAGAGACATATATAAAGAAAGTTTTGGAACGGTTTAATATGCAGGACTGCAAGCCAATTGATACTCCAATAAGCAAAGGCGAGGGTCTATGTTTGGAAATGTGTCCCAAAGATCCAAAAGAAAGGAAAGCTATGGAAAAAGTTTCATACTCCAGTGCTGTCGGGAGTCTGATGTACGCTATGATGTGTACCAGACCAGACATTTGCTATGGTGTTGGTATGGTAAGCCGTTACCAATCCAACCCAAGACAGGCACACTGGAAAGCGGTGAAGAGGATATTAAGGTACCTCAAAGGGACTGCGGACTATGCGTTATGCTATCAAGGCAATACCTTGAGACTCGAAGGCTATACCGATGCTGATTGGGCGGGTGATCTCGACGAGCGAAGATCTACCTCAGGCTTTGTTTACTTGCTCGGGAATGGTGCAATATCCTGGAGCAGCAAGAAGCAAACCTGCATTGCCCTATCAACAATGGAAGCAGAATTCGTAGCATTCAGCATGGCGGTCCAAGAAGCTGTTTGGCTTAGGAAATTCTTAGACAGGCTGACGAATGCCACTGACTCAAGCACTGTTCCTATATACAGTGATAGTCAAGCTTCGATTGCCTACGTCAAAGATCCTAAATTTCATTGTAAGACCAAACACATTGACATTCGATTCAAGTTTGCAAAAGACTATGACAAACGGAAGGAAGTAGACATTGGATACATATCCACGCATGAGATGATAGCGGATCCCCTTACGAAGGCGATCCCCAGAGATGTGTTCTAAAAACACTTATCATCTATGGGAATCCGTAGGTGCTGAGCTGTATCTTGTAATATTTCCCATGTCTATAGAAGATCAAAGTTTAATAAAAGAAAGAAGTCCTTTTATATATTGCATACAAGTTTCTTACAAATGATTTATGTACATTTGTGTTTAAGTCTCAGCTATTTTATTGTGTGTATGTCGGACAGATTAAGGTTGGCTCTCTCACATGAGCAACCGCCTTATCTTATCAGATGGATAAGATAGAGATGAGACTAGTTTAAAGTCAAAATCATTAAATGATTTAGAGTCATGACTTAAACAAGATAGTCGAATAAAAGATCTGCATCATATGGATGCTTACAAAAGATCTGAGATCTGTATCACAAGGATATTTGAAAGATATCTCGTAGGATTTTTTAAATCCTATCTGTCTTATGCAGGATGAGAGTCCGTGAATATTTCACGAGTAGTAAGGGGACTCAAAAAGATAGGCACTGTGGTGTCTGATCTTTCATCCGTACAACATCATTAAGACATACTCTCACTGGGAAAGGAGTGATGTTGTAGTACGTGTTCATACCACGTATGCATTTCGACCACTGAGTTAGTAGCAATAGTGTTTGCTATTATGTGAGACTCAAAGGCCATACTGGTCTTAACTCTTACCCTCAAGGACTCCAATTGGTTCCTTTAGATTTGACGAGATGATCGCTATCTTAGCGTGTCACTAATGGGCTATGATAATTCGGCTCGGCGGGGCACGTTAGAAAAGCGAATCAAGTCAAGATCAGAAGGTTCGCAAGAAGAGGAAGATTGATTTCATATTCGCATTTTGACTTTAATGATTCAAAGCTGGCCAGCCAATTGTAATCCAGATAGGATTCAATTGTTGAATATAAAGTATAAGAAATGTGAAGAAATAATCTAGGGTAAAGCATGCGTTGAACTACTCAACTTTGCACCTTCGAGGTCGTTGTGTATCTCTAACAAGTGCACAACAACAGACTCTACGCGCATGACGGTCGCACGGTCTATTTCTCGGTATGATAGATGAAAGAACTAAGGGAAAGACATTCTCTTACAATCCCCTCAAGTGTGAGTGGGAGATGTTGGATATGGAAGACGTTTGTACATCCTTGTGGGGGATGTACGAGGGAATACGGACCTCGAACGTCGCGTACACGAAGTCGTGTACAAAGGGAATCTGTTCCCTTGCGGAGAGGATCTCTGGATGAGTGGGAAAGTCGCATTATATATGCATAAGTGCATGCGACATATGGCTTATAAAGGGGGAATATCTTAAGCTTATGTTGTACCATGCATATGGTACAACTTAAGCTTATAATGTGCAATGTATCATGGTACACCTTAATTAAGTTGTTCCAAAGGAACAACTTACCCTAAAATAACTACCTTGGGGGCTATAAATAAGACCCAAGGGTAAGCCATTTCTTACACCTTTTGCATGAAATTCATGCATGCATCTTCATCCTAGCGAAGCTCTGCAGAAATCCTTTCTCTTCCTCTTTCCAAGTTCTTAATCTAAAATAGAGATTTAGATTGTGGATTAGTAGCCTTACTCCGTTCGTGAGAAGACTCGATCCGTCGTGGCGAATCCGAAGGCAAAGTTCCGAGACTACCGTTCCGCATACGCAAGCGTAAGTCTCCACTTTAATTATCGATCCTAACTCTGTCTTGGCAGGATCCTACAGTTTTATTGACGAGGAGGTTGCGGCTCTTAGGAGAATTGAACGCTGGGGGGGGTTTTTTTGTTGGCAATTAGGGTTTAGATATGAGAAGCTTAGGGTTTGATACTTCAAGATCTCATCCAAGGGCTAAGAACGAATGTGGCTATGAAGGAACCCTATTGCTAGGAGGAATTGCAATTGGGGATGGAGTTTGGGCTTGATACGGAATATGATTAGGGTTTGATTCCCATAGATATGAGCCAACTAAAGCTAGGTTCTCCCCTTTCTCCTTTGCACATTGACCAAGTCTCTACATGAATGAGTCGCATGTTTGCCGTTCCTGAAACACTTAAACACACACGTTAAAAACGTTCACACACGTTTGTTATCATCAAACATGAAGTTCATAGATCGTTGCTACCAACAATCTCCCCCTTTTGATGATGACAAACCAAGTATAAAGTGTGACGATAGAGGGTGACATGCAATGATATATAAAGTATATCAGTAAGCATGCTCCCCCTACTTTTGTGCTTCCCGAATATTCATTAATGCTCCCCCTTAGTCAAACAACCATATATTTGCGAGCATTACAAAGATAGTACCAAATTCCAAATACCAAGCACACCAAGTAAATACCAAATGCCAAATACCAAGCACACCAAGTAAATACCAAATCTTCACCAAGTGAAATCTTCACCAAGTTTTTCTCCCCCTTTGTTATCATCAAAAGTCATACCACGAAGTCAAAATCATATATTATGCAAAAAGAGTGTATTATTAACCACTACCAACAATTGCATGCTTACACTCATAGAATAATCAAGTCAAAATCCAATGACATTAAACAACTACGACTTCAACACCAACGTGTACGTGCGATGATTAAAATTGAAGCACATAAGGAGAATCATTAAGCAAATCAACCAAAAACAATCCACATTTTCCAAATAACATTCTATCACCTAGGATTGATTTTTCCCACCTCATTAAAAAATGAGTTCAAGGTACCGCACCCCAAAAACATAGCCTATAAGGACTCTTAGATGTGGGGGTGGCATTGCTTGACGAGTAAATACACCAACGCTAAAGTTTACCCATAAAGCTTATGTTGGATACTCGTGGGTAATACCGTTGCCAAGGATTGTATCCATTTTTCATACAGAGCATGTATTTTTCTTTTCAATTTTTATACTTGTAGTAACATTTTTTAATGCTCAATTTTTATCCAAGGCAAGGTATATCATATCACTTAGATTTTCAGTTAAGTTTTCCTCCTACATTCACATTTCCAATTTCATAAACGATATCTCCAAATGTGCAACAATAATAATACATGTGGGAGTGAAATAGGAGGTGTAGAAATCAAGTTATTTTCTAACATTGAATATGCCATGAATATTTAGAAAGATGGACATGCGCATGTAGCAAAAGAAATAATACAACAATTTCTACATAGATATGAAAATCATTCATGAATACTTCTTTTAATGAATCAAAGAAAAAGATACACATTGAAGCACCATTTTTTTTGTTTTTGTTTTTCAATTTTTTTTGTTTTTGTTTTTGTTGTTGTTGTTTTAATGCATGAGATACTAAAGCAAACATGAGATGCAATCACACAACTAAAAAATAAATCATGCACACATAACAATGCAACTACTAGCACACAAACAAAAAAGTTCAAGCACACACGAAAGCATGGAGTCTCGTACTAAGTTTTATCAATAATACCAAGCTCAAGACGAAGACGACAAAAGCGAGCCTCAACCAAAGGTTTGGTGAATATGTCTGCAAGTTCTGATTCCGTAGGAACGAACTCCACAGACACACCCTCTTTGGTGAGGTGATCTCTAATAAAATGGTGTCTTACGTCAATATGTTTAGTATGAGAGTTGTGTACGGGATTATTAGAAAGATCTATGGCACTCTTGCTATCACATCGAAGAGGAACTCTTTTAAGAGCTAATCCGTAGTCAGATAATGTTTACATCATCCACAGTACTTGAGCACCGCAACTGCCGAGGGCAATATACTCTGCTTCAGTAGTGGATAATGCAACACTATTTTGCTTACGACTAGACCATGAAACTAAAGAGTGTCCTAGCATAAAACAAGTGCCACTGGTGCTCTTTCTATCAGTTAAACTACCCGCATAATCAGCATCAGAATAACCCACCAAATCAAAGTTACCACTAGAAGGATACCAGAGGCCTAAAGTAGGTGTACTGATTAGGTACCTAAAGATCCTTTTAATGGCTTTCAAATGAGATTCTTTTGGGTTTGATTGAAAGCGTGCACACAAACATACAACAAACATTATATCAGGCCTAGATGCAGTCAAGTACAACAAAGAACCAATCATACCTCGATATAGCTTTTGGTCCACTGCAACTCCTTGTTCATCCCTGTCCATTTTCGTGTTGGGACACATCGGCGTTTGATTCGGGTTCAATATTACATATTTAACCCCCCATTTAGCCCTATTTTGTGCTCAGGTGATGCTAAATTTATCTCTAATTCATACGTATTTTCTACACATTTATTTACTAGAGAAAACACACTATTTGAGCACAAAACAGCATTTAACGACGTATTTTTGCACTTTTTATATTTTTCCTAGCTTGGTCTCGATCTCACGATTCCAACGAATATTTATTTGTATTTTTCTGAGATCTGTGCTAATTACTGTGTATTTTTGAATGCAGAATACCAATTAAATGGGGAAATACGCAAGGAAATACGAAAATACGGTCTCCAACCAATCAGGTGCCGACACGTGTCGTTCATCCGTCCTTCCCTGCTCAATCAAACGGCGCCCAGTTATCCTATCTTGGAAATTTAGGCACCGTTGGATTAATATCCAACGGTCCGCAACGATCACAGATGTATTCGAAAGCGGGTCGACGTGGCGCTCATCTGGCCGTTGGATTTTAATCCAACGGATCAAATTGAAGAAAATCGCAGCGAGCGGGCGCAATTTCTTTGGGCGACGTGGCAGCGCGTGGACGGTCGATTGGAGATCGGACGGTTCAGATCAAACACAAATTCGAATCGTTTACTTGGCGACGTGGCTTCGTGACAAGCGATGGATCAACATCCAACGATCAGCAAACACCCCGAAGGCGAAGCGGAGAGAATCGAAGAGCGGCTATGTGGCGCCATCCGAATCTCTCCCCGCGGAAACCAACGGCCACGATTGAAGGCGAGCGAAGCGCAGCAGCGAAACGAGGCGGTCGACGTGGCCTCTCCTGCGCCGTCCGATGGGCCATTCGACGGTCTGGATTAAACTCGTGATGATTTCGGAGGATTCAAAAGCGTAGCGGGCTTCACACGATTTTTGAACGCCACGTGGCGCACGGTGGTTTAATCCCGCCTTGATCCAACGGCCTATATTTGCTCCGCTTGAGATGATCGGCTCAGATGCATTCGGGTTTGATTTTGATGGGGGTTTAGATCCGATAGCACAACCCAAACCCGCAAACCTATTATATAAGCGTATTTATGGTTTTTTTGGGAGGATTCAAGCAGATTGGGGCGTATTTTGAGCGTATTGGAGGCTCTAGGAGCCGTATTCTCCCCCTGAAAAATTCTGTAAAATTCCAGAGGCTTGTTTTATTATTTCCAGAGAGTTTGAAGTCTTTTCAAGGAGAATTGGTGATATATTTCTTAACTTAAACCCCTTATTTGATGCTTTTCTACCGTATTTTGCTATAATCTTGATGTATTTTGCCATGAAACTTGTTTATTATTGCATTATGAGTAGCTAAATCTCTGTTGTGCATGGTATGGAGTAGTTAGGGGATATTATTTGTGTTAGTTTGGTTGTATTCCATGTGCTAAATCGTTAAACGTCGCAAAAATTGTAATCTTTGTTCGTAAATCGACTTTTTCAGATTCCAAAAGAATTGATTTAGTTGATGATCGCCCCAAAAGGGTGAGTTTTGATCTCCCCAAAAGGGAGTTTCATACCGTAGTCTTGATCTCTCCAAAAGAGAGTTCCATATCGTATTATAATCTTAGCGACGATCTTTTTGAATATTGTGTTTGAACCCCCAAAAGGGCATCTTCCGATGAGTTGCTCCCAAAAGGAGAATTCATTGAGTTATATTGGATATTTTCCGGTGAATTGCTCTCAAAAAGAGAATTTATTGTGTTATATTCATCAACCAAATCAATATGAATTATCGATCCTAACGAACCCATACCATGTGCAAACGTCTTATAGGTATTTTCATACATGAATTTCTTTGTTCGCACATCACCATCACGTACTTTCACACCATCATCGCAATCATTTGTGAAGTGGTTAGTTTCTTTTCGTAGGATTTCTATTTGATTTGAATTGTGGTTGCAACAGATTTCTTCCCGTGGATTCGACATCTGGACTCCCAGATTTTACTACTTGTACGGACTCTTGCGCTTGAGAGAGAGCACCTTTCCGGTCCCACCAAGTTTTTGGCGCCGTTGCCGGGGAGGAATGGTTTGTGACTACGGTTTATTTCATTTAGAGGACCTTCGGTGAGATCTTTCCACTTTACTGTACATAAACTTTTTTTTATTATTTTATTTTAATTTTTAAAAGATGGAATATATGAACTTTTATTGCACGAACAACCTGTATGATGCACGGTATGCAAATGCACAAAAACATAGAATGGTAAAGCTCAAGATTGTAAATTTTAATCAAACTGATTGTGAAACTTTCTTTCAGGCCTGGAGGAGGTTCACAAATATCGTATCGAGCTATCTGCAGCATGGTTACACAAATGAAGAGCTTATTGCATCCTTCCTAGAAGGACTACAACCTCAGCTGCAGGAATTATTGGGAGGCATGACGCCGACAGTGGCGTGGGAATATATGGAGTCTCTGCAAGAAAACGAAGAAACCGTGGAAGAGACTTCGGAGAGCGATTCAACGGAGCCTTCGTGCCTCGATCAAGAAGAGAAAAGCGTAGACGTACCTTTGCAATCCTTGAAAGAGGAAGCTTACCAGACTATTCAGACACAGGAGGCCACATCCCATCAATTCCAGGAGAATTTCCTTGCTCGGAGTCGGCAGATTCAAAAATCTATTGAAGATCTTAATTTGATTGCCGCTTGCTTAGAAGAAAATAATTATTTTGAAACTCAATTTAAAGAAACTAATACGAGTTCATCTTCTATTGCAGGAATATCGAGCGAGCCATGTCACGTTGATGACACGAATAAAAATATCCACATGGCAGAAAGTGTGTGCAAAAGAGAGGACGAGCTAGCAATTTTGGATGAACGAAAGGAGGAGACAGCTAGGGACAAAGGTTTTGAGATTATCGCCATGGAGCCAGAACCATGCCCTCCTCCAGTTTTGTCCCAAAATCATTTATCCCTCTCCCTAACGATCGAGCATCGTACAGAGAGTAGTGCAAATCTTTCAGGGAGTAGTCGTCAACTTGCTCTAATTTCTTTCACTTATTTTGACGACTACATTTGGAATACTTTCATTGAGAATAATTTTAAAATAATTTGGACTGACATAACTCATCTCTCGCAGGACATTGGCAAACAGCTTATAGAGATGCTTGGAGTTGTGTTGCTGGGGTCCAAATTAGTCGTGGAGGAAAAATAATCGCCGAGGAGCGCAAGGAGCAAATTGAACAACTTCCTCCACAATTAAAGATTCGGGATCCGCCATTTGATCACGGTGTGTTCTTTCCAGTAGTGTAGTTTTTATATGCTTTCTAGGTTGCTTGCTTGAATAAACTCGTATCTCTTCCGACATTGAGGACAATGTCCATCTTTAGTTGGGGGGTGTGTATGAGACCTTAGGATTTTTTTTGAGAAGAATAAATCACCAAATCTCATCATTTAAAACTCCTTCATATGCCTCAAATGCGGATGATTATACGTTAATTGAGTTCTAAAAATTTTTATGGCTTGAGTTAATTATTTTTCCTTCATGGAATTGCCGTTAATATGCTATTCATGAGAATTTTCAATTTACATGATTAATATCTCGAAATAGTTTGAATATATTTCATGCATGCTAATGTGATGAAAACGCTTAAGTATACACGATTTTTAAGAATAGTTTTCAAGTTGAAGAGGAATGTGGCCATGGTTATTAATGTTTATGTTTGAAAATATTGGTGTTGAGTTGCTTACAGAAAGAAAAGAAAAAAATTTGAATGAAAGAAAAAATGAATGAAGAAAATGAATATGTATGTCACTAATAAATAACTTGGTTGGCTCGAGTAGTACAGTCCGAGGGGTCCTTTTTGGCCTAATGCCCTATTATCGTCTGATTTGGGAGCCATTGACAGGAAACTCACTCATTTGATGGAGCGATCCAAGTTATACTTTTTTCTGCGAATGTTGCTTGAAGCGCGTTACGCGGAACTAATAAAAGAAAAGAAATGGTGAATATACTAAGCAACTTCAGTACCCATGTCTTGAATGATTGTTTTGATAGGCCAATTCCTTGGAAACACGAAAACTAGTTTATAACGACGTGTTATACTTTCGCTTGCGCAAAACGATGCTTGCATGTTATTTATTCAAATTAAATTAGAGAAAATATCATGTGATTGATTTTGTTCATGGATGAGTATATTGATGGTCAAGATCATGTTGGAATGCGTATTATTGAGCCATGCCATGAGCAATTTGAAAGAACTTATTGTTTTATTACTCATCCGTATTGATCGCTCTTTTTGCTAGAGACTAGCAAATCGCTAGTTGGGGGGTGTGATTCGGGTTCAATATTACATATTTAACCCCCCATTTAGCCATATTTTGTGCTCAGGTGATGCTAAATTTATCTCTAATTCATACGTATTTTCTACACATTTATTTACTAGAGAAAACACACTATTTGAGCACAAAACAGCATTTAACGACGTATTTTTGCACTTTTTATATTTTTCCTATCTTGGTCTCGATCTCACAATTCCAACGAATATTTATTTGTATTTTTCTGAGATCTGTGCTAATTACTGTGTATTTTTGAATGCAGAATACCAATTAAATGGGGAAATACGCAAGGAAATACGAAAATACGGTCTCCAACCAATCAGGTGCCGACACGTGTCGTTCATCCGTCCTTCCCCGCTCAATCAAATGGCGCCCAGTTATCCTATCTTGGAAATTTAGGCACCGTTGGATTAATATCCAACAGTCCGCAACGATCACAGATGTATTCGAAAGCGGGTCGACGTGGCGCTCATCTGGCCGTTGGATTTTAATCCAACGGATCAAATCGAAGAAAATCGCAGCGAGCGGGCGCAATTTCTTCAGGCGACGTGGCAGCGTGTGGACGGTCGATTGGAGATCGGACGGTTCAGATCAAACACAAATTCGAATCGTTTACTTGGCGACGTGGCTTCGCGACAAGCGCTGGATCAACATCCAACGATCAGCAAACACCCCGAAGGCGAAGCGGAGAGAATCAAAGAGCGGCTACGTGGCGCCATCCGAATCTCTCCCCGCGGAAACCAACGTCCACGATTGAAGGCGAGCGAAGCGCAGCAGCGAAACGAGGCGGTCGACGTGGCCTCTCCTGTAGTGCCCTGTGGTAGCTACTGCACACGTACTAGAGGGGGGGTGAATAGTACTTAAAATAATCAAGATAGTTATTCCTAATTATTGTGCAAGAAACAAACGACAATGCGGAATTAAACAACTATCAACAAGAATTAAAACAAACGCAGACAAACAATATTACTGGGTTCGGATCCACCCAAGTCTCCCCGACTTGTTCCCGGTGATCCTACGTCCCAACCACCCGGATCCCCTCCGGATACTTGAGTTAGCAACCCTAACTCAAGATTTCCACTATGAAGTACTTGTGAACAACCTTCACAAGTCAAATCATACACAAAGTAATTTGTGACTCCCACAACCCGGGATCACAACCACACTCTCACAACCGAGAGTGAAACTTACAATTCAAATATGAAATGAAATAAACTCTTACCTTACAAAATCCTATGCCTTGAGTATACTTACCAAATTAGGGCAATGATGGATTTTGAGGAAGAAGTGTCACCAAACCCTAGCTTCAAGAAGATCACCAGCAATGGAAGCCTAGGATGGAGTATGGTGACTAGAATCAAGCTCTTGGCTTGAGAAGCTCACAATGGAGAGAATCTCTCTTGAGGAAGATGGCTCAAAGAGTGAAGGGAGAGATTCTTGTGAGGGAGAGAGAGCTTTGAATTAGCTTGGGAGAGCTCTTCTCTTAGGTCTGAAATTGCTTGGAAATAGGACCTCTAACCCCTCTTCAAACGAATCAGGATTCTATTTAAAGGGGCAAGAGAAATCGAGTTTGAAAGAATCCCAACGGCTCTATTCTGAAGCAGACTAGTCGGTCAAAGAAGGATCACTGACCGACTAGTTCATCAACTAGTCGGTCGGTGATACAACGTAGACCGACTAACGATAGAACAGCCAAGAAGTCGAAGTACAGGCAAAGACAACTAGTCGGTCTAAGAAGACTTGCCGACCGACTAGTTTCACAACTAGTCGGTCGGTGAATGATCTTTGACCGACTAACGTCGAAATAGAATAGGTAGACTTCAAGTTGACTTAGTCGGTTTAAGAACAAATGCTGACCGACTAGTTTCTCAACTAGTCGGTCGGTAAACGTTCTTTGACCGACTAACTCGAAACAGTAGCTCAGGCTGAAAATGACTGTACACAACTAGTCGGTCTGAGAAGGACTCCTGACCGACTAGATCGTCATCTAGTCGGTCGGTGACTCTTCTTTGACCGACTAACTGTAGTCATGGAAAGAGCTGAATATAGAGAAGGCAAACTAGTCGGTTCATGTAGAGTTGCCGACCGACTAGATCGTCATCTAGTCGGTTGGTGACTCTTCTTGAACCAACTAACATGCACAAGAAGCCGAGGGAAGAAGCGATAGGCTTCGGGAAAGTTTCTAATGGCTTCTATGATAATCCTAGCTCTAAGATATGAGCGAAATGAAGATTATAAAGTAAGTCCTACTCAAGGCTTAACATTCTAATCTATGAAGCTAGAAGACTATAAAAATCAACCTTACGAGCCGTCTTCAAAGCTTCAATCTTCATTCCTCTTGACTTCAATATTGCTCCTTGAGCTTCAACGAAGCTCCAGGCACACGATCACGCGTATTGAGAAGTCTTGAGACGTCGCTTTTGTTGTACGTGGTATTTTGGCGACGATCTCCATAACTGCGCTCACAAATAAGTTAGTATCCATTATTTATGTTTGCTTATCATCTAAAACCAAATCCGGGGAACCATATCACAACATTCTCCCCCTTTTTGGTGATGACAAACCAATCATAAATAATAATCAATAATAATGATTCAATTGAAATTTACTTACTCCCCCTGCATTGATGACACGTTAGTTCCATATTCAATAATATTCATATGCATCAAGCAGCGAGGGAAGATATGAAATATGAACCACATATTGACATATATGATCTAAATCCATTTCTCTTGCCCCTTTCAAACTCGATTTCTCTTGCCGTTGGGATTCTTTCAAACTCGATTTCTCTTGCCCCTTTAAATAGAATCCTGATTCGTTTGAAGAGGGGTTAGAGGTCCTATTTCCAAGCAATTTCAGACCTAAGAGAAGAGCTCTCCCAAGCTAATTCAAAGCTCTCTCTCCCTCACAAGAATCTCTCCCTTCACTCTTTGAGCCATCTTCCTCAAGAGAGATTCTCTCCATTGTGAGCTTCTCAAGCCAAGAGCTTGATTCTAGTCACCATACTCCACCCTAGGCTTCCATTGCTGGTGATCTTCTTGAAGCTAGGGTTTGGTGACACTTCTTCCTCAAAATCCATCATTGCCCTAATTTGGTAAGTATACTCAAGGCATAGGATTTTGTAAGGTAAGAGTTTATTTCATTTCATATTTGAATTGTAAGTTTCACTCTCGGTTGTGAGAGTGTGGTTGTGATCCCGGGTTGTGGGAGTCACAAATTTTATATCTTTACTCCCCCTGAATCTAACACATCAAATTAGATTCATGGTAAATTCCTTTGAATTATTAATTAGCACATTGTCATTATTATATCTCCCCCCCTTTGGCATTAGCAAAAAGAGCGGGAGGAGACAAAAGCAATGGCTAAAAAATAACGCATGGGAGTCAAAGAATACGACCAAGGCCCAAAATAACACCAATGCAAAATATCAAATGCAAAATACCAAAGTCGAAAATCGGAAACCGAAATCATCAAACCATAGATGAAATACGAAATACGAAATCATCTAGCCATAGGCGAAACTCGACAACCGAAATCATAAAATCATCGACGAAAATCGGAAAACGAAATCACCAAGCCATAGGCAAAAATCGAAATACGAACTCATCAAGCCATAGGCGAAAAACGAAATCCGAAATCATCAAACCTCAAATCAATTTCACTTATTGAGTTTTGGAACATACTCTCCAAAATCAATAGAATGCATGGAAAACAATTCTATGTTTCCATAGAAAGAATTCTATTAAATCCATAAAATCGTCGAACGACGAAATCAACATCAGAGACAAAAAATAATCCGATGTGCATACCAAATGTAGCATGCAAGAATGTTATGCCAAAAATAGATAGAACATCATATACCAATGGCATACACTAATCTAGCATACCAAATGAAGCAAAATGATACCAATCGTAATATATTCTACCAATGGATACCAATATGAATCAAAAGTATGAACATACTTACAACATTAAGCTCCCCCTACTTTGGTGCATCATTCAAGCACCATCAACTCCAATCGAATGAAAATCCTTGCAAATCACGAAGTTGGTAGGGTTGGTATCTCATGGTGGATTTAACCTAGAGAATATCATTTTGGTATCCAAAAATCCTTTTGGATCCTATGGGTTAGGCAATAAATTTAGCTAACTAAATTCAAATTAAATGTAGCCCATACAAACCACAATTGCTTTGGTACCCATAAAATGAAATTTAAACTTATGGTACCAAGCAATGAAGGGTCAAAGGAAACTAACCCTTCGGAAACCAAGTCCAAGAGGAACTTGATTTCCCAACATAATTATCATTCAAAATAACATCATTATTAAACGATTTTACATATAAATTTTTATTATGCATGCTTGTGTTCTTAGGACCCCAAATGGTGTAAGTCTTGGGAGTCCTAATCCTATTGGGAACATGCATATGTTGTTGATTTCTATGTGATGCATATCGAGGGTAAGCATATGGCATGCGATGCAATGGTGCATGAAGATAATTATTCATATGGGAATGAGGATGAACATATGGATGTGGAGGAACACGTGCATGAGTGTGTCTCATAAGGTGTGCACGTGCTCGTGGGTGCGGAGCATAAAAATCATCATTTGTGCTAACATGTGGGGTAGGATGTGTGTTCCTACGTGGCATGGTATACATGTAAGCATGACCCTTCTTTGGAGGTCCACCCAAAGTGGGTTTCTTTCCAAATGGGGGCGTGTTCCTAGCGGAGGCACCATTGGTAGAAGATCTACCCATGACGTGTTTACTTCCACTAGTAGAAGCATCGGAAGATGGCCTAACAAAGGTGGCGGACGATTTGGATGACTCTTCCATCTTATACCCCAAACCAATGTGATGATTGGCCGGAGGTAAGTCATTTAGGATATCATCCAACTTGCCCTTACCTTTGTTGAATTCATGAATTCGGCCTAATGTGCTCTCATGCTTCTCGGTGAGAGAATGCAAAGAAGCATCCAAAGTGGACACTTGTGATGCGAGTGCACAAACACGTGATTTGAGATTTTTATTCTCAATACTCAAGGTTAAGATTTGAGACATCAAATCCGCTATCACATGTTCATCCGAATCCTCGATATGAACATGCTCAAGTTGAGACTTGAGATTTTCAATCTCATTTCTCAACCCATCAACAACGGTGTCGTTGTTGACGATGAAGGGCTTAGGCGAGTTTTTAAGACTATCTAATTCATTTTTAGTCTTCATAAACTTAGTAGCCATATTAGAAAACTTATTCCATAGTTGTTCATTGGCTATTCTAAGTTCATCATTGGTTACCTCTTCACCTTCTTCCTCTCTTCCATCCTCGCTTCCATCCTCGCTTTCATCGGAGGAAGTCTCTTCATCACAATCCTCTTTTCCCATAAAGCACGTGTGTGCATTCTCCATTCTTTCATCGTCCGACTCTCCACTTGAGGAGTCAGAGTCGGTGAAGGTACCTACAAGTCCTTTCTTGTGCTTTCTCGACTTGTCGTGCTTGGATGCCTTCCACTTCCCCTTATGTTTGTAGAGAGGACAATCCGGCTTGATATGTCCTAGCTTATTGCATTTATAACACACGGGAGTAGAAGCATTAGTCGAAATAAATTTTGATTTACGATTCAACTTACCTTGTCGGAAGAATCGGATGAATTTCTTTGCCATATTGGCCAATGCTTCCATGTCCAATTCTTCGTCCTCTTCTTCTTCCGAATCTTCATCATCGGTAGATGGAGCGGCCTTGAATGCAATTACCTTTTTCTTTGGCTCGTCTTGCTTCAAGTACGCTTTCATCTTTTCCCTCATCCGGATCTTACTATCCTTGCGTACCTCATAAGACAACAAGGTACCCATTAGTTGTACGACTGTATATTTATTCCTGTCATTACCTTCCTCGATGGCGAAGGTACGCTTCTCCCAACAAGAAGGAAGTCCATCGATTATCTTCGAGACTTTCTCCTTTTGGGTGTAGGTCTTCCCAAGAGCTTTCAAGTCGTTTGATATATCCACGAAGCGAGCGTAATAATCCTTCATGGTTTCTCCCTGCTCCATATGAAACAACTCAAATTCTTTATTAGCAACGACGAGTTTAGAATCTTTTACCGTACTCGATCCTTCGTGCAATATGAGGAGTTGGTTCCATATTTGATATGCACTCTTACATGTGCATATCTTGTTGAAGTCCTCGGGCTCCAACGCACAATTCAAGGCATTCATTGCCTTGGCATTGACTACTTCCGCGGCGACCTCCGCGGGAGTCCACTTTGCGAAATCTTCTTCGGAAGGCTCGACATACTCCGTCATGGTGGCTCTCCATAGTGAAGCGCTCCGGAGGAAAATTTGCATCCGGCATTTCCAGTACCCGTAGTTGGTACCGTTGAAGTGTGGAGGCCTGACGGAGGATAGTCCTTCCATAACTGAAGAAGCTCCATCGCGGTTCTTGAAGACGTTGTAGTCGTTGTTCGTCATAGCTTTGAACTTGTAGCTTTAACTTTGGCTCTGATACCAATTGTAGTGCCCTGTGGTAGCTACTGCACACGTACTAGAGGGGGGGTGAATAGTACTTAAAATAATCAAGATAGTTATTCCTAATTATTGTGCAAGAAACAAACGACAATGCGGAATTAAACAACTATCAACAAGAATTAAAACAAACGCAGACAAACAATATTACTGGGTTCGGATCCACCCAAGTCTCCCCGACTTGTTCCCGGTGATCCTACGTCCCAACCACCCGGATCCCCTCCGGATACTTGAGTTAGCAACCCTAACTCAAGATTTCCACTATGAAGTACTTGTGAACAACCTTCACAAGTCAAATCATACACAAAGTAATTTGTGACTCCCACAACCCGGGATCACAACCACACTCTCACAACCGAGAGTGAAACTTACAATTCAAATATGAAATGAAATAAACTCTTACCTTACAAAATCCTATGCCTTGAGTATACTTACCAAATTAGGGCAATGATGGATTTTGAGGAAGAAGTGTCACCAAACCCTAGCTTCAAGAAGATCACCAGCAATGGAAGCCTAGGGTGGAGTATGGTGACTAGAATCAACCTCTTGGCTTGAGAAGCTCACAATGGAGAGAATCTCTCTTGAGGAAGATGGCTCAAAGAGTGAAGGGAGAGATTCTTGTGAGGGAGAGAGAGCTTTGAATTAGCTTGGGAGAGCTCTTCTCTTAGGTCTGAAATTGCTTGGAAATAGGACCTCTAACCCCTCTTCAAACGAATCAGGATTCTATTTAAAGGGGCAAGAGAAATCGAGTTTGAAAGAATCCCAACGGCTCTATTCTGAAGCAGACTAGTCGGTCAAAGAAGGATCACTGACCGACTAGTTCATCAACTAGTCGGTCGGTGATACAACGTAGACCGACTAACGGTAGAACAGCCAAGAAGTCGAAGTACATGCAAAGACAACTAGTCGGTCTAAGAAGACTTGCCGACCGACTAGTTTCACAACTAGTCGGTCGGTGAATGATCTTTGACCGACTAACGTCGAAATAGAATAGGTAGACTTCAAGTTGACTTAGTCGGTTTAAGAACAAATGCTGACTGACTAGTTTCTCAACTAGTCAGTCGGTAAACGTTCTTTGACCGACTAACTCGAAACAGTAGCTCAGGCTGAAAATGACTGTACACAACTAGTCGGTCTGAGAAGGACTCCTGACCGACTAGATCGTCATCTAGTCGGTCGGTGACTCTTCTTTGACCGACTAACTGTAGTCATGGAAAGAGCTGAATATAGAGAAGGCAAACTAGTCGGTTCATGTAGAGTTGCCGACCGACTAGATCGTCATCTAGTCGGTTGGTGACTCTTCTTGAACCAACTAACATGCACAAGAAGCCGAGGGAAGAAGCGATAGGCTTCGGGAAAGTTTCTAATGGCTTCTATGATAATCCTAGCTCTAAGATATGAGCGAAATGAAGATTATAAAGTAAGTCCTACTCAAGGCTTAACATTCTAATCTATGAAGCTAGAAGACTATAAAAATCAACCTTACGAGCCGTCTTCAAAGCTTCAATCTTCATTCCTCTTGACTTCAATATTGCTCCTTGAGCTTCAACGAAGCTCCAGGCACACGATCACGCGTATTGAGAAGTCTTGAGACGTCGCTATTGTTGTACGTGGTATTTTGGCGACGATCTCCATAACTGCGCTCACAAATAAGTTAGTATCCATTATTTATGTTTGCTCATCATCCAAAACCAAATCCGGGGAACCATATCACAACATCTCCTGCGCCGTCCGATGGGCCATTCGACGGTCTGGATTAAACCCGTGATGATTTCGGAGGATTCAAAAGCGTAGCGGGCTTCGCACGATTTTTGAACGCCACGTGGCGCACGGTGGTTTAATCCCGCCTTGATCCAACGGCCTATATTTGCTCCGCTTGAGATGATCGGCTCAGATGCATTCGGGTTTGATTTTGATGCGGGTTTAGATCCGATAGCACAACCCAAACCCTCAAGCCTATTATATAAGCGTATTTAGGGTTTTTTTGGGAGGATTCAAGCAGATTGGGGCGTATTTTGAGCGTATTGGAGGTTCTAGGAGCCGTATTCTCCCCCTGAAAATTTTTGTAAAATTCCAGAAGCTTGTTTTATTATTTCCAGAGAGTTTGAAGTCTTTTCAAGGAGAATTGGTGATATATTTCTTAACTTAAACCCCTTATTTGATGCTTTTCTACCGTATTTTGCTATAATCTTGATGTATTTTGCCATGAAACTTGTTTATTATTGCATTATGAGTAGCTAAATCTCTGTTGTGCATGGTATGGAGTAGTTAGGGGATATTATTTGTGTTAGTTTGGTTGTATTCCATGTGCTAAATCGTTAAACGTCGCAAAATTGTAATCTTTGTTCGTAAATCGACTTTTTCAGATTCCAAAAGAATTGATTTAGTTGATGATCACCCCAAAAGGGTGAGTTTTGATCTCCCCAAAAGGGAGTTTCATACCGTAGTCTTGATCTCTCCAAAAGAGAGTTTCATATCGTATTATAATCTTAGCGACGATCTTTTTGAATATTGTGTTTGAACCCCCAAAAGGGCATCTTCCGATGAGTTGCTCCCAAAAGGAGAATTCATTGAGTTATATTGGATATTTTCCGGTGAATTGCTCTCAAAAAGAGAATTCATTGTGTTATATTCATCAACCAAATTAATACGAATTATCGATCCTAACGAACCCATACCATGTGCAAACTTCTTATAGGTATTTTCATACACGAATTTCTTTGTTCGCACATCACCATCACGTACTTTCACACCATCATCGCAATCATTTGTGAAGTGGTTAGTTTCTTTTCGTAGGATTTCTATTTGATTTGAATTGTGGTTGCAACAGATTTCTTTCCGTGGATTCGACATCTGGACTCCCAGATTTTACTACTTGTACGGAGTCTTGCGCTTGAGAGAGAGCACCTTTCCGGTCCCACCAGCGTTCCAATTCCTTTAGATTTCTCCATCCCAAACTTTTTCAGAAGCTCCTTGATGTATTTGGATTGAGATAGAAAGATGCCTTCCTTTCCTTGCTTTACTTGGAACCCCAGAAAATATTTCAGCTCTCCTACAAGGCTCATCTCAAACTGATCCTGCATGACTTTCTCAAACTTTTGACATAGAAGATCGTTAGTAGCACCATAAATAATGTCATTAACATAAATTTGCATAATGAGAAAGTCTTCAGATTCATGCATCAAGAATAGTGTATTGTCAGCACTCCCCTTTTTAAAATTATTTTCTAACAAATATGTGCTTAGACGGTCATACCAAGCTCGTGGAGCTTGCTTAAGACCATACAAAGCTTTTTCTAATTTATAAACATGGTTTGGAAAATTATGGCTTTCAAAACCTGGGGGTTGCTCAACAAATACCTCTTCTTTTAGGTAGCCATTAAGAAAGGCGCTTTTTACATCCATTTGTTTTAGTTTGAGTCCTTTATAACTTGCAAAAGCTAGCAAGATTCTAATGGACTCAAGCCTAGCAACGGATGCAAAAGTCTTATCCACATCAATTCCTTCAATTTGATTGTACCCTTTAGCTACCAATCTAGCCTTGTTTCTAATAACATTACCAGATTCATGCATCAACCTTTAGCTACCCATTTAGTACCAACTACAGGATAATCAGTGGGTCTAGGTACTAGTTTTCAGACATTATTCCTGACAAATTGATTTAATTCCTCTTGAATGGCCAAAACCCAACTTTCCTCTTCTAGAGCAATATCTATAGTCTTAGGCTCTATTACAGAAATAAAGTCACCATAAATACATAGAGCACAAAGATCTCTAAAAGAGGAACGTGCGAATACCTGCAGTAGGCTCACCTAGAATTAAGTCTGGTGGGTGGTTTGGATTGAATCTCAGCTCTCCTCTGGTAACTGCTTCATCTTGTATTTCTGTCGTGTCAGTTTCAGCTTCCTTTTGTATTTCAGGTTGCTCCTTATTAACTTCTAGAATGCTTTGTTGTTCTATATTTTCCTCTTCATTGTTCTGCCTGCAATCCAAAGAATTTATATCAGATTCATCAAACTTTACATTTATAGATTCAACAATAGCAAGTGTGCGTTTATTATAAATCATGTATGCTCTGCTTCTTGCTGAATATCCTACGAACACTCCCTCATCTGATTTTGATTCAAAGGTGCCAAGCTGATCTGCAGTATTTAATATAAAGCACCTGCATCCAAAAACTCTAAAGTAAGAGACTTTCGGAGTGTTGCCATGCCATAGTTCATAAGAAGTTTTATTTAGTATAGGTCTAAGCATAACTCTGTTGCATACATGGTATGCTGTATTAATGGCCTCAGCCCAAAAAGACATAGGCACGCTATATTCATTTAACATACTCCTAGCCATTTCTTTTAATGTGCGATTCTTTCTTTCGACCACCCCATTTTGTTGAGGTGTTCTAGGAGAAGAGAATTCATGTAAAATTCCTTTTTCAAAACAAATTTTTTCAAAAATAGCATTTTCAAACTCACCTCCATGATCGCTTCTAATTTTTACAATGGAAGAATTTTTCTCATTAGAAACTTGTAAGCAAAAGTTTTGAAAATGGTCAAATGAGTCTGATTTTTTGGCTAGGAAGTATACCCATGTATATCTAGAGAAATCATCCACTAATACTAAACAATACTTTTTACCTCCTAGGCTAGCAATGTCTGTTGGACCAAATAAATCCATGTGCACTAATTCCAATATGCGTGTGGTGGCAACTTCATTAATGCTAGAGAAAGTAGATCTAGTTTGCTTACCTTTGGTGCATGCCACACACAACTTACCATTCTCATATGTCTGATGTGGTAGTCCTCTTACCAAATTTTTGCTTTCCATCTTCTTTATCGATCCCATGCTTGCATGTGCTAATCGTCTATGCCATAGTGTGGCCTCTTCTTCACCTACAAGCAAGCATTTAGAAACAGTTAGTTCTTCAATCATAAGAGTATAAACATTATTCTTTCTATTTGCAATAATAATAATGTCACCTGTGGAGATATCAATGATTCTACAAAGTTTTGCATCAAATTCAACTTTCATACCTTTGTCGCACAGCTGACTGATAGAAATGAGGTTATGTTTCAACTTTTCAACCAATAAGACATCTGTAAGCTGAAAGGTGTCGTTACCTACAACACCTTTACCAATTACCTTGCATTTTCCATTGTCCCCTAAGGTAACACTTCCTCCTTTATGTTTTGCAAGGCTAAGGAACTTTTCTCTTTCACCTGTCATGTGTCTTGAGCAACCAGAGTCTAAGTACCACTCACACTTTTGTCCCTTAGCTGTGCCATGTACCTCATCTAGTTGTCCCATCAGGAAAAGAGAGGAGTGTGCAACTTCCTCTTGAGATTCATCCTCACTGTCCATATCCCATGTGAGCATCAAATATTTCCCCTTTTGCTCCGCAGCGTTGTTCTTTCCTTGAGGGCATTGCTTCATAAAGTGTCCCTGCTTTTTGCATTTAAAGCATATAACCGGATCAGTAGTAGTCTGCTCAAAAGATTTATTATTAGAATTAAATTTAGAGCGATTAAACCTTTTCAGCATCTCTGATCTCCCGTTGCCAGTTCTGATATATTTCTTGAAGCTTCTCACCAAAAAGGCCTCCTCTTCATCTCCATCTTCATCCTCCTTAGCCTGAAGTGCTATTGCCTTTGAAGTCTTCATTTCATCTTTCTCTCTCAGTTCAATACTCTGCAGCTCCAGTTCGTGGGACATCAGGTTCCCTATTAGATCCTCCACTTTCATCTGTGATAAATCCCTTGCTTCCTGAATAGCTGTAATTTTAGGGCAGAAGGAGCTAGGCAGCGCTCTCAAGATCTTTCTGATTTGTTCTAGGCTTGAGTACGACTTTCCAAGAGAAGTGGATTTGTAGACGATGTCTGTGAACCTCGCAAACATTTCTTTGATTGACTCTGATGGAAGCATGCGGAAGCTTTCATATTCAGTACTGAGCATCGCAAGTCTGGACCCCTTAACCTGCGATGTACCCTCATGAGTCACCTCCAGAGTATGCCAAATTTCCTGCGCAGTTTGACATTGAGATATACGGTTAAACTCAGCTTTATCTAAAGCACAAATCAATGCATTCATAGCTTTATTATTCAATGAAAAATGCTTCTTATCAAAGTCATCCCACTTATCTTCTGGTTTTATCATTTCATTATTAGCAACATTAATGGTGGGAGGTTTATAGCCTTTTTCTACAATGCTCCATACATCATAATCAACAGCAGCTAAATAAATCCTCATCCTAGTTTTCCAATACGCAAAATCAACACCGTTAAACTTAGGGGGACGAGAAATAGACTGACCCTCAGCAAAAGCAGAATCAGACATATTCATAGACATGATCAACTAGGCTAGATCCTCTAAACTGGCTCTGATACCACTTGTTGGATCTGGATCTAAGCCTAGAGGGGGGTGAATATGCTTATAAAAATTCTCGTGCAACCCACGAGAAATCACACGCAGTTATAGCACAATCAACCAGATGCAGAGTATAGAAAAGCAGTCACAGCATGCACAGGCGATATACCCTGGTTCGTTCGCAACTACGACCTACATCCAGCCCCAAAAGCAATACTAGATTATTAAAGTTAACTAGTACAGCATGTAGCTAGAGCACCAACCCTACACTCACCTGGCCCTCAGTACCTGCACTCACCAAAGTGCCCAAACAATAACAATACTAGTAAAGCTCTCTCTTGGCTAGTCCCAACTAGCCAAGTCCCCAGACAAATAATAAAATTGTTTCACAGAGATCACAACACCAAATCACAAATAAAATAAAGTTCAGAGTTTAGAATCGCTCAGTTGTGAAGGCGTTGATGTCTCTGTCGTTCAGCGCGTGGTCAGAAGTCGTCTGACAAGTAATAGTCCATAATCCCCGTAATCAGCAAGTTGCGACAGGAGTAATGAAAACACCATGTTGTGGCATGATCAATCAAGCACCATGTTGTTGCTGAAGTTCTGAACGTCTGAATTGCAAAGAAAAGACAACAGCTACTTTGGGGGTTGGCTTACTTGATGTTGCGGCTGCCTGTATTGAAGATGTGAGTTTTTTTAAAGCTTTGGACTTTTTGGCCGTTTGAAGCTAATGTGAATAATTAATCAATGGGATCAAAGAACGGCTCTTGGAATTTTGTTCTCAAAGTTGCGGCTGAGAGATATTAACATGGTCAAAAGTTGCGGCTGTCTTTGATTTTTCCTCTTGGCTTTTGTGAAGAGATCTTGGGGAATTATTTTGTTTCGGCCAGCTCTTAAAAAAATGAATTGGGCCTGTGATCTTCTGAGAGATTTTCAAAGGGAAGGAACTAAATCAATTAAGGGCTCTCTCTCTAAATTTCGCACAGGAAAACGAAGGGGGCAGCCTTGAGTTTTCAAAGGAGAGAGATTCGAAATTTCATCTGTGCTCTCTTTTGTGATTTTTGATGCAAAGCCCTCTCAAAATGAGTCGGCATGATCTCTCTTTTGTTTTGGGGTTTGTGGAAGTTGTGCCTCTCTTGATTGGTGAGCTCTGGGAGATTTTTTTTGGATGAAGGGCTCTGGGAAAGAAACATACGGCGAGGGTTTTTTTGGTCTAGCAATGAAGCGCTCCTGTGAAGAAGCATGCGGCTCAGGCTATTTTATTGATGAGGAGGTTGCGACTCTTAGGAGAATTGAACGCTGGGGGGTTTTTTGTTGGCAATTAGGGTTTAGATATGAGAAGCTTAGGGTTTGATACGGCAAGATCTCATCCAAGGGCTAAGATCGAATGTGGCTATGAAGGAACCCTATTGCTAGGAGGAATTGCAATTGGGGATGGAATTTGGGCTTGATACGGAATATGATTAGGGTTTGATTCCCATAGATATGAGCCAACTAAAGCTAGGTTCTCCCCTTTCTCCTTTGCATATTGACCAAGTCTCTACGTGAATGAGTCGCATGTTTGCCGTTCCTGAAACACTTAAACACACACGTTAAAAATGTTCACACACGTTTGTTATCATCAAACACGAAGTTCATAGATCGTTGCTACCAACAATCTTCACATTGTTTTGTTACCGGATCATAGTGGGTCACTAATTTTGTATGCCACGATATCATTTGTGTAGCTCTAGGTTTTTCAGTATCAGGGACCAATTTGGGTAAATTTGTCTCATCAAATTCATAGTCTTCAAGACGTGCCTTGAATGCGTCTCCCATTTGGAGTTCTAGGTATCTTATTATTGAGGGCGAGTTTATTATCCTATTTGATTGGGATAATTTGCGATGTATCGTAACCTATCCAGGGTAGCCAAGTCTATCATGCCAAAGTAGAAACTTGGCTAATATCGGACACTTCAGGTGCTCTGTCAAATTTGCTTCCTCTCTCCGAATAGTTGTATAATAGAGGCTGTTGGATACACCGATCGATGACTTTGTGTTTGATGATAACAAACATGTGTTAACGTTTTAATATGTGTGCTAAGTGTTTTCAAGAGTGGCAAGCTCATAAATACTCAAAAGGGGACTTGGTCAATGTGATGGAGAAAATTGCAATTCATTTGCAAAGTGAACTTGGTCAAAAGATGGAGAGATAAGGATGGAATCCCATTCAAATCAATTTGTGATTAAATCAAATCCCATTGCAATCAAATTCAAATTGCAAATCATATTACTCATCCAATTAAAATTCAATTCAAACTTCAAATCCCTTGTATTGTGTGATTCTACTAGAGCCAAATCCTCTCCACATCATCTCTACTTAAACCCCCATCTAAAGAGACCACAACCAAGACGGCTGTTGGTTGCACCGATCTAGGACTTCTAGTTTGATGACGACAAACATGCGTGAACTATTTAACGTGTGTGTTAAGTGCTTTTCAGGATGGCTAGCCCGTAATTCTTCGAAGAGATGACCTGGTCAATCCGATGGAGGAAATTGGATTTAATGTGCTGCTTGGACTTAGTCCAACACGAGGAGTGATGGAGAGAGCCATATCAATTGGGTGTTACCAAATCCTATTCAATTCCTATTTGACTTGCAATTTAAACCCAATTCAAAACTATCAAATCAATTCAAATCCTAAGTGCTTGCTCATTCCCATCTCTAAGGTGATTTCCTACTAGCCGAATTCATCCTCTAACCTATCTCCTCCTAGCTGCATCAAAAACCCTAGCATCTCATATATTTAAGGGCTCATCTCAAGGAGAGATGTGCTTGCGGCATTATATCAAAAAGAGCGGCCAAAACAAAAGAGAGAGGAATAGAGATTTCGGCCAAAGCCTCTTGAACCAATCCCCATAGCCAAAATCTTAAAGGAAAAAACCCTAGTTGATTAATCATCTTCCTTTGAGCCTCTCCTAGCCGCAAGCAAAGCTCCAAAGCAAAAGCTTCTTCCCCAACTTCACACCAATCTTGGTAGAGCCATTACATCCGGCCACAAGCATCCCAAGCCAAGTCACGCAACAGCCCCAATACCATTTCATGATTTTTTGCGGCTAATGGGGATTAAGAAGAGGGCTTAAAGACTCAACAAAACTTGCGGCATTCATTGACTTTCCTCATCAAGCATCAACGTGCGCAACTTCTCCTTGAATCACCCATGTGCAGCAGCCGCAATTTGTGACCATCTCCATGTGCGCATGCAACCAGGGCAAGCAACAAATTCATCCAATCTCAGGGAGCTGCAATTATGTGCGCACGCAACCAGGGAGCAACTTCCAAAATTGAGCATTAACCTAGGCCGCAATCTTTTCACAAGTTCCAAGCTACAAAAAAACCTACAAATTCCCAATCACAACCGCAACATAGCTCAAAGGCCAAAACAATTAATTGAGACGTTTCATTGTGTTAATTAAGAGAGGTAAGTTGTTTTCTTATTGCTTTTAATTAAAAGATTGACTCACTTTTTGATTATTGGGTGCATGGAACTTGAATAGCAAAGTTGCGGCTAATATCTCCAAGCAATTCATGCAAAAGCGTGACATCAAACTAAGTTGGTCGCAAGGGTTGACTCTCCAAGCCAATCAAATACCTCAAGCTTCTCCATGTGCAAGAGTCTTCAACCATAGGGACCTCACATTTGCATGTACATGCTGCAACATTCATGTGTATGCCGCAATACTTAAGTGCACAAGCCCTTGCTGCAACTTGAGTTGCAGACGTGACAAGACATCTACATCTTGCCAGGCGAGAGTTGACCCGTGCTGATTGACGGAGACGATGATGGCTACACAATACTGAGATTTCTAAAGTATTATTATTATTTTTGTGTAGTATTGTTTGATCTCCGTAGGGGAAAACTTTACCGTTTACTTGTGACTATTTAGGGTCTTGTCTAGTGTGGTCTAGACAAGAGGAACTTGATGGGTGTCGTCAAGTGAGAGCATATATTAGGTTGATAGTGTTGAACACGGTGAGTGGGGTACTGAGCCCGGTGAGTGTAGAGACGTTGGTTCTCTAGCTATTAAGTTTGTGCATGTACGCTATTAATATAATATTTGCTTTCGGGGGCTGGACGTATGTCATGGTGATCGACCGAACCAGGGTAAATTTGATGAGCATTTGTGTCTGATTTTTATTTACCCTGCTTGTGAATATAACTGGGTGTGATTTCTCGTGAGTTGCACGAGAATTTTTATTAGCCTATTTACCCCTTAGGCTTAGATCCAGATCCAACAGCGGCTACAAAGCAAAACCTTAGTCTCTAGACTTTCCTTGGCCGCAAGTACAAGAAGATCACTCTTTCTTTGTTTCCCCATTGCCGCAAGCTTCTTCTCAAAAAAATTCCACCTTAGCCGTTGAGTACAACCAATCAAAAGAGACTAGCCATCAAGCCTCAAAGATTTCCAAAAGTCGTCAAATTATGCACAAAACGTGAGCAAGGGGAATCTCAACACAAGCAAATCAAAGATGGAAGTTTTTTTTAAACAAATCAAAAGAGAAATGAATGCACATGATGTTGTCCTTTTCCCTTTCAAAAGTCCCCTTTGTGTTTTTGTGTTAAGAACAAATCAATTAAAAAGGGTTCAATTTTTCCAAACAACAAAGTCTAGGGATTGGGTTGGCTCCTATGCGCTTTGGATCATTTGATCGTCTAACGTGACGTAAATCGTTCGATCAACACTTTTTGTGGGGCCACACCACCCACGAAAAGTCTCTAAAGAAAAAAAGAAAAAAAAGAAAAAAACAAAAGGTGGATGGTGGAGCCCACAAAAAGTGTTGATCGAATGGTCTACATCGCGTTGGACGATCAAATGGTCCAATGCGCATAGGAGCCAACACGATTCCCAAAGTCTAACATTCAATTTGCAGGGTACAAAACGCAAGAAGGCCACCATTGTAAAAATTCGAAGCATCCTTTCTAGCCGTGACCATCTACATCCCACACACATCCGTAAGATATTGTTGCCCCCCTGCCATGGAGAAGCTCATCTATTTGCAGCAGTGTGTTCATCATCTTAGCTTACAGAGCTAGACAGGAGCGTACAAGCCAACAAGCTACTGGCTCGTGACTTCATCTCACTGCAAAGAAACCTCCTTGCTGATATGCTGCCGCAAGTCTATTGTTGACGTGTGCTCTTCATCGCCAAAGCCGAGAGCATCATCATCTTCCTACTGAACTTCGTCTAGCCATCGATTAGACCTCCTTCCTCGCCATCTACTTCAAGCAGCCATCGGTAATAACCTCATCTCCAGGCCGTGTGCATCGTCCTCCTACCGAACGATGTTGAACCTCATTAACTACTACCGAGAAGAACTTGATCTTTACTTCCACAACATTGTTTACTGCCAAGACACCCTATAGGCCGTAGAACTTCATCTTGGTGCGAATGAGATCCTTCAACTGCAACTGTCGTGAATCCTTCTTACTGCCAAGCTCTCTCTTGGATGCCGAAATCCATGGTGCTGATGTTGCCATCCTTGCTTCCATGACCGATCTCCAGCTTGTTGCCATGATCTCCAGCTGCTGAAGTCTTCAAGTGTTTGCGCCCGTAAAACTCTTGCTACCATTGAGAAGCAGACCCTCGTGCTGCCATTGAGAATCAAATCACACTGCTGCTGCCTTGAAGACTCCCTTTGCTACCGTGAGTGTTGTGGTGCCTTCCTCTTACGTGCTTGGTCGAAGGAGCAAGATTGTTCCAACCCTTGCATCACCCCCAAGTCACGACATTGAGCAGCAGTTCAATGTGCACAATCCAAGCACATGCAACTGCTGCATCATTCTTCTGGCTGACCCTTGGAGCCTTGCTTGCTGACCGACAGCTGCACCGAGCCAATATCATTGTTTGCCCTTAGGAAGATTGAACGAATTGCTTTGTGCACAGCCCTATACAAAACTCAAAGAAAACTTATGAGACCACGGACAAACAAAACTTGTTATGAATTATTTTATAACAAAATTCCTCAAGTTCGCTATTTCCGTGTTTTTGGTTCTGAATGCTTTATTAAGAACACTCACGGCAATTTAGACAAGTTTTATTCACATTCCGATGAAGGAATATTTATTAGATACTCTGATTGTAGCAAGGCCTACCGGATATTTAATAAAAGAACCTTAACAGTTGAAGAATCACTACACATTTCTTTTTATAAGAACTTTGATGTTCCATTATCTCAACTTGAGAATATTCAATTCTTGTGTGATTCTTTGTAGAATATGAAATTAGATGATTCTATTGAGACTAACCCTACTAATGATGGAGTTGAGTATGTTTCTAATGATCAAGGTTTACACAATACATTTACTATGGTTCCAAACCATCCACATGAACAAGTGATAGGTAATATTGAAGATGGAGTCCGTACCAGGTCAAGGGTAGAACGATTTGCGCATTGTGCTTTCGTATCAACCATTGAACCAAAGAGCATTGAAAAAGCTTTTAAGGATGACTCTTTGATCATTGCTATGGAAGAAGAAATCATCCAATTTGAAAGGAATAATGTTTGGGAGTTAGTTCCTCCTATGGAAGATCACAATGTCATTGGAACAAAGTGGATCTTCAAATACAAGACGGATGAAAATGAAGTTGTCATCCGGAACAAGACAATGTTAGTAGCTCAAGGTTACCAGCAAGAAGAATGTATAGACTTTGAAGAATCATTTGCTCCGATAGCTTGATTAGAATCTATAAGACTTTTGTTGTCATTTGCATCATTTAGAAATTTTAAGATTTTTCAAATGGATATGAAAAGTGCATTTTTTGAATGGACATGTTGAAGAAGTATATGTTTCACAACCACCGGTTTCGTAGAATCAAAATCTCCAAATCATGTGATTAGACTTAAGAAAGATCTTTATCGATTGAGACAAGCTCCTAGAGCATGGTATGATCGCCTAAATAACTTTCTCATCGATTTGGGTTTCAAAATGGGTGATGTCGATTCAACACTTTTCATCAAGTATTTTGATCATGACATCTTATTGATTCAATTATATGTTGATGACATTATATTTGGTTCTACTAACTCTACAATTTGTCAAGAGTTTACAAAGCCCATGCAAGATAAATTTGAGATGAGTCATATGGGAGCGCTCATCGACTTTCTAGGACTTCAAATCCGTAAATTGGAGCAAGGGATCTTCATCCATCAAACTAAGTACAGTGTGGAATTGATCAAGCGCTTTGGAATGGGAACTTATTCATCTAATCGTACTCCAATGAGCACGACAATGCATCTTGATAAAGATGAACATGGAACGAACATTGACATGCGTCAATATCGAGGTATGATATGTAGTTTAATCTATCTTACTGCAAGTAGACTCGATATTATGTTTTCGGTATGCTTATGTGCACAATATCAATCACAACTAAAACAATCACATTTGATTGCAGTTAAATGAAATTACCATTATCTTAACCAATCTCTTGACAATGGATTATTTTATCCTAAGCCATGCACTTATGAACTAGTTTAATATATTGATGCCAATTTTTGTCGGATGTAAATCCGATAGGAAAAGTACTATTTGCACTTGCCATTTCTTAGGAAATTTCCTTGTGTCTTGCTTCTCTAAGAACAAAATTCGGTATCTCTGTCCACAACCGAAGTGGAATATATCGCCGCCAGATTAGGTTGTGCACAAGTATTATGGAAGAGACATACTATTAAGGACTATGGTATTGATTGTGGTATATGTCCATTCATGGTTGATAACCAAAGTGCCAGATGGCTCTCCAAGAACCCGGTACAACACTCTTGTACCAAACATATTGATATTAGACATCATTTCATCAATGATCATGTCCTCAAGAAGGATGTTAGTCTACAGTACATCGACACCCAAAACCACATTGCTGACATTTTCACCAAGCAACTCAAGGAACATCAAATTCCGCTTAGGAGAGAATTATGTATCATGGGTGAAGCTGAACTCTAGAAGATCATATTATTATGCATAATGTAATTCATCTCATGCTATGCTTGCTCATATTATTTATTGAATTCCTCTTGGATATATATCTCTAATTCATATGCTATGTTATTCACTCATGAGATATATATATGCTTCCTATGATTCTTTTTGAGCAGTGAGTATTTGAACTAAAATATGATGTGATTATATATGTGATTAGCATTAATTAATTATTTGTTGAGATGGGTAAGGATATCATATAGCTTGATGATATGTATAGAAATTCTATCAGTTTCAACCCAAGCTCCTTGATGCAAACCAGACGCCTGGTGTAATGGAACCAGACGTCTGACGTCACATACATTTCTTTTGCTCAAGGGATTCGGTTAAACAGATGTCTGAAGGTGTTCAACCAGTCACCTAAACCACTGTTCAGATGCCTGACCGTTGAACTCCAGACGTCCGAAAAAGGAATGTCATTTTTTCCCGAGAATAACCTCTCTCTGACTGAGACCGAAACAACTGTCTGATGTTGATTACCAGACGCCTGGACAGTTCGTCAGGTGCCTGATGATTCTACTATAGACACCTGATGGTTATAGCTTCTGTTTTCCATCTATTCATTATGTCCACCAGACGTCTGATGCGCTTGTTCCAGTCGTTTGTTTCCGTGTAATCTCTTCATTACGATTGTATCACCAGACGCCTGATTGAATCACTTCAACCGTCTGATGAAATCATTTTAGTCAGTTTCCTATGTAATCCAGAGGCTAAGATTAAAATATCCCATCATTATTGATCGCTCCTGAATGTAACCCAAAAGGGCGAGCGTGTAGTTTTACCGCAAGCGCACGGTGTAGCGACGAGCGGGTTATCGAACACAGGGAGGACGTATAACAGTGCCTTCTCCGAACAACCTGGCTATAGGAACAGAAAAGAGGGAATTTGCCTTTTGGCGATCCTGTCACAATCATCAGACAAAGTATGGAGATATAAAAATCAAATAAAAACGCCTAGGGAATAGGGAATCCCCGCTACTCACCGTATCTCGTCAATGTGATTCATTGGTATCACAATTGCTAGGATAGAATTTCGGATGAACTAGTTGCAACTGAATGTAAAACCTGGCTCACGCTCTCGCGCTGTTGCCGGTCTATAGCTATCCTAGGTTTGGGTCCAATCTCTTGCAAACCCTAGCCTAGGCAAGCTAGCATTAGGATCAACATCATCGTTCAATCGCGTCCCGAGCCCACTCTCGTGCAAACTCGGGCCACGACCTAGGTTGGGATAGTTCCTACCCGTCCAATCTCTTGCAAACGGGTATCGGTATGGAATTACGAACGAGAACCCTAGTATCGGTCCAATCTCTTGCAAACCGATACTACGGAAACTCAATTTCAACCCAATTCGGATTTCTAGGGTTTCCCATCGAATTGGGATCCAATCTCTTGCAAATCCCAATCGATATGAACACCTAGCTATCCGTAGTATATCGACCCCAAACTAACCCTAATAGCAATTCTAGCAATATTTCTACACAATCATCACAAATCGGATATTGGGCTCGTAGGGTTCATCCCCACGCCCCAAGACGTTAGGACTACTCACAATTCATATCACAATTGCAAAAATAATCAATTGGAATAACAATAGAATTCATCACAATATTCAAATAAGCAATAAAAATGAGATTTTTAATGAAGAGGGAGACAAACCAATAGAGTTCTCCAAGAATCCAACAAAAATAAACTTTTCTCTCCTCTCCAATCACAAGAATCAAAAGCTAAAAAGTTTAATCTAAAAAGCTGCAAAAAGCAAAGGAAAAAGCTCTCTAACCTAGGTTAAAAACTGGGGTTAAATACCCCTCAAAACTGCCCAAAAAACTGTGACCAAAATGCCCCTGCGCAGCCTGAAAATCGCAATTTACGCTACAGGCAGTGCGGCTCACTCGGCCGAGTGACAAAAGTCGCTTGGCCGAGTGAGAAACCCTGAGAATTTCCAGTAAGTCTGGGGTCTTGGGGGTCTTCACTTCGGGCGTCGCTCGGCCGAGTGAGTTGTCGTCACTCGGCCGATGGCTTCTATTCACTCGGACGGTCGGCAATTTCCACTCGGCCGAGTGGGTCTTCTGAAGCTCAGGCAGACGAAAAACAGTAAGTTGGCTCTTTTTGATGGGCGTCGTCTGAGTGCCACTCGGGCGGACGGGGTTTCGTCACTCGGCCGATGTGGCTTCTGATGCTCGGTCGAGTGCACACATGAAGCGTGTCCGATCTGGTCAGCCGAGCGGGGTCTCGCTGGTCGGCCGAGTGACTCCTTCACTCGGCCGAGTGAGACACCAAAAATGCCCATTCTGATTGTTTTTGCCTCCTCGTCGCTCCTACGACGTTCCTTCTTCTTCCGCTCCTCTCCAATAGCTAAATACCCCTCGGGGAAGTCGTCGGTGACACTCTGGAGTAGGTGTATCTCGGGATCACTCCAAATCGCTCCAAATCTCCTGAAATATGACAAAAACAACAAATCGTGAAAAGTATCGCAATATTGTCGATAAATCGCGAAAAGCGTGATTTGAGCGATCTAAATGGCATGCAATCATGCGGAAAAAAGGTGTAAAATACGGAGTGATCAAAATCCCCCAAGCTTACCTCTTACTCGTCCTCGAGGAAGATAAGTAAAAGGCAAACCCGGTGGATTCAGAAAACGAAAACGACGAAAAACGGAAAACGAAAACGAAGAAGAAAGAAGAAAGCGAAGAGGGAAGCTGCTAGATCATTTTTCTCAGGACGTGGGTTTTGCTTACTCATATAGCATGCACCGAATGTAAAACACATGTCAAAGGCTTTTATTCCGATATCATAGTATAATGGTACAAATAGAAATAGAAAACCCAAGAATATTGATATAGCATGAAAAACGGAATAATTTTAGAATTAACATCGTCTGAATCATTTAAAGCGGTATACAATATCGCAGATCACACACTTTTCAATTGAACGCTTTCTAAGAGGAGTATAAGAATATCACGCAATAGAATAGAAAGAATAGAAAAGTGTGGATTTCATGAAATGAGTGTTAGGCATAGATTTCTGGATTTCGTGAAGCTAAAACGATGTCACCGAGTATAGAATATTACTTAGCCTAGGTTGTCGTGCACCGTCAAGTAGTCACTCTCTCTCACATCATTGGATTCTCTCCCCCAAGCTTATCTATAAGCGTGGTGGCACAAAAAACAATATTTACATCCCCATTTTTATGAAGCTCCAAAAGTAATAAAAATAAAAACAAAAAGAGGGGAGAAAGAGAGAACATGAGATGGGATCGTTTATTGAGGTTCTTTTCTTTTTTGTTTCTTTTCTTTTTTTCTTTTCTTTTTTTCTCTTTTTCTTTTCTTTTTTTCTCTTTTTCTTTCCCCTTTTTTTTTTCAATAGCATATATACACAATGATCCCAAATCAAAGAGAAATAAGGATATACAAGAATTTTTCTTTTTCTTTCTTTGGTTTTGGGAAATTTGGAGCTAGGATTTTAATAACGGGGGAAATGCCATATATTAGAATCGCTAAGGGGAGATTCACCAATGACTTTAAAATATAGAATTGATGTTCAAGATATGTGGAGAAAGAAATAAATATGTCTCTCAGTTCACTCTATAGGACGTGCACGACAACTTCAGCAGGGTAATCTAATCTACTCAGTTTCGATCACAAAAAAGCAAAACTAATCCAGATTTATCATAGCTAGCATCATTCAATCATCCTGAAGTGAAATGTACAAATCATGCAGATAGAAGTGACATAGGAAAAGAAAACGGTACTCCAGATATGAGCATTCAATGCGTGAATCTTGGTGTGTTTTCTGCGATAGCATACATATGAATATTCAGACTCAGCTAATAATAAAATTTCATCTATTTTCATGCTGAAAAAGTGTGGGCTACTATCTCTAAATGCAAGGGAAATCACAACATATGATATCGGAAATAAAATCTAAGACATGATAAATATAGCATGCATATAGAGAAAGCTAACTCCACGTCATCATCATCATAGAAAAGTCATCTCTAGCATGAGATGAAAAAGAAATAAAGATAAAGAGGGAAAATAAAACTAAATACAATGTAGCACATAAAGAAAATAAGAAAAACGTGATGCATGGTAAAATAAAAGAAAAAGTGATGAAAGTGAGTGCAAAAGAGGAAAATGGCGTGAAAAAACTAAAAATAAAGGTGGTAAATCGAAAAGCGTGAGAACTCACTCCGCCAAGCTAAAGTGCACAATGTCCTCAATGTGCGAAGTGTGGCACACCGAGAGACGTGTAATGTGAGGGGTAGGTGAGGATGCATGCACGAGGAAAAAGAAAATAAAATAATGAAACGAAAAATATGATGCGGACATGATGCATGCAGATATAGGGTGATACAGATATAAAATTGTGACGCCAAAAACTCTCCCTCTCTCCCAAAAAAGATATATAAAGATATGAACAAAATGTGTACCCAAAAACAATGAGGGGAGGGGGGTGGTGGGCAAAAATCAACAGGACCCAGCAGAGACGGGCAGCATAACGGCAAAAAGGATCAATGGCATCAAGGGTGCCTAAGAGGGTGGGGCTGCGCCGTCTCCGTCCTGAGGCGGAGGTGGTGGCGGCGGCGGCTGGGGAACAGGCTGCTGAGCGGGTGTGTGTGCGGGTGTGGAAGCAGGCGGGGTGTGTGTAGGAGTGGGGGTGGGTACCTGATGGGCGGGTGTGGGTACGCGAGGAAGCCGCTCGAGAACATGGGTGAGGCAATAGTGAATGCCCGGAAGTAGGTCGAAGCGGCGAGCCATATCGGTGACGGTGGCGGACAGGGTCCTAAGGTCACCTCTGAGGCCACTCACCGCCCCCTCGAGAGCACGAATGCTCTGAAGTACATTGTTGGGGGGAGGTGGTGCAGAGGGACGCACCTGTCTGTGCTGTGCAGGACGGGGCTGGCGGACTCGGGTGGCGTAGGTGATGGGCTCAGCAGGTATGTGGAAGAAAGGTGCTGTGCTCACAAATGTGGGCCTAGCCTCAGTGCGAGGCTGGGGCGTAGGCTGGTAAGACGTGGAGGCAGCAGCAATGGAAGTGGAGTATAAAAGTGGCAACGAGGCGGCCAGAGAGGTCGGTGACACAGACGTGTGGACAGACGCCACGACACTCTCAGAAAAAACGGCTGCGGTGGAGACAGAGGTGGAAACCACGGTCTCCACGACGGCAGCAAAAGATGGCTCTCTGCTCTCAACTATAGTCGGTGGGCGCTCGGGTAGGGCGGAGGAAACGGGCTCAACGGACAAAGGGCCAGCTGTGGTGGGAGTGGTGGTGGGCGTGGAGGTAGTGGAAGTGGGCTCAGCGAGGGTACTCCCGACACCGGCAGAAGTGTGGACAGAGGTGTCGGGAGCAGCAGAAATATCGGGCGGCTGAGGGGCCACGGGGTCGGCAGGAGCATCGTGTTCAGCGTGGGCCTGCTCAGCCTGCTCAGCCTCCTCGGCCTCAAGCACGTAGGCGGCGGGGATCAGGAGATCCATCGCCGGGAGCCAGTCCACCTGTGCTGGTGCTATCTGTGTCCGAGCTGGGCTCGGAAGGATCATGTAATCCGCACCGTAGGGGCCGTGCAACCAAACCCAGTGCCGCTGACCGTGCAGACGTAGCATCTTCATCCGGGCCATGACGTCTATGGACAGTGAAGTGGGGCCCGGGGCTCGTCGCAGGTCATCTGGAAAGTCCTCGCCGGTCATCAGGGCGAGCGGGGTGATCAGACCGCCGCAACATATCGGTGAGCGAGCGCCCACCGATACGATGATGCGATCCAAAAACCAGCTCGCGATATCAATCACGACGGCGGGGACCAACTCGTCACCCTCCCTAGATAGAGCTCTGGGGCGCGTCATCGCGTAGAGCATGTAAAGCTCCGGCGTGGACATCGTCCCAGGCTCATATCTCGCCAAAAAGGTAGTCGCCATAAGGCGCTGAGCTATGCGGAGGCAAGGGTGGACGATGGCCGAGGCCTTGGCCCTACTAGGGTCGAAGGCGACAGGTAAACCCGTGATCCGGGCCCAGAAAGCGCCGGAATCGAAGGAAGGTGGGGGAATGTGAGTGGGGGCGTAACCACGGTCGGCCCCGGGGACATCGGGCCACGAAAAGAAAGCTCTCATCATACTGAGAGTGACCTGGCACTCTCGGTCCATGAACCTAAACGAGCATCCCTCGTCGGTCCGGGCGATAGAACTAAGCACCTCAAGTGTCGGACGGACGAACGTGTCCGCCGACACCTGGAAAAAATCTCGCCAACCCACGTTGTCATACAACATGAGCATCCCCTCAAGTACCCCTAGGTGTCCTAGGTCTGTAAGGTGTGCGAACCTGGAGGGTACAATCGAGCGCTGGGAAATGCGCTCGAAGACGACGCGGTGTGCGTCGTCTCGGAACGTAATCCCCAGCGGCCCGACAAGTGGAGCCGGTGGTGGCTGTGAGACGGCAGGGAGTGGCTGTGCGGGGTGTATGGGCTCTGCAGGCTGTGCGGGGTGTGCGGGGTCTGTAGGCTGTGCGGGGTGTGCGGGGTCTGCAGGCTGTGCGGGGTGTGCGGGGTCTGCAGGCTGTGTGGGGTGAACGGGGTGTGGTGGTGTAGGCGGAGGAGAGTCCTCCACCTCGTGGGAGGGGCTGGGCTCATCCGACCGCTTCCGCATGACAGAAGCTCTCCTCGACCGTGGCTGTGTATGTGGCGGCATATGGGCCCCGGGTGCTCACCAAAAGCGATAAAAATGCGGCGTGCGTAAAATAAAGGAAAGAGTATACCGTGACACGCCGCGAGAGCAAAGTAATGAAAGCGTGCGAAGACGACGCCTCCACGTAGCCCAAAACGATCCCCGGAAGCTCCCCTGGGCTCCCCTAAGCTCCCCAATATACCCTGCACATCAAACGGAGATATCAGCGAGTAATATTCAAAATGTATGGGGGGTTAGGGGTATGATAGAGAGATAATGAAGTTGATTTGGTTTTGGGGCTCGTTAAACACATGGATCGTCGAAAAATACACAAAAGAGGAGAAATAGGCAAAAAAATCAGGGTACCGGAGCTCGGCCGGCGAGGTGGTCGTCGGCGGCGACTCGGGCGAGGCGGGGGTGGCGTCGGCCGGCGGTGGTCGGCCGAGCACGGCGGCGGCGAGTGAGGTCGGGCGAGTGAGGGGGGAGCTACGGGCGAGGGAATGCGATCGGACGCGAGTTTGGGATTTTTTTCGTTTCGAAAATCGCGCCGTCCCGCTCCCCCTTTTATAGAAAAAGTTACGACTCGGCCGAGTGACTAAGTCGCTCGACCGAGTGAATGCAACGGAAATTTTTGGAAAATTCCTCCCCGCTTATGACTCGGCCGAGTGGCCTTGCCATCCTCGGCCGAGTGGAATAAGTCCATTCGGTCGAGTGGCTCAAGCTACTCGGCAAGACTCGCCCTAGGAGTATATCTGTTTTACTCGGCCGAGTGAAGATATATACTCGGCCGAGTGACAATTATACTGAAATCAAGAAAAGAAACAGAGAGTTGGGTGCAGCAGACTTCCCTCATTCGTGAGCTGCTCGGGCGGACGAACTTATGTGCTCGGCCGAGTGACTAGTATACTCGGCCGAGTGAACCCTGTTTTCTGCTGTTTGGCTTCGTTTGGCCTCTAAACTCTGTTTTTCTTCCTCCAGTCGATTTCATCTTCCTCCTAGGCTTCGAGCGCATTCCTGGAGCGCTCCTCGTCGCCTTGTTCATCCTCATAATGATAGGTACCTCGTTCTCCTCTCCTGTCAAAGAAAAATAGGACCTGTTATCACGAAATTTTTGGGTAAACGACTCGAAACACTAATAATTTCTAAAAAAAAAATAAAGAAAATGTAAAAATAAAGCGATAACCGTCGGGTTGCCTCCCGACAAGCGCTCGTTTAAGGTCGTGAGCTCGACCCCCTTTGATTTTCAATTCAATGCGGGATATTGGGTGCATATGAGATGCACCCGTCAAATTTTTCGGGGAGAACGCTTGGATTCGGATGTTGCGGCGGCGTGTTCTCCCTCGGTGATCTCTCGTCTCGGGTAGTGTTGGGGGCTGGCTCCCCCAAGCTAGTGCTTGCTCCGGGCCTCGGCTTCACCGGTGACACCGATTTTCGTATCGGTGAGGCTTTCTTTGGAGTCTTCATCTTTGAGAGCCTGCAGAGCTCTTGTATCCTCGTGACATCAGCGTCGCCTTCATCAACTTCGGTGGAGAGATCGGGGGAATGCTCCATCTTTTCTTCTTGGTCCAAGTCCGACCCTTCCTTGAAATCTTCCTTGAATAGAGCACCGATCGAATGGGGGATCGCCTCCTCAATAACCTCGTCAAGGAGGTCCATATAGTCCAGCTCCTCGTGATAAGGCATGTGTTTCATTGCCTTGGGAATATGAAGCTCCCCCTCGATGTTGCCGACGTTCAATGTTAGGGTCCCTTCTCGTACGTCGACAATGACACCGGCGGTGGCGAGGAACGGGCGTCCAAGTATTAGCGACGTATCTCCCTCCTCCTTGACATCCATGATCACGAAGTCACATGGCAAACATATGCCCCCTGGGACTTGTAACGGGATATCCTCTGCGATCCCTACCGGCCTTGTGATCCGACCATCGGCTAGTTGTATCCGCATGTCGGTAGGCTTCAATTTTGTGCCGGTGTTTAGTCTTAGGAACATAGAGAGAGGCATGAGGCTAACGCTAGCCCCTAAGTCCACTAACGCCTTTTGTAGAGGGACGCCGCCTAAGGTGCAAGGAATTCGGAAACTCCCCGGGTCTTTGAATTTGGCGGGCTCCTTCTCTCTCTTGGTGAACCAAGAGCCCTCCTCGGTGAGCATAATTTTCTCCTTCCTCTTTCTTCCCGTAATCAAATCTTTTAGGAACTTGGCGTATGTCGGGATTTCAACGATAGCATCGAGAAAGGGAATATTGAGGCTTACCCCTCTCAAATATTCGAGAAACTTCGCTAGTCGCTTCTCCATCTTTGCTCTAGCAAGCCTCTGAGGGAATGTGACCGGTGGCATAAAACGTCTCTCTTCAAGCAACTGCTCCGCTCTGGACTTCTCTTTTTCTTGCGGCTCTTTCTCCTTCTCAACTTCAACGACCGGCTCAATTGGCTCTACATTCTCCTCCACAGGTTCCTCGGTTGGAATCATGACGGGAGTGGTATCCTTCCCGCCTCTAGTTGTAACTGCAACCACAGCATTGATGTGGCCGGTGGCGCCCCGTGGGTTTTGCTCGGGTTGAGCCGGCAATTGTTGAGTATTTCGATTGAGCAACGCCAATTGCTCCGCAATTTGTCCAACGACAGTTGTAAGAGAGTCTTGGCCCGCCTTCAAGGAAGCATTGATCTTCTTTTGCTCGACCATAAACTCCTCCACCTTAGCTTCAAATTCGGATCGTTGTTGAGCTTGTGGAGGGTTTTGATTTCTCCACCCTTGATTGTATCCGGGCGGCCTATAGGGTCCAACTTGTTGCTTTGGTGGGAAATTTTGTTGCGGAGGCCCCCTCGGTGGATAATGTTGTTGTTGTTGTTGTTGTTGTGGTCGAGCTTGTTGAGGTAGTTGTTGCGACGGATTCAATGCTCCATCATTGTTTGCATAGGAGAAACCGGGATGGTTTCTTGTGGCCGGATTGGCCCAATATCCTTGGTTCCCCGCGACGTATTGAACTTGCTCCAAAGATCCCTCTCCTTGTTCTCCTCCCGAATACATAGCTTGGGATTGGTCTTGCCAATCACACATTTGATTTGTTGGTGCGGATGTGGAAGGGGGTCCTTGGGGCTCCGTAATATACTTCTCCAGTCTCTCCACCACCTTGTGGAGAGAATCGAACTTGTTGGTAAGCTCTGCTACGGCCTTTGCCTCATAGATGCTAGAAGGCTTCAAGGAGGACGAAGAGTGTCCTCGCTCGTCGCCCCATTGTTGATTGTTTGAGGCCATCTCCTCAATTAGGGCCGTAGCTTCGTCGGGAGTCTTCGATAGGATGGCCCCATATACCGCGGCATCAATAATCTGCTTGGTCCCCGGTTGAAGACCATTGTAGAAGCTATGGACAAGCTCCCAATCTTCGATGCTATGGTGGGGGCATTGATGCTGCAGATCTTTGAAGCGCTCTCAAGCCTTGTAGAGTGTCTCTTGGGGTCCTTGCTTGAAGGACATGAGAGCACTCCTAATCTTTACCGTCTTGGAAGGCGGATAGAACTTGTCGATGAACGCGCTTGCCAACCCATCCCATGTGGTAAAGACTCCGTCAGCTTGCGTCCTCAACCAATAAAGAGCTTTATCCTTTAATGTGAAGGGGAAGAGGCACAGTCTGATGGCATCCAAGGTAACGCCCGGCATCTGGAAGGTGGCGCACTTTGATAGGAAGAGCTGGATGTGGTAGTGGGGATTTCATGGGCGTTCCCATGAAATGGATCCTGCTGCATCAGAACAACAAGCCCAGTCTTCAACTCAAAATTCTTGTCGGCTGCCAACTCCGGCATGGCTATGGACGAGGTCGTGGAGGAAGTCTTAGGCCGGAGCCTATCTCGAATGGAAATAATCCTCGTCATTCTTGCCGCTAATTCTTCAGGCGTCTCCCGGACATTCATAAACATCCCTTCCGTATCGGGTCTCCTCTCCGCTCTGATTCTCCGCAAAGTACGCTCGATCTCAGGATCAAACAATATATCAGTGGGGTCCGCAGTGGATCTCGTGTACATGCACGGGAGAACAAAGTTTCAAAGAAGTGATTAGCACAATGGAAGGGTTAGATAAAAATAAAGAAATAAAACAAAGAGAAAGAAATAGCTAGGGTGGTAGGATCAAACACTATTGCCTCCCCGGCAACGGTGCCAAAAACTTGATCACTCCTGAATGTAACCCAAAAGGGCGAGCGTGTAGTTTTACCGCAAGCGCACGGTGCAGTGCCTTCTCCGAACAACCTGGCTATAGGAACAGAAAAGAGGGAATTTGCCTTTTGGCGATCCTGTCACAATCGTCAGACAAAGTATGGAGATATAAAAATCAAATAAAAACGCCTAGGGAATAGGGAATCCCCGCTACTCACCGTAGCTCGTCAATGTGATTCATTGGTATCACAATTGCTAGGATAGAATTTCGGATGAACTAGTTGCAACTGAATGTAAAACCTGGCTCACGCTCTCGCGCTGTTGCCGGTCTATAGCTATCCTAGGTTTGGGTCCAATCTCTTGCAAACCCTAGCCTAGGCAAGCTAGCATTAGGATCAACATCATCATTCAATCGCGTCCCGAGCCCACTCTCGTGCAAACTCGGGCCACGACCTAGGTTGGGATAGTTCCTACCCGTCCAATCTCTTGCAAACGGGTATCGGTATGGAATTGCGAACGAGAACCCTAGTATCGGTCCAATCTCTTGCAAACAGATACTACGGAAATCAATTTCAACCCAATTCGGATTTCTAGGGGTTCCTATCGAATTGGGATCCAATCTCTTGCAAATCCCAATTGATATGAACACCTAGCTATCCGTAGTATATCGATCCCAAACTAACCCTAATAGCAATTCTAGCAATATTTCTACCAAATCATCACAAATCGGAAATTGGGCTCGTAGGGTTCATCCCCATGCCCCAAGACGTTAGGACTACTCACAATTCATATCACAATTGCAAAAATAATCAATTGGAATAACAATAGAATTCATCACAATATTCAAATAAGCAATAAAAATGAGATTTTTAATGAAGAGGGAGACAAACCAATAGAGTTCTCCAAGAATCCAACAAAAATAAACTTTTCTCTCCTCTCCAATCACAAGAATCAAAAGCTAAAAAGTTTAATCTAAAAAGCTGCAAAAAGCAAAGGAAAAAGCTCTCTAACCTAGGTTAAAAACTGGGGTTAAATACCCCTCAAAACTGCCCCAAAAACTGTGACCAAAATGCCCCTGCGCAGACTGAAAATCGTAATTTACGCTACAGGCAGCGCGGCTCACTCGGCCGAGTGACAAAATTCGCTCGGCCGAGTGAGAAACCCTGAGAATTTCCAGTAAGTCTGGGGTCTTGGGGGTCTTCACTTCGGGCGTCGCTCGGCCGAGTGAGTTGTTGTCACTCGGCCGATGGCTTCTATTCACTCGGGCGGTCGGCAATTTCCACTCGACCGAGTGGGTCTTCTGAAGCTCAGGCAGACGAAAAACAGTAAGTTGGCTCTTTTTGATGGGCGTCGTCTGAGTGCCACTCGGGCGGACGGGGTTTTGTCACTCGACCGATGTGGCTTCTGATGCTCGGCCGAGTGCACACATGAAGCGTGTCCGATCTGGTCGGCCGAGCGGGGTCTCGCTGGTCGACCGAGTGACTCCTTCACTCGGCCGAGTGAGACACCAAAAATGCCCATTCTGATTGTTTTTGCCTCCTCGTCGCTCCTACGACGTTCCTTCTTCTTCCGCTCCTCTCCAATAGCTAAATACCCCTCGGGGAAGTCGTCGGTGACACTATGGAGTAGGTGTATCTCGGGATCACTCCAAATCGCTCCAAATCTCCTGAAATACGACAAAAACAACAAATCGTGAAAAGTATCGTAATATTGTCGATAAATCACGAAAAGCGTGATTTGAGCGATCTAAATGGCATGCAATCATGCGGAAAAAAGGTGTAAAATACGGAGTGATCAATTATATATACACTGATTCAATCGAACATGGGTTTATGTGAAAATATTCATTCGTCTGCCCTTTCGTCTGTCGTTCCGTTTTCTTCATCTCTCGACAATCTTGCTTGTCAATCTAGGGTTTCGTCATACCGCCAAAACGAGCTCGTGAGTCCATTTCTCTTCAACATTTGTCAATTGATATTGATTCACCGTCACCTGAGCCCGATGAGCCCAGACCCTCATCTCGTCGGACCAAGGGAACCATTCATCTTGATGCATCACATCGGATTGTGCTTTTTCTTAGTCAAACACAAGGTGAATCTAATGTGTAGTTGCCTTGCGGGCGCCTGCCTTCTAAGCGGGTTGGTTGTCCACCTAGCGGGCACCCGACTCGCAATGCCCAAAAGGGCCCATTTTCCTTGTTTTGGCTCTATCTTGTGCGTTTGGCATCCGTTTTGGACGCCGTTCGAACCTGGGTTTAGACCAGGCCATTCCTGTCATCCAGGTAACCTTTTCCTCGCGTTTGTTATATTAAATATGGTCGTAAAAATTTTAAGACACATTTAATTCACATTGCATCATATGCAAAATTCCTACATCTAATATTAAAATCCATTTGCATCAAATACAAATGAACTGAGGGCATACATCCCTCAACAATCATGGTAGCTGAAAATAGTTATGCAATGGGGATGACAGAGCGAATTTGCTATTGTGGTCTGACAGCTCCACTTAGTACTGCTATGCCAAGTGAAAATATTGGGAGAAGATTTTATGGTTGTATCAATTACAAAAAGAGCAATGGATGTAATTTTTTTTGCTTGGGTTGATCAGATGGAATTGTTGAGAGAACGATATAGACAAATATTGTTTGGGGGATTCCGGATATGACTGAGAGTTTTTTGATGCAATAGAAGAGAACTCCCTCTTCTCTATTTATCTGCTGTAATACCCTCCATCAAGGGATCCACAATCATATCACTTGTTAGAATATAAGTCACATTAACTTCTTTCCTTTCCATCATATCATGTATGTAATGGTAGTGTATTTCAATATGCCTTCCTTTGGTACTATTTGCACCACTGTGGATCAAGCTGATGGCTGCTTGATTATCCCAGTACAATTGGTCCATCCACCAAATTGAGATCCAAGTCCAATAGGAACCGTCTGATCCAGACCGCATGAGTAGTCGCCATACTATAGGATATATACTCAGCTTCTTGTGTGTATCTCACGACACAACGAGAGGTCCATACTACAGGCTATAACAAACTTTATGTAGATGTAGCAACATCCAGGAGGTCCATTCTTGCCGCGAGCTGATGGCTAGCCAGATCCCTTGAAGTAGGGCTTCACAGGTCCAAGACGTTGGTTCCCTTGTGCCTTCCGGTATTGAGCAGCATTCGACTCTTCCTCCTGCACAAGGTTGATGTCCGAGCCCTTTTTCCTAGCCAGAAGGTCTCGATCCATTGCTAGTTGAGCTGGCAAGTCAGTTACACGCTTAACGGTGTCATTTATTCTAAGCGTAGTGGCAGCCATATCAAGCGACGGTGTCAGACTATTCAGAATAGTTGCCACCCGAAGCTTCACCTGAACCTTCTCAGGCATTTAAGTTCCTGCTGTAACTAGGTCCTTAGCCATAACAATCATCTTATTCACTTGTTCGGTGACATTGTCACATTCCTGCATACGGAAAGAATTATACCTATGCAGCAGGAGTTGTATGTTCACATCTGATGTGATATCATACTTCTCCTTAATAGTTTGCCACATGTCCTTGGCAGTAATACAATTTTCGAACACTTTTATTCGGCTATCGTTCATGAACATAAGCAAGAGACTTCTAGCCTTCTTGTCCTTTATTATCCACTGGTCTAGCTCTCTCTTCTGAGCATCGGTGGGATTTTCAGGAAGAGCAGTATCAGTGGACTCAATGACACTATCTAAATTATCATGTATAAATCCGTATTTGATTTTTTGGTACCACATATCATAGTTGGAACCGTTCAAGTGCTCTATCTTGGCCAGTTCTGAAGCAATCAATTTACTAGACATAGTTCGATATTGTTTGAGGAGATAAATTGGTTCAGGTATAAGCTACCAAAAAGATGTGGTGATAGATCAATTAAAATTTTATGTCTAATAATTTATCCTAAAAACAAAATATAAAATTAGTGTAAGTAACAAATTTTAATTCGGGTAAACAAGAGTTTATCTATGCATAAAATAAAACATGATGTGACAAAAATCTATACTCCCTTTTTTAATTAATGGATGAATCAAGTTTTATATTAGGTTCAAGTTTAAGTGGTCAAACTATATTTAGTATAAATACGTACAGAAATTAGATATACAGAAGAAACTGATTGTAGCAGTAGTTATGCGTGGAACAGAAAAACGTCCCTCGAAAACTGCACCAAATGCTCATACTGCATGAAAATTAGAACTGATTGGTGCTTTGAACGAGTCTGTAGAAAGTGCATTGTACTGCTGTGCTCGGAAGTCGACACATGGATCAATGCTACGGGTCGGTGGTTGCTTCTGCAGGTTCATGTACTGATGTGGACTAGTACTCGATGAAGAAAAGACAACAGATGGAGGTGGGTACCTCCACACAGTGATCGGATTAAGCAAAAAGACGAAAGTCTGAGAATTTGTACAGGGAATTGTACTTGGGCATTTGCACAAGCATAGATTTGAATATGGTATTTTGATTAAAAAAATAGTAGGCTTGATGTATTTGGCTTTGCCCACCAAATATGAGAAAATGAATGCTTTGGGGAAGTGTCTAAGAGAAAAAAACAAAATTAAAGTTAAGTCTGCGAGAACAAGCAAGGAATTATGGAGATATATGATACAAGTTACTCTTTTTCCAGAGCCAATGAAATTAACAGAAGAGAAGCTTCCAGTAGCAATTATATGTTGAAAAATATATCACCAACAAACGTGCAGTCAAGCCATAGGGCAGTGCTTTCAACAATGATGTGGGTTATTTTATGTTGTATAACATCTTTGTTATTTACTTTACTGGTGTATGCGTTTATGCCATAGGAAAGGGATTTGTATCAGTATGCAATTTCATTTGTATATTCTATAGAACTGATACTGTTATATATAGCAGCTTGCATTTATGCCAGGACACTAATTAATCACTATAACAAAATTGCTCAACGCACACAACATGCATATATTTGGACTGTTGTGTGCGTTAAGCACACAAAATTACTCAACGTGCACAACGAAAATATATGTGGATCGTTGAGTAAAAAAAGGATACCAGTAAAAAAGCAAACAAAATTACTTAACGCACATAACTAAAATATATGTGCACAATGAAAATATTACCAGTAGTGCGCGTTGAGTAAAAAAGGAGACGTTTGAGTAATATTACTCAGCACTCAAAACCGGCAAAATATTTCCGGTAGTGCGCCCGAGTAATAAAGGGGATGTTGGTGAAAACTTACTCTTACCAGGATTGGGCAATTTTGTTATCCAATGTTCTTATTGCTCAACGCGCACAACGATCCAAATATATGCATGGTGTGCGCTTTGAGTAGGGTTGCGGTTGTAGGTGCAGTAGCAATAACTTTGGGGGTCGAAAAAGTCTAGTAGTTGGAGGTGGTGGACGAGGAGTGGCATAGTAATAGTGTAGTGGTTGTTGAAGTACCAAAGGTTTCTCCACCAGACAATCGTATGATGAAGGGAGAGCCTTAGGGTTAAGGTTAGAGTGATCCATGCTTCTTTATGGGGTTTAATGGAAGATGAAGCATGAGGAAGAACCAGGAAGAACGTTTGTAGTCTCGGTCTTCCATCCTTGCCTCAGGTACCATGATTTATGTTCTCTCCCATCAACACATCAACACTCGCGTCCTTGGCCATCCTGCAGAGCGGCATCATGAAACTATCTTGAATAACATAACAATATTGTTGATGATTTATCCGAGAAGGACAAAACAATGTCGACTTTGGTAGATATGGGTTTCCTTGCTTAGGAGGCATCTGCAGCTATTGATAAGTGCAGTATGTTACGCAAAACATGAAGAAGAGAAAGTCCTTCACGTTTTGCGTAACATACTGCACCTACCAATGACTACATATGCCTCCTCAGCTAGGAAACCCATTTCTACCATAGTCGATACTGTTTTGTTCTTCTCTAATAAACCATCAGCGATACAGTTATGTTACTCAAGATAGTTCCATAACGCCTCTCTGCATTATGCCTGAGGACGCGAGTGTTGATGTGTTGATGGGAGAGAACCTAAATCACGGTACCAGAGGCGAGAATGCGAGACCCGAGACTACATACGTTCTTCCTGTTTCTTCCTCATGCTACATCTTCCCTTAAAACCCATAAAGAACTCATTCTTGTACCTGCATAGTATCTATGGATCACTCTAACCTTAACCCTAAGGCTCCATCTACATCATCCGATAGTCTAGTGGATGAACCATTAGTACCTCAACAACCAATGCACTACTACAATGACACTCCCTATCCACCTCCTCCAACTACTATATGTTTTCGACCCCAAAGATAAAGCTTCTCCGCATACGGCTGCTACCCTACCCCACATTGTTTCCATCATCTCCAACCCATCTCCTCAATATCTCCGTTAAGTTCTTATTACTACTCAACCCTTTTCTTGATCATGACAGTGGACCGAATTTCAACGCGTAGCTCGGACCCATCACTGTCTATGCTGGGGTTGGTGAGTGAGCTCCTCTTCACTCATTGCCTCTGCTCCTCTTGTACTGCGTCGATCACCACCTCAGTGGCAGCCCTAATAATGGATATGTGAGTGACTGGCAGTGCTAAGTCATGATGGTGATTAGTATGGTTGAGGTGAGGTGAGATAGTTTGAGAGTAATAGTCGTAGTAACCTGGCATCAGGGGATTGGGCTTGCTATGAGTAGTTGTTGTCGTAGCTTTATGCTTCGTACAACTGTCATGATTAATATCATACCCAACAAGCCTAGCTCTGATTTGTATCCCACAGTGGTCTTTAACCAAGATAGCTTACTTAATTCATGCACGGCTATCTAATTTTGATCTAGTGTTTTGTTGTAGTCTAGATTTGTTGATTACTTTGTTGGATCAGCATTACACTGCATAAAACAACATGGATGCGACCGAAGGATATCCTCTCTTTGAGTATGAATTCGTTTATCTCTCCATGGACTTCATGTATGATACCATTTTACAACTTAATTATATCCAAACTTTGATGTGTTTGGAATAATTAAGATTAAGATATATAGGGCATTATCTATCTTTACTCACCCCCTCCACACACACACACACATCATCTGTATGATATATATACATATATATATCTCATCTAGAACCGTAAACCCTATTGCCTTAACGCTGCGTATATTTTAATTTAATCTAAAACCACATTTGCATTGCCCTCTTGAAAACTTACATGGGGAAATAAACGAATTCATACTCAGAGACTTATAATCTAAATCCAAATATCACTTATAACCCTAAACTTGCTATGAATGTTCTTTATCATGCTAGTGTTACGAATAACAAACCTAATGACTAACACAAACGCATACACATAAACACATATCACATATTATAAAAGGAATTGTTACAAGAAATTATTACCTGCACCGCTCTCATTCGCCTGATAACCTCGAGCTCTGCTGGAGTAAGGCCCATATAGGACCGAAAAAGTCATTCTCCTCCTTTAGATTCCTCATATCCTTCACGACTTGTGTCAAGGTCGCATGAAACTGAGCCATAGCCAGAACCTCGGTGGATGGGAGAGTCTATGTGATACTCTCCTATTGTGAAAAAGAACCAGTCGTGTCCTCGTAGTTGCGTTTCTCCGTGCCTCGCATCCGGTACCAGTTCTTTCTCCTCCCTCACAGTGTCCCCGCAATGATAGATTCCTCGTCAACCCTAATGAGAGGCACCGTGGCACTCGAGCCTGCCTGGGACTGTGCCCTCACCTCATCGAGAGCCTTGTGGACGGCCTCCTGAATAGAATAGAAAAAGATTTATATACTCCATGCATTAAAACTGCATAATATAATGTCAACATAATCTTTTACTAACCGATAGCGCCCGATTCTTTGCCAACTTATCTGGATCATTGTACTTTGGTTGGGTCTTAGTAAGCGTCTGCTACACCAAATACTCGATACCTGGGCGGCCCTACAATCAAAAAGAAAAAAATTAGACACATCTATCATAACAAAATATTTGTTACAACTATTAATTAAAACATTTTACCTCACGTGCCAACTCGTGGGCAATCTGGCTGAAGCTCTTCGAGCCGCCTTGATGCTCATAGCCTCGAGAAGCACTGCGGTTGGCGGCGGAAATTTCTGAAATTTTCTATAAAAATTTACAGTATGTCAAAAAACACATATATAGAATATGTGTTTAAAAATATGAAATATACCTGCCCTTCAGGAGACTCCCACAGGAAATAATATCCAAAGAACTGCACCAGGTCAACACGGTTGTCCAGACGCCCGTACCGCTCTTAGTCCTCTGGGAACAGTAGCATGTACTTCTTTTTCAATTCACTACGCCACTGGACACGTGCATCCTTAATCTTATCCATGCAGCAGGCCCAGGCATCAGGGTTTTGGTCCAGGATGTAATGCCTATATGACAGATAACAAACACATTAAAATAGTAAATACTTATTAAGAATCTAAAATTAAAAGGTAGCTAACTTACATTGATCTCCTGCCAACATGTGACCAAGGACTTGTACTGTTGATCCTTCCACATCAGTCATAGGTTGAAGAAATCTGACCTTTTGGCCTGGGTAGAAAGGTAATAATTAAATTTTACAGCCTACAGGTCAATGGGAGCTTGGTGGCTCCATTGTATAACGACCCGCTGCCCGTTACGAGGAATCAACCCCGAAATTTTCGTGCCACCTCGTCCCTCCTTCGACAGAGGGTTTGTGCATGCGAAAAACCAAATATACTAAATGTATGTTTACGATTAAAATAAATATGTTTACATTATACCATGTCGCTGAAAGCACTCATCTTTGGCCGCCGTCAACCTGGTGCAGCTTTGTTTGCCAACTGCTCGATAACAACCTGTTGCATTTTTAACACATCAGGCTGCCACCTATTTGCCTCGTCATACCTAGCGGTCGTTGGTACGTTAACAAGCTTTATTGCAGGGTCATACGGAATGTACACCCCCGATTTTACTACGACCTGCTGTGGGGCAGTCTGAGAAGTGGAGGCGGCATTTGACCTGGATGACCCAGGAGTTTCAATATGTATATCCATATGCCACCTGCATCCATACGCAATAAAAAAATTGCAAATTCAATTAGTTTAACCAACAGGACTGAACATTTAAAATAAAAATATGTGTACATGTCTCAGTGGGCAGTGGGGTATGTGGGGAAGAGAGGATATGTCCTGTAGTTCCTGAAAATATATAAAGAATGTTATGCGATTAGTTATACAAAAAATTGAAAGTTCCACATTATACAGACATACTAAAACTACAATAAGCGTACTTGTCCCAGAGGACGAGTGGTATGTGCCACAGGGAAGCCATGTCTTGCACTAGCTGAAAAAATGTAAGAAGCATTTTACCAATTAGTTTTCCATAAAATTAAAATGTACACGTTATACAGCCGTATTAAAACTACAACATATGCGTACCTGACCTAGAGGGCGGGGTGGTATGTGCCAAAGGGAAGCCATGTCCTGCACTGCCTGAAAATGTATGAAGCATTTTACCAATTATTTTTCCAAAAATTAAAATATGCACGTTATACAGCCGTACTAAAACCACAAAATATGCGCACCTGTCCCAGATGGCCGGGGGGTCTGGGGTATCCCTGTACCCGCTGAAAAACCCGTGGAAAAAACTCTCTTCATCTGCACTTCATAATATTTATTAATAAAAAAATTGATGCTCAAGTGCTGTAAATATTTGCGTAATTTATATGAAATAAAAGTGATGTAAACAAAATGCAGTAATTCACATTCTTTATTGATTCCAAGAAAAATCATCGTAATGAAAATCTTTATACATTTACATGTTTTTATAGCTTAGTAATGAAAAACGTTCAACAATTTGAGGTTGATGTTGACGCCCTTTGTGACCGAGTCCGAATGGTAGATGAAAGGACTTTGGTTATTTTGTTTCTTCGTCGTGTTCACTCTGTTGCTACAATACTCGTGTCTGTGATCGCCAAATCACGTATATCCACACGCAACGGTGTGATGTCATCAGTCGTTTCATTATTTGTCTTAATTAAAAAATCGTCCACGACTTCATCTGCTACGAGTACATCATCATCATCTTAATTGCCCTCTTGAGAACACGTTTCATCCGGTGCATATGCTCTAGGTGGATTTCTAAGAACAACCCAAACATCGTCTACCATTATATCTTTAACATAAAAACATTGTTTTGCTTGCCAGGCTAACTTGAACTTCTCCTCCAGATAAAATTCTTTCTTCAGATTAACGACCGTGAAGCCCAAGTCGTCCTTCTTCTTTCCTTGCTCAAATCACTGCACTTTAAATATAACATGGCTCATTTCCCTCCGAAAGCCATACAAAATCTCAACTACGTCTTCAACCTGGCCATAATAGAATATTTGCCTTCTTTTGGTTGCTGATCTCTGGATCTTGCATATGACAACTGTGAAAAGGATGAGAAGATTCCACTATTTTGGGTGCATCGGTCCTTCTCGACTTCAATTGTATTAAATCTATAACCATTGATAGAATAACCTCCATATCAATGTACTATGCTGTCAAGACCTCTGGCGTAGTTTTGGATCTCCTCGGATAGTTGTGCACCGCAATCACATTGTTCTGACACATTTAAGATAAATAAGAATCGCATTCATATACGAAGGTTCTCAAAATTGATTTTTGATAGGTATGTAACTATCGTGAGAAATCGGTGTGCGTAGCTTTAGTTTCAGCCTTAACGTAAATTCTTTAGAGTATGCATCCGCAACCTTTTTGTTAAGAGTTTTATCACGCAATTTGGCTTGGAGTACTTCTATATGAAGACTGAGGGATAAGTAAAGAAAACTATTATAACTTAGGAATTAAATCACTTACAAAAGCGAATACCTCATCTTTATTACCTCCGATAGGAGTCAAATATCGATAGATTATTTAGAACATATGAATGTCATTGTTCAAGCGCAATTTTACTAAATCGTATGTCCTCTCTATAATCATTATAGAATACTCCATCAGTAACACTTATCGGACGATTTACCATTGTGTCTACACCCCTCAAATAACGAGATATGACCATCAAGGTCTCGTTTTACGTATAATTCTTGGATATTGACCCTTCTGGACATGTATGATTGTGCACAAGTTGCTTCATGAACCCTAGATACCTGCAGGTCAAAAATCATAAAAAGATTCAAAATCACGTTTAATTTTGGTTCGAGCAACATAGAGTAATATATGGCATATGCCTGCACCTTTCAACGGGGTACATCCACCGATATTGTACCGGCCCTGCAATACGGGCCTCCTGTGCCATGTGCACAGTAAGACGAACCATGATGATAAAGAATGAAGACGTAAATTTTTTCCATATTACACATTGCAAGGAAAACCCGCACCTCTAAATCTTCAAACTCACTAACGTCTATCACCTTCGAGCACACCTGCCTGAAGAACCCATAGAACTGTAGGAGAATATGTGCCCATAAGGCAATTTATCCTAGATATACGTCTTGTTCATAATGTATATGGTGCGTATTTTTCTAAGTATAAAATCGTTCGTATTAATATACTTAGATAATATCCATAGACTTAGAGTTAGGTCCTTACGTATCTAGATGAGATCTCGATTATGAGTAAGTAAGGGACCGAATATAAACATAAGTCTTAAACGGTTCGTGGTCATAGATGTGTCGAGAACTGGATATCGACACATCGGATAGACCATTGTGTCTTAGTCTTACCTTAGGGTAATGATGATCTCATAGTCATTCGACTTGGTGAAGTCGGAGACGAGACACATGTGCTCATTAGAGAATGAGTTCACTGAACGACCACATAAGAGTTATTAAATGGTTGAATTTAACTGAACTGTCTTTAATAACTCTAGGATGATGATAGGTTAGCTGGTCCTTAAGACCTGAAGTCATTTGTACAAACCTGTAAGTGAACGGTGTAGCTTAGACCTATGATCTAGCTTCAAGGCTAGGCCCGCTGAAAGATCTTAGGTTGAGCTGCACCCGAAGCTCTCGAGGCAAGTAGATGACTAAGATGGGATTCGTCACTTCCGTTAAAGGGAAGTTAGTGTTACTGTCTCAGTACGGTCTTTATGTTAGTCCTCGACCGGGGTGCGTTGTAAGAAGTACAACGTGTATACAATAAAGACCGCCGTATACTGACCAATGTTGCCTAATAGGGTTGACAGTAAACCATACCCTAGGCCAACAAGAACACAGTCTTGATGAAGGGACTACGGCTAACGAAGTTCATCACTGACACAGCCAATGTAAACCCAATGATACTTTTGTCAAAGGGTCGATCACGTTATGATGATTCTGAAACAGGGACGACAGCTACTGCTCGTAGTGACCGTCGTCTAGGGGTTTTGAGCCCCAACCTGTAGTAAGGTCAGGCTGTAGGGTCTCACACCGAGTAGTGTTCGTGTCTTAGTAATAGGAAGATAGAATATAGAGAGATATCATTTGATGATATTCACAAAGCTTGTTGTGAAAGTTAGTCGCAATAGCAATAGGGACAAACGTTGCATTTGATGCAAGCTATGATTAAACGTGTCGTAAATTGGTTACGACAAATTTAGTAGGAAAAAATATATTGGAAAGGGTTACCTGGATGACGGGATCGTCCCGGTCTAAACACAGGTTCAAACCGTGTCCAAATCGGAGCTCAAACGAGCCCGGAAACGCGAAAACAGTCCAAGGCGAAGTGGGTTAGACCCACTGGACTAATGAGCCCATAGGCAAAGGCAAACGAGCGCAGCCCGCTAGCTGCAGCGGGCGGGCACCCGCTGGCTGCAGCGGGCGGGCGCCCGCTGTAGTAGCGGGCGTGACCCGCTGCACAGCGGGCCAGCGCCCGCTGCGGCAGCGGGCGTGCGGCCCGCCCTTGCCCCCTGGGCGGGCGCGCCCGCTAAGCTTAGCGGGCGCGCCCACAACTTAAGTCAATTTAGGGTTTTTTAGAAACCCCAATTGACGGCTACGAATTTTGATAATTTTCTAAACTTTGGGCAATTGTTTGAGGGGTCAAACGAAGTCGAAATTCGTCGCCGTTGGTTCCTACGCGTTCACCATTTGAAGCTCTTCGGATTGATAGCTTGTTTGGTGTTTAAGGTTTAATGTGCAATGAGAATTTATTAGTTAAAGTTTTCTTTTATGAAAAGCTCACTTAAACTAGAAATTAAGCCAAATTTGCTTAATTGGGTTTTCTCTGATTTTTCCAATGTCCCACATTGCTCGCAACGAAGGAGTGAGTGCCGACTCCCTATATAAACAGGGGTGCACTCTCTTCGTTGAAAAATACACCAAGCCATCGATCGAGTAGCTCCAGATTTTTAGAGCAAGCTCGATCGGCGACTAAATTATTATCTCTCTCTTCCTGTTCTCCGGAATAGTCCTAGCAAGACTACGAAGGGGGTTTGGATTTTGATCCGGCGTCTAAGACGCGGGTTCTTCTCAAGTGAAACTTTCTACCGCGTGTGATCGGCTTGGAGGCGAAAGTCGGCTCGGGCGGATCGGTGCGAGGGTGCGAGGCGGCTCAGGCGGATCGAGTCAAAGCGGCTCGGCTACGAGGAGCTTCTGAAGACGGTGCGGTACATCTTGCCTGCTACAGGGCCAAGATTCCGGGTATGTGGTTAAGTAATTTGTTTTGTAGATTTAATTAGTCGCTTTAGAGTAGATCCCTCTTGGGGTGGTCAGATCCACCCCAAGTTGGCATAGATCGGGCTATGTTCTGGCTCCCAAGAGCCTAGCTAAATAGTTTAGCTAGTGTAGAAATTTTGAATTTCTGTTTTCCGCTGCGCTTTTGTGCCTCTGTGGTCCGGCCGACTTAGGATGAACACAGATCCGAGCTCTGGGGGTCCGCTAAAACCCCAACAGTGGTATCAGAGCCACGGTTATGCTATAGATCTACTATAGCGACTTTTAAAATCTTTTAAATTGCTTAATTTTAAACATACGGAATTTTTTAGCTTTATGCTAAAATTAGTTTTTAAAAATGTTTTGTGTTTTAAAAATCGTTTTTACAACACGGAAATTTTTGAGACGATTTTATTTTATGCGATAATTTTAAATGAATCCCAAATGCTTTATAAAATTACTTTATGAGATATAAATATTTTAAGAGCATTTAATTGTTTATGTAATCTTAAGGAATATTTTATTTTTGAAATTTAATTTTTCTCAAGTTACATAAAAGATTAGAAATTTTAAAAACTTTATTTGAAAGCTTTTAAATGCATTTCTAATCATTTTAAAAGTGTTTTAAAATTGTTTTAGAGAATATGTAAATTATAGAAATACTTTGTTTTCATGAGATGAAAGATAAATTAGTTTCTTTTTACATATAGGTTTCTAAAATTATTTATGCGATATTTTGATTTTAGAAATAATTGATTAAAATTTTAAAGCCTAGGTTTTAGAATTATTTGATATAATTTTATACCTAGTTTTATGTCATAAAATGTCTTGGAGCTTTAAAAATTTTTTATCTTAGAATTTAAATTGTTAAATTCTAGATTTGCGTGTTTTCATTATATAGATAATTTTAAACTTGCAAATACTCGTTAGATGTCACAAATATGAAACTTTCATTTATGCAGATAAATTAGTTGTTTCAAATTCTTTAATGGACATATTGAATAATGTATTCATAAACCTTATTAGGTTAGCCATTAAATGTTTAAAATTTTATGAGATGAAATTTTAAATTAACTAGTGACATGTTATCTTTGATAAAACAAAAACAACATCAAACCTAATACCAGATTAGGGTAGTCCCTTTGATTGTCAATCATTTCATTAAAACGTTTAATTGATGATTTTAATAAAAGACAAATGTTGAATTGTTTTATAAAATCCTAATTAGATTAGGGTAGCACGTTGAACAGATAGACCTTATAGTTGATAAGGACTTAATAAAAATTGTTCAACCAATCCATAAAATTTCGAATTTTAGGATCCACTAATTGATAAGGATTAACTAGTCTTCTTAATTAAAAGCCATTTAGTTGTTTGGAAAACAAGGATTGATGAAAACTCCTTCAATGGATCATGATGTCAGTCAATGTGCTTGGCTAAGTTTGCTGGACCAACCTAGCTAGACTGGGTAACAAGTGGTCCTGGCTTAGTCAATTCCCTGGCCGCATCCGCTGGACCGCAAGGAGTCGATTCATGACTATGTAAGTCCATCGACTATACCTAAGTCAATACGATGATAATCTTGTTCAAGATAAATCGTAGCCCTCCTTGTTTTAGGAGTTGGCAACTGTAAGAAACATGTTACGGTTGTTGAGCTACACTCAAGCCGTGATATGTCAATCTTATAGAAACCGATTTCTTGATTGACATCTTGACCTGACTGAAACCGTTGTCTCATCCTTCGAGCATCGGCGTAAGTCAACCAAGAATGTAGTCTAAGTCCTGACCCAAACCAACGTGTCGTGCATACACCGAGCGGCGGGGCAAGTCAGGATAGACACGAAAACAAGGGTCCGACTAGGCTAGCCATTGTGATCCGGTTGAGCACACTCATGATCACAAATGACTAGGGGTAAAAATCGATAGGGAATCATAGTTAATATGATTGACGACGAGTTCGTCTACCGACTGCAGAGTCAGACAACTTGTTGAGATACACTCAAGGTTGTCAGACTCAGGGTAGTCGGATCCCTCTCTCACAAATGTTATTTTATGATAAATTGTTTATTATTATGGCTTTAATAAATTTAGTGGGGGCATATAGTTTTATAAAAACCATTAAAACTATACTACGAACTAATACTAACTAAAGTATCTATAAAATGCAGAATGGATTCGGGTCTTAGATATATGGTTGAGAAAAACATACTCGATGGAACGAACTACAAAGACTGGCTTAGGAACATCAAGTTGGTCCTTTCACTAGCCGGGATAGGATACGTGCTGTTCGAGGACGCTCCGGATAAGCCCGATGAAGATTCGACCTTCGAGGAAAAAGAAGCCTACAAATTGTACCAGAGGGATGCAGAGAAGGCCAGGTGCCTTACTCTGGCTTCGATGAGCAACGAGCTGCAGAGGAAGCATGAACATATGGATGTTCAAAGCATGCTCCACAATGCACAAGAGTTGTACGGCAAGCGATCTCGAGCTGCCAAGTTCGAAGCCACCAGCATTCTCTGGGGAACCAAGATGGGGGCAGGGCCCGTACATGATCATGTTATCAAGATGATCGGGTACGTAGAGGACGCCGCCCAGTTAGGATTTGTCTTGGACAATGAGATGTCCATAGACATTATCCTAAAGTCTTTGACTCCTGAGTTTAAGCCTTTCATCACTGGTTTTATAATGAACAGCCTTGAAACGGATCTTCCTGGTCTCCTCAATATGCTTAGGCAGATTGAGGAGATTGAGAAGAAGCCGACTGCACTAGTTGTCGGCTCTGCTTCTTCCGACCAGCCGAAAGGCAAGGGTAAGAAGAGGCAGGTCCCGCAACCTGCGAAGGCAAAGAAAGGGAAGAAAAAGACTAAAGGGGCCCCGTCGAAATCTGAGTGCTTTCATTGCCACAAGATTGGCCACTGGAAGAGGAACTGTAAGATCTATCTTGCAGAGAAGAAGAAGGGGCATACGGATGCCTCCACCTCAGGTACAAATTCAATTCATTAAAACGTAATTATTTCCAATCATATAGTATGAGATACTAAAACACATCTGTGTAATGTATACAGGTGGCTGATATGAAACAGAGATTGGGAGAAGTGCGGAGGACGGTCGGCAATCTGAGCAATCGTTGCTGCTAGGGCCGTTCAACGACTTCAAGAGACAAGATCAAGAAGGAGATGATACTATTTTAGTTTAAATAAATTGTATCATTTCTTGAAAGTTGAAAACAATGATTGAGTGTTCTGCACTCAAAGTTTATGGGATAAACAAATTACGGTTCATCTTAATGAATCCGTTGTTTTAATGAATGTATCGGAAATTGCGTTTTTGTTGAGTTGAAATTTGATTGGCTTAAAATTTTCTGTGATTGTGGCTTTCTGAGATGGTTGCGAAATTCTCGAATGATGATGCGAAGCTTCGGAAAATGTTGATTTTTGAGATGACTTGATGTTATAGTCAATTGGTAGTTAAGTATAGGTTCCAAGGGCGTATTAATTGTGTGCGATCACATTTATACGCATATTAAGATTAATTCTTAATAAACTGCATTTAGTTATTAAAGAGTTAATATTAAATGTGGTCAAGGGAAAAGTACAGTGTAGGACGTTTTGATTGAGCGAGTCAATGTCAAGATTCCTTAAACCGATCTTGACTTGACTCGTTCGTCAAACCGAACTTGACACTAGTACATTCCATCTAAAGCACTTATCTAATGGTTATATCTTCGTATATATAATCTAAATCTGATTTAGATATAATTGAAGTATTTAACTAGGTAATTCTTAAATTCAGTGGGAGCTAGCTCGTATACTTGGTTCCGGTCTTTCGGACTAAGTAAAAAGGATTTCCACCTTAAACAAATCATCTATATAAAACATTGAATCAAAATTGTTTTGATTTAATCGTATATATAGAGACTTACGGTGTCATGTATGTGCTTGACATATTGACACAAAGAAAGTGGAATGAGCTGAGACTGACTTATAAATTATAATGTTAGACCCTACATCTAGGTTGTATTAGCAAATTGTTAGCTATACAAAGATAGGAAAAATTGATCCAGATCATTTTTCCAAAGGATCAACCCTGTGTGATCAAGAGATGTATTATTTAATCCATTAAAATTAGTTGTAGATACTCGTTAGTAAAACCACTCTTAGGTTTGTCATATAAATGTCAATGTGACTGATATGCTATAACGGTATGAGATACCGAGATAAATAGCCTAAGTGCAAGTGGGAGATGTAGGAGAATATGTGCCCATAAGGCAATTTATCCTAGATATACGTCTTGTTCATAATGTATATGGTACGTATTTTTCTAAGTATAAAATCGTTCGTATTAATATACTTAGATAATATCCATAGACTTATAGTTAGGTCTTTACGTATCTAGATGAGATCTCGATTATGAGTAAGTAAGCGACCGAATATAAACATAAGTCTTAAACGGTTCGTAGTCATAGATGTGTCGAGAACTGGATATCGACATATCGGATAGACCATTGTGTCTTAGTCTTACCTTAGGGTAATGATGATCTCATAGTCATTCGACTTGGTGAAGTCGGAGACGAGACACAGGTGCTCATTAGAGAATGAGTTCACTGAACGACCACATAAGAGTTATTAAATGGTTGACTTTAACTGAACTGTCTTTAATAACTCTAGGGTGATGATAGGTTAGCTGGTCCTTAAGACCTGAAGTCATTTGTACAAACCTGTAAGTGAACGGTGTAGCTTAGACCTATGATCTAGCTTCAAGGCTAGGCCCGCTGAAAGATCTTAGGTTGAGCTGCACCCGAAGCTCTCGAGGCAAGTAGATGACTAAGATGGGATTCGTCACTTCCGTTAAAGGGAAGTTAGTGTTACTGGCTCAGTACGGTCTTTATGTTAGTCCTCGACCGGGGTGCGTTGTAAGAAGTACAACATGTATACAATAAAGACCGCCGTATACTGACCAATGTTGCCTAATAGGGTTGACAGTAAACCATACCCTAGGCCAACAAGAACACAGTCTTGATGAAGGGACTACGGCTAACGAAGTTCATCACTGACACAGCCAATGTAAACCCAATGATACTTTTGTCAAAGGGTCGATCACGTTATGATGATTCTGAAACAGGGACGACAGCTACTGCTCGTAGTGACCGTCGTCTAGGGGTTCTGAGTCCCAACCTGTAGTAAGGTCAGGCTGTAGGGTCTCACACCGAGTAGTGTTCGTGTCTTAGTAATAGGAAGATAGAATATAGAGAGATATCATTTGATGATATTCACAAAGCTTGTTGTGAAAGTTAGTCGCAATAGCAATAGGGACAAACGTTGCATTTGATGCAAGCTATGATTAAACGTATCGTAAATTGGTTACGACAAATTTATTAGGAACAAATATATTGGAAAGGGTTACCTGGATGACGGGATCGTCCCGGTCTAAACACAGGTTCAAATCGTGTCCAAATCGGAGCTCAAACGAGCCCGGAAACGCGAAAACAGTCCAAGGCGAAGTGGGTTAGACCCACTGGGCTAATGAGCCCATAGGCAAAGGCAAACGGGCGCAGCCCGCTAGCTGCAGCGGGCGCACGCCTGCTGCACAGCGGGCACAGCCTGCTGCAGCAGCAGGCGGGCCCCAGCTGCAGGAGCGGGCGTGGCCCGCTGCGGCAGCGGGCCAGCGCCCGCTGTTGCAGCGGGCACGGCCCGCTGCGGCAGCGGGCCAGCGGCCCGCCCTTGCCCCCTTGGGCGGGCGTGCCCGCTAAGCTTAGCGGGCGCGCCCGTAACTTAAGTCAATTTAGGGTTTTTAGAAACCCCAAATGACGGCTATGAATTTTGATAATTTGCTAAACTTTGGGCAATTGTTTGAGGGGTCAAACGAAGTCGAAATTCATCGCCGTCGGTTCCTACACGTTCACCATTCGAAGCTCTTCGGATTGATAGCTTGTTTGGTGCCTAAGGTTTAATTTGCAATGAGAATTTATTAGTTAAAGTTTGCTTTTATGAAAAGCTCACTTAAACTAGAAATTAAGCCAAATTGGCTTAATTGGTTTTTCTCCGATTTTGCCAATGTCCCACATTGCTCGTAACGAAGGAGTGAGTGCCGACTCCCTATATAAATAGGAGTGCACTCTCTTCGTTGAAAAATACACCAAGCCATCGATCGAGTAGCTCCAGACTTTTAGAGCAAGCTCGATCGGCGACTAAATTATTCTCTCTCTCTCTCTTCCTATTCTCCGGAGTAGTCCTAGCAAGACTACGAAGGGGGTTTGTATTTTGATTCGGACGTCTAAGACGCGGGTTCTTCTCAAGTGAAACTTTCTACCGCGTGTGATCGGCTCGGAGGTGAAAGTCGGCTCGGGCGGATCGGTGCGAGGGTGCGAGGCGGCTCAGGCGGCTCGAGTCAAAGCGGCTCGGCTACAAGGAGCTTCTGAAGACGGTGCAGTACATCTTGCCTGCTCCAAGGCCAAGATTCCGGGTATGTGGTTAAGTAATTTGTATTGTAGATTTAATTAGTCGCTTTAAAGTAGATCCCTCTTGGGGTGGTCAGATCCACGCCAAGTTGGCATAGATCGGGCTAGGTTCTGGCTCCCCAGAGCCTAGCTAAATAGTTTAGCTAGTGTAGAAATTTTGAATTTCTGTTTTCCGATGCGCTTTTGTGCCTCTGTGGTCCGTCCGACTTAGGACGGACACAGATCCGAGCTCTGGGGGTCCGCCAAAACCCCAACAAGAACTGTATCAAAACTTTTGCCAGCTTCTTATCAACATGACGTAATTCAACTGGAAGCAACTGATATAGCAAGATATGATAATCAGGTGTTTTCAATCCAAATTGTAACGACCACTTTTCGTTGTACTTTGTTCGTGCACGTGCTTTTGGCCGTGCACGTGTTTATTTTAGACTTTATTTGTTTGTGAACACTTTTGTGCGATATGCCGTTGTGAACATCTCTGAGAGTATTAAATATTGGCACTAATTTGGAACGACGTTTCTCGATTCGTTTTCCCACAATTTAACCTTATTTGATGAGACGTGGCGATTTTCACTTTTGGCGGGAGACGTTTCTATTTTTAGTTTCGTCGTCCGACGTCGAAATTGAGATCCGTCTTCTTAGTTAGCTCACTTTCGTCATCACGATCACCCTGATATTTATTTTATAATTTTTGGAGTTTATTTGACCACTTTTATATTTTTAACAAGGTTTATAATATTTTTAATAATTAATTTTTAAATTATTTTCGGAAAAATAAAATTTATTTGAGTTTTAAACGTATTAAAGAATTTTTGAGCCATTTTCCAGCTCATTTGGACCGCATCAAATCCTTGTGTGAGTTGGAGAAGTTGAGTTTTAAATTTTAAATATTTTCGAACTTCTAATCCTATTAGATTTAGCCCTAGACCAAGTCAACCCATCTACACTATATAAACAACCCCTTGGAAGACCTATTTTCGCAAGAAAATAACCCTAGCCACTTCCAAAACTCAAATTTGATGTTGCGACGAATCGTCGCAAAGTTGCGACGAACAGCTGCCGCACGACCGAGGAAAACACCCCCGTTCCCCCGCTCCGACCGAAGCCCCGCCCCGCCCCGCCCCGCACCAAGCCGCTCCGCACACTACAGCAGACGCCCGCTCCGTTCCACCGCTCCGACCGAGAGAGAGGCTCTCGGTCAGACCGAGGGCTCAACCCGCACAGCCGCCCGCACCAACCCCCGCTCTGTCGCTCCGCTCCGCACCGTGCCCGACCGGCCCACATCTCCGCACCGACCGACGTTGCAACGTTGCAACGTTGCAACGTCGCAGCCCCCGCATCCAAGCACCTGACCAACACCCTCATCCGCACCAACCGAGAGGAGGCCCCGCACCAAGCACGTCCCCGCACCGCTGCACACCCCCAAGCGTCGCAACCCCGCATCCTCTGTGCCCGACCGATGGATCTCCCCGCATTGGCTGTGTACGACCGAGAGCCATTCGTCGCAACCCCGCACCCGTCGCACCACTTGACACCGTGGGCCCCCCAAGTTCTCCAGAGGTATTGTGGGTCCACCATAGGTCCCTAGGACTACTGTGGGCCCCACCTAGGTGCTTTCTCTTCAAGGATTCGTCGCGTACGACGTTGCGACACGTCGTAGGCCGTCGTCGTACGTGCTAGCTTTGGAATCTGGATTCGTTGCTCCGGTTGATTGCTCTGAAATTTTCAGCGAGGAATCTAATTGGAATCTGGACTTGGAGCGCGATATTATTATTCCAACCCCCGGCGTCGCTACCCGACGCCGGTGTAGCTTTCGCGTCGTGTTGAGGTAACGCTTTGCACCCCTAGGACCCCCAACCCAATGCATGCTAATCAAGACTAAAATCAGTATTTTTAAAGTATTTTAAATGTTTTAGAATTCACTAATCAAGATTAATAAAACGGATGTAGGCCGGTGGACTTGTGCACATAGGATTATTGTGATTTTGGACTCGTTGGACGGTGTTGCTCAGACGTGATACTTGCAGGCAAGTAAAACTTACCAACTCTTGTGTAGGGCCATGTTTTTAAGCCACTTCCTTGCTTTTAGCGTAAAAGAGACTAGTCAGTGAAAGGATAGCTGGCTAGACGCCTACTTGATCTAGTTTGACAACGAAACTAGATCCGTCACCTAAATGATCTAGCTTGACAACGAAGCTAGATCCAACTCTTTAAACTTGTTGATCATGCATACTAAACTGTCATGTTTACTTTCCTTACCTGTACGCTTTACTACTTGCCATGTCATGACATCCATACATTGAATGTCGCATTCGTAGCACACGCTACATACTTGTACTTGCTTGTCCCGGGCTAGGTGCACCCCTACGCCATACTTGTTTAAAACACTTCCTGGCTCGTGATCCAGAAGCGAGCATTCCTGTTCGGGGGTAAGGCCCTGGTTCGATACACGTGGAGGGGTATGGTTGAGCGACCAATCAGCGTAGAAGTGTGCCCGTACAGCCTCTTCAGCTGTAAGGCGTGAACTCTGTGCACGAGGTGCTTACTTTACTTGTCTTGTACTAGTGAGTGTTACTTGTATAACTTGTCATCCATGTCATGTTTGAATGCCATGCACGTACTTTACTTTACTTGTTGCACTCGTACTTTAACTGCCATGTCATTGCATCATGCTAGAACTGCTAGGTTGCTTTTACTTGTACTTTCAGTTTCCTTGCACAAGTCTTTTAGACTTGCTGACATGTGCCCCTTGCTCTTTTGGGTGTCACATGTTAGACCCTGAGCCGGAGACAGTTGTTGAGGACGAGGTGTTTGCTGACGCTGAGCCTGATCCTACGTTCGTCGAGGAGTACGAGGACACCGGAGACCAGTCTTAGTGACTGTTGAGTTGTTTTGCTGTAGGTTGCTGTTAGTTGTCGGTGCTTGCACCATTACTTTGCTTTCGTACTTTGTACTTTTGTTGGCCATGCTGGGGCCTCTTTTAGACTCTTTTATTTTAGCCTGGTGGCTTTTCTGCGATGTTGGAATTTATTATTATGGATATTCTGAGATTTAAATTTTGTCTCCTTTCCTTGTATTATCTTTGTTTCGTGTTGCAATTGCAGGGACCTGCTATTATTGTAATTGACGCTTATCGGACTTGCAGCTTTGTAGCTTCAAGTCTGAGCGGACCTTCTCACGCTTCGTCTCCACGTTTTTGGGAAGCGGGGCGTGACAGGTTTTGTTGGTGGCCCATGCAGGTCCTTCTTGCAATTGTGAATTAACGGAACAACGGTAATAACGGAATGTCCATTAAATAAATTGCAACATCCAAGTCATTAAGCTATTTGAGTCTAATTTGTTTGTTCGTTTTCTTTGTCATTAGATGGCTGGACGACGACAGACCCGATCTGGTAGTGGGCCCAATCGTACTGAGGAGCCGGATAGAGAGCCCACCAATGCTGAGATCATGAGGATGATGTATCAGATGAAGTAGGTGCAGCAGGGCATGCTCCAGAATACCCAGAGTGCCCCTCGCTTTGAGCCAGGAGTGAAGCAGTTTCGAGAGCTGGGCCCGACCTACTTTGATGGATCTGAAGGACCGTTGGCTGCCAAGGAGTGGATCAGAAATACCGAGGATAATCTGAAGATGTCGAAGATCAACCCGGCTGGATGGGTTGATCTGGTGAAGAAGCAGCTTAAGGATAATGCCCGCAACTGGTGGGATTCAGAGGAGGAGCTGTTGACGACACCGATACCTTGGGCTACTTTCAAGTCTCGGTTCGATGAGGAGTACTTTCCGAAGGCTGCCAGGTGGGAGATGTTGCAGCGCTTCATTGAGCTGAAGCAGGAGAATCTGACGGTGGACCAGTACCACCAGGAGTTTACTAGGCTGAGTCGCTTCGTGCCGAAGATGGAGGAGGATGCTGAGGAGAAGGCTCAGAGGTTTCTGCAGGGCCTTTCCCTAGACTTGTAGAGCCTGATGTCTACGACGGATATGGAGTCATATCAGAAGTTACTGGTAGCTGCTCGGAGACAGGGGAGGATTACGAAGCTGAAGAGAGGACAGATTTCTGGAGCTGGGAAGAGGCCTATGGAGCAGGCCAGAGGAGTGGCTAGGCCTGGGTTCAAGCCTACCCAGCCAGTGCAGTTCAAGAGGCCTGGTGGGCCTACTGTGAAGACTTGCCATTTCTGCGGCAAGACTGGCCACATCAAGGAGCAGTGCAGGAAATTTCTGGTGCAGTGCCTGATCTGTGGAGATGCTACTCATGTAGCGAGGGATTGTCGGCATGCGAACCAGTTGAGGAGAGGACCTGATGGAGCACAGCTACAGAGGGGACCAGTTGCAGCCCAGCCCTTGCAGCAGAGAGCACCTGTACCTGCTGGACGTGGAGCGCCTCTTCTTCCACAGAAGCATGCGTTTCAGCAGGCTGTTCAGCCGAGGAGGCAGGCTTACTTGATGACGACAGTGGAGACTAAGGCTGTGGACGAGGTTATCGCATGTAACCCTCTGTCTAGTTGTTCCTTCCTTATTTAGTTTTGATTGTTAGATTATGTTTGTTGCTTTGCATACGATTGTTTGTTAGAATAGGTTTGATTGTTAGTCTGTTTTTTAGGTGTGATTTTGGTTTGCACATTTCCTGCACGAGTCCTCTTTGACTCTGGTGCATCGATGTGCATTATTTCCCGGAGCTTCGTGGAGAAGCATTCCTTGAAGACTTCCCCTCTTCCCAAGAGTTGGAACATCGTTACAGGAAATGGCGTAATCTCGGTGCATCGTGGGTGCAATTCTTGCCCTTTGGTGGTTTGTGGACATGAGCTTTACGCTGATTTTATTGTCCACGACATCATCAATTACGATGCAGTGCTTGGAATGGATTGGCTAGCGAGTTTCTATGCTACGATCGATTGTCGGAGGAAGAAGGTGGTGTTCGAGATCCCAAGACATCCGGTGTTTGAGTTCAGTCGAGGTAGCAGTTCGCTTGGTCCTATCAGGTTTCGGGCCAGACCGGTGGAGATCGTTGCTATGCAGATGGAGCAGAGTAGACCAGCTGTGGTTCGTGAGTTCGATGACGTCTTCCCCGAGGAGATGTCTGGACTGCCACCCGATCGAGCTCTCGAGTTTTCGATCGACCTTGTTCCGGGAGCGCAGCCTATTTCGAAGGCGCCGTATCGTATGTCACCAGCAGAGTTGGAAGAGTTGCGTAGACAGCTGGATGATCTTTTGCAGAAGGGTTACATCAATCCTAGTGTGTCTCCGTGGGGAGCACCGGTGTTACTGGTGAAGAAGAAGGATGGTTCGTGTCGCATGTGTGTGGATTACCGGGAGCTGAATGCTGTGACAATCAAGAATAAATATCCCTTGCCTCGTATAGATGACATCTTTGATCAGCTCGGAGGTTCGAGGGTGTTCTCTAAATTGGATTTGAGGAGTGGTTACCATCAGCTTAAGGTAAAGAAGGACGACATCCCGAAGACAGCGTTCAGGACGAAGTATGGTCACTACGAGTTCGTGGTTATGCCCTTCGGCGTAACCAAAGCGCCCGCAGTTTTTATGAACCTGATGAATCTGATCTTCTACAACTTTCTGGACAAGTTCGTCGTCATCTTCATTGACGATATTCTGATATATTCGAAGTCAGAGGAAGAGCATGCATCACACTTGAGGACAGTGTTGGAGATCTTGAGGAAGCATCGTTTGTATACGAAGTATTCCAAGTGCGAGTTTTGGCTGGATAGAGTTGCTTTTCTCGGGCATGTGGTGTCTGGTGATGGAATTTCTGTGGACCCCGAGAAGATTGTGGCTATCAGAGAGTGGCCGGTTCCGCAGTCAGCGTCTGAGATCCGGAGTTTCCTTGGGCTTGCAGGCTATTATCGACGCTTCATTAAGGACTTTTCCCGGATTGCTGAGCCGATGACCAGACTGACGCGGAAGGATGTGCCATATGTTTGGTCTGATGATTGCGAGAAGGCTTTTGGTATTCTGAAGGAGAGATTGACGACTGCCCCTGTACTTGCTGTGCCTGATCGGAGTGGAGGATTCGAGATCTTTTGCGATGCTTCTGGAAAGGGTCTTGGATGTGTGTTGCACCAGCATGGGCACGTGGTTGCGTATGCTTCTCGTCAGCTTAAGGCTCATGAGAAGAATTACCCGACACATGATTTGGAGTTGGCTGCCGTCGTGTTTGCGCTGAAGATTTGGAGGCACTTCCTGCTGAGTGAGAAGGTGAAGGTCTTCACCGATCACAAAAGCTTGAAGTATATCTTTACGCAGAAGGAGCTCAATATGCGACAGCGTCGATGGTTGGAGCTCATGGCATATTATGAGATTGATTTGCAGTATCACCCTGGCAAGGTGAATGTGGTTCCGGATGCGCTGAGCAGACTTCCAGCGGTGATGATGTTGACCTCGCAGTGGAGATTGCAGCAGGATTTTTGCGAGTCTGGTATCGAGATTATTCTTCCTGGAGAGACCTCTTCGTTGATGAGTATGCAGATACAGTCGACGATCGTGGATATGATCAAGGCTGGACATGCTGGAGATGCTAAGCTTGTGAAGATTCGGGAGCAGGTGGAAGCCGGTCTGCGGACTGACTTTTTGATTCACGAGGATGGTTCGTTGAGATTTGGAGCCAGGTTGTGTGTGCCAGCTGGAGACATCAGGGAGGAATTATTGGTGGAGGCACACAGTTCGCCGTATTCTGTGCATCCTGGTGGGACCAAGATGTACAAGGATCTTCGTCTGAACTTTTGGTGGCATGGTATGAAGAGGAGTGTGGCTCGGAGTGTAGCCAAGTGTTTGGTTTGCCAACAAGTAAAGGCGGAGCATCAGCGTACGGCAGGGTTGCTACAACGGCTTCCGATTCCAGAGTGGAAGTGGCAGCACATCACTATGGATTTCGTGACTGGACTACCTCGGAGTCCGAAGCAGAACGACGCGATTTGGGTGATCGAAGACCGATTGACCAAATCCGCGCACTTTATTCCCTTCCGAGTGGGACAGTCTACTGAGACGCTAGCGAGGAGATATATGGAGGTAAATTCGTTTACTCTCCGTTTCTATTTCCTTTTCCTAGTTTAGATAGTGATGTGACGTGAATCGTGCAGGAGATCGTACGACTTCACGGAGTCCCCGTGAGTATCATGTCGGACAGAGACACGAGATTCACATCTCAGTTTTGGCAGAGTCTGCAGAAGAGTTTGGGTACGAGTCTGAGTTTCAGCACGGCGTACCACCCGCAGACGGATGGCCAGTCCGAGAGGATGATTCAGATCTTGGAGGATATGTTGAGAGCGTGCATGCTGGACTTTAAGGGATCTTGGGAGGATCATCTCCATCACGTTGAGTTTGCTTACAATAACAGCTACCAGGCGAGTATTGGAATGACGCCTTTCGCCGTGCTATATGGAAAGAAATGTCGATCGCCACTGAGATGGGATGACATTGGAGATCGGGAGCTGTTAGGACCGGAGATGATCATGGAGGCCGTGGATGCTAAACGGAGGCCCTTGGAGTTTCAGCCTGGCGATCATGTCTTTCTGAAGATTTCTCCGAACCGCGGAGTTATTCGATTTGGGAAGAGAGGCAAGCTGAGCCCGAGGTACATTGGACCGTTTGATGTCCTGGAGAGAGTTGGAGCTGTGGCTTATCGCTTGGCGTTGCCACTGTCGCTTGTGGGAGTTCACGACGTATTTCACGTATCTCAGTTAAGTCGATACGTTAGTGATCCATCCCACGCTGTGGATTTCTCGGAGATTACGGTTCGTCCGGATCTGTCTTATGATCAGCAGCCAGTTGAGATTCTGGATCGTAGACAGAAGCAGCTGAGGAATAAGACCGTCGACTTGGTTCGAGTGCAGTGGCGTCACGGTTCCCCTGGTGAGTCTACCTGGGAACGTGAGGATGAGATGAGAGAGCGTTTCCCGCACCTTTTCCCGAGCAGTGCTTGATGTTGATTCCGAGGACGGAATCATTTCTAAGGTGGGGAGGATGTAACGACCACTTTTCGTTGTACTTTGTTCGTGCACGTGCTTTTGGCCGTGCACGTGTTTATTTTAGACTTTATTTGTTTATGAACACTTTTGTGTGATATGCCGTTGTGAACGTCTCTGAGAGTATTAAATAGTGGCACTAATTTGGAACGACGTTTCTCGAGTCGTTTTCTCACAATTTAACCTTATTCGATGAGACGTGGCGATTTTCACTTTTGGCGGGAGACGTTTCTATTTTTAGTTTCGTCGTCTGACGTCGAAATTGAGATCCGTCTTCTTAGTTAGCTCACTTTCGTCATCACGATCACCCTGATATTTATTTTATAATTTTTGGAGTTTATTTGACCACTTTTATATTTTTAACAAGGTTTATAATATTTTTAATAATTAATTTTTAAATTATTTTCGGCCAAATAAAATTTATTTGAGTTTTAAACGTATTAAAGAATTTTTGAGCCAATTTCCAGCTCATTTAGACCGCATCAAATCCTTGTGTGAGTTGGAGAAGTTGAGTTTTAAATTTTAAATATTTTCGAACTTCTAATCCTATTAGATTTAGCCCTAGACCAAGTCAACCCATCTACACTATATAAACAACCCCTAGGAAGACCTATTTTCGCAAGAAAATAACCCTAGCCACTTCCAAAACTCAAATTTGACGTTGCGACGAATCGTCGCAACGTTGCGACGAACAGCTGCCGCACGACCGAGGAAAACACCCCCGTTCCCCCGCTCCGACCGAAGCCCCGCCCCGCACCAAGCCGCTCCGCATGCTACAGCAGACACCCGCTCCGTTCCCCCGCTCCGACCGAGAGAGGCTCTCGGTCAGACCGAGAGCTCAACCCGCACAGCCGCCCGCACCAACCCCCGCTCTGTCGCTCCGCTCCGCACCGTGCCCGACTGGCCCACATCTCCGCACCGACCGACGTTGCAACGTTGCAACGTTGCAACGTCGCAGCCCCCGCATCCAAGCGCCTGACCGAGCCCCTCATCCGCACCAACCGAGAGGAGGCCCCGCACCAAGCACGTCCCCGCACCGCTGCACACCCCCAAGCGTCGCAACCCCGCATCCTCTGTGCCCGACCGACGGATCTCCCCGCATTGGCTGTGTACGACCGAGAGCCATTCGTCGCAACCCCGCACCCGTCGCACCACTTGCCACCATGGGCCCCCCAAGTTCTCCAGAGGTATTGTGGGTCCACCATAGGTCCCTAGGACTACTGTGGGCCCAACCTAGGTGCTTTCTCTTCAAGGATTCGTCGCGTACGACGTTGCGACACGTCGTAGGCCGTCGTCGCACGTGCTAGCTTTGGAATCTGGATTCGTTGCTCTGGTTGATTGCTCTGAAATTTCCAGCGAGGAATCTAATTGGAATCTGGACTTGGAGCGCGATATTATTATTCCAACCCCCGGCGTCGCTACCCGACGCCGGTGTAGCTTTCGCGTCGTGTTGAGGTAACGCTTTGCACCCCTAGGACCCCCAACCCAATGCATGCTAATCAAGACTAAAATCAGTATTTTTAAAGTATTTTAAATGTTTTAGAATTCACTAATCAAGATTAATAAAACGGATGTAGGCCGGTGGACTTGTGCACATAGGATTATTGTGATTTTGGACTCGTTGGACGGTGTTGCTCAGACGTGATACTTGCAGGCAAGTGAAACTTGCCAACTCTTGTGTAGGGCCATGTTTTTAGGCCACTTCATTGCTTTCAACATAAAAGAGACTAGTCAGTGAAAGGATAGCTGGCTAGACGCCTACTTGATCTAGTTTGACAACGAAACTAGATCCGTCACCTAAATGATCTAGCTTGACAACGAAGCTAGATCCAACTCTTTAAACTTGTTGATCATGCATACTAAACTGTCATGTTTACTTTCCTTACCTGTACGCTTTACTACTTGCCATGTCATGACATCCATACATTGAATGTCGCATTCGTAGCACACGCTACATACTTGTACTTGCTTGTCCCGGGCTAGGTGCACCCCTACGCCATACTTGTTAAAAACACTTCCTGGCTCGTGATCTAGAAGCGAGCATTCCCGTTCGGGGGTAAGGCCCTGGCTCGATACACGTGGAGGGGTATGGTTGAGCGACCAATCAACGTAGAAGTGTGCCCGTACAGCCTCTTCAGCTGTAAGGCGTGAACTCTGTGCACGAGGTGCTTACTTTACTTGTCTTGTACTAGTGAGTGTTACTTGTAAAACTTGTCATCAATGTCATGTTTGAATGCCATGCACGTACTTTACTTTACTTGTTGCACTCGTACTTTAACTGCCATGTCATTGCATCATGCTAGAACTGCTAGGTTGCTTTTACTTGTACTTTCAGTTTCCTTGCATAAGTCTTTTAGACTTGCTGACATGTGCCCCTTGCTCTTTTGGGTGTCACATGTTAGACCCTGAGCCGGAGACAGTTGTTGAGGACAAGGTGTTTGCTGACGCTGAGCCTGATCCTACGTTCGTCGAGGAGTACAAGGACACCGGAGACCAGTCTTAGTGACTGTTGAGTTGTTTTGCTGTAGGTTGCTGTTAGTTGTCGGTGCTTGCACCATTACTTTGCTTTCGTACTTTGTACTTTTGTTGGCCATGCTGGGGCCTCTTTTAGACTCTTTTATTTTAGCCTGGTGGCTTTTCTGCGATGTTGGAATTTATTATTATGGATATTCTGAGATTTAAATTTTGTCTCCTTTCCTTTTATTATCTTTGTTTCGTGTTGCAATTGCAAGGACCTGCTATTATTGTAATTGACGCTTATCAGACTTGCAGCTTTGTAGCTTCAAGTCTGAGCGGACCTTCTCACGCTTCGCCTCCACGTTTTTGGGAAGCAGGGCGTGACACAAATATCTTCATCTGATCTACGTGCACACATCTTGATATATTTGAAGCATATCCATCTGGTGTCTTCAATGACTTGAGTAACACAAAAAGATTATGAATTTCATCTCTTGAAAGGGTGACCCGAGAAGCTGGCAGGTCGTACTTGTAATTTTCCTTTTGTACAGCCTGTAATTCAGGACGTATCTTCAATTCTTTTAAGTCAAGCCGAGCATTTACTCCATCCTTTGACTTGTTGGTGTCTTGCATCAATGTATACAACAGATTTTCACATATGTTCTTTTCGATGTGCATGACGTCCAGGTTGTGACGTATTTTCAAAGTCCTCCAATATGGCAATTGGAAGAAAATACTAAACTTTGACCAACCACTAGGTATTATTCGAACATCTACTGTGTTAGAATCTGTGTGTGACATTCGAGGTGTTCTTCTTTTAGTTTTGTCCTTGCCATTGCCATTGCCCTTTCCTTTTCCCTTTGCAATCCACCTTCTAACACCAAGAGGGTTCTCTTTGTTATATCTGTTCTTTCCAAACTTCAGTCTCCACAAAGGGTGAAGTGCTTCAAATATGTCCTCTCCGGTTAGATGCTCTGGGGCTTCTCGGTGTTCGGTTTCACCATCGAACAGCTGTCCATGTCTCCTATAACTATGATCTGCATGCAACCATCTTCTGTTCTGTCAAAAGCAAAACTTACCGCTACATTTCAGGAATGTGCCCTTACAACTTGTCGTGCAAACCGGACATGCCGTCATACCTTTTGTCGACCAACCAGATAGATTAGTATACTTCGGAAAGTCATTTATCGTCCATAAAGCAATAGCACGCATGCATAACTTTGATTTGTCAAGGCATCGAAAGTACTCACACCTTGTTCCCATAAAATCTTCAGATCATCAATTAAGGGCTGCAAGAAAACATCGATATCATTTCTAAGCGAGTATTTCATATGTATCAATAATGACAGTATCAAGTATGGTTGCTTCATGCACATATGAGGCGGGAAGTTATACGGGGTCAACAACATGGGCCAAGTGGACCAACCAGAGCTCATCACTCCAATCGCTTGTGAGACCAAGCCTAAGATTCCTCGACTCCTTTGCAAAGTCGGGATAAATACGGTCGATATGCTTCCTTGCTTCCCCATCGGCAGGATGCCTCAATTTTTCATCCTCTATGCAGTCGATGGCATGCCATCGCATTTTTCCTGCCAATTCAGCAGACATGAAAAACCTTTGCAGCCTTGTTATAATTGGGAAATAACGGAGAAGCTTCGCCGGAGTCTGCTTCTTATTTTGGACTGTAGGACCATCCCTCTTCACACTTGTTCTTTGTTCAACTGGCCACCGGGGAACATGACACGTTGGGCATTCGTTTAGGTACTTGTTGTCTTTGTAATATAGAATGCAATCATTAGTGCATACGTCAATTTTCTTGTAATGGAGCCCTAACATATTAACGATTTTGCTCGCTTCATAATGAGTAGCTGGAATGCTTTCATTCCCACCGCGAACTACCCTTTTAAACAAATCCAACAACATCTCAAAATGTGTAATCGCCATTCCGCTAAGGGTTTGGATATGCAGCAGTCTAATCATGAATGATAGCCTCGTGAACTCCGTGCATCCTTCCTATAAATCCGACTCATTATCCTCCACTAATTTCATCAAGCGATCAAAGTCAACAGAGTGAAGATCATCATCTGAATGATTTTCGCTCGGAGCACCAATATCTTCCAGCATTGTATCTATGTAATCTGCCCTTGATCTACATGCACAAAATGCTCTTCTGCCCTTAGCATCTCCTCTGTTACGGCACCTTCTCCATGTTAACTCGAAAATTTATAATTGGGGTCGAACCCGTGAGAAACCAAATGGACATGAACAATGTAATTCTTAAGGATCTCATTGTTCTGGCACCTCTTGCAATGGCAATGGATTTTACCACTGGACATGCATAGAGGGTTGTCATCAGAATACGCTAAGAATGCATCTATTCCCTCTACGTATCTTTGGTTTTCAGTCATATTTGGATCCAATATTTCCATAAATGACTTGTCAGGAACCTCTCGCATCTGTAATTGATGATGAAATTTACATGTAAGTGTGTATCAACCATCTATATAAGTGCCAAAATAAAATTTTCAATTCTAAATTAACTATTTTGAGAACCATTAAATGGTGGTCGACTCTTTCATAAAAATAGGCGGCTATCATTGTGATACCAAAAGTGTATGTTTTAACAAAGCTAGGTTCTCACTAATCTAAAATTAAAATAAATTATATTTTCCCCTTGATATCGATAATATAACGATAATAATTTTATGCTTTAAAATGATTTCAAAATGATTTGAATTTTTTCCTAATTTTAAAAAATACCCCAACCCTAACCCTATTATGGAGAGCTTAGGAAGCAAGAATGCATCAAATAGACATCATTTTAATAATGTATTTGATGTAATTTTATTTCTTTTGTCATATCTTGTTAAGATCTTACTAAAAGCACCCACACATAGGAACCACTTACCCTAGCTCTAACCCTAACACTAACACGAACCCCAACCCCAACCCCAACCCCAAACCTAACCCTAACCCTAACCCCAACCCCAACCCCAAACCCAAACCCAAACCCTATTAATCCTTTAAACATGTTTACAAAATGTTTTAAACATGTTTTTTCCTAAGTTTTAAAACTACCATAACCATAACCCTAACCCTAACCCTAACCCTGACCAAACCAAACCCAAACCCAAACACAAACCCTATTAATCCTAAACCTAGCCCTAACCTTAACCCAAAACCCATTCCTAACCCGTGCACTCACCCTAACTCCAACCCTAACCGAACCCTAACCCTAACCCTAACCCTAACCATATTAACCAAACCCCTATTAACCCAAACCCCAACCCTAAAACCCTAACCCAAACCATATTCCTAAACCCAACCATAACCCTACCCTACCCAAACCCAAACCCAAACCCAAACCCTAACCCAAACCCTAACTCGAACCCTAATCCTACCCCTAACCTTTATCAGAGGGATGGGTCGGAGGGGGGTGACATATGGGGGGAAGTGGAGGAGGAGGAGGGGGAATCGACAACCGGTTTGGTCGGAGGGGACGTCGGCAACCGCCGCCGCCCCACCTCTCTTCAAGGACAATGATTCAACCCAAATGCTCATAGTTCCAATTGGCAAAATCACCCAAATCTGAGTTGACAACCAAAGCCACAATCACAACCATATAAGCCACCACCTCTCAACAACTATCAAGGTGGAACTCAGAGGAAGAAAGAGGAGCCTAGTGCAGACCCACTTTTTCAGACACTCAGTGACACATTCCAACAGTTCAAACTGTTGTAACAAGCTCAAAATCAACAACTTCAACAACATCAGCAAGCTCAATTTCAACAAATGCAGCAGCTTCAGTAACAATAATAAATGCAATAGAATCAGTTTCAAGAAGTGATTGACAGCATTGCAAAGCTTGCGGTCACTTTGGAGAAGGGCAAGCTCGCAGCACAACCACACCCCAATCACAACACGAGCTCATCGTCAGCATGGAACAATACCAAACCATTCCAAGTGGTGACTATCTTGAAGAGTGCACGCCCCACTTCCCATTATACCTGGGAGCGAGAACGCAATCCGGTCCGCATGTGCTTAAAGCAAAAAAGAAGTACTTTTTCATTTTCTTCCTTCTTTGACTTAATCACAATAAGCGTCTGTGATAACACTTGCAGGTTCTTGCATGCAACTCAAACAACACAGATAATTTATTTAATTACAATCTCAAGTCTCAGAATAGTTACAATAATGTATGAATTGAAAAGAGGAGGGTCTAACGCCCATACAAATTTTGGAAGAAACAACAAGTACAAAGATGCTGCGAAGGCACATTGCTCCTCAGCGAAGGAACTTAGCGGCAAGGCACTCTTGGTCAACCTGCTCAGTTTCTAGGCTCGCTCCTCTGTAAACCTGTCTAATACCTGACGTATATTTCACAAGACAAGGACTTATACGTCAGCGAGGGTCGCTCGGCAAGATTTAGAAGGTTAAGATAATTGACCCTCGGTAAGATTTTCAAAAACAATTCATGGCAATATGAATGAAAGAAAAGAATTTGCATAGTTAATCATGTTAACCTAAGAAATGTATGAGCACGTCAAGCGTAGTGCACAAGCAGTGGCATGACAAGTGTAGTGTGTACAACAAATAGCGTGGCAAGTGTAGTGTGTACAGCAGGTAGCATGGCAAGTGCAGTGTGTACAGCAGGTAGCATGGTAAGTGTAGTGTGTACAGCAGATAACATGGCAATTTCGATGTAATGTAAAGTATTTTTTGGACAGACATGCAGTTCTAAAGGATTTAAGGTAAACATGCAGTTTTAATGAATTCAACGCAGTAAGACAGTTTTAACGTGCCAATGAAGTTGCAATAATTATTTCTAGTTTAATGCAATGTTTTCTAGCATGCTTAGGGATCTAGCCTTTAGGTCGTGATGAGTGAGTTCTTCTTCACACGGAGGCTTTCTTCACACGGAGGCTTACCGTGATTGGTGCTAACCCACCGCATGGGTGGTGCCCTTGAAGATAGTATCCTTTCATACGCCTAGTGGCCGCTCAACCCTAACCCCACCCCAGATGTGTAATGGAACACGAGCCAGCCTAGTCGACTCACACGACATCACGAAGTCACGATTTCGCCTCTTGGATGCACGAATTCACAATTTCACGATTTCAAGTATTCCATTTCGTCAATATGTTCCATCAATATGCTTTCCATCAATAACCATTCAATCAAGAGTGTACAAACATGATGTGCAATATGACATAAGGCAAAACTAGCAATTCTTGATTTAGCATTTAAATGTAACGATATTTAAAACTGTAAATGTACACTTGCCTGACTTGATGATTTTGGGGTCCAGATGTTCGCAACGAGATGCTCAGTATATCTGTATCAACGGATACAAAATATCAAGCTAAAGGATAATATATCACTCACTCACTTATGTACTGACTATCACTCATGTTACCAAAATAGTCTACTGCTCATATTAGGTTAGGGGTACAACATAGCCCACTGCCTATCATTCATACAAAAAAATCACTCGATGATGTAGTGCCTAACATGCTGCCCATAAACTTACATTTATTTACAAGTTTGCCATTCATTATATATATATAAACTCAATATGATACAAGCTAAAGTATATATATATGGATTAAACTAATCAAAATTTATTAACTGATATAGGTGTTACACTGGTTATATCATAATATATAAATATAATGAGTCCACCAACCCTACTGATCACATGCAACTAGCTACTGTTCGTGGGTACTAACACTATCAAACTATTCTCATTCACCCCTATTCATCTACATGAATAACTTACAAACTTTATAACAACATATACATTTACTTAATATATATACAGCACGTCCATGCACTCACCTTGGTTCATCCACCTAGTTTGTGTCCTTTGCTTGCAGGTGGTAGTGAGAGAGGCGACCCAACGGCGACAGGCGGATCAGGGCTGCTACGGCGGTACGGGGAATGATGGCGAAGAGTTGGCTGTCATGGGTTTGGAGGCCGTCGGGGAGGAGTCGAAGTGGAGCAGTGGCTTGGCGGCGAGTTGTCGGCGAGGGGTTGGGGCGAAGGACAGTGGCTGGGCATTGAGGCGGTACGTCAGGAGGAGGAAGGCGGGCTGGCAAGGGAGAGGGGAGTGACAGGCTTCGGCGTCGGGTCGGAGGAGAGAGGTGAACGGAGGAGAGGTGTGGGCTGGGGTGCGGGCTGGAGAGTCACGTCGAAAGGTGGGGGTGCTGGGTGGCAGAGCTTGGTTGTTGGTGGCGTGGGGCTGCTCGGAAGTTACAGGGGGTGGTCAGAGGAGTGCAGTTGCCTGCGGGTTCGGTGAATGACGGGGTTTCCGAAGAGAGGAGAGGTAGTCGGACGGTGTGGGCTAGCGTGGTGCTCGGAGGTTTGGAGTGATGTGGCGGTGGCGACGCGGCTATCGAGTTCGGTCGACAGTCGTCGGGGAGGTGGCCGCTCCATGGTGGTGTCGGGGTGTGTTGTGAGAGGGAGTGAGGGAGAGTGAAAGATGGAGACAGGGGGAAAGATGTGTTTCCTGTTGAAACAAGAAGGTGAGGGGGGTTGAGATTCTTCTGAGTTTGAGAGAAATGAGAGGGAGGGAGGAGAACTCTCAGGTTTTATCTTTGGGTTTCTTTGCGTTAGGATTATGTTTTGAAAAGAGAAGCTGTAGGCTAGGGCGCCAGTGAGTTTCTGATGCATGAAGAGCCTAGGGGAGAGGGGTGCTATTAGCTTAGGTTCGATTCCTTTTTTGTAGAGGAGATGGAGATCAAGGGCACATGGGGGGGGGAGTTGAGTGATGATGTAAATGGGAACCGTGGGAGATAATTGGAAGAATGGGTTGTGAGACCCCTGAGTCATTTGAAGGAGAAAGGGAAACAGAGTAAGGGAGAGAGGACGTGGGATGATCGCTCCAAGTGGCCCGCGCACGTGGGGAAGAGATAGTGCAGTTAGGATATAATCGGATAATCGATTTTAACTAAATACTAGACTTAAGAATTAAAAGGTGTAGTTTAAAAAATTATTAGATATATATTAGGATCAGATATGATTTAACCTATTGAGGTATTTAGATATAAAGATTAAATTGGAAAATTAGGGATTAATTAAAATAGTTAGGATAATTACGATGTAGGGAAAATATCATTGTTGAATATTGATTTAGATATATTTTGGTAAAATCAGTAAATTTAAATTATTAGATATTTACGATCACGATTTGATCAGGATAATTGATTCCATTAAGATTTGTTTTAGATAATCCATTAAGCTATTGGGTTAGGGAATCAATATGGTTAATGTATGTTTTTGGGATAATCCCGTTAATAAAGATATTTTGATAAGATTTGATTCAGGAAACAATTAAGATGATTCAAGTTAAGATTTAGATATTAGATAGATTCGGTGGTTAGGATTCGTTGGATGATATGTGGCTAGAAAAGATGATCGTTAAGGTGATATAAGATTAGGATAATTCTTTTAGACTTATTGGTTATGATATAGATCTGATTACGATTTGATTTAATGAATCGGTTAGATGTTTAGATCAGGATCGGTTTGGATTTATATCTGGTCTAAGATTTGATTAGTGAATATCGATTTAGTGAAGATAGGTTTTGATTAATATGATTTTTCCCCTGCAACCAACTTCAAACACAAGTTAAAGAAGATAACGACACGATCGTCAAATTACATGCTCGAGTTATGAAAATAATAATAATAATAAATAAATCCATACTATAATAAATCACTATACTAGTAGAATACATACGAAATACGTATATACAGAAACAGGCCGTTACAGTAGGGAAATTAAGAAGCTCAGATATCAAAGGACACTTCTGATACAATGGAGGAGGAAAAGGACAGTGAACCACAAGGAGTGCAAGAGGAGAGCTTACGCAAGGACATGAATGCTAAGAAGCCAAGATATCACTAGTCCAAGCCTTACTCCCTTCCCGCACCATACCCATAGAGGCTCATACCTCCAAAGAAAGATAAGTATCAATCTGAAATCCGAGAAGGTTTTCAAAGATGTCAGATTAATATACCATTAATATACCACTATTAGATGCAATTAATTAAGTTCCTGCATATGTTAAATTTCTTAAGGATCTTTGTTCTATCAAGAGAAATTTAAGGGTCGGCATTTTAACTCAGTAGGTTAGCTCCATATTTCATCATAACACGCCACCCAAATTCAAGGACCCTGGATCCCCTACTATTCCTTGCACCATATGAACCAAACAGATAGGGTAGGCTCTCCTTGACCTAGGGTCTAGTGTTAACATATTGACATATACTGTTTTTACCCAATTGAGGCTTGGAGAATCGAATTCCACACCTTTTATTCTCCAATTAGCTGATAGATCTGCGAAGATCCCTATGGGATGTGTTGAGGATGTACTTTTCCAAGTGGACAAGTTCTATTACCTCCTGGACTTCATTGTATTGGACCTTTAGGGACCCAGTCTGCCACTCCCACACCCATAATCTTAGGTCGACCTTTCCTAGCAACTAGTAATGCCATAATTAATTGTAGGAATGGTCAACTTAAGATTTATTTTGGGAACATGCCTTTGGACTTGAACATTTTCAATACTTGCAAGTTGCCAGCAGAGGTGGAAGAGTATGAGGAGGTGATCATGGTTTATGCTCTTATTGCTGACCATTTTGATGAGAAATTTACCTCTACTATTGATTTTGTTGATAATTTATGCGACGATATTGATCTATCATTTTCGCAGGAAGCTGGAGAGGTGTCTAGCACCACCTGAGTGCCACGCTTTGAGCCATTATCATTGGAGACACCACCTCAAATGTTATCTGATCTGGAGCATCCACAGCTGGAGCTCAAACCATTGCCATCATATCTAAAGTATGCTTATCTTGGGGATAAATGCACATTTACTATAATAATATTTTCCAAACTTTCTTTAGAACAGGAAGATGCACTGCTTGATGTTTTAAGAACACCCAATAGAGCAATAGGATGAACCATAGCTGACATTAAGGGTATTAGCCCTCTTGTGTGCATGCATCATCTCTATTTGGAGGATGACACCAAATCCACTCGTGAAATGCAACAAAGGTTGAACCCAACCTTGAAAGAAGTATTTAAGGGTGATGTACTCAAATTTCTAGATGCGGGTATCATATTCCCCATTTCTTGTAGTAGGTGGGTTAGTCCCATCCAAGTCGTCCATAAGAAATCTGGCTTAACTGTTGTAAAAAATGAAAATAATGAGTTGATACCCCTGATAGCCTCCATTGGATGGAGGATGTGTATAGATTTTAGGAAGCTAAACTCCAAGACCCACAAAACCACTTTCCTAGACCAAATCCTAGAGAGAGTGGTCGGATATGAGTACTATTGCTTCCTTGATGGTTACTCCAGATACTACGGAATTGAGATAGCCCTAGAGGATCAAAAGAAGACTACCTTCACTTGTCCCTTTGGCACATTTGCCTTTAGGAGAATTCCATTCGGTTTGTGTAATGTCTCTGCAACTTTTCAATGACACATGCTAAGTATTTTCGATGATATGGTTGAAAAGATTGTAGAGGTATTCATGGGTGATTTTTCCCTATATGGTAGCTCATTTTCATATTGCTTATCTGACTTGCCTTGTGTTTTAAACAAGTACATAAAAAAGAACCTTCTGCTTAACTAGAAAAAAATGCCATTTCATAACCACCAGGGCTTAGTCCTTGGTCATATTGTTTCTGGAAAAGATATACATGTGGACAAAGCCAAGGTGGAGATTTTTGAGAAGCTACCCAGTCCCAAATGCATTAAGGACATTCATTCTTTCCTTAGCCATGCTAGATTCTACATGCACTTCATAAAGGACTTTACTTTAATTTATCGTCCTTTATGCACACTCTTTACACATGATGCTGAATTTATTTGGACACAAGAGTGTGCAAAATTCTTTCAATACCTTGAAACAGTCATAGATATCTTCTCTCATTTTGCAAGTACCTGATTGGACACTGCCCTTCGAAATAATGTGTGACGCCAGTAATTTTGCAGTGGGCATAATTCTTGGACAACAAAAAGACAAAGTTTCGATGGTCATCAACAACATAAGCAAAAGCTTGAATGAAGCTCAGAGGAATTACACTACCACAGAGAATGAGCTAGTTTCCATAATCTTTGCCCAAGAGAATTTTAGAAGCTACATTTTGGGCTTTCCCATTACTATTTTCACTAACCACTTTACTCTTAAATATCTCTTGTCCAATAAAGACGCAAAACCAAGACTAATACACCGAATCTTACTTTTGCAAGAGTTCCAGGTACAAATAAAGGATAAAAAGGGAGTTGAGAACCATGTAGCCAACCATCTCTCAAGACTATTGGTTGGTACGGAGTCGGCAACAATTTCCCTAGAAGATTCTATCCTCGATGAGCACCTCTTCGCTGTCTCCACACTTTCATGGTATGCGGGTATTGTCAATTACTTAGTGACCGGTAAGACTCCATTTACTTGGTCAATTCAAGATCTAAAAATGTTTAAACATGAGTTAAAATAATATTTCTTTCATGATCCATATCTTTATAAATATTGGAATGACCAAATTGTTAGGAGCTACATCCCAAACCATTAAATAGATAATGTCTTGCATTTTTGTCATAAGGGTGTAGGTGGTGGTAGGGGGGTTTCTGCTCATTAAACTGTGGCCAAAATTTTACAATGTGGATTTTATTGGTCTAGCATGTTTAAGGACACATATGCATTCAGTAAATCATGCTTGCCTTGCCAACAGTTGGGGAGATAACTAGGAGAAATATGATGCCTTTGAACACAATATTAGAATTAGAAATTTTTGACTGCTGGGATATTGAATTTATGGGACCTTTTTCCCCCTCTTTTGGGCTCACATTTATTTTGCTTGACATTGATTATGTGTCTAAGTGGACGTAGGCTATTCCATGTAGGTCAAATGATGCACCTGCCATGCTTAAATTCATGAATGAGAACATATTTGCATGCTTTGGGGGTGGCAAAGACAATGATTAGCGATGGAGGCTCACATTTATGTAACCGTCTTTTTGCAAGCTTAATGAAGAAGTTTGTGGTGAAGCACAAAGTGTCTACACCTTACCACCCTCAAACGAATGAACAAGTGGAGTTGGCGAACTGGGAGATAAAGAATATCCTCCAAAAGACCGTCAGCCCCTTTAAAAAAGATTGAAGCACCAGTCTTCCTGAAGCTTTGTAGGCATACCACACCGCCTACAAAACCATATTAGGGATGTCTCCTTACCACATTGTTTATGGAAAACATTGTCACTTGCCCGTAGAAATTGAGCATAAATCTTTTTGGGCTATTAAGAAATTGAATTTTGATGCTGACTCTTATTCCTCTTTTCGTAGGTTGCAATTGGTTGAACTTGAGGAGCTGAGAAGAGAGGCCTAAGACAATGCCAAGTTGGCCGAGGAGAGATTGAAGACCGTGCATGATCGCATGAAATGGAGGAGAGACTTTGCCCCAGACTAGAAAGTGCTCCTATACAACTCAAGGTTACATCTCTTCCTTTAAAAACTACGCTCCTGGTGGATTGGACCATACATCGTGAGGACACTTTATCCACATGGAGCATTGAGCTTGATCAACCTGAAGGATGGCAATGAATTTTAAGTGAATGGGCAACATTTAAAGCATTACTAAGAGTCCTGGACGCAAGAAGAAGACACCATGGAGCTTACAGACTCACCTTCGGGTGGTACTTAATTAGGTGTGTTCTTTCCATATCTTTCTAGTAGTAGTTTATATATAATTATAACTAAATTTTGCTTAGTTCTTTTTGATTGTGCTTTTTTAATTTTGTTTTCATCTTTCAGTTTTGTCTCTAGTACCCTTTGAACATTGAGGACAATGTCCATTTTAAGTAGGTAGGATGGTATTAGGATTTTTGGTAGGATTCTTCTTTTAGTTTTTATATATATGCATGACCATTCAGAAAATTTTCAATTTTTTTATTACTTATACACACACACATGCAAGCATGCAAGCATGCATGCATGCATACATACATAGCTAGAATAATTGATACAATGAAATAATTTCATTCACATTTTGATCATCGATGCCACTCTTGTGCATAATGTGGTGAACTTTTCTTTGGATTTCTACAAAACATTCAAATTCATGAAATTAAGTATGGCTTGGTTGAAGCATGATCTCTATGCATAGAATGACATTTGCATTTCTTTCATGAATATAATTCACATCTTCATGACACTCAACCTCATGATTCCATTAACCTAGTATAGAACATTCACTTGTAACATGAGTGCCCATGTAGAAGCAATCAAATTGATTATGTTCTAACCTAACTAGTGGCCAAGTACAAGCATATTACTTATCATGGGTAAAAGGTTGAGATCTTTAGCATGCTTATTATATTATTATATATCAAATAAAGTGCACCATTCTTCCAACTATATCGAGTAGCCAAGTCCTTGTGCCTCAAGAAGCATGTCGGATTCGTGTCGAAAAATAGAGTTCGGAGGAGTGCATGAGTAAAAATAAAATTGAACTTAAACTATCCGAGCCGTTAAGTCTGAGGGGCGCTTCTAAGCCTAATGCCCAAAGATCGTCTGGTCTAGAAGCCATCGACCCAAAGCTCGCTAAATGGATCGAGTTAAGTTCCCAAAAAACAAGAGAATAATAATAATGCATGCTTTGAGCAAGTTCAATATCTTGTACTCTTGACTAATTGATTGTTGTATAGGTTAATCCTTAAAAGATATAGAACCCTGAGATATGATATTGTAGTCTACTTGTGCAATTATAGATCATGAATGTTTTGTGCTAACTACATGATGATTGAGAGGGTGTCATGAACACAAACTCTAATTCATGAGATGTCATGCATATTGTCGGAATATTTTAGAGAACGATGTTTTTAACTCATGCAATGGTTGATAGATTGAATATGATGCGTTTGATGGAAATTCTAGAGTTGTTCGCTTATTTTCCAAGGGACTAGCAAAACGCTAGTCTTGGGGGGTGTGTGATTACGCGTATATATTACATTTTTACCCCTGATTTTGTGGTATTTCCATGCATTTTGATGACTAATTAAGCTCTATACTGTGCATTTTTGAGCATTCAACACAGTTTAGAGTTCATTATATTTTTGGGGAATTTTAGGAATTTTTTTGGAATATTCTGTAATAATCTAACAAATTTTTATTGTGGATGCAGGAATCAGATGTTTGGCAATATATCTCCAGAACTTTGGCAGATCGAATATGCAATGCAAAAATTCTGTGATCCAATAACCGTTTGAAGCATAATGCCCAGACGTCTGGCTAGGGCATCAGACGTCTGGGAAGAGTGCTCCAAACGGCTAGTTACAGTTGGCATAAGTTGGCAAAAAAACAGTGAGTTAGAAAATAATTACAAGCAGTGCTAGTGGATGCCTGAAGACGGAAGCCCAAATGCCTGACTACTTTGCCATACGTCTAAGATCCAAATCAGACGTCTGGGCCATTTAACAAGAGCAATCCATACTCCTGCAACCAGACATCTGGTCCACCTATACCGACATATGAGAAAGCGATTAGTGCCAGACATCTAGAGCTGCTTCTTTAGACGTCTGACAGACGGCTGAGGGCGTAATCTGAAGCATTTTTCGATTCGATCCAACTCTACATCTTCTCTTAAGCTGAATGAATCGTGACCCTTGACTTATAATCGTAAGGACGAGATTGATGGATAGTGTGGAGGCCATTTAACCATCTTATTGTAATTAGGGAAATGCGTATTCATCATTTTATAATTACTTTAGGGGGTTTGCTCATTTTAGCAAGGGGAATCGGTCGGAGCTGAGGATTAGGGCAGAGTGTAAAGTTGTCTTTGGTGATAGAAAATCTAACTTCTCTCCCTAATTCCATTCATTTGTCTCTACTATTGTATTTAGCATTTGATGTTATTAATGAATATTGATATTTTATGGCCATGGATAGATAATACTCTTGTGTGTGTGTGTGTGTGTGTGTGTGTGTGTGTGTGTGTGTGTGTGTGTGTGTGTGTGTGTGTGTGTGTGTGTGTAGTGTGATAGTTAGGGTTCATGTGTATTAAGTTTTCATTCATATCTAGCACCACTTATTACTGAAATCGTTGAATTTGTTTTTCTATACATTTTGGTGACTAATGCACTAACAATCAAGGGATACTAGGAGAATGACGTGCCGCGAGGCATAGTCTGCGTGTACAAACCCCTAGAGGGATCCAAGGAGGGTGGTGAACCGCGAGGTTCATCTATTCATATTTTAATTTCTAAGAAAACAATTAATTCAATGATTAATTAAGATGCTAAAATCATTGCTCTTGAAATTTTCATCATCTGATCTCCACACATTGGTCTAGATGTGAGATTAAGGCATCAAGGATGAATGAATAACTTAATACCCTACAACCCTAAAGAAAGCACAAGGTATGGAGATGGATGAATAACTTAATACCCTACAACCCTCAGGGACAATTTACCCTAATACACTACAACCCTAATAACTTAATACTCTCCCTCTAATTGCATTCCTGCATTACTCTCCCTAGCATAGTTTTAAAATAGTTTTAATACACACCCCCATCAAATCCACAATTTACATTCGAATGGTGGTTCATCTCTCACAAATTCATTGCCTTGCCTAATTTTGGATTGTTAAATTTGCATGTTAGATTGTCTTTGAGGAATACGAATCTGGACTCACCAGGTGTACTACTTGCCTGACTTTGTATACTTGGGAATAGCATAATATTTTGGAGCAGTCAATACCCAAGAGAGGGACTGTCCAAATGAAGGATGAATACGTTTTTAGCTTCATGAACAATGTTCATTTTAGTAGAGATTATAGATTTCTTATGATAGGAAATCAAAACCCAAATGGGGCTGGTTCCCTTTTTGTTGATATCATTTTTGATTACTAATCACTTGGACTCAAAAGTAAAAAAGTACCCACATGTTTGATTTTTCAGGTACTCAAATATATAGATGGATGAGATTAGAAGCAAGCCCCAATACTGGAAAGAAGATGCACAATTTCAGGTTGAGGATAAAAAATGATGATCAAATTTACATGAGGGAGTTAAGTATCTATGGCATTTACATATTTCAACACGCGGTAAAATTTTTGTATTTTTATTTCAATACATGGTATTCTTATCTATAAATAATTGATATCACTCATCCCCATTGCTAAACCACTTGATATCGAGTCACACACATTTTAGCTCATTGTTGGATATATTTAACGGGAGAGATATTGACATTTAAGGGAGAACATTTTCAAAAGATTATTTTCTTTTCAAGAGGGAAAGTGAACACTTAATTGCATGTATTTTTTAAATGATAACACAAGGGGGATATATATATTACATGCCCATACATAATCATATATGATTGCAACACTTGTTATCTAGAGCATATAGTTGGTAGCTAACATGATGTGTTGCAGGTTGGATAAGTATTTTTTTTCATTATTATGCATGCATGTTTGTTATCATCAAAAGGGGGAGAATGTTGGGATATTGAGTCTCACCACATGTAGTTTTGATGATGAGCAAACCTATCATCTAATATATATGAGTATATGTATAAGAGCGTATGGCAAATCAAAGAAGACTTAATGGATTAGTGATGAGCTCACAAAGCCATGTACCAAATTGGAGCTAGACAAGGAGTTTGAAGTGTCCAAGATTGAATCAAAGGTCTTCATTATAATATTTATTTGATGTATTCTCTTTTTCATTGTCTTAGAATGTTAAATCCTTGTTAGAAGCTCTCACACACATAGGAAAACTTTAAAAATGTTTAAAATATTTTTAAAATCAGTTTGATAGTGTATCCTAGTCTTTTCTGATACAAATCATTGTATCAGAAAAGTACTCGACTCTTAGGAGTATATGAGTCGACTATTGAGCAAACAGAGGCTCAGGAGTCTTACTTGAAGTTACTAGTAGTCGAATACTGTTGTGCATATAGTCGACTACTAGAGACAGTAATCGACTACCTGTATAACAATAGTCGACTATCAGTGTCCCAAAGGTAAAATATATGGTCATTTAGCTGTTGGAGGGGTATTTTTGGAGAATCTGTTTTGTGTATAATTCCTCCTTATATATGATGGGTTAGTTTTTGGTTTTAGCATGATTCATTGATCAATATTTTTCAAGGAAAAAATGTTTATGAGCTAAAAAGTTTTCAAAAGAAACCCCCTTTCTTGTTGACCAAAATTCCCAAAGTCTTTCAATCTTTCTTGGCCCAAAATCCCTTGATCTCCCAAAGCCTTAAATCCTATATTTTGAGATCAAGATCCACTATAGCCACTACACATCTCCACGCAAGCTTCAAGCAAGGCTATAGATAAAAGTGTATCAATTTCATTGTAAGGAAAATCCCCTTGGAAAGAGGCTGTAAGTTATACGTTTCTTTCTCTTGAGAAGAGATTGCAAGTTGTAAAACCTCTTGGGAAGAGGTGTTGTTCTATTTGCTATAATAGTGAAAAATTCAAGTGGGACTTGGGACTAGATGTAGCCCAGGGTTTGGGTGAACCATGATAAATCTCTATGTTTGCACTTGTCTCCTTTCTGTGTTATGATTATCTATTGCATTATTTATTTCTGATGTGCTTGTTTTATTTATGCAAGATTGTTGATTAAGTTTAAATTGAGTAACACCAATTATAAACTTAGGTAGATTTTATAGAAGGATTATTTTATTTAATATACACTATTCAAACCACTTTCTAGCGTCTATTTTCTATCCATAAGATCACGACAAATGAGAGCTGTGATAGAGATGTGTCCTTCTTTCATTATCATCTAGGTAAAGCAAGAGACGAGGCGGAGATTCACAGGTCACTCCTACCAGAACATTCAAGATTGGGCAGGAGTGATGCTTCTAAGAGAACAATGAGGGATAGGTCAGATGGTGCCTGCATGGGTGATTATTAACGTAGTCTATTCCATCAAGCTTCGTAGCCAACGTATAGCTAAGGGGGTGTAGTGTGTGCATCGTGATAATGTCAAAAGACAGTTAAGGGCGATGAGTAAGGATTGATAACCGATGAGTAAGGATTGATAACCGATTGGCATGGGTCAGGTGTATGCATTGGTTGATCCCAATAGAGCATACGAGGTTTTGCATGAGCAATGCTTCTAAGAGAATAGCCGAGGATATGTAGGGGTGCCTACACGGGTAATTGCTAACCTGGTGTGTTCTTCGAATCTAACACAAAGCTAGAGGGCACACTGAGTGCTACATGATGATGTCAAAAGATATTTGACGGTGACGAGGGAATATTGGTACTTGAAGGGTGTGGGTGGGTATGTGTGTAGTCTGCGCCTAAAAATAATATCTCAAGCTGGGTAGAAGTGATGCTTCCAATAGAAGAATCAAGGATGGGTATGATGGTGTTTGTATTGGGAAGTCTGTGCACTTAAGATAATTAATTATATTAGCACATCTTGTTTAAAATAATAGTAACTATTTGGTATTCTTTATCACTGTAATTTTTCATATGAAGTACATGAAATATATAATTACATTGATAAAGTTTTTGGATTGTATGAGAAGATTTGGATCATAATACTATTATGATAATAATACATAATCGAACTACTTAAACACAATCCAGAATGTTCCTAGTCAATGAAATATTAAGACATGATATTGTTTTGATATTGTGGATAGACTAGTGTGCATTGATTTTTACCTTTGAGATGGTAATGGTGGGAATAATAGCCATTTAATATGGGATATCGTAAAACAATACATATGTGCTTATTGGAGAATAAGTTCACAAAGCGACTTGCCAAGAAGCTTTTATATGGTAATGTACTTTAACTATTAATAGAAGCTTTTAAATGACAGACTGTGTAGGTTAGTATATATGCCTGAGATGTGCTAAAATAATCTTAATGTGAGAGGTCTATATTTTGGCATTTACTAACAAATGATGCTTTAATCATGGCTTGGTATTCGCTGGATGTAGTCCAAAGCATGCGAAGGGATGTGGCGGTTAAGATGTGATCTGTGTCCTTGAGCATGGAAAGTTAGTGTCGCATGTAGTTGATGAAACCATGGCAAAACCTAGCTAGTATTGAATGGACATTTTTATGGCAGTAAGTTTGATCCACGATAGCTATAATGTCCCATAATCAACTAACGACGTTAAGATGTTAATGGGATCAACAGATCTCTATACCTTAAATATCTTAGTGATATAGGTATAATGAATAGACCAAACTGCACGGTAGCCATCGCTGACAGGCCCAGTGGGTTGGATAAAATGTAGTCCCACACCAAATTTCTGTTGGTGAGCTTGTGGTTCATGAGGATTTTCAACATCAAGATAAAACATCTATTATGCTGATTGGTGAGAAGATCCAAAGTATTTGTCATTAAGTTTTGAAGAGCAGATATCACTTAACAATATCCCTACAAAGGCATGAGATTTAATTTTAGCATTCACTTATAATTTCTATAGATCTTGAGTAATTTGTGTTAGGAATAATTTTTTTAAACTTTATCACTTCTGCTTCTCCTAATTAAATTAGGATTCTTAATAATAATGTAGACTTAAAGTGGCATCAAATCCTATCTATAGATTTAGTTTTCATGCTAAAAATTTATTAGAATTTGTTAGGATTATTATTAAATTGTTATGAATCAACTATTGAGAGAGGAACCCCCAGCCCTTTATTTATAGCCAGGATAGGAGAGTTAAAAGATAAGATACATAGATATGGGCGAATCTCTAAGATATCCACAATCCTAACCAACTCTGGTTCATATCCATTTACAACACTCCCCCTTATCCAGCCATATGTGTGGACTTGGTTCATGAATACTTTAGGATTCTGAGCATAGTAAGAGTCTCACATGGGGTGGATACTTCAGGATCCAGAGTTGGTATGATTTGCCTCGTTAAAACCTTTGACTATGGAAAAACCCAGTGGGAAAACCCATAGTTAAAGAAAAAGAGTGCATACACTCCAAACTCCCCCTGATTTGTACAAGTGACTCTGCTCATGAATACTTCTGGATTCTGAGCGTCACAGAGGGGTAGATACTTCAGGATCCAGAGTTGAAGTGATTTGTCTCGTTAAAACCTTTGGCTATGGAAAACCCAGTGGGAAAAACAATAGCTAAGAGAAAAGAGTACAAATTCCATCAACTCCGCCTGATCTGCGAAAGCCCTTAGGCTGTCTAATCTCTTAGGCTTATCTCATCACTCCTATTTACAACATTCCGAAGATATACACAGATTACAAATATTATCACAATTAAGCAGCTGCTGAATCCAGAAACTCTGGAGAGATGTGCTAAGTTTCGTCGCCTTTGATGTGGTCTTCAGATTATGTGGTCAGCTCCACAATACCAGCCTCTATCCCAATCATCACTGGGATGTGATGTACCACCAGGCACCCTAAAATACACCATTGGTGTGGTGATGAACTCGGAATGATAGTATGATGTTGCCTTCACAATGTGCTTTGCAGATCTGCAGTAGATGGCCATCCCACTATGGGTACCCAATCCATGATATCTCAGTATAGGGATCAGACCTGTAACCTGCATTTGCATAAACATGGAGGATGATACTTTATAGTGTAGGCCCAAATCTTTCGACCCTTGGAGGAAGCGCAGAAGGCTTAACTCCGGTCAAATGGCCCTTGTTAGGTACCCAACTATCTCTGGCTAATGAGTTTACTGCAACTGCTATATTGGGACGCATGTAGTTAGCCAAGAGTGCCTGATTGCACTTAGATAAGGAAATTTAAGACTAATTATCCTCCCCCTCTTCCAGCGATCGGAAGGGGTCTTTTTGTACATCCATAGAGTATACTACCATAGGTGTACTTTGGATGACAATGGTCCTTTTAGTTTCTTCAACGCACTTCTGGGTGTATGTAACAAGATTTTATCAAGATAATAAATCTGTGAGCCATGACTTAATTTATTTTTGCCTAGGTCTTTCATTTCATGTTTAATAGTCCGGCTTGAACAGATATTTCGGTTTTCTCTTCAGGAGATCCGATGAGATTTAAGTTTACAACTATGATCTCAAATACCGTTCTTTGTTTAGATGCAAAGACAACCCTCAGTAGGAATCATTGCTTTGTCAAGTGATTCTCTTGGTTGTACATTTATTATTCTTATTGTTTTTCTTCAATAGGATAGACGTCCCAAAGTATATTCATGCATCTAAGAAAATGTGGAATTTATCTTTACCAAGATATCCACAAGGGCATGCCGTCACAACATCCAATAACAACATATCCAAAATTTCCGTTGCCAAATCGTAAGGTATTCGTATCTGATAACTTGGGGAGACTGATGCATCATTTATGAGTCATGCTCATTTTAATTTGTTCAATCCCTAGTTTCAGCGAAATTTTCCTTGGGCTACAGGTTGTACCTTATAGCATACGATTTTGTATTTATTTTTTCTTATGTGTGCAATACTTATTTTACCCACAGGTTTGACACCTTTTGGTGTCTGGACTTCGGGTCCGAACATTTCACGTTTCATAAGTGAGTCCAGCTCATCTTTTATTGCATCATTCCATATTTGGCCAATCTCTACGTTTGCATGTTAGCAACAGAGTATGGAACGATATTTTATAAATATCGTCACTTTTGCGATGTATATGGCAATATGATACATGAATATGTTGTCGACAATTATGTTCTTTCTGTCCAACACCTCCCTAGTACGTACAACATTTACTTTCAATTTCAGTTTTTCCCGGCATTTCCTCTGCAGTGGATTCCGAGAAGGGGTGATGGTGTGGACATGAGCTCATTGTCCAGTGGTAGTATTGTCTCAAGGTCTCCAGGTATTTTTCTTTGTTCTTTTATTTTCATCCTTGGAGCCTGGTGGTCTGCCTCTTTTCTGTTAAGGAGCAGCCACTTCTGCTGCTGGTGGATTGCATCCATTCTCAGTGATGTCAATCCTAGCTGGAGTATTTGCAGCAAGGATGTGTGATCTGACAATCTTCTGGTTGTTAGTAAATGAGTTCGGTAATTGATGAACATTGTTCTGTCTGTGGAGGATCTTCAGGATCTCATCTTCACATTGTTTCGTTACCGAATCATAGTAGGTAAAACTTTTTTGTATCCTACATTATAATTTGCTTTGCGCCAGATTTTCCAGTATCTGGGCCAATTTTGGGGAAACTCTTCTCATTAAAATCACAATCTTCAAGATGTGCCTTAAATGCGTCCCCCGTTTGGGGTTCTATGTATCTTATAATTGAGGGTGAGTCAAACCCTGCATAGATATCTAGGTGACGTTGAGGACCTATTTTGTCCTCTGTGGTGGTGCGATGGGGATTTAAACTACGCAACCGAAGATTCTCAAGTGAGAAATGTTCGGTGGCATTCCATATGTAAGTTGCATTGGAGACTCTGACCTCCAGAGTGTCTTATTTTTCATTTACGATGCAGCATGCAGAATTGCATGTCCCCATGCATCCACCGGCAATCGGGATATCATTAACAATGGACGTGCAATCAATTGGAGTCTATTTATCAGTGACTCTGCCGACCCATTTTGGGTATGGACATGCGGCACTGTATGTTCATTTTGTATTACCGTTGCTTGGCAGTACTCTTGAAATGACCGGGAGGTAAATTCCCCAACATTAACCAGACTTATTTTCTTTATTTGACTGTCTGGAAAATGTGCCCGCAACATTATTATTTGTGCCAATAGCTTTGGAAAAGCTAGGTTGTGGGTCGATAGTAGACACACATACGAATATTTTGAGGATGCAATTATCAGTACAGTAAAGTACCGAAATAGCCCACTAGGGGGTGGATTTGTCCACATCGATCTCCTTATTTTCTTTCGAGGAAGTGTGGAGATTCTTTTGTTAGATTTTAATATAGATGGCCTTGTAATTTGTTTTCCCTTGTAACAAGAGGTGCGAGGGAATTCTCTCTTCTGAAGAATCTTCTGGTTCTTCAAGTCATACCCATAGGATAAGATGTGATGCATCATCACTGATCCAGGGTGGCCATGTCTATCATGCTAACATAAAAACTTGGCTGATGTCGGGCACTTCAGGTGCTCTGTTAAATCCGCTTCCTCTCTCTGATTCTTTGTATGGTAGAGGCCTGAAAGGCTCTCAAAACGTTTCAAGTATAGATTTTACTCTTTTTTTCTTGAGACGTTACATACAGTAATTTGCTTTTCATTTACATTTGCTGTTTCCAAATGGAATCCGTTGAAGCGGAAGTCCTTGAAACTTAGTAAGTTTCGGTTGGGATTCGAAGAGATTAGTGCATCCTTTATTTTTGTGTCATTTGGGAGCAACAGTGTTGCGTTCCCAGAACCTTCAATATGGCCCTGATATTGATCGTTGTATTGAAGGATCGTATGTGTTTATTTATTGTCTACTAATTAGTCATGAGAGCAGTTCATCTATTAAAAGATGAATCATATAGGCACATTTTCAGAGAAACATTCTCATTCAACATTAAATTTCATAATTCAAAAGTTCTCATAACATGAAATGTTCTAAACAATTTGCTAAGATAAAAATAGAAGGCTAATCAAGCAGGTCATCATGTTCGAAGTCGTCAGCTGTAAACTTGACTGGAGCATCAGAGGTCATCAGGTTTGTTTCAGCTTGATATTTCTTGTTTTCTTTATACAAATCCTGGAGATGCTGCGGAGTTCGGCACACTCTGGACCAGTGGCCTTTCATGCCACAGCGATGACACAGGTCTTTCCATTCCCTCTTGGGTGGGGGTGCATCATCTCTATTTTTGTCATTTCTGCGCCAGGTGAACTTCCGCTTACTTTCATTTCTTCGCTGCTGGACTTGGCCCCTAGCATTTTTGTTCTATCCCCCTTTTTGTGGTCTTTCTTTTCATTTATTGTCTTTCTTCTTTTTGGAAAAAGAATAGGCATTGTGAGCTTCTGGTAGGGGGCAGTGCCAGGGGACGCATGTTGTGAGTGGCGAGGAGAAGCTCTCTGTTTTGTTCGGCCATGAGTAAACATGACAGTAGCTCAGAATACTTGGTGAACTTGCGTTCACGGTATTGCTGCATTAGTATCGCTTCTTTCTCATGGGAAGACGTGTACATCTTTTCCAGCATGCGATCTTCTGAGACTTTTTCACCACACAACTTCAGGTGTGAGGTGATGCTAAAGAGAGCTGAGTTGTACGCATCTATGGACTTAAAGTCCTGTAGTATCAGATTCTCCCACTCATATCGTGCCCCTGGTAGTATAACATCTTTCTGATGTTTATACATGTCCTCAAGGACAGTCCATAGCTCAAATGGATCTTCGACCGTAAGGTATTCAGCCTTAAGGGTCTTATCCACATGGCGATGAATATAGATAATGGCTTGCGCCTTTTCTATATCGCTTACATTTTCATTATTAGTCACATCAGAAAATGAGGGACTTAGCCCGCAAATGAAACTTCACATCAAGCTGCTAGCTCAGAAAGTTTCTTCATGATGCATCCAGCACTTCGAAATCGACACTTGCGATTTTAGCCATTTTATCTAGTAAAGCACAAATTTGCATGAATTAATATTTTAAACAATAAATATTTTCATGCGGAGGCAATTTTTAAATGAAGAGCTAATTGCTTGGATCGGCCAGTCTCACATAAATAAAAAGTCCAAGGTCCATTACAGTCCATATTACACAAATGAAAGCTTTTAAAAAGAAATTACAACTTTGGAAACCCAGTGGGTCCCATATAAGATCTTCAGCTTCAATTGTGGCCTTCATCTTCATGAAAAGTGGTCTTCGGTCTTGGACATTTACATAAATTCCTCACTACAGTTTCTCTCAAAAAGAAAAGAAAAGTGCAGGAAATAAAATGTGGGACTTAAACAGCCGATCCAAAACCGCATTTAGCCATTCATACAAAAATTTATGCTCATCAAACATTTTCATCAGACATTTTCATTATACATTTTCATCACAAACATCACAGGCATTTATATTCGCAGAGAGGGATAAACAATATAATTACTCATAATAATTGGACCATTGGGCAACGTCTTACACCGTTAGGTTAGTTGACTAATGACAAAGCGGTCACAAGATCTTCCTAATTATTAAGTTTTTAAATATATGCACAACCATACACAATTTATCAACAGAATAAGCCAAAATGATGCAAAGCATATATTAATGATTTTACAGAGGAAATCATTTAATGCAGGGGTTGTGCTAGTTGGGTTTATCCAAAGAGAATGGAAAAGAGCCCAATAATTAGACATGTTCTTCGTAAAAGGAAGAAGTTTTCCTTTTTAATTTATCCCCAAAATACCCATTTTTGCCCCATAATTTATCGTGATTTTACATGGATTTTAGGTTTTCCAAAACGCCGTTTTTAAAAGCCTAACAGGCCTTTTTAAGGCTTATATTAAATTCCCCCTTGGTTTTTTTTCGAAAAATGGAGATCAATTGTGGGCCTGAAGCCCGCAGTGCTAAAATTTTCTTTTTTCTTTTTTCTTTTTGGATTTGGGCTTCGGGCCTAAGGAGACTAGGGGCGGCGGCTAGGGTTAGTCGCCGCCGCCCCTGGATTGTCGTCGGGCGGCGGCAAGAAGGGGGGAGCGGCCGCGGTGGCGCAGAGCCGCCCCCCTTCGGGGGGGTCGACAGCAGGCGGCCGCCCCCTTCGGTGGGGCGGGGTCGGTGGCAGGTGCAGAGCCGCCCCCCTTCGGGCGACGGGGGGGGGGGGGGAGCGGCGGCCCTTCGCTTCAGGCAGGGGGCACGCAGCCCTTCGGGCGGCGACAACGGCTGCCCCCCCGCTTCAGGCTGGGGGGCGAGGTCGCGCAGCGCCTTCGGGCGGCAACGGCGGCCCCCCGCTACAGGCGGGAGGAGGGGCGAGGGCGCGCAGACCTTCGAGTGGGGTGGCGGCCGGCGGCGAAGCTGCTGGCAATGCCCAGGTAGGGTAAAAACCCTATAATACAAATTACGCATGGGGAATCATATTAGAAATATAATTTGGACGATCAAGTTCGTCGTTTTTAGGCGATTAGCAATTTCCATATCGATCTTGCGAGATCTATAGGTAGATCAATCATACGTATGATAAAAACAACGTTTTTAGCGGGGTTTACCTCTATATCCGTCCTCCGGATATAGCGACGGTTGAACGAAGCCTACGCGGATAAAGGAGGAAAGCAATGTGTTAAAGTGCAAAAAACGTTGGGTGTCAAAGTAAAAAAAGACCAATGGCAAACCCATAAATACGGAAAAGAGTAAGAAGATTTTTGGGATGATCATTGGGTTCATGAAAAGACAATGACAAACATATATATAGTGGGCATTGTGAATTTTTTCATTGAAAGATAATGTGGCACCACGTATGACGATATGATATTTTAGTACATGCCAGCACCACACGGGACAAGTTCGCCACGAAAGACAACCACCCCATTAGTACAATAGATGACCGGTGCAATTTGTACATGGGATGATATTAAAAAAACGATGTGACGTCAAAGACAGTGACCAAATTAAATAGCAGGACTCGTGTTACTCATGTTTTTATATGGTCACACTCAACATCATTAAGGAGTTTGTCCTAAGCTTTAAATCCACGGGGAACAAATCTTAATGCTAATAATCTACGGAATTTGGACAGTACGGCAAGAATGACGTGCAACCTTCATCAATGGGAAAGCATTGGAAATTTCGTGGGGGTTGGCCCTGAAGGGCCGGCAAGGGACCGTGAAAGACACCGCCCACAGGCCAAGTCAACGACACGCGTTTAACGTTATTGAAGAGCCCTGCGCGCAATTCTATACCATCTACTCATCATATCATCATTTAGGCTCCCCCAAAAAAAAAAAAACATTTAGGCCCCCCCCCCCCATAAAAAAAAAAAGGGCATCTCTTGTTCTGGATTTTAACCGGAATGTCCACTAGATGAATTTTTCATATAGTTAAATTAACGGAAATAGTTTACTTATACGAGTATCATCTACACAGATGCAACACAAGAGCGATACACGTGAGCAAGGGGGCAAGCAAGGGATAACTAAATGAATTTTTTATATGGTTAAATTAACAGAAATTGTTATGAATGTGTCATGTAGGCCCATGCAGGTCCATGCAGGACTTATCCTATCTAGTGGGAGATTAGGAGTTTGAATCCTACATAAACATTGTATTCTATCATTGTATGAACTCTTTCTTATTCCCCTGTAAATAAAGGCCTGGATTCTCCCACAGAAAGCACTTCACAACATGTTATCAGTACGCTCTTCCCTGAGAGAAAGAGAGAGAGACCGGATGTTACAAAAGCTTTGGCAGACGCAGAAAAATCAAAAGAGCGTTGCCATTCGGAGGCCGAAGGATCAAAGGACGTCCCCACGCAGACGCACGACGAACTCGAAATATGCTTTTCGATTTTAAGGTACTCCTACAAATTTTTTTCTTTGGAATTGGAATTATCATAATCATGATTATTTGAGTCCTAAATCTATTCTCTCGATCATAAATAGGATTATAACAAAACATGTATGAGAAACATACAACAACAAATTGGCCAATGGCCACTAGCCCGTTGGACCCTCAAGGGAGACGGCCGGTTGGAGGGGAGCCGACCAAACAGCCGGGTACCCCCTCCACCCGTCAACGGTGACGGCCTCCCATGGGCCCATGGCCACCGCCAACCCATAACAAAAAAAGAGAGGGCAGGAAGCAGATCGGCTGGCGGTCACCTGGCTGCCTGACCATTGTGGGGACGGTGGCCACCAGGTTGTCATACCCCCGTGCCAAGCCGTCGCACCCCCGCCACTATGGCGCAAAACCCTAGCCGAATTAGGGTTTTGGGCTGCAAAATCATGAGAGAAAAATTATTGTGTCCGTGGCCCGAAGCCTGCAGACCAGCCGTGGGCTTCGGCCCACACGCTTTTATACACACACAAAACTAAATGATTGAGTGCATGAAGCCCACACCGTGGACGTCAAGCCTGCATGACATTAAAAAAATTTGTGTTGCCGATGGACCGAAGCCGGCAGGCCAGGCCATGGGCTTCAAGCCCGCATGCCAAAAAAATGACACAAAAAAGAAAGCAGATGGGGAAAGGCAAAATATAAATAATTAAATTATGTGGGTTTATTCAGTTTTTCCATTTTTTTCTGAACACGATCTTATTGACCATGTCCATACCATAATTATGAGTATCCAGTGACCGCTTTGCCGTTAGTTACCTAACCTAATGTTGTATGATGTTGCATCGCGCTCCAATTAATTAAAAAATATAAAATATTTGAATTTTTATATCATGTGAATATTAAATGTGTGATATGTGATATGTGATGAAAATTTCTTGAGCACAATTTTTGCATGAATGGCTATATTATGGTTTTGGATCGACCTTAAAATCCCACTTTTACTTTCCTGCACTTTTCTTTTTTTGAAAGAAAAATTATAGTGAGGAATATAATGTAATTTACTAGACTGATGGCTACTTCCACAAAGGCGGAAGCCACCCCAGATGAAGAAGATTTTTATGTAACCCGTGTGGTTTCCAAAGTTGTACATTTTCATTTATGTAAAAGGGACTGTAAAATTTGGATTGTGGACATTATTTTTTAAGTGGTAGACTAGCCAATCCACACAATTAGCCTATTATTTTTGAAATGTTTTATCATTTTCATAAATTGATATATGATCATGCAATTATATTTATGAATAACTATCAATAATGGTACATGTCACAATTATTGTTTTCAAAATGATGAATAATTATTATCTATATTGGCAATTGAACCTGAATTTCAACTGAAATGCCAATATCCTTCTTCACTTATAAAATACAGGGATAATGCGAAAGTCATTTTTGCCATCTTCTAGACATAAGTCTTAAAGATGAGCATCTTGCGCAATATAGATACCACACGATCTATGGTCTAATTACATACCAATATGGTCACCAAAAGGATGCTATTTTAAGTGATCTCACCTCATGAAGCATGATTCTTGAATCTAGACATGAGCAATAATTCTGTATTTAAAAAATAATAAGATCATGCATGAAGTCGTGACTTCATAGAATAAGTGAGAGATATATGACAATGCATGACAATCGCACCCTTGTATTTGTCCTCCTGATCCATATTTCTTCTTCCATAGCTGAAAAGAAACTCGAAGAATAGAAAGATTGGGACACACCCTAGTATCCGTCTCCTTAGTGAGACTAATGTTTCTTCTTCCCGAAAAATTTATAAAAGTGGAAAAATGAGAACATGGGAAGCATAGAAATTATTAGAAACAACAAAATAAAGGGAAAAGGAAGATAAAACCTCGACAAGGAATAGGAATGGCTAACCAATTCCAGTAAGGTTTGGCAAGATCTATATAGGTCATTGCTTTGCAATATGACAAAACAATCACTAGATTTATATAAAGCTAGTCTAAAGACGAAAGCTGAAATAAATCTAGCTATTGTATACTTAGATATTCTTCGAGCACAATAAAGATTTTGAAAACAATAATTTTCTTGACAAGTTGCCAAAGTATAATTGTTAGGTGTACTTTTTGTAGAGAGATGATGCCCTCGAGGCTATTTATCTCTGTGTGAATAGCAGAAACATCTGTTCGAAATAACAGTAAGTTGTTTGGTAATAATTTATCTAAGTTATATTATAATGTAGTTAACATTAGATATTAACTTAGGTAAAGTCCTGAGACTTTATGCAATGTCAAACATGTATCAAGATGAGTATCTCGATCATGGAGAATGTTTGACCGTCTGTAGCATAAGCCTAAAAGGGTTCGTGGTCGTAGATGTTTCGAGACAAGGATATCGAAACATCGGATAGACCATTGTGTCTTAGTCTTCACCGTTTAGCGGTGGTGATGATCTCATGATCGTTTGACTTGGCGAAGTCGGAGACGAGACAAAGGTGCTCATTAGAGAATGAGTTCACTGAACGATCCACAAGAGTTATCATATGGTTATATTGACCAATCTTTCAATTATAACTCTTAGTAATGATAGGCAAGTTGGTCTTTTGACTTGAGGTCATTTTACGAACCTGTGCGTGAACGGTGTCGCTTAGATCACTAACCTAGCTTCGAGGCTAGGCCTGTCGAAAGGTCTTTGATTGGGTGTCACTTGAAGCATACGAGGAGTGTAATGACCAAAAGAGGATTCGTCTCTCTGGGTCAATGGGAGTTAGTATCGTAGAGTTAGTTCGGTCTTTAGTAAAATCTCTGCGCAGAGTATGTTGGAAGAAGTCCAACATTAGTTGACTAAAGATTGATAGAAACTAACCAGAGTCAAGTTATTTGGGTTGACAGTTAGACCGTACCCTAAACTTGATCTACACGACATAGTTTAGACGAAGAGACTAAAACTGCAGAATTCATCACGGACACAGTCGGCGTGGTCCCGACAATACTCATGTCAATGAGTTAACAACATTATGATGATTCTGAAGCAGGGACGGCAACCACTGCTCGTGGTCACTGCCGTATAGGGCTTCGAGCCCAACCTGTTGTAAGGGTCAGGCTGTAGGGTCTCACACAGAGTGCGACCTTCGTCTAGTAATAGGTAGAAATTAGTTAGGGAGAATAATTTGCAATTGATGTAAAGGAAGAGAATATTGCATTTTGATGCAAATGATAATTTAAGCTTAGATAGGGGACTAATTTGCATATGATGCAAAAGAGATTAAATGTGTCTTAAATAGTTTAAGACCAAATTTAAGACGGGAATGTCCCGGTCTACGCCCAGGTTCGAACGGCGTCCAAATCGGACGCCAAATGCACAAGATATAGCCAAAACATCAAAACCCCAAGCCCTTATTAATATCAGCCCAAGAGGCTGATTTATAATTAAAGAGGGGAAGAGGGTTAAGCTCGGCCCATTGGGCCGGGCTGCCTCAATGCAGCAAGAAAGGGGGGGCGGGCGCTTAGAGCGCCCGCATTCACTCAGCGGGGCCCGCCCGCAACAATGCGGCAGCGGTGCCCCGCCCCGCCTCTGTGTACGCGGGACGCGTGCACAGAACGCGTCCGCGAGGCGCGTGCTGTGCACGCGCCCACTGGGCGCGTGCAAGCACGTGCACTGCACGCGAATAGGCTGTGGGGCCCACTCTGTGGGCCCCCACATGGGTTTGGAACCCTATGTGGCTGATTCCTTTTGACGACTCAGTTTTTTGCGAAAAACAACTCTTGGGCTCAACTTTGGACACTCAATTGGAGTGTCAAACGGACTCGGATTGACTAGCCGTTTTTTCCTATGCGTTCATCGTTGAACACCCTTCATATTGATAGGTTGTATCAATCATGAAGTTCAACGGTTAGTGAGTTAAAATTCACGGAAGTTTGCTCTTTGTGAAGGCAAACTAACTTGATTTAAATAACTCCAACTTTAGTCCCACGTCGGATTTTGAGTAAAGGGGAGCAGTAAGCCGCCTATATAAATAGGGGTCTGCTCTCCTCCTCAAAACTCGTCCCAAGCTCTTTATCTGAGCGGCTCTCGTAAATGTTGGAGCACGCTCGGATCTAGGCTTAAATTAATATTCTCTATCTCCCTATATTGCTGCCTTACTCCTGAAGGCTCTAGCAAAGCCACGAAGGAGTTCGGATTCGGATCCGAAATCTTGGCGAAGGCTTTCATTCGCGTGAAACTTTCTTCAGCGCATGGTTGGCTTGGCGATACGAGGATTGCTCGCCTCGGAATGCAGAGCGGTTCGAGGAGCGGTTCGAGGAGCGGCTCGGCGTGGGATGGGGAGCGGCTCGGAAGACGGTGCGAAACATCTCACCTGCCACAGGGTTGAGATTCCGGGTATGTGTTTTAAGCATTAGTTTAATTTAATTGCAGTAGGTTAGATCCTTCTTGTGATGGTCAGATTCATCCCGAGTCGGCATAGATCTTGGCTAAGCGTCTTGTACCTTAGGGCTAAGTTAAATTGTTTAACTGCATGTTAATTAGATTAACTTGTTTATTCTTCCGCTGCAATTTTTTATGTCTATGTTCCGTTCGACTTAGGACGATAATAGAGTTTTTGTGCCCTAAGGGTCCTAGAAAACCCTTCAGTGGTATCAGAGCTTGTTGAGCTTGAGTACGGGTTCTCGGGTTATGAGCTGACCGAAGTAATCGCTCTTACTGTACCAAGTCCTGATAAGATGGAGATCTTTGATAGGTTGGACGTTGTCGAGAGGCATGCCGTAAAACAAGTTCTGAGGTATCTTGTGACGGGTCTAGGGTGCCATGGATGATGGGCCTTAACAGCGTAACAATGATATCAGAGTGATATCCTTCAGTGGTATCAGAGCCTAGGTTTGAGTAACGATCTAGCACTGCGATTTTATTAAACATTGAAATGCTTTTTAAAATATTTTTAGATGCCCGATAAAATGTTTTAAAGTTATGAGATAATTTTTTAAAAATGTTTTAGAAGCCCTTTTGAAAATGTTTCTTTAAATTTATGCGATAAATATAAAATGATTTTAGATGTTTAAAAATTTTATATGATAAATTTTTAAGCATGAAATTTTTTAAAATGATGTTTTAAATTTATGTGATACTTTTAAAACTGATTTTAAAGTTTAAAATTTTTATGCGATAAATATTTTTAGTAGCATGCAAATTTGGTGATCTTTTAAAACAAGTTATTATTTTTTTTGAGATAAAATAAAATGTTTTATAAATCACAATTTTAAATTTAAATGTTAAATTTAAGTATGCACTCTAAACTTGTTTATTTGATAAACATTAGTCTATTTAATTGTTAAATAGTTGTACACTTTTATTTTATGCGATAAAATTTGTGTAAGTTTATGTTAATGGCTATGACATCTTGTCCCTTATTTGATAACACAAGACAACCTCTTAGGTTAGCCATTAAAGAACTCGTTAAAGTTTATGAGATGTTTCAATAAAACATTAACAACACTTCAAGACATAATTCCTGATTAGGGTAGTCCCTTTAATGAATTTTTAATTCTAATTGTTATGAAATTAATTCTCATTAAAGGACTTCGCTTTTAGCGTTGTTAATAAATTTAATGAATCCTAATAACGATTAGGATAGCACGTGAACCTTATAATTGATAAGGATTTAATAAAAGTTATTAAACAAATCCTAAAACTTTGAATTTAAGGATTCAACTAGTTGATAAGATTAATTAGTTGTTAATAAAAGCTTTTAGTCTATGGCACGCATATAAAAATGACAAGCTTCATTCAATGGACCATGATCCAGGCAATGTGCTTGGCTAAGTTTGCTGGTTCACCCTATAAGGGATAGTGATCATGGCTTAGTCAATTCCCTGGCTGTGTTCCGCTGAACCGCAATGACGTGAATCATGATTGTATGACACCCTGAACTATATCTAAGTCAAATACGTTAATAATCTTCTTCAAGATTAGCCGTAGCCCTCCTTGTTTTAGGGGACGGTAACTATAGGACCCGTGTTATAGTTGTTGAGCTACACTCAAGCTGTAACATGGCAATCTTATGGAAACCAATTTCTTAAATACATATGATGTAGTCTAAGACCTGACCCAAACCGACGGGTCGTGAATACACCGAGCGCCGGGGCAAGTCAGGCTAGACACGAAAACAAGGGTCCGACTAGACTAGACATTGTGATTTGGATGAGCACACTCATGATCACAAATGGCTAGGAGTAAAAACCGATAAAAGGGTCATATCTGATATGATCGATGAAGAGTCATCTTTCGATTACAGAGTCAAGCAACTTGTTGAGCTACACTCAAGGTTGTTAAGGCTCAGGGTGATTGGATCTCTTACCCATTAATTTAATTCGATTAAATCGTTCATTGTTAAGGCTTAAAAATGATCGTAAAAATAGTGGGAGGATATAGATAGATAAAAGCCAATCTACCTATATTTAATATTGAACATATGCTAAACTAGGGCAAAGACTATGTTTACCGAATGAATGAAAATATAATATTTTAATAAAATAAGTTAACTGGTCAAAAAGGTTGATTAATTGAATATCAAGTTAAATTCTAATTGATAGAATTAAAACTATATTCTAGTTGACATTAAAATGACCTTCTAAATAACAGACTTAAGAAATATGATTTCATTAAGTTCTGGGTCCAACAAATAAATTCACGCTACATGACACTCGTCTCTATATGATGCAGCTTGAACATATAGGATATTCGAAGTATGTTTCTCCTTACAACTTGTCGAGCTACACTCAAGGTTGTATGGACAAACAATTTTGATCCGCAAAGTTTTAAAATTTGATCAAACTGTTTGAGTCGAATACGAGTGCATGAACAGTGCAAGGCTATGTATCCCAACCGGATCTTGAGACAATTAACTTGTTGCAAAGCTCAGGAGTTTGGATACATGAGATGCTTGCAAAGCTATTCATTTATGTTGGGCTATTTAATATCTAAATATGATTTAGAAAAGGAAGAAGGCACTCCGGAAAGTCAATCGAGTTAAATAGTTTAATTTATCATTAGTAAAGGCATAAGTAGGAGGAAATGAAAATGTGACATATTCTGATGTCACGATTTCATAATTATTGTTATACAAAAGATTAACACATTTTGACGAATGTCGTCACATTGCTTCTAAAGCAATGAGTAATATGTGTAACGATAATATATATATTAAATGTTAATATATAAATACACAAGATAGTAGCAAACTTATATGGAAAAATAGACTAGGCCGTGTCGAGAGAGTAAGCTTCACAAGTCACATAAAGAGGGGCCTGACCTCTCGTATTATGAAGTCTACGGACACTTGTGAATCTTATCCTCTTAGATATAATGGCCGAAACCCATTTGTAAGACAGTGGGAGAATGAGTTGTCGAACTCAGTATCGTACATACTGATGTACCCGAGTCTAGATTAACCAGAATAAGTTATTCGTATATTTTATTGAGACACGTGTTCTTGATGAAACACAAGTCTGATAAAATAAAGAACGAAATGACTAAAGTATTTAAACAAATTCGATTAGATCGAATGGTCAAATACTTAGCTATATTAAATCTTGCGTAATTAAAAGAAAATATGATTTTCTCTCAGGTCAAGTCTGTTAACACATCCGTGTGTTAAAAGGTATGAATCACACCTAGTTCGACTTGGTGCAAACCATAGCAAGTGACTCTGAGTTAAGTCCTCCCACTTGGTTAAGACCTAGATTGTGATGCCTAGATTTTGACAATGTTCTATGAGGACATTATCAATAAGATATTCATTAAATCAATTGAAAGGAAGTTTTGTGATTACTCGAATCTCGAAGAGTCGAGTTAGACATCATAATTGATGATGACTTAGTCAACTTCTAGGATGAAATCCGGAGTAGTAACTCCGGATTTATAACTTGATGCAATTAGAATAGGTCCGTGTGCGTAAATAAATTTTGGAATTTAGTTTACGTGCCTAAGGAAAATGTTTCCTCACTTTCTGCAAGTAAATATTTAAGATGAAAGAATGGTGCAAAAAGAAAATAGTGAAGTACAATCATCTTGGTCGAGAATGGTTTTCATCCTAATTCCTATAAACGGATTATGTTGAAACTGTCTCGCCGGCAGATGTGTATGGATCTACTCGGACCAAACTCGATGTAAATGCTAATGATAACCATGAAAACTGGAACATTCGATTATACGTTCGTTTTTCTAAATATGATTTAGACGAACCAACTTATATGAATTGGCCAGAAAGTTTTCAAGGTCAGTGGGAGCGTATAATTACATGCGAGGCATCAAAGGGATGGAACATATATTTAGACAAAGTAATCAAAGAGTTTGATACTTTATCAGAAATAGATATGAGCTATTTGAAATGACCAGTAACTAATTTAAAATTATTATCGTAAGGTACGATGAACTGGATAAGATCCTAGGAAATAAAATATTATGGATTCTGAAAGACCAAGTGAATTATTTGAATGAGATTCAAATGGTTGGTCTAACATGAACAGAGAAACCCCTTAAGTCTATACTGTAAACGGTTTTAGCAAATCCACTCATGAAGGCTCTCACATGAAGTTGGAAAAACTTATGTGTAAAAACGGTATAAGATACCGAGATAAATGGGCCTGAGTGCAAGTGGGAGATGTAGAGAGATGATGCCCTCGAGGCTATTTATCTCTGTGTGAATAGCAGAAACATCTTGTTCGAAATTACAGTAAGTTGTTTGGTAATAATTTATCTAAGTTATATTATAATGTAGTTAACATTAGATATTAACTTAGGTAAAGTACTGAGACTTTATGCAAGGTCAAACATGTATCAAGATGAGTATCTCGATCATGGAGAAATGTTTGACCGTCTGTAGCATAAGTCTAAAAGGGTTCGTGGTCGAAGATGTTTCGAGACAAGGATATCGAAACATCGGATAGACCATTGTGTCTTAGTCTTCACCGTTTAGCGGTGGCGATGATATCATGATCGTTTGACTTGGCGAAGTCGGAGACGCGACACAGGTGCTCATTAGAGAATGAGTTCACTGAACGATCCACAAGAGTTATCATATGGTTATATTGACCAATCTGTCAATGATAACTCTTAGTGATGATAAGCAAGTTGGTCTTTTGACTTGAGGTCATTTTACGAACCTGTGAGTGAACGGTGTCACTTAGATCACTGACCTCGCTTCGAGGCTAGGCCCGTCGAAAGGTCTTTGATTGGGTGTCACTTGACGCGTACGAGGAGAGTAATGACCAAAAGAGGATTCGTCTCTCCCGGTCAATGGGAGTTAGTGTCGTAGAGTTAGTTCGGTCTTTAGTAAAATCTCTGCACGGAGTATGTTGGAAGAAGTCCAACATTAGTTGACTAAATATTGATAGAAACTAACCAGAGTCAAGTTATTTGGATTGACAGTTAGACCGTACCCTAGACTTGATCAACACGACATAGTTTAGACGAAGAGACTAAAACTGCAAAATTCATCACGAACACAGTCGGGGTGGTCCCGACAATACTCATGTCAATGAGTCAACCACATTATGATGATTCTGAAGCAGGGACGGCAACCACTGCTCGTGGTCACTGCCGTATAAGGCTTCGAGCCCAACCTGTTGTAAGGGTCAGGCTGTAGGGTCTCACACAGAGTACGACCTTCGTCTAGTAATAGGTAGAAATTAGTTAGGGAGAATAATTTGCAATTGATGCAAAGGAAGAGAATATTGCATTTTGATGCAAATGATAATTTAAGCTTAGATAGTGGACTAATTTGCATATGATGCAAAAGAGATTAAATGTGTCTTAAATAGTTTAAGACCATTTTTAATGAAATAAACGCAAGGAAAGTTCACGGGTAAGACGGGAATGTCCCGGTCTACACCGAGGTTCAAACGGCATCCAAATCAGACGCCAATTGCCCAAGATATAGCCAAAACATCAAAACCAGAAGCCCTTATTAATATCAGCCCAAGAGGCTAATTTATAATTAAAGAGGGGAAGGGGGTTAAGCCTGGCCCATTAGGTCGGGCTGCCTCATTGCAGCAAGAAAGGGGGGGGGGCTTAGAGCGCCACATTCACTCAGTGGGGCCCGCCCGCAACAATGCAGCAGCGGGGCCCTGCCCCACCACTGTGCACGCAGGACGCGTGCACAGCACGCGCCCGCGAGGCGCGTGCTGTGCACGGGCCCAGCGTGTGCACTGCGCGTGCACAGGCTGTGGGGCCCACTCTGTGGGCCCCACAATGGGTTTGGAACCCTATGTGGCTGATTCCTTTTGACGGCTCAGTTTTTTGCGATCATTGGGCGGTATACAACGGGATCATTGGGCGGCCGTACATGACGGCCATTGAAGCGCTCCCCAGCCTGCTCCACCAGATGGTGAAATTCCAGACTCCACGATGGGTGGGGCTAGTGCGGGGAACCAGAAGCTGTCTCGGAGCTGCTACGTTGGATCGACCAAGCACAAGGGCCCGGAGCAGGCCTTGTCGGTCGAACTCCTTGACGAAAGGGAAGACTTTTGCGACCAACGGCCAACTCCTGCTGAAGAGATCGAGGAGGTGCTTATGACCGCGGAGGAGGGCAAGACTGTCTCCATCGGAACAAAGCTCCCGCTTTCTCTGAGGGCGGCCCTCATCAGCCTCCTCCAAGAGAACGTGGACATATTCGCCTGGTCGCCCACAGACATGCCATGGGTCGACCCAGCAGCAATCTCCCATAAGTTGAATGCGGACCCGGGATCTCGACCGGTCCTGCAGAAGAAGAGGAGCGCCGGAGGCGAGAAGAAAAGGGCAGCCGAGGAAGAAGTGGAGTGGCTTCTCCAGGCCGAGTTTATCAGGCCGGTGGACTATCCGGACTAGCTCGCCAATGTCGTCCTGGTAAAAAAGGCCAGCGGGAAGTGGCGCATGTGCGTCGACTTCACGGACCTCAACAAGGCGTGTCCGAAGGATAGCTTCCCTCTCCCAAGGATCGACCACTTGGTCGACCACGAATTGTTGAGCTTCATGGACGCCTTCTCGGGCTACAGCCAGATTTCGATGGCGAAGGAGGACGAGGAGAAGACTTCCTTCATCACCGATAGCGGCACCTTCTGTTACACGAAGATGCCCTTCGGATTGAAGAACGCCGGGGCGACCTACCAGCGGATGGGGGACCGAATATTCAGCTCGCAGGTCAGGCAGAAGCTGGAGGTCTACATCGATGACATGCTGGTGAAGAGTAAAAGAGCCCCGGACCACCTCGCCGACTTGAGGGAGACGTTCCAGAAGGTGGCCAGTATGGCTTGAGGCTAAACCCGACAAAGTGTGTCTTCGGCGTGCAGTCTGGGAAATTCCTGGGCTTCATGATAACGAAACGGAGAATCGAGGCGAACCCCGATAAGGTATCGGCCCTCGTTAACATGGCGGAGCCACGCACCATCCGGGATTTGCAGCATCTAAACAGCCGGATTGTAGCGTTGGGAAGATTCTTGTCGAAGTCGGTGGAAAGGTCACTCCCTTTCTTTAGAGTCCTGCGCGCGGCCCTCAGTGAATCAAAAATCAACAGGAAGGTGATCCCGTGGGACGACGACTGCATTCGAGCATTCGCGGAGCTGAGGGCTTACTTGCAGAGCCCCCCTCTGCTCGCCAAGCCGGAAGAAGGGGAACAGCTGGGGTTGTACCTGGCGAGCAATGAAGAAGCCGTCAGCTCCGTCTTAATTAAAGAGGAGGAGGGAGTTCAGCGGCCAGTATACTATGCGAGTCGGATTCTCTGAGAGGCAGAGACTCGCTATAGCCCCATCGAGAAGGCCACCTACTGTCTGATCACAACGGCGAGGAAGCTCCGGCTATACTTCCAGGCCCATCCCATCGCCGTCCACACCGACCTACCCCTCGAGAAGAACCTAAAGAGGTTAGAACGATCGGGCAGGATGCTCAACTAGAGTGTCGAGCTCAACGAGTTCGACATAACATACATGGCCCGGACGGCGATCAAGGGCCAGGCGCTGGTGGATTTCGTGGTGGAATGCACTATCGAAGAACCCCCGGAGAACCTGCTGGACGCACCACCCGCGACTGCCTCCCCACAAGCAGTGGGGGTAGCGGGACCCTTGGAGCCCGCCCAGGGAGACGTGGACAAACTCTGGACCGTTCGCGTTGATGGTTCAGTGACAGGATCCGGGACGGGGGGCAGGTATCGTCATCCAAACCCCCGACAGATGCCTGCTGGAGTACACCTTGCGCTTCAACTTCCCGGCGACCAACAACGTCGCGGAGTATGAGGCCGCGGTCAATGGGCTGAAGCTTTGTAGAGCAGTGGGGGCGACGAACGTGCTGCTGCTTAGTGACTCACGGCTCGTCGTCCAGCAGATCCAAGGGAGCTTCGAGGCCCGAGAAGAAACGATGAAGCGCTACCTCAAGCGCATCCAGACCGAGCTCCAGAAGTTCGAGAGGTCGGATGTCCGGCACTTACACCGCTCCAACAACCTCCAGGCGGATGCCTTGTCCAAGCTGGCCTCCTCCTCCGTGGCCGAGATCGGGAAGGCCATTTACGTCGAAAGTCTACTGGCGCCCACCATCGATGAAGAAGAACTAATGTGCGTCGGCTGGACGACGACGTGGATGGCCCCAATAGTGAAGTACCTGGAGACAAGGGCCCTGCCCGAGGAGCGGTTGCAGGCCAAGAAGGTAGAGAGGCGGGCCGTATCGTTCGTACTCCTCGACGGAGTATTATACCGCCAGCGCCGTGCCAGCTTTGACGTCCTGCCATTCCTGAAATGCTTGGGGCCAGAGCAGGCTGAGCAGGTCATCCGCGAAGTGCACGAAGGCTTCTGCGGGAACCACCACGGTGGCCGCACTATCACCCATAAGATAGTGTGCCAGGGGTACTACAGGCCGACTATGATCCATGACACGGCTCGGTACGTCAAGAAGTGCGAGGCATGCCAGAAATTCGGCCGACACACGGCAGTGCCTCCAGCCGACTTGGTTCCTATTGTAAGCCCGATCCCCTTCGCCAAATGGGGACTTGACATCCTCAGACCTTTCCCAAAGGCTTCCGAGGGAAGGAAGTACCTGGTCGTCGCCGTGGACTACTTCACTAAGTGTGTTGAAGCTGAGCTGTTGGCACACATCACGTGGACGGATATGAAGGGCTTTATTTGGCCGTCCGTGATATATCGCTTTGGGATACCCCGTTCTATAGTAACGGACAACGGAAGACAGTTCGACTGCGAAGGCTTCCGTGACTTATGTTCGGGCTGGGGGATCAAGCTTCATTTTGCATCTGTCGCCCACCCGCAGTGCAACGAGATGGCGGAGGCCGCAAACAAATGCATCTTGGGCCCCCTGAAGAAGAAGGTCGATGCCGCTCTCGGGACGTGGGTGGACGAGCTACCGGGCATTCTCCGGTCCTACCGTACCACCCACAAGGCCTCGACCGGAGAGAGCATCTTCATGCTGGCATACTGATCGGAAGCGATTGTTCCCGTGGAGATTGGAGAGGAGACACTTCGGCTAAAGTTTTTTGATGAAGATATCAATGGGGAGGGCCTCGGCCTCAGTCTCGAACTCGTGGACGAAGTGAGGGATCGAGCCCTGACAAACCTCGTCCGGCACAGCCAGAGGATGGCCCGGCACTACAACTCCAGGGTGAAGAAGTGGACCTTCAGGGTCGACCACTAGGTCCTTAGAGACACCACCTTCAAACCCGAGACCGCTCGCCGAGGGAAGTTGGCCGCGAAATAGGAGGGACCCGACGGGATCGTCGACATCGTTGGGCCAGCCACGTACATCCTGGCGACCTTGGACGGAAGCGAACTGGCTCACCCATGGAACGCGGAGCACTTGCTGAAATACTATCAGTGACTGTGAGTCTTTTTAATAAAATATTTCCCTTTCTGCACATTTCCAAACCTTGATGTCTCCACTCGAGTATTTCAATTTGAACGCACAAGACTCTGGGGCAGGGCCAACCCTCGCCACCCAAACCAAAGAAGGGCACGGGACGAGCTATGCACTAGCTCCCCCTCAAGACTCTGGGGCAGGGCCAACCCTCGCCACCCTAACCAGAGAAGGGCACGGGCCGAGCTACGCGCTCGCTCCCCCCTCCAGACTCTGGGGCAGGGCCATCCCTCGCCACCCAAACCAGAGAAGGGCACGGGCCGAGCTACGCGCTCGCTCCCCCCTCCAGACTCTGGGGTAGGGCCAACCCTCGCCACCCAAACTAGAGAAGGGCACGGGCCGAGCTACGTGCTCGCTCCCCCCTCCAGACCGGGGACATGGCCAACCCTCGCCACCCAAACCAGAGAAGGGCACGGACCGAGCTACGCGCTCGCCCCCCCTCCAGACCCTGAGGCAGGGCCAACCCTCGCCACCCAAACCAGAGAAGGGCATGGGCCGAGCCACGCGCTCGCTCCCCCCTCCAGACCCTGGTACAGGGCCAACCCTTGCCACCCAAACCAGAGAAGGGCACGGACCGAGCTACGCGCTCGCCCCCCTCAAGACCCTGGGGCAGGGCCAACCCTCGCCACCCAAACCAGAGAAGGGCAGGCCAACCCTCGCCACCCAAACCAGAGAAGGGCACGGGCCGAGCTACGCGCTTGCTCCCCCTCCAGACCATGGGGCAGGGCCAACCCTCGCCACCCAAACTAGAGAAGGACACGGGCCGAGCCACGCGCTCGCTCCCCCTCCAGACCCTGGGGCAGGGCCAACCCTCGCCACCCAAACCAGAGAAGGGCACGGGCCGAGCCACGCGCTCGCTCCCCCCTCTAGACCCTGGGACAGGGCCAACCCTTGCCACCCAAAATAGAGAAGGGCACGGGCCGAGCCACGCGCTCGCTCCCCCCTCCAGACCCTGGGGCAGGGCCAACCATCAACACCTAAACCAGAGAAGGGCACGGGCCGAGCTACGCGCTCGCTCTCCCTTCCAGACTTTGGGGCAGGGCCAACACTCGTCATCCAAACCAGAGAAGGGCACGGGCCGAGCTACGCGATCGCTCTCCCCTCAAGACTCTGGGACAGGGCCAACCCTCGCCACCCAAACCAGAGAAGGGCACGGGCCGAGCTACGCGCTCGCTCCCCCCTCGAGACTCTGGGGCAGGGCCAACCCACGCCACCCAAACCACAGAAAGGCACAGGCCGAGCTACGCGCTCGCTCCCCCCTCAAGACTCTGGGGCAGGGTCAACCCTCGCCACCCAAACCAGAGAAGGGCACGGCTGACCCACACGCTCGCTCCCCCCTCAAGACTCTGGGGCAGGGCCAACCCTCGCCACCCAAACCAAAGAAGGGCACGGCCGAGCTACGCACTCGCTCCCCCCTCCAGACTCTGGGGTAGGGCCAACCCACGCCACCCAAACCAGAGAGGGCACGGGCCGAGCTACGCACTCGCTCCCCCCTCCAGACTCTGGGGCAGGGCCAACCCTCGCCACCCAAACCAGAGAAGGGCACGGACCGAGCTACGCGCTCGCTCCCCCCTCCAGACTCTGGGGCAGGGCCAACCCTCGCCACCCAACCAGAGAAGGGCATGGGCCGAGCTACGCGCTCGCTCCCCCCTCCAGACTCTGGGCCGGGCCAACCCTCGCCACCCAAATCAGAGAAGGGCACGGGCCAAGCTACGTGCTCGCTCCCCCTCCGGACTCTGGGGTAGGGCCAACCCTCGCCACCCAAAACAGAGAAGGGCACTGGCCGAGCTACGCGCTCTCTCCCCCCTCCAGACTCTGGGACAGGGCCAACCCCTCGCTCCCTCCCTCAAGCCTCTGGGGCAGGGCCAACCCTCGCCATCCAAACCAGAGAAGGGCACGGGCCGAGCTACGCGCTCGCTCCCCCTCCAGACTCTGGGGCAGTGCCAACCCTCACCACCCAAACCAGAGAAGGGCACGGGCCGAGCTACGCGCTCGCTCCCCCCTCAAGACTCTGGGGCAGGGCCAACCCTCGCCACCCAAGCCAGAGAAGGGCACGGGCCGAGCTACGCGCTTGCTCCCCCCTCCAGACTCTGGGGCAGGGCCAACCCTCGCCACCCAAACCAGAGAAGGGCACGGGCTGAGCTACGCGCTCGCTTTTCCCCTCCAGCCTCTGGGGCAGGGCCAACTCTCGCCACCCAAACCAGATAAGGGCACGGGCCGAGATACTTGATCGCGTCCGGATATACACCCGAAAAATGACTTGTAGTCTTACCGCAAGCGCACGGTGTAGCGACGAGCGGGTATCGAACACAATGAGGACAAATGACACTATCTCACTTTAATCACCTAGCTATCAAGAGAATAAGAATAATTTTGGTGTAATCGTCACAATCGTTCAAATAGCAAGAAATATCGATATAATAAAGCGTCTAGGGATAGGAAATCCCCACTATGGACCGTTTCTCATCCTTGTGAATCATAAATTTCATTGTTGCTAAGCTTGAATATAGGTGAACTAGTCGCAACTGAATGTAGAACTAAGCTCACGCTCTCGCGATATTGTCGGTCTATAGCAAACCTAGGTTAGGGCCCACTCTCGTGCAAACCCTAGCCTAAGCCGCTAGCGTGAAGATCAATATCGTTGTCCAATCGCATCACGAGCCCATTTTCATGCAAACTCGAGCTACGATCTAGGTTATGATAGTTTTATTCGTCCAATCTCTTGCAAACGAATATTAATATAGACTCATTATTAAAAATCCTAACTTTGGTCCAATCTCTGACAAACCAAGTCTAGAGAAATTCAATTATCAATCTAAATCGAATATCTAGGCCTTCCTATCAATTGGGATCCAATCTCTTGCAAATCCCAATCGATATGAATTCCTAGCTACTCGTAATATATCAATCACAATCTAACCATTATCAATTCTAGCAACAAATCCATAAATTCATCTCAATTCAAAAGATCGGGTCCATAGGGTTCATCCCTATGCCTTAGAACGACGGAACTACTCACTAATCATCATGAAACCCTCAGAAATAACAATAATAATCATGGTACAATTCATTGCAAAAGAGAAACAATTCACAAAAATTGAGTTTTTAACAAGAAAGAACAAACCAATGACGTAGCCAATGATCTCCAGCTGAGATTTCTCCAAAGAATAGCCGTCAAAAACCTAAAAGAACTTTCTAAAAATTAATTCAAGTCCATCCTAAAACTAGGGTAAAAACAGGGCTTAAATACAAGCCAAAAACGTCCAAAAAATTGTGACAAAACTGCCCCTGCGCAGCCCAGAATTCGCATTCCTAGCAGCAGTCAGAGAGGGTCACTCGGCCGAGTGACCCTTGTCACTCGCCCGAGTGACAAACCCTGTACAAAAACAGTAACTTTGGGATTTTCAGGGGTCTGTCTCTCGGGGTGACTCAGCCGAGCAGTCTTCTTCGTTCGGCCGAGTGAGCTTCTTCGTTCGGCCGAGTGAGCTTTCTCAGATTTTTCCAGTAACTTCGGCTCTTTTCTGTCTGATTTCTCTGTACCACTCGGGCGAGTGAACTTTCTTACTCGGCCTAATGTAATTCCTTGCTCGTTCGAGTGAACGCTGAAAATCTTCTATGCGTATCTGTTCTACTCGGGCGAGTGTGATCTTTCACTCGGCCGAATGACCAGTCTTGGTCGGCCGAGTGAGGTGCTCCTGAGTTTATTTCTTCTCCTTTTCGCCTCCTCGGCGCTCCTATCAATTTCCTTCTTCCTCCGCTCATCCTATATCGCTGATAACTAATCAAATAAGCCGTGGGCGACACTCCGAAGTGCGTGAAACTTCTTTGATCTCGTTTTCGCTTCAAATCGCTCCATATCTTCTGAAATACGACAAAAACAAGAAATAGTGAAAAGCATCCAATATTGTCGAATAATTGTGAAAAACGCGATAAGGGCGATCAAAACGTCATGAAAACATGCAAAAAAGGTGTAAAATATGGAGTGATCAAAATCCCCCAAGCTTACCTCTTACTCGTCCTCGAGGAAGATAAGTAAAGGGTGAACCCGATGGAAAAAAAATAAAAAGGAAAGATGAAAGAAATAGAAAATAGATAAAAAAAGAAAACAAAGAGAGAGACGCTAGATCATTTTCTCAGGACGTGGATTTTGCTTAACTCATATAACACACGGCGAATATAAAACACATGCCAAAGATTTTCATCTCGATATCATAATCATATGGATGCATTCAAAATAGAAACCCAAGAATATCAAAATAGTATGAAATATGGAATCATTCTAGAATTAACATCGTCTGAAGCATCTAAAGCGGTATACATAATCCTAGACCACACTTTTAATTGAATGCTTTCTATTTGGAGTATAAGAGATATCACACAATATGGATCAATAAGAATAGAAAGGTATGGTTTTCATGAAATGCATGCTAAGTTTCAACTCCTGGATTTCGTAAAACTTTTGTAATCTCACCGAGTATAGAAAATTACCTAGCTTAGGTTGTCATGCACAATCAAGTAGTCACTTCTCACACATCATTGGATCCTCTCCCCCAAGCTTATCTATAAGCGTGGTGGCATAAGATAAATCAATAAGCTTATTCCCCATTTTTGAAGCTCCAAAAAAAATAAAAATAAAAGAGGGGAGAAAGAGAGAAAGAGTATGAGATGGGATCATATATGAACTTCTTTTCTCTTTTCTTTTCCTTTTTCTCTTTTTTCCCCTTTTTTTCTTTTTTTAATCATATATAAAACTGTGATCCTAAATCAAAAGATAGAAAGATATACATGTATTTTTTCTTTTTGATTTCGGGGGGTTGGAGCATGGATTTTTATAACGGGAGAAAATGCCAATATAAGATTCGCTACAGGGAGATTCACCAATGATTTTAAGTATAGAAATAATGCTCGAGATATGGGGAGAAAGAAATATATGTAACACTTGGTTCACTCTATAGAATGTGCACGACAACTTTCAGCAGAGTAATGTAATCTACTCAGTTTAATCTCAGAAAGTAAACTAATCCAGTTATATCAACCTAGCATACATTCAATCAACCTGAAAGTGAAGCGTACAATTTTCATGCAATAAGAAGTGATATAAGAAAAGAAAGCAGTACTCCAGATATAAGCAATCAATGCATGAAGCTTCGTGTGTTTTCTATGAAGGGTATACAGTAAAAATCATCAGACTCAGCTAATAAAAGAATTTCATCCATATTCATATATGAAAGTGTGGGTTACTATCTCGAATGCACATCAAGACATAGCATATGATATCTGAAATAAAAACTATGGCATAACAAGATAATATGCATATAGAGATAAGTTAATACCACGTCATCATCATCACAGAAAATTCATCTCTAGCAAAAAAGGATAAAAGAAATAAGGATAGAAAGAAAATAAAACTACTGCACATATGCTTCACACATAAAAAGTAAGAAAAATATGATGCATGAAAAAAATAGAAAGTGGGTGACAGTAAGTGTGAAAACAAAGAAAGGTGGGAAAATAAAAAATAAAGGGCGACGAAAAATAAAAAGTGCGTGAGAACTCACTCCCCCCAAGCTAAAGTGCACAGTGTCCTCAATGTGTAAAATGTGTCGCACTGAGAGACAAAAATGGGTGGGGTGGGTGAGGATGCATGCATGATGAAAATAAAAAATAGAAAAAATATGATGCAGATATGCAAGTGATGAATGCAGATATGCGGGTGGTGTATGCAGAGATCAAAATAGTAGCAGATAGGTGTCCCCAAAAATACTCCCTCACTCCCAAAAGGATATAGACAGATATGAACAAAAAGTGACCAAAAAGTGTGTGGAAGAGGGGTGCAAAATCAACAGATCCAAAATATCCAGCGAATCGAAAGCAAAAATATGGAAGGCATCCAGTGTGTGCCTAAGGGGGTGGGGGTGCACCAGCACCGTCCTGTGGCGGAGGTGGTGGTCGTGGAGGACGCTGGGTGGGTATGGATGGCGGAGGCAAGGATCTGGCTCAGGTAAGCCTGAATACCAGGCAGTAAAGCAACCTGCCTCTGCACGGTACCGACAGTAGCGGAGAGAACCCAAAAATCTCCTCTAAGTCCACTAACTGCCCCCTCTAGAGCACGGAGGTGCTGGACTAGAGTGTCGGGGGGAGGTGGAGAAGAGGGACGAACAGATGAAGCGCGGAGCTGTCTCGCACGGCTACTATAAAGTATAGGTGCGACAGTGGGGTGGTGCTGTGGTGTTGTGCTCTCTAAGTGACGCTCAGCCTCTATGGGAGGCCGAGACGCAGGCAAGGTAGAAGAGGATGGAGCAGCAACAGAAGCAGAAGTGGTGGCAAACGAGGAGGCGAGCAGAGAGGTCAGTGACACAGACGTGGGGACAGAGTCACGACGCTCTCAGAGAATACAACAGCGGTGGAGACAGTGAGGTCGACGACTGGGGAGGTCGTGAAATGTGAAGGAAAAGACTCCCCAGGGGTCGAAAACAAAAATGAGGATAGGGTCTCAACCACGGAAGCAAAAGAGGGCTCGTCGCTCTCAACTATGGTGGGGGGACACTCGGGGCTAGCAGTAGAAATGAGATCTATCGACATGGGCACAGTGGTGGTGGTGTGGGTGGACTTAGCTAAAGTACTTCCGACACTAACCGACGTGTGGACAGAGGTGTCGGGAGGTGCAGACGAACCAGGTGCAGGCTGAGGGATCACAGGGTCAAGGGATGGAAGGAGGGGCTCCTGCTGAGCACCCTCAGGCTCAAGCATGTACGTGACAGGGATGAGGAGATCCATCGCTGGAATCCACTCCTCACCCGCGGGTCCAATATGCGTCCGAGCAGGGCTCGAGAGAATCATGTAATCGGCACTGTGGGGACCGTGCAGCCACACCCAGTGGCGCTGACCATGAGGATGAAGTATCCTCATCCGGACCATAACATCTATGGAAAGTGAGGTGGGACCCGGTGGTCTCAGCAAGCCAGCTAGGAGATCAACTCCGCACAAAAGGGCCAAGAGGGTAATCAGATTGCTGCAACAGATTGGCGTCCGATCGCCGACAGAAATAATGAGGCGGTTGATGTACCAACTAGCGATATCAATCTCTATGGCGGGGACCAGAACATCACCTCCATCAAAGACCCTGGAACGTGTCATCGCATAGAGCATGTAGAGCTCTGGCATCGACAACGTCCCTGGCTCGTACCTCGCAAGAAAAGTGGTCGCCATAAGGCGCTGTGCAATGCGGAGGCATGAGTGGAGGATGGCAGAGGCCTTGGCCCGACTAGGGTCAAAGGAAAGGGGTGATCATGTGATCAGTGTCCAAAAAGCGTGGGTGTCGAATGACAGGGTGGGATATGTGTGGGGCTGTAAGCTCGGTTTGGGTCCGGGACGGCGGGCCACTGGAAGAATGCTCGGAGCATGTCAAGAGTGACCTCGCACTCCTGATCCATCAGGCAAAAGGAGCATCCTCCAGGGGTCCGGTCAATAAAGCTAAGGACCTCTAGTGTCGGGCAGATGTAAGTGTCCGCCGACACCGACAAGAAATCACGCCACCCCACGTTGTCATACAAATGGAGTAGCCCCTCTAGGACCCCTAGGCGCTCAAGGTCAGCAAGGTGTGCAAACCTATTGGGTACGATCGAGCGATGGGAGATACGCTCAAATCTGGCACGCTGGGCATCGTCTCTGAACGTAATCCCCATCGCATCGAACGTAGGGGCGGGTTGTGCAGGTGGTGGAATGGGTGCGGTAGGAGGCGGCTGTGTGGGTGGTGGTGGGCTAGGTGGAGGGGAGTCTGCCCTAGCAGAAGAGGAGTCAGGATCGCCTGACCTCTTCCGCTTGGAAGCGGGCTCCCGAGTGTGTGGCCTAAGACGTGACGGCATGTGTGCCGCGAGACGTGCCCACCCAAATGAAAATGCGACTTGCTATAAAATGAAACGAGTATACCTGAGCACGACGCGAGAGCAAAAACTGAAGTGTGTGAAGAATCACCTCCTCCGCGGAGCTCTAAAGCGTCCAGAATCTCCCCCAAGCTCCCCCAAGCTAACCTGAAACACAAACAACCAAATCAGCGAATGATAATCAAAATACATGGGGAAGATATGGGGTAATAGATATAAATAGGATTTAGTTTGAATTTGGGGTGAAATGGGCATACGGATTGGAGAAATGGGTGAGAAATGAGAATTCTAGGCGAAATGGGGAAGTGCGACGGTGGGAGGGGCAGCGCCGGCGGTGAGGGCGGCCGGGCGGCGTCGGCGACCGGCATGGCGACGGTCGTCGGCGAAGGAGCGGCATTTGGGCAAGGAAGACGTGGATTTGGGCGAGGGAATGCGAAATGGCTCGGGCGCTGCGGATGAAGGTTGGGAATTTTGGTGGTTTCGGGATTCGCGCAGCGCCCGTTCGGCTTTATAAAGATGTGCGACTCGGCCAAGTGACGCTATCACTCAGCCGAATGGAACTACATTTTAAAAAAATTTCGAAATCTCCTCATATGTTACGACTCGGCCAAGTAGCTTTTACCATTCGGTCGAATGGAAAAGTTCCACTCGGCCGAGCAGTAAGGCCACTCAGCGATTTTTTGAAGCGTGTAGGGTATCAGACTCACTCGGCTGAGTGACATAGTCATTCGGCCGAGTGACAATAAACACACTAAATCACAAAAAATAACAGAGAGTTGGTCTGTCGGATCTTCCCTGATCGGTACTCTACTCGGCCGAGTAGAGTCTTCATTCGGCCGAATGAAAAGTTCATTCGGTCGAGTGGCTAGCAGTTTTCATCCTCGGCTCTCTGTTTTTACGCCATGCTCTGTTTTTCTCGTCCCCGTCAGTTTCTTCCTCTTCCTAAGGCCTGAGCACGTTCCTGGAGTGCTCTCCCTTGCCATGGTCATCCTCCATATGAATGATTTCTCGTTCTCCATCTCTTGTCATGAAAAATAGAGCCCGTTGTCACGATTTTTATCGACTCTAGACTCCAAACACTAAGAAAAACCTTAAAAATAGAGTTCAACTAAAAATAATGTAAAACCGTCGGGTTGCCTCCCGATAAGCGCTCGTTTAAGGTCTTGAGCTCGACCCCTTAAGATATTCGTTTAGTGCGTGATATTTGGCACATGCGAGATGTGCCCATCAAACTTGCCGGGAAGGCCACTTGGATTTGGTTGTTGATGCTCGTAGGCTTTCCTCGACTTCCCCTCATCATGGGTAGTGTTGGGGGATAAGTCCCCCAAGCTTGAGCTTGTACCAATCTTTTTCTTCACCTGTGATGCTGATCTCTTATCCGGCGGATCTTTCTTCAAATTGTTGGCCGTGGAGAGCTTGCATAGCTCCCTAATTCTCGCGACATCAGCGGTGTCTTCTTTGTCATCACCCATAGAGCCATCCGGAGGGTCTTCCAACTTTTATCCATTGCTAGAAGGTTGGCCTTCTTCAAGGCCATCATCGTGTAGGGCGCCAATAGAGTGTGGTATAGCTTCATCGATCACCTCATCAAGGAGGTCCACATAATCCACTTCACCTTGGTAGGACATATGCTTCATTGCTTTGGGAATATGGAACTCAACCTCGATATTTTCGACATTCAAAGATAAAGTGCCCTCTCTCACGTCGACTATCACGCCGGTGGTGGCTAAGAAGGGACGTCCAAGTATAAGTGAAGTATTGCGCTCCTCTTTGATGTCCATAATGACGAAGTCGCACGGCAAGCAAATTCCTCCCGGTACTTGGAGCGGTATGTCCTCTGTAATTCCCACCGGCCTAGTAACCCGGCCATCCGCTAGTTGTATTCTCATATCCGTAGGCTTCAAGTCGGTCCCCGTATTCAATTTCTTAAACATGCTTAGGCGCATTAGGCTCACACTTACTCCTAAGTCTACCAAAGCCTTTTGTAGTGGGACTTCTCCAAGAGTGCATGGGATGCGGAAGCTTCTAGAATCCTTAGATTTCGTAGGCTCCTCCTCCTTCCGGGTGAACCATGAGCCTTGCTTGGCGAGCATTATCTTCTCCTTTCTTTTCTTCCCCGAAATTAAGTCCTTCAAGAACTTGGCGTATGACGGTATCTCTACGATAGCATCCAAGAAAGGTATATTGAGGCTTACTCCTCGCAAATACTCAAGGAATTTGGCAAGCCGCTTCTCAATCTTAGCTCTTGCCAACTGTTGCGGAAAGGGCACCAGTGGCATGTAGGTGCGCTTCTCATTTGGCTTCTTAATTTCAGAATTTCCACCTTCTAGTGGCTCTTGTGGGCGCTCCTCCTCAATTGTTGGCTCCTTGTCATCAAAAATTTCCTCCACGGGCTTCTTGGTTTGAACCATGGCGGGAGTAGTGTCCTTCTTGCCCCTAGTAGTAACCGCCACCACCGCATTGATGTGGCCGGTGTTGCTCCGTGGATTTGGCTCCGGTTGAGCCGGCAATTGTTGAGTATTTTTATTGAGCAACGTATGTTGCTCCGCTAGTTGACCCACGACGGTATTGAGAGAGTCTTGTTGAGCAATCAATCTAGCGTTTATCTTCTTTTGCTCCACCATGAATTCCTCCACCCTAGCCTCATGATCCGATCTCGATTGTGCTTGTGGTGGGTTTGGAGCTCTCCACCCTTGATTATAACCCGGCGGCCTATATGGTCCCGCTTGTTGCCTAGGCGGGTAGCATTGTTGTGGTGGCCCTCTCGGTTGATATTGAGGTTGTGGAGGTGGAGGGCGAGCTTGAGGTTGTTGCGGTGGCAGTGGGTTCAAAGCTCCATCATTATTTACATATGAAAATCCCGGATGATTTCTCGTGGCCGGGTTGGCCCAATAACCGGTGTTCCCCGCAACATATTGCACTTGTTCTATGGCTTCTTCTCCTTGCTATCCTCCAATGAACATAGCTTGAGATTGATCTTGCCAATCGCTCATATTGCCTCCCGACGTAGATGTGGCGGGAGTTCCATGCGGCTCGGTGATCAACTTCTCCAATCTCTCCACGACCTTTGGAGAGAGTCGAACTTCGTAGAAAGTTCCGCTACGGCCTTGGCCTCGTATATGCTTGTCGGCTTCAAGGAGGATGTATAATGTCGTCGCTCGTCATCCTATTGTTGGTTATTAGAGGCCATCTCCTCTAATATGGCCGTAGCTTCATCCGGTGTCTTCGATAGAATGGCTCCATTGGCGGTTGCATCTATGATTTGCTTGGTGCCCGGTTGGAGTCCATTGTAAAAGCTGTGTACTAGCTCCCATGCTTCAATGCTATGATGGGGGCATTGATGTTGGAGATCTTTAAAGCGCTCCTATGCCTCGAATAAAGTCTCATGTGGTCCTTACTTGAAGGACATGAGTGCGCTCCTTATCTTCACTGTCTTGGATGGTGGGTAGAATTTATCAACAAAGGCACTCGCCAACTCATCCCATGTAGTAAAGATCCCCTCCGCTTGTGTCCTCAACCAATATAACGCTTTGTCTTTGAGAGTGAATGGGAAGAGGCAATCGGATTGCATCGACCGGTACACCGGGCATCTGAAAGGTGGCGCACTTGGACAAGAATGACTGGAGGTGGTAGTGTGGATTCTCGTGAGAGTTCCCATGAAATGGGTCTTGTTGCATTAGAACCATAAGTCCCGTCTTGAGCTCAAAATTCTTATCCGTCGCCAACTCCGGCATCGGAATGGATGAAGCAGTGGAAGTAGTCTTAGGCCAAAGCCTATCTCTGATAGATATTATTCTAGCCATGCGTGCCGCTAATTCTTCCGGTATCTCCCGTCGGTTCATACAACCGTCCTCTATAGCAAGTCTTCTCTCTGCTCTAAGCCTCCTTTCGGTACACTCGATCTCTGGATCAAATAATAGATCTTCTTGATGCTCCGTCGATCTCGTGTACATGCACAGGAAAATAGAGCTTTGATGGAATTGTTAGCACGATAGAGGAATAAAAAGATAGAAATAATAAAAAGAAAAAAGAAATATCTAAGTAAGAAAAATTAAATACCGTCGCCTCCCCGGCAACGGCGCCAAAAACTTGATCGCGTCCGGATATACACCCGAAAAACGACTTGTAGTCTTACCGCAAGCGCACGGTGTAGCGGCGAGCGGGTATCGAACACAGGGAGGACAAATGACAGTATCTCACTTTAATCACCTAGCTATCAAGAGAATAAGAATGATTTGGGTGTATTCGTCACAATCGTTCAATTAGCAAGAAATATCAATATAATAAAGCGTCTAGGGATAGGAAATCCCCACTCGGACCGTTTCTCATCCTTGTGAATCATAAATTGCATTGTTGCTAAGCTTGAATATAGGTGAACTAGTCGCAACTGAATGTAGAACCAAGCTCACGCTCTCGCGCTATTGCCGGTCTATAGCAAACATAGGTTAGGGCCCACTCTCGTGCAAACCCTAGCCTAAGCCACTAGCGTGAAGATCGACATCATTGTCCAATCGCATCTCGAGCCCACTCTCGTGCAAACTCGAGCTACGATCTAGGTTATGATAGTTCTTATTCGTCCAATCTCTTGCAAACGAATATTAATATAGACTCATAATTAAAAATCCTAGCTTTGGTCCAATCTCTTGCAAACCAAGTCTAGAGAAATTCAATTATCAATCTAAATCGAATATCTAGGCCTTCCTAACAATTGGGATCCAATCTCTTGCAAATCCCAATCGATATGAATTCCTAGCTACTCGTAATATATCAATCACAACCTAACCATTATCAAATCTAGCAACAAATCCATAAATTCATCTCAATTCAAAAGATCGGGTCATAGGGTTCATCCCTACGCCCTAGAACGACGGAACTACTCACTAATCATCATGAAAACCTCAGAAATAACAATAATAATCATGGCACAATTCATTGCAAAAGAGAAACAATTCATAAAAATTGAGTTTTTAACAAGAAAGAACAAACCAATGACGTAGCCAATGATCTCCAGCTGAGATTTCTCCAAAGAATAACCGTCAAAAACCTAAAAGAACTATCTAAAAATAATTCAAGTCCCTCCTAAAACTAGGGTAAAAATAGGGCTTAAATACAAGCCAAAATGTCCACAAAATTCGTGACAAAACTGCCCCTGTGCAGCCAAGAATTCGCATTCCTAGCAGCAGTCGGAGAGGGTCACTCGGCCGAGTGACCCTTGTCCCTCGCCCGAGTGACAAACCCTGTACAAGAACAGTAACTTCGGGATTTTCAGGGGTCCGTCTCTCGGGGTGACTCGACCGATCAGTCTTCTTCATTCGGCCGAGTGGGCTTCTTCGTTCGGCCGAGTGAGCTTTCTCAGATTTTCCTTAACTTCGGCTCTTTCCTGTCTGATTTCTCTGTACCACTCGGGCGAGTGAACTTTCTTACTCGGCCGAATGGAATTCCTTGCTCGGCCAAGTGAACGCTGAAAATCTTCTGTGCGTATCCGTTCTACTCGGGCGAGTGTGATCTTTCACTCGGCCAAATGACCAGTCTTGGTCAGCCGAGTGAGGTGCTCCTGAGCTTATTTCTTCTTCTTTTCGCCTCCTCGTCGCTCCTATCGATTTCCTTCTTCCTCCGCTCATCCTCTATCGCTGATAACTCATCAAATAAGCCGTGGGCGACACTCCGAAGTGCGTGAAACTCCTTTGATCTCGTTTTCACTCCAAATCGCTCCATATCTCCTGAAATACGACAAAAACAAGAAATAGTGAACAACATCGCAATATTGTCGAATAATCGTGAAAACGCGATAAGGGCGATCAAAACGTCATGAAAACATGCAGAAAAAAGGTGTAAAATATGGAGTGATTAAAACGCGCTCGCTCCCCCCTCAAGACTCTGGGGCAGGGCCAACCCTCGCCACCCAAACCAGAGAAGAGCACGGGCCGAGCTATGCGCTCGCTCCCCCCTCAAGACTCTGGGGCAGGGCCAACCCTCGCCACCCAAACCAGAAAAGGGCACGGGCCGAGCTACGCGCTCGCTTGCCCCCTCCAGACTCTGGGGCAGGGCCAACCCTCGTCACCCAAACCAGAGAAGGGCACGGGCCGAGCTACGCGCTCGCTCCCCCCCTCTAGACTCTGGGGCAGGGCCAACCCTCACCACCCAAACCATAGAAGGGCACGGGAAAAGCTACGCGCTCGCTCCACCCTCCAGACTCTGGGGCAGGGCCAACCCTCGCCACCCAAACCAGAGAAGGGCACGGGCCGAGCTACGCGCTCGCTCCTCCCTCCAGACTCTGGGGCAGGGCCAACCCTCGCCACCCAAACCAGAGAAGTGTACGGGCCGAGCTACGTGCTCCCCCTCCCCATCAAAGACCCGGGACGGGTCTGACGAATTCCGACCACCAGAGTCGAGGAGGAGCGCAGACTGAGATACCCACTCGCTCTCCATCTCCCCAAGCAGACCCATGATCCTCGAAAACTCGAACCTTGGGAAAAGGACAAGAGCACACGGACCAAGGTAGGCCTCACGCAGTCCAAGGACCACTGGACAACGCCGGGTCCCGATAAAGCAGGCCCCCAATGCGACTCATCGAAACGAAAGGACGCTCGGGAAACGTGCCTTTAATGACGACACATCCCCCGAAGGCAAGGACTAACGAATAGCATCCAGCGCCACCTGGCAGAAGTGGTTCCCGAAGGGTGTGATTCCGAGGAGCCTATTAATGATGCCAGCTAACCGCATTAACTTCGGGGGGAACCGTTAGCAAACTCCCACTATAAATACTCCCCTCACCCCTTCGAAGAAGAGAGGAGAAAGATAATATGAGGCAAGACAGTCTCAGTCCCCTCCATGAAGAATGAGAAGGAGCAAGGGACACCGCCACCCCGATGGGCGATTGCTTCCGCGCGACGGTCGCCGATGGGCTATTCCCCTTACACATGGGACGTCCCGTCTGTCACTCCTCAAGTTCCCTTGGACAACTTACGCCAAAGGAACTGGAGCTCCAACGGCGGACACTTCCCCTCTTCCGACGCCCGACACGCGCTGGCGCTCCAGGGTGCGAGCCCAAAGGACGGGCCAACTCTGCCAACTCCCTCCGCTGGGCATACCAGCTTTTGCGGGCCCGCCTCCCAACGGCCCGCCACCCCGATAGGCTATTCCTCTTAAATACGGATCGTCGATGGGCTATTCCTCTTACACAAGGGGAGCCCCGCCTTCCACCCCACCGTCTGCCCTGAACCAGATGAAACAGGCGAATCAGAGGACTTGCGGTGGTTCGCTCCCCCCGACCAGCATCCGCCCCACCCCGATCCCCGCCAGCGGGAAAGGCAAAAGCCCCACCGGGCTTACCAGCCTCCTCCGACCCGCTTCCTAACGGCCCGCCTCTCACTCCTCTATCTTCCGATAAAGGCCGGGCCTCTCTCTCCACCTCCGACGCCTCGTCCTCCACCTCCTTCGGGGTTTCCCTTCGATGTAAGGATCCCCCAAAGAGACCTTGCAGCCCTTCATGGGCGAGGAGGCGAGAGACGAAGCATCGTGCCACCGCCGCCGCCGAGTGTGATCTGACAGAGGACAACAACAAGACAGCTTCCCTGGTGAATCCAAGCGGCGCACCACCGCCACCTCGTGCTCCTCCTCTCCCAGGACTTCCCTTCGAGTTGAAGATTCCCCGAGGAGACATTGAAACCATTCAGCATAGGGGAAGCGCGGAGGAACGCGACGAGCAATGGAATAAAAGGAGGGCTGTCCTACAGATGGGAATTCGCTCATCCTGATGCAATTTACATCAGGATGGAACGACTCCCCAGCCCACCAACGGCTCGGGTCGCACTTCAATAACTACTGAAGACCCTATCAAGACCTCATGTAAAAACTAAGGTTAAATTCTTGTAAAATCTAATGAAAAAGACTATTCCAAGCGAATTCCTGGTCATTATCCAAGCACGCTCTAACTTGGGAATGATCCCCCGTCAAATTGCGGGATGAGCCCACCTAACTGGGCCACCCATCGCGGCGAAGAGAAGAGGGGCCGAGCTGCGCACTCCCCCTTATCCTATAGGTATAACACGGGCCTTCGCCAAACAAGAGATAGCAAAACTAACAGAAACTTCATATATATAGTCCGAACCTTAAAATAGTAGTAGGGGCCGACCTAGCAAAACGAGTCCTCCCTCGGGCCGGCCCCGCCGTTCCCTTCAAACAAAAAAGGGGGGAGAAGGGCGATACAAAACCTATCCTTCCAGACCACTGCCACCTGAGGCTCCGCCGCTCGGTGCGGCATCCGAGGGGCCGACCTCTTTGTCGATAGCCTCTTTTCATGCAACGGACATCGATACGCTTCGATTCCCGCCCTCTTTCGCGTCGAAATGATCGCGCCGAGTCAAAACAACTTCAAATCCCGCCTCTTGCCCCACCCGGGCCCAAGAAGGGCCTCGCCAGCTTTACGGCGGCCAGGGACATTGGGCATCACATGTTCGGGGTCGGACTGCGACACCGACCCTCCACAACCTAACAGGGCAGAATGCCTCACCTCGCCCCGAACCCATGGTTCACCCGTTCGCCCCAAGCTCATGTGTATGACGTCAACATACTGTGTCTCAACATCCCTCTCCCCATGACTTAGCGCTCCTGGACAGACGGATGTTGGGGGCAATTATACCCTCGCGAGCAAGCGAGCGGTCCACAAACTCAACAAGGATAAGAAGAAACCAAGACAAGATCAATCCAACCAATTTATTCTAAATGGCGAGCCTATTCACGGAGAGCGCTGGGAATACAACATTACATCGGTCGGCCGTACAAAAAAGAAGAAATCTCTCCTATTCTAAGTCCTCGGCGTCGTCGCCTCCCCTCTGGCCGAGCCCCCATGTCCCTCGCCACCTGGCGAACTCCCTCCTCCCTCGCCTCCCGCAGCATCGGAACGACATGCTCATCATGGTAACGGCGCAAAAAGGCTCGCCAGTCTCAAACCGCCTTGGGACCAAAAATCCTAGACGAGCCGACTGTCCAGCGTCAAGTTCTCTAACCGGCGGTGCGCCTCAGGCAGCCCCGCCAAGATCTGCACCTTTGCCAGGTCTTCCTCGGTTAGCTTCACCCTTTCACTCACCAGAGGGTTCAGCGCCCCCCAGTTCGACATCAGCACCGTGCCGACCGGCATCTCAACAAAGACAAAATCCTCCATCCACCTACCACATCGGCGGGCACCCCGACGATGAGCTCCCTCCCCTTCTCGCGCAGACGCAGTGGTACATCCCCCTCTTCCGAACTGCGAAGAAGTGCTGGAACTAAGCCAGTGATGGACTCAGGGAGCTGGCAAAGCATAGCACGGCGAACCCCACCAGCAAGCCCCAGGAGCGGGGCGCCAAGGCAAAGATCGGCACCTCTAGGAAGTTCATCGGGTGTATGAGGTAATGGTGGATCGGGAAGCAAAGTCCCAACTCAAAGGATCGGGTGTAGACCCCAACTTCATTATCCCCGGGCGAACACACCCTTTCCTCAGGTCCCGGTACCCGTGCTTCACAGGGTGGACGCACGAACCGCACCCGAATCTCCTTAATGTTGATCATGTCCGACCTGCACTTGATGGCTACTATTGCCCTCGGTACGTCAGGGCGCCACGTTCTCCTCCGCTTAGGCCTCTACGCCCCCACCACCTTTCCTCGGACATTGACTCCTCTGTCACCACACTGCTACCCGCTCTAGAGTCAAAATGAGACGCCATCGATTAAAGGATACATGAAACACCTAGCAAGCGGCCGAGCCGAGAAGACGATCGGAAATGGACCTCCGGCGAAGACAACAGCGACAATGTCGGCGAACGACTAACAAAAACTGGAAGGTAGGAAGAAGAGTTGAAGCCGGAAGAAAGCTCCCGCCGTTCTCCTTCTCCCCATACTTATAGAAGACAACAGGCCATCACGACCGTCGACGCACCACCACGCAGCGCCCATCGGAGCATCCCTGACGCCTCGACTGGCGTGAAAGTCGTCTTCATCCACGCGTCGCGAGATCACTAGCGGAGGCGCTTCAATTTCCCCAGGCGCTTTCAAATCGCAATAATGGCCAACAGGGCGGGAATTCCTAGACCTGCGTCGCCGCTCCCGAGCACGGATCGGGATCCGAACCGTCGTTCCATAGCAGGGGAAGTAATATGCCATCTGAGCCGAGTCGGGCTCCCACCTCAAACTCGAATGTCGGGGGCAATTGTTACGACCTAAAGATCGTGATGGTCCGACCTTCCGTCCCAAACCACCGAAACACCCCGCCAGCTCGCCCCTCTCCCCTTGAAGGGGCGGTCGACCCGGCGACAGGGCGCTCCACCCCCGAACTTCAGAGACCCGCAGGGCATCTGTCGACCATATATTCCGACACAACGGGGAGAAGGGCGAACTCCGCCCCGTCCGTCGATAGGGGCACCCTCTAACACAACCCCCGCTTTAGACGCATTCTCTCTACCCCGGTTCGCCAGGATCAGCGCGTAAAGTGTGCGTCCGGACCGCTCAGCCTCAGCCCGGGCCGGACCGACAACCCATCTCGGGCCCTGCCCCTGGCAGGCGCTCCGACATTTCCTCGACACATCGGACACGACAAACAACCTAGTACAAGAACGCTACTGACACTTGCGCCGCCCGACCATCTGACAAAGCACCCCATGGCCGCTGCGCCCCTGACACCCTGAAAAAAGCGCCCCTGGCCGTTACACCGTCTGACAAAAGCGTGGCTGATGCTCCCATTTCTGACATCCTCGTCCGAAGCTTCCGCTGACAGCAGGGCCAGCTCAACACGTCGAGTCAGCATGCCAGGTCAGCCTTACCAAACCGCCTCCCCTCAGGTATAAATACCCCTTCACCTCCAACGGTGAAGAGGTTGGCAAATTTACTCTCAATCTTATTACTCACACACAAGAGCAAAGGTCGTCCATATCTTTGTTCTTCCATCCATAGCTCGTCACGTACGGTCGACCCACCTTCATGCCGACCTGCGTGCCTAGCCCCCGTTTTAAGTCCTATTACTGACTTAGGCATTAGAGAGGCTAAGGGTTGGACCCCAACCCGGCCTTTCTAACGAGTTTCTCCTTGCGCAGGTCAGCTCGTCATCACCGGTTGGTTTCGCCCTCAACCGAGGCAGTTCGGCCCCTTCACTGCATCCAACGGGATTCGATACCGTGGTCAGCTCCCGCAACAAGCTTAGCCTCATCACCCCACTAATCACCTGTCAAATAGCCTACCCTAATCCCTTCATTAGCATAACCACCGTGCCCTTGGTTCACCGTAATACAAATTCATTGTACGCGAGTTCTACCCCGCAACAACACCTATTTAGTCACCACCTGAAGGTGGGTCCATAAAATCCTCGGTGCTCCTCTCCCTTAATTCACGCATCATGGTAGTGCTTTAAGCGTTGTTCTTGACATTAAACTCACTCACATCCTTCTCATTGACTAACACTACCGTTCCATGTGGAACACATATTTGACTATGAATGGTCAGGCCCCCTTCGAGCGCAACTTGCCCGGAAACAAATGAAGGCGGGAGTTGTACGTAGAGTAGAATTCTTTGCCCAGGAGAAATTCCCTCCTAAGGATCATCTTGTCATGCTCGGCCTTCATCTGCAGCTTAGCAATCCTCGTGTTACCATACGCATCACGCCTCAGCTTCTCCAATTCACAAATCTGCAATTTACGAGAAAGATTGGATGAGTCCAAATTTGAATTAACGCGCTTGATTTCCCAATATGATTTGTGCTCTAATTCTATGGGCAAGTGGCAATGTTTGATATAAACAACGCGGTACAGTGACATCTCTAAAATAGTCTCATATACGGTCCGACATGCCCAAAGAGCTTTCAGAAATTGGATAATCCAATCCTTGCGTGTAGGATTCACCGTTTTCTGGAGAATGGTTTTTATTTCCCTATTAGACAACTCAGCTTGGTCATTGGTTTGGGGGTGGTATGGTGTGGAAACTTTGTGTGCTACCACAAACCATTTCATCAGTTTATCAAATTGTTGGTGACAAAAGTGAGACCCGCCATCGCTTATCATGGCCTTGGGTATCCAAAACGTGAGAAGATGTTTTATTTGAGAAACTTCATTACAGTGGAACCCTCGTTGTTTCTACAAGCTATGGCCTCTACCCACTTGGACACATAGTCAACTGCTACTAAAATGTATGTGTGCCCAAATGTAATGGGAAATGGTCCCATAAAGTCTATCCCCAACAGTCAAAATTTTCAATTTCAAGTATAGGGTGTAGAGGCATCATATTGCGTTTGTTTAACCCCCCCTCCCCCCCCCCCCCCCCCACTTTTAGCAAGACACATAATTTACAATAAGTATATGTGTCCTTAAACATGATAGACCAATAAAATCCACTTTGTAATATCTTGGCTACCGTTTTGTTTGCCGAAAAACACTCCCCACATGACCATCATGACTAAATTGTAAAACACTATTTATCTCGTCATTTGGTACACATCTCCTAACGATTTGATCACTACAATATTTATATAAGTATGTGTCATTGAAGAAGAAAGATTTTACCTCGTATTTGAACCTCTTCAAGTCCATAGGTGACCAATGGTTAGGGATCTTATCTGACACCAATTAGTTCATAACGTCAGTGGGCCATGGTAAGGTAGATGCGGCAAATAGTTGCTCATCCGGGAATAAGTTTTGGATGGGCACGTCGGTGGAATCGTTCCCAAATGTCAATCTTGTAGGTGGTTCACCACCAAGTTCTCCACGTCCATTCTGTCCTTGATAGCCATGTTGAACTCCTGCAAAAGAAAAATCCAACGAATAAGTCGAGGTTCACCGTCCTTTTTAGATAACAAATATTTAAATGCAGAGTGATCGGTGTAAATTAAAATTGGTGCCCCTAGGATATAGCTCCGAAATTTTTCCAATGCGAACACTACGATGAGCAACTCCTCCATGATTGTATAGTTCCTTTGGGCTTCATTGAGGGTCTTGCTCACATAGTATATTACATAGGGCACTTTCTCTTTCTTTTGCCCCAACACCACCCCGACCAGAATCGCTCGTGTCGCACATAATTACAAAAGGTAGGTTCCAATCTGGGACCTGCAAGATAGGAGAAGTAGTCAACAAACTTTTTAACATATCAAATGCACATTGACACTCACGTGTCCAAATGAATTTATCATCAGTGGTTAGTAAATGACAAATGGGTTTAGATATAGCACTAAAATCATTTATAAATCTTTGATAAAACCTCGCGTGCCCAAGAAACGATCGGATGTCTCTACCGGTCCCAGGTGTTGGTAACTTCTCAATTAGTTCAACTTTATCTTTGTCCACACATCAATGCCTCGGCTTGAGACCTTGTGACCAAGAACTATCACATCTGTAGTCATGAAATGGCATTTCTCCCAATTTAGGAGGAGGTTTGTCTCGATGCACTTGTCCAAAACCATAAATTAGACAAGCAATGATCAAAAGAAGTTCCAAACACATAAAAACCATCCATAAAAATCTCCACCACATCTTCAACCACATCACTGAAAATGCTAAGCACATAATGTTGAAATGTGACGAGGGCATTGCATAAACCAAACGGCATTCGCCTAAATGCGAAAAATACGAAGGGACAAGTGAATGAGTCTTCTTTTGATCCTGTAGAGCTATTTCTATTTTGTTGTAACCCAAATAATCGTCAAGGAAACAATAGTATTCATGGCCTGCAACCCTCTCTAGGATTTGGTTAAGGAGAGGCAAGGGAAAATGGTCTGTGCGGGTCATAGCGTTGAGCTTCCTATAATCTACGCACATGTGCCAACCCGTGGTGGTTCGCATGGGGATTAATTCATCGTTATTATCCTTCACTATGGTCACTCACGATTTCTTCGGGACCACTTGGATGGGACTCACCCATCATCTATGCGATATCAGGCATATGATACCCGCATCAAGAAATTTGACTATCTCATCATTCACTACCTCTTTCAACGTCGGGCTAAGCCGACTTTGCAATTCTCATGAGGGTTTCACATTTTACTCTAAATAAATGTCGTGTGAGCATAGTAAAGGACTAATACCTGAAATGTCTACAATGGTCCATCCTATAGTCTTTTTGCATGCCCGCAAAACATCTAATAAAACTTCTTCTTACCTAGGAGTGAGTTTAGAATTTATTACCACCAAAAACGTCTCACTCTCCCCAATGAAATCATATTTGAGGTACACTGGAAGTGGCTTCAACTCCAAGTGGGAATGCTAATGTCACGACCCGCTTCCCAAAAACGGAAGGCGAGGCGTGAAAACTCCACGCAGACTTGAAGCTGTGAGGCTAAAGTCTGTAAAGCGTCTGGAATAACCAAGTATAGGTCCTTGCAATTACGAAACAGAACAAAAATAATAATAATAGAAGAGAGATAGATAAAGTTATTCCAATCCCAGAATGTCCACAAATAATGTTCAACATCACAGAAAATCCACCAGTCTTAAAGAGTCTAAAAAGGCCCCAAGCATGGCCGACAACCTAACAAGAACTAGGCAGAAAGCAACACAGAAAGAAGTCTCTACGACTGGTCGTCGATGTCCTCGAACTCCACGTCAACAGTGAACTCAGGCTCAGCGTCAACAAACACCTTGTCCTCAGCAACGGGCTCTGGCTCAGCAACTAACATGCGACACCCAAAAGAGACGAGGGTGCATGTCAACAAAGTCTACAAGAGACTTTGTGCAAGGAAACTAAAAGAAAGGGAAAACAGCCTAGCAGTTCTAAAATATGCGATGACATGGCAGTTTAAGGCATGGATGCAACAAGTAAGAAGTGCAACAAGTATGACAAAGCAAGGGTAGCAAAGCTACTAAACATTCACATGGATTTATAAGACAAGTAAGCACGTCGTGCACAGAGTTTACGCCCTTTGGCTGGAGCGGCTGTACGGGCCAACTCCTAAGCTCAAGTGATCGCTTAACCCTACCCCTCTATGTGTAATCGGGCATTGGCTTTTGACCAACACATGTAGCCTGCTTCTGGTTCACGAGCCAAGAAGTGTACTTGGCATAGGATTGTGCCTGCAACGCAGGCGCCTAGCCTCAACAAGGAAGTACAAGTAGCGTGTGCTACGAAAGCAAACATTCAAGCATGGAATGACATGTTAGGATGCATGGCATGGCAAGAGTACAAATAAAGTGCGTACAGATATAGAAATTAAACGTGACAGGCAAAATGTATGAATGACATGGCAGAGTACAAATAAAGTGCGTACAGATGTAGAAATTAAACGTGACAGGCAAAATGTATGAATGACATGGCAAGGTGTCAGATCTAGCTTCGTTGTCAAGCTAGATCTTGAAGTTGCGTCTAGGCGACTATCATTTCGTCGCGTAGTCTCTTTTACGCTAAAAACGAGGGATGGCCTTAAACATAGCCTAAACACAAGTTGGCAAGTTTCACTTGCCTGCAATCAGCCGTTCTGAAAACACCGTTCAATCAGTCCAATCTACCTATGTGCTCGGATTCACCAACCTACAGTCCCAGATTAGATTATCTTCATTAGTGATTTACTAAGCAATTTAAATACTGATCTTAATCTTGATTAGCATGCATTGTTTGGGGGTCCTAAGAGATCAGAAAAGTACACTTGTACGACGCGACAGCTACACTGACGTCGGGTAGCGACGTCAGGGGTTGGAATAAAGATAGCGCTCCTGATTCAGATCCAAAATATGATTCCACGATCGCCAATCCTTGAACAGCGACAAGATCAGCGAAGAGCCTCCAAATCAGCGAGCAAGGTGGACGGTTGAAGTTCTACGGCTCACGGGAAGCCGTAACAATGAACGGGGTCGACGGGGTCGACGTACACGAAGACTACGACGTTGAGCATCGTAGGAGCTGATCGTGATGTCGAGGAACACCTCTTGGCGAGGTAGAGGGCTGCCGAAACGATCCAACAGCGAGAGAAGGCGACGAGAGTCGTAACGACGCGTCGAGACGTCGTTAGATCGCGAAACAGCGAGAACTCACTGTTTTGACGCTTGGACGGCAGATGGGGCTGCCCACGGCGGCGCAGAGGTCGGAGGGGGTCTACTGGGTGGTCAGGGTCACGGGCGGCGGCTGCGGGCTGATGAACGCGAAAACTATAGGGGCGGCGGGTTTCTGTGCTGTGTGCGAAAAATATGAGGGGGGGCTGCGTTTTTGTGTTGCTGGAAAAGAGAATAGCCCTAGGCTATAATAGAGGAGAGGGGGCTTGGGTCACGTGGGATAGGGGTCTAAGGTTATATGTTAGCTAGGGATTGTTTTAGGTTAAAATTTTTGTTATTATATATTATTAAAAGAGAAATCTCACACCTCTCTCTCCAAGGTGTGTGCGGCCAAGAGTGGGCAAACCTGGGTTGTGTTCAAATTTTAGGATGTTTATTATAATAAGAATTAATAGGGACTAATAACTATGTGAAACTTAGGGTTAAAATGTAATAATATATTGGGCAAAATAGTGAAAGTGGGTCAAACGGGGCTCTAAAATTATGAAATAAATACTGGGGCGACCGTGCTGACGAGAGAAACTAATCTAAGAAGACGGATCAGAAGTTTGGCGACGAGGGACGAAACTAAAAATAAAAACGTCTCACGACAAAAGTGAAAATCGCGACGTCTCATCAAACAAAGTCAAATCTTGGGAGAACGACCCGTGAAATGACATTCCAAAATAATTCCATAATTTAATACTCTTGGAGAGGGTCACAACGGCATATTACACTAAAGGGTTAGGAAACAAACAAGGTCTAAAATAAATACGTGCACGAACAAGACTACATGCACGAAAAGCGTACGATTGAAAACAGACCGTGACATCCTACCCACCTTATGAATGATTCTGCCCTCGGAATCAACACCAATCACTGCTCGGAAAATAAGTGCGGGAAGCGCTGTCTCATATCATCCTCACACTCCCAGGTGGACTCCCCAGGGGAACTATGACGCCACTGCACTCTAACTAAGTCGACGGTCTTATTCCTCAGCTGCTTCTGCCGTCGATCCAGAATCTCCACTGGTTGCTGGTCACAAGTCAGATCCGGACGAACCGTGATCTTGGAGAAATCCACAGCATGGGACGGATCACTGACGTATCGACGTAACTGGGATACGTGAAACACGTCGTGAACTCCCTCCAGTGACGGCGGCAAAGCCAAGCGGTAAGCCACCGCTCCAACTCTCTCCAAGACGTCAAAAGGCCCAATGTACGTTGGACTCAGCTTGCCTCTCTTTCCAAATCGGATAACTCCCCGATTCGGAGAGATCTTGAGAAAGACGTGATCTCCAGGCTGAAACTCCAAAGGTCACCATTTAGCATCTGCCCAATGCTTGAAACGGTCCTGCGCGATCCTCAGCTTCTCCCAGATGTTCCTCACAACATCCACCGCCTCCACGATCATCTCTGGTCCTAATAGCTCCCTGTCTCCAATGTCATCCCAGCTTAGTGGCGATCGACATTTCTTCCTATATAGTGCGGCGAATGGCGCCATGCCAATACTCGCCTGGTAGCTGTTATTGTAGGCAAACTCCACATGATAGAGATGATCCTCCCAAGATCCCTTGAAGTCCAACATGCACGCCCTCAGCATGTCCTCCAAAATCTGAATCGTCCTCTCGGATTGGCCATCCGTCTGCGGGTGGTACGCGGTACTGAAACTCAGAATCGTACCCAGACTCTTCTGCAGACTCTTCCAAAACTGAGATGTGAATCTCGTGTCTCTGTCCGACACGATACTCACGGGGACTCCATGAAGTCACACGATCTCCAGCACGATTCACGTTACATCACTATCTAAACTAGAAAAGGAAATAAAAACGGAGAGTAAAAGAATTTACCTCCATATATCTCCTCGCTAGCGTCTCAGTGGACTGTCCTACTCGGAAAGGAATAAAGGGCGCAGATTTGGGTCTACGATCACCCAAATCGCGTCATTCTGCTTCGGACTCCAAGGTAGTCCAGTCACGAAATCCATAGTGATGTGTTGCCACTTCCACTCCAGAATCGGAAGCGGCTGTAGCAACCCTGCCGTACGCTGATGCTCCGCCTTTACCTGCTGGCATACCAAACACTTGGCGACACTCCGTGCCACACTCCTCTTCATACCATGCCACCAATAGTTCAGGTGAAGGTCCTTATACATCTTGGTGCCTCCAGGATGCACAGAATACGGCGAGCTATGTGCTTCAACAAGCAACTCCTCTCTAATATCTCCAGCTGGCACACAAACTCTGGCTCCATACCTCAGCGAGCCATCCTCATGAATCCGAAAATCAGTCCGCAGACCGGCTTCTACCTGCTCACGAATCTTCTTCAGCTTCGGATCTCCAGCCTGACCTGCCTCGATCCGATCCACGATCGTCGACTGTATCTGCATACACATCAACGACGAAGCCTCTCCATGAAGCACGATCTCAATACCAGACTCGCAAAAATCATGCTGCAACCTCCACTATGAAGTCAACATCATCACCGCTGGAAGTCTGCTCAGCGCATCAGGAACCACATTCACCTTGCCAGGATGGTACTGCAAGTCGATCTCATAATCAGCCATGAGCTCCAACCATCGACGCTGTCGCATTTTGAGCTCCTTCTGCGTAAAGATATATTTCAAGCTTTTGTGGTCGGTGAAGATCTTCACTTTCTCACTCAGCAAGAAATGCCTCCAAATCTTGAGCGCAAATACGACTGCAGCCAACTCCAAATCGTGCGTCGGATAATTCTTCTCATGAGCCTTAAGCAGCCGAGAAGCATACGCGACCACATACCCATATTGGTGCAAAACACAGGCAAGACCTTTGCCAGAACATCGCAAAAGATCTCAAAACCTCCACTCCGATCGGGCACAGCAAGAACAGGCGCTGATGTCAATCTTGCCTTCAGAATAGAAAAGGCCTTCTCACAATTGTCTGACCAGACAAACGGCACATCCTTCCTCGTCAATCGAGTCATCGACTCAGCAATCCGAGAAAAGTCCTTAATGAAACGCCGATAATAACCTGCAAGCCCAAGGAAACTCCGGATCTCTGATGCTGACCGCGGAACCAGCCACTCTCTGATAGCCTTAATCTTCTCAGGATCCACTTATATTCCATCTCCTGACACCACATGCCCAAGAAAAGCAACCCTATCAAGCCATAACTCGCACTTGGAATACTTAGCATACAAACGATGCTTCCTCAAAATTTCCAATATTGTCCTCAAGTGCGAAGCATGCTCTTCCTCCGACCTTGAATAGATCAAGATGTCGTCAATAAAGATAACGACAAACTTATCTAGAAATTCGTAGAAAATCAGATTCATCAGGTTCATAAAAACTGCGGGCGCATTGGTTACACCGAAAGGCATAACCACGAACTCGTAGTGACCATACTTCGTCCTGAACGATGTCTTCTGGATATCTTCCTTCCTCACCTTCAGTTGGTGATAGCCACTCCTCAGGTCCAACTTAGAGAACACCCTCGATCCTCCAAGCTGATCAAAGATGTCATCTATACAAGGCAATGGATATCTATTCTTGATAGTGACGGCATTCAGCTCTCTGTAGTCCACTCACATACGATGCGAACCATCGTTCTTCTTCACCAGAAACACCGGTGCTCCCCACGGAGACACACTAGGATTAATATACCCCTTCTGTAAAAGCTCATCCAGCTGCCTACGCAATTCCTCTAACTCAGCTGGAGCCACACGATACGGTGCATTCGAAATAGGCCGCGCTCCCGGAATAAGATCGATCGAAAACTCAAGAGCTCGATCGTAAGGCAGTCCTGACATCTCCTCGGGGAAGACGTCGAATTCTCTCACCACAGCTGGTCTGCTATGATCCATCTGCATGGCAATGATCTCTATCGGCTTGGCCCGAAACCTGACGGGACCAAGCGAACTGCTACCTCGACTGAACTCAAACACCGGATGACCTGGAATCTCGAACACCACCTTCTTCCGTCGGCAATCGATCGTGGCATAGAAACTCCCAAGCCAGTCCATCCCAAGGACGGCATCATAGTTGATGATGTCGTGGACAATAAAGTCAGCGTAAAGCTCATGCCCACCGACCACCAAAGGACAAGACTTGCAATCACGATGCACCGAGATCACGCCATTCCCTGTAACGATATCCCAACTCTTGGGAAGAGGGAAAGTCGACAAGGAATGCTTGTCCACGAAGCTCCGGGATATAATGCACATCGATGCACCAGAGTCGAAGAGGACTCGTGCAGGGAAAGTGCAAACCAAAATCACACCTAACAAACAATCTAATAATCAAATCCTATTCTAGCAAACATAATATATTCTAGCAACCAAACATATTCTAACAAACAAGATTAACTAAGGAAGGGAAAACAACTAGACTGAGGGTTACCTGCAATAACCTCATCCTCAGCCTCAGCCTCAACTGCAGTCATCAGGAAGGCCTGCCTCCTCGGCTGAAAAGCTACTGAAAAGCCTGCTTCTGCGGAACAAGGGTTGTCCCACGTCCAGCAGGTACAGGTGCTCTCTGTTGCAATGGCTCAGCTGCAACTGGTCCTCTTCATGGCTGCTTAGACTTCGGGCAATCCTTTATGACATGAGTAGGATCACCACAAACCAAGCATTGTCCCAGCATCTTCCTGCACTGCTCTTTGACATGCCCAGTCTTTCCGCAGAAATGGCAAGTTTTCAGAGTAGGCCCACCTGGCCTCTTGAACTTCACCGACTGGTTAGGCTTGAACCCTAGCCTAACCACTGCTCTGACCTACTCCATAGGCCTCTTCCCAGCTCCAGAAGTCTGCCCTCTCTTCTGGCTCGCAATCAGCTCCTGCCTCCTAGCAGCTACCAGCAATTTCTAATAAGACTCCAAATCTGACGAAGACATCAGGCTCCGCAAATCTAAAGATAGACCCTGCAGAAACCTCTGAGCTCTCTCCTCGGCATCCTGCACCATCTTCGGTGCAAAGTGACTCAGCTTGGTGAACTCCTGATGATACTGGTCCACCGATAGATTTCCCTGCTTCAGATCAATGAATCACTGCAACATCTCCCTCTTGGCAGCCTTCGGAAAATACTCCTCATCGAACCTAGCCTTGAAAGTAGCCCAAGGTATAGGTTTCACCAACAGCTCCTCCTCTGCATCCCACCAGCTACGGGCATTATCCTTGAGCTGCTTCTTCACCAAATCAACCCATCCAGCCGGGTTGTTCTTCGACATCCGCAAATTGTCCTCCGTATTCCGGATCCACTCCTCTGCAGCCAACGGTCCTTCAGATCCATCAAAATAGGTCGGGCCCAGCTCCCGAAACTGCTTCGCTCCCGATTCAAGGCGAGGGGCATTCTGAAGCATGCGCTGCTGCACCTGCATCATCTGATGCATCATCCTCATGACTTCAGCATTGGTGGGCTCTATATCCATCACCTCATCACGGTCTGGTCCACCACCAGCTCGGGTATGTCGTCTTCCAGCCATCTAGTGACATAGAAAACGATTAAAATTAGACTCAAAGCTTATGACTTGGATGTTTTAATTTATTTAATGGACGTTCTATTATTATTATCGTTTTTCCAATAATTCACAGTTGCAAGAGAACCTGCATGGGCCACCAATAAAACCTGTCACGACCCGCTTCCCAAAAACGGAAGGCGAGGCGTGAAAACTCCACGCAGACTTGAAGCTGTGAGGCTAAAGTCTGTAAAGCGTCTGGAATAAACAAGTATAGGTCCTTGCAATTACGAAACAGAACAAAAATAATAATAATAGAAGAGAGATAGATAAAGTTATTCCAATCCCAGAATGTCCACAAATAATGTTCAACATCACAGAAAATCCACCAGTCTTAAAGAGTCTAAAAAGGCCCCAAGCATGGCCGACAACCTAACAAGAACTAGGCAGCAAGCAACACAGAAAGAAGTCTCTACGACTGGTCGTCGATGTCCTCGAACTCCACGTCAACAGTGAACTCAGGCTCAGCGTCAACAAACACCTTGTCCTCAGCAACGGGCTCTGGCTCAGCAACTAACATGCGACACCCAAAAGAGACGAGGGCGCATGTCAACAAAGTCTACAAGAGACTTTGTGCAAGGAAACTAAAAGAAAGGGAAAACAGCCTAGCAGTTCTAAAATATGCGATGACATGGCAGTTTAAGGCATGGATGCAACAAGTAAGAAGTGCAACAAGTATGACAAAGCAAGGGTAGCAAAGCTACTAAACATTCACATGGATTTATAAGACAAGTAAGCACGTCGTGCACAGAGTTTACGCCCTTTGGCTGGAGCGGCTGTACGGGCCAACTCCTAAGCTCAAGTGATCGCTTAACCCTACCCCTCCACGTGTAATCGGGCATTGGCTTTTGACCAACACATGTAGCCCGCTTCTGGTTCACGAGCCAAGAAGTGTACTTGGCATAGGATTGTGCCTGCAATGCAGGCGCCTAGCCTCAACAAGGAAGTACAAGTAGCGTGTGCTACGAAAGCAAACATTCAAGCATGGAATGACATGTTAGGATGCATGGCATGGCAAGAGTACAAATAAAGTGCGTACAGATATAGAAATTAAACGTGACAGGTAAAATGTATGAATGACATGGCAGAGTACAAATAAAGTGCGTACAGATGTAGAAATTAAACGTGACAGGCAAAATGTATGAATGACATGGCAAGGTGTCAGATCTAGCTTCGTTGTCAAGCTAGATCTTGAAGTTGCGTCTAGGCGACTATCATTTCGTCGCGTAGTCTCTTTTACGCTAAAAACGAGGGATGGCCTTAAACATAGCCTAAACACAAGTTGGCAAGTTTCACTTGCCTGCAATCAGCCGTTCTGAAAACACCGTTCAATCAGTCCAATCTACCTATGTGCTCGGATTCACCAACCTACAGTCCCAGATTAGATTATCTTCATTAGTGATTTACTAAGCAATTTAAATACTGATCTTAATCTTGATTAGCATGCATTGTTTGGGGGTCCTAAGAGATCAGAAAAGTACACTTGTACGACGCGACAGCTACACTGACGTCGGGTAGCGACGTCAGGGGTTGGAATAAAGATAGCGCTCCTGATTCAGATCCAAAATATGATTCCACGATCGCCAATCCTTGAACAGCGACAAGATCAGCGAAGAGCCTCCAAATCAGCGAGCAAGGTGGACGGTTGAAGTTCTACGGCTCACGGGAAGCCGTAACAATGAACGGGGACGACGGGGTCGACGTACACGAGGACTACGACGTTGAGCGTCGTAGGGGCCGATCGTGATGTCGAGGAACATCTCTTGGCGAGGTAAGGTGTTACCGGAATGATCCAACAGCGATAGAAGGCGACGAGAAATGTAACGACGCGTCGAGACGTCGTTAGATCGTAAAACAACGAGAACTCGCTGTTACGACGCTTGGACGGACAGAGGGGGCTGCCCACGGCGGCGCAGAGGTCGGAGGGGGTCGACGGGGTGGTCAGGGTCGCGGGCGGCGGTTGCGGGCTGAGGAACATGAAAACTATAGGGGCGTCGGGTTCATGTGCTGTGTGCGAAAAATATGGGGGGGCTGCGTTTTTGTGTTGCTGGGAAAGAGAATAGCCCTAGGCTATTAATAGAGGAGAGGGGGCTTGGGTCATGTGGGATAGGGGTCTAGGGTTATAGGTTAGCTAGGGATTGTTTTAGGTTAAAATTTTTGTTATTATATATTATTAAAAGAGAAATCTCACACCCTCTCTCTCTCTCCAAGGTGTGTGTGGCCAACAGTGGGCAAACCTGGGTTGGGTTCAAATTTTAGGATGTTTATTATAATAAGAATTATTAGGGACTAATAACTATGTGAAACTTAGGGTTAAAATGTAATAATATATTGGGCAAAATAGTGAAATTGGGTCAAATGGGGCTCTAAAATTATGAAATAAATACTGGGGCGACCGTGTTGACGAGAGAAACTAAACTAAGAAGACGGATCACAAGTTTGGCGACGAGGGACGAAACTAAAAATAAAAACGTCTCACGACAAAAGTGAAAATCGCAACGTCTCATCAAACAAAGTCAAATCATGAGAGAACGACCCGAGAAATGACGTTCTAAAATAATTCCACAATTTAATACTCTTCGAGAGGGTCACAACGGCATATTACACTAAAGGGTTCGAAAACAAACAAGGTCTAAAATAAATACGTGCACGAACAAGACTACGTGCACGAAAAGCATACGATCAAAAACAGACCGTGAGAGCTAAAAAGAAGATGGTACTTGTGGTGTGGAGTCCATAGGCAATTCTTCAAACTTCGGGGTCCATTTGGTGTGTGGCCCTGCTCCTGAGTCCTGCACAAGAAAAGTGTCATAAATATTTTTAATGAAATCATCAATGAAATTCATGGCATGCTCAAATTCAGATTCAAAATACTCTTCCACAAGAGAATCACATGGTTCATAAGCAAGAAAATCTACCATGTTAACTTCCTCAAAATCATCCTCTTGTGGTGGCAACTTACATGCTTTGAAAATGTTTTGTTCTAATGTCATATTGCCGAAAGTTATTTTGAGTTGGCCACTTCGGAAATTGATCAAAGTGTTACAAGTGGCCAAGAAAGGTGTTCCTAGTCTTATGGGTGTAGGATTTCTCGAAGGAGGTCATTTAATGTTTAGGACAATGAAATCCACGAGGTAGTAAAATATGTCAACTTGAACAAGCACGTTCTCAATGCAACCCCGTGGAACTTTCACACTCCTATCCGTCAATTGCAAAATAACTGGCGTACTTTGAAGCTCACTCAATCCAAATTGATTACATACATGGAATGGCAAAATATTAACACTCGATCCCAAGTCTTAGAGAGCTTGCCATATCCCCTTGGTTCTTATGGTACATGTAATGGTAGGGGATCCAGGATCTTTAAACCTTAGCGGAGTGTTGTGTTAAACTATGGAGCTAACTTGTTCGGTTAAGAATGCCTTCTTCTTTACATTTAACCTACGCTTAACCATGCACAAGTCATTCAGAAATTTAGCATATATGGGTATTGGATTTATAGCATCAAGGAGTGGAATATTAATTTGACAACGTTGGAAAATCTCCATGATTTCTACATTATACTTATCCTCGGTTGAGGAAAAGTCTTTGTGGGTATGGCAAGGGGGTGGAGTACGGCTCGGGCTCCCTGGAAGTCTCCTTGTTGCGTGGGCCTTCGCTTTCTTCATCCTCATGCACCAATGGCCAAGATTTCTCTTCTTTCTCCACCTCCACATCATGTGGTTCCTTTTGTTACTCGACATTTGGGAATACTCTCCCGTTTCTGAGGGTAGTGACAGCTTGGCATGGCTTCAATGAACCTCCAATAGACGATGAGGTGTTGGCACTTAGATTCAGCGGTGGTTAGGGTGGAAGCTTCCCTTTCTCAAGTGTTGTCGTCAATCTTGCCAAGTTCTCGTTCATTTGTTGATTCTGTGTTAATTGAAACTACTAGAATTGCTGAAATTGTTGACTCTGCACCTGTTGGATTTGAATTAACTACTGCATGGTCTCATTTATGGTTTGCACATGTGGTTCACTAGCATGTTCCTTCCTCTTTTGAAATCCTCCCCTTGGTAATTATTGTTGAATGGTGGGGCGTTGTAGGGTTGATGGGATTGTTGGTGTCCTTATGGTGACGGTTGTTGAAGCGTCCAACTTAGGTTTGGGTGATTGCGCCAATTAGGGTTGTAAGCGTTGATGTTAAATCCATGTAAGACTTGGCTTATTTCCTCGGTGTGTCCCCTCAAAACATCTTTCACGGTTGGAATGGTGGGACAATGTGAAGTGGCATGCTCTATGGTATCACATATGACACAACTCTACTCTGTGACCATATTCTTCACTGCCTTTAGTTCTATGGCCTAAATCTTCTTTTGCATAGCCTCCAAACATGCCTCCATCACATCGTTGGGCTTTAGGATATATTGGCCTCCTCTTGATGGTTGTGAAGTAGATGTGTCTGTCCTACCAAATTCCAGACTCATGTCCCAAGTTTGATCGTTCTCCGCCACCATTCCGAAGTAGTCACGTGCCTCATCCGGTTCTTTATCAAAGAACTCCCCATTGCACATGGTTTCAACAAATTATCGTGTCATTGGTTGTAGCCCTTCGTAAAAGAACCCAATTATCCGAAACTTCTCAAATCCATGGTATGGACATGCAAGTAGAACCTCCTTGAATCTCTCCCAACTTTGATAGAAGGTCTCGTTGTTCTTTTGGGCGAAACTCGTAATTTTCTTCTTCAAGCTCCGCGTCATGTGCAAGGAAATTTTTTTGGAAACTCGGATTGTAAATGTAACCATGATGTAATAGAGCGTGCTGGGAATGCGTTCAACCAATTCTTGGCTTTATCTTTTAAAGAAAAAGGAAAATACTTTAAATAAATAGTATCCACACTTGTCTTCCCGTCAAAATACGTAGAGCATACGTCCTCAAATTCCTTAATATGTAAATATGGGCTCTCCCTCTTCAACCCATGGAAACTAAAAGGAGTTGAATTACCCCAAGCTTGAAATTAAAGGAATTTGCATCCTTAGGCAAGATAAACAAGAAGCTAAACTAGACCTCGTGGGTCTTAATAAATCTCTCAATGTCCTAGGGACATTAGCTTCAGAATGTGTGTCGTGCTCACTAAAATTTTCATCGTTAGTATTTTCAGTGTGTGCCATGTTGTTGATATGCGCTAGTCTATGTGTACGCGGTGTGTGATGCCATATAAACTAGGTAGCAATCAAAGTGTGTATTGATATATGCAAAAAAAGCAAATTAAACAAAGTGAAAAATATTTACACAATAAGCACAAAAAGATGAAATTACCACAATGATAGTCACAAAATCACTAATCGATGTCAAATAGCATAAACTGTCCCCGGCAATGACGCCAAAAACTTCGCTCTACGAAAATATCACACGCTAAATTCCCAAGTATAGAAGGTCATCAGATAGTTAATTCCTAATGAGATGAACACATGGACAAATCATTATGCTTATGAACCGATGATTGATCAAGGGAAAAATTATCAAAGTAGTATCACCACCTTTGGAGGTGAATGGTTCTTGATTGAAATTTGTTATGACTTAAGATGAAAACTTACTAAAATGAGAGGAAGTGGGTTGTAGGGTTCACGAAGCGGGAAGCTTGTGTGGTGTACGTTTCATTGAGATAGTTAAGCTAGTGGAGATCATATCTATGTGTAACTCAACTTCTCATCCGGCTAGGGTATGACAAACGGGAAGATGTGGCATTCAAATACAAAAGTGAGTGCAAAATCTAGTGGATAGATCATCAAACAATAGTCATACAACACATTGAGATTCCTTTTGGTTTCTCCTCCCTTTGGGGTTTGCCCCCCTTGGGTCTTAACAAACATAAGTATGAGTTGCTGATATATCACACATAGGCATTAAAACATGCAAGAGAATGAAGATCCAAAGCTCAACACATCATCAACTACGCATACACCACACAAAGAACTTAGCTACTCATCAAAAATAAAAATGACATTTTTAATCTCAAAAATATCATCCAATGGTTCATACACAAGATCAAAGTTACAAGAGTTAAGAAAAATAAAAGCTTTGATCCAAGACCCCCCCCCCCCCCCCCCCTTGTAGATGAAGCTTCAGCTCAAACTCTTCCCACATTGGTGTTCTTCATCCCCTTATCCTCCTTGTTGTTGGCCAATGAAATATAACAATGAAGATTGATTTGTTAACCTAGAGAGAGGAGGTAATCTATAATCCCCTCCTAAATACAAGCTGCATACTTGGATCTAGGATCAACGGGCAAGATCTTTCAAGCGTTTAAGTGCTGGATTCGGGTCGGGTTGGAGAAAACAACAGCAAAAAAGTCGCAAAAGAAAGGCATCCCGACGATGGGTTCATCGACTAGACGTCTGGAGCAGAAGCTCTAGATGTCTGGTTGCTTGGTTGTTCCATGTGTGTAAGTCGCATCGCCAGTCGTCTGATGTTCTCGTCCCAGGCGTCTGATCCTGTCTGGCGCTTGGGCTTTTGATAGTGGGGGCATACGTCTGGGCACCTCAGTCCAGGCGTATAGTTGCATGGGTTCTGGCTTTAGTTGCAAGGGTCGCTCGTCTGCTGAAGGGGTGACAGGTGCCTGATGGTCGATCATACGTTAGCATTTTGTCCTCAACTTTCTGTTTTCTGTGTCACATTTTTCTCCGACTGTTAAATAATCTAAAGTACACTTCCCAGACGGCTGGTTGATGTGCTCCAAACGACAATCGAGTCACAAAATTTTCACCATCCCTCATTTGTTACACCAGACGTCTGGTGTTGATGAACCAGACATCTTGTCCGGTAAATTCCATCGATTTTGGGTTAAGTCTCCGAAAATTATATAAAAATATGTGTTGTGTTGAGAAAATCATAATTGAAAACTATGGAAGGTAAAAATAATCTATAGAAATGGTGTTTTATGCATAATCAAGTAACAAGCTCTAATTTCACAAGATATTCTAAAAACGTATATATTAGGGGCAAAATGTCTAATATGTATGCACAAAATGCAAGTATATGGGGGGAAAAAATATGCAATATTTCTCTTCAATCAATTATCGTCAAGTTATTTTTAATTAGAAATTTATTTCTCTATTTTCTTGTTAATTTATTCAAAACTTTATATTGCTATGTTCTCCTTTCACCTAATTGTTATCTTCAACACATTGAATCTTGCAAAATATCCATTTGCTAAACTTCTATATGGATTCTACAAATGTTAACATTTGAATAGATCAGTATTTTTTATGTTCTCTTTGCAACTTCTTTGAAAATGAAGCTATAGATTATATGTTTGGTTCTATTTTTGAATTAAACAAATACCGATCACCTTATCCATTTCTTACTACAATCTTGTGTACATGTTTCAACATTTCTAATTCAATTTTTTTGGGATTTTGTTGCTTAAATTTCCATTCTTTCTTGTTGCATACATCCTTCTTTCCGCATTACAAAGTATTAGATAGCTTAAATTCATTTTGTATGCAAATAACAAAGGCTATTTGTGTGATGATTTCTTTTTTGTTTCATTTTGTTCTTACAAATTCGTATCAATAAAACTATGAATTTTGCAAGTAACCTTTTTTCAAAAAAAAGAAGATTTTTTTCGTTAAGTTTTTGGTCGCATTACGGAAGTTTTCTGGCTATTTGTGTTATGATTTCTTTTTTGTTTCATTTTGTTCTTAGAAATTTGTATCAATGAAACTATGAATTTTGCATGTACCTTTCTTTTTTCGAAGAAGACTTTTTTTATTTAAGTTTTTGCCTCCATTACGAAAGTTTTCTGGCTCCGCCACTGATCATATTCAAGCAACATGCTCGAGCAACATGTCTTCGAGAGGCAAGCCCGATGCCACAGGCTCAAATCCGTTGTAACTTGTAAGACCCAAAACTAACCAAATTGTACATAAAACTTTAGCCTCTGACATAGTGATAATATACAATCTAAAAGGTTAAAAGGTCAACGGGCCTTGCTTAGCAAAAAGCACATGAGCCCAAATCAGGTTAAAGCACACAGGCCCAAATTGGCAAAAGGGCCTTGTGAACATAGCCCATGAAAGGAAAGACCGACACGGAAATATCGAACGCACTGTGGTCAAATCTAAAATAAACACTCACATTCAAGAGAGTAGGTAACTCATTCTGCTCTATACTTTCCATCACTTAGATTAATTTCTTATTTCTCGAGTTTAAACTTAAGGGTAGGTTGAACTAAAGGTGGAGGTCTTGTCTCAGATATTCATGTAACAAGCTAAAATTAAATGAAATTTCTTTAAATTTAGCCTTAAAATAAATTACACACCTCAAGTTGCTAGAGAGGGCTAGAGGGGGGCTACAGCCTCACATGGTTTTGCACAGATTCAAGTCTCTATGTGAAAGAGACCCTCATGTTCTCAACATCTCTTATAAAGCTCTCTCCAATAATTATGTCTGATAGCATAAAATAGTTTTTTAAAAAGAAAATATTAATATGAGTAAAGTGAAACCTAGGCTTTTGTTGCCTTTGCTTCTTCTTGGATCCCCAAATTGGGCAGGAAAAAGGGACCGTTCAAGTGCTATTTTGCTTTGCTTTGATGCTCCCCTTTCATCTTGTCATTTTCAACTTTTGCTCTAAATATAGGGCTCGCAGATGATTGAATGTCATGACAGAATCAACGATGCGCGGGTCTCCTTCCAACTAGCCATCTATTTTGTCTACAACAATCAATCTTTTTCTTGTCTCATTAAACAGTGAGTGATGCACAGTGAATGATGCACATAATGTTTAACTATGCACACACATTAAGATATTAATCAATCTGTTTTAAATGTTCTCAATGTTAACATACCATAAATTACCCGTGCACAAGTGCACGTGGATGCTAAAAAACCCCACACAAGATGCAGGACCGCGGGCAGCTGAAAAGCTGAAAAGGAGAGAGAAGTATGTTGGAAGGCTGTTCTAAAACCTAAATATGCTGAAAAGAGATGTTCTAAAACCTAAATACACCTAAACACACCAAACATCAAACGATGTCGAAGGCTGTTCTAAGTTCTTACTTCACTCGGGAAATAAGGCTTCAAAAAGTTAAAATTACTACTTGATCAAAATGCTAATGATCATTTATAAGAATAAGCTCATATATTTTCTCATCCTCAAACAAGGAAAAGAAATGAATATGCATATCCATTTGAAAATAACTACTTAATCCAAATGCATGTGCTACATTAGAGAAATAAGCTTGGCTACTATTCTCAGTTACTAGGGCCTGTTCGTTTGTTCGTTTGGGTTGATCTGGGTGTGATTCCTTCAAAGAATTACTGTTTGTGCACTATTTACGTGTTTCAACAACTTCGTTTTTTAATCCTGTTCTTTTGTAATATGGTGATTCTTGAGGACGTGGAGCAACCCAAGCAGCAACCCACAATCCCCGCTTTTTGCGGGGATTACAAGCTGCTTTCTCACCCCCCCCCCCCCCCCCCCCCCCCCCCCCCCCCCCCCCCCCCCCGGCAATTTTAATTTAAAAATCTTTGACGAGAACACTGTTTCGCGTTTTACATGCTGTTATTCGAACAAAACGTGGTTGCAAACGGTACTCAATTATTTTTAAAATATTTATTTATTATATTTAATAATTATGTTTAGTATTTAATTTATTTATTATTAAAATTCGTAGACCTCACTTCCAACTTTCACAACAACATTCACAACCAAAAAACACAATAAAGTTGTGTGGGACCCACAAAAAATTCCAACATCCACATCACAACCCACTTTCACCCAAAAAAAACACAATACTCACTTTCACCAACACTATTCACGACTTCAACAAACAACCCAAAGCAACACAAAAGAACAGGCCCTAACAAGAAAGAAGAAAATCCATACCGTTTTTAGAGGGACTCCAACCGTCGTCACATGACCATACTTTCATTTTACAAGAAGAAAATACTAGAATCCAACATGAAGTCAATATGCAAAATGCACTCACACATAATGAAATCCACATATATAGTTAGAATCCAACATGAAGTGCACCAACCTTTTTCTTTTTTGTAAAAAAAAGATTCATAACAACGTGCAACATGAATTGAAGACCAATACCTACACCTAACGTGACGCAAGTTTCTTAAGGTGATGAAACAGGCGCTGCTTTATCCATTGCCTATCATTTGGTAGGTAAGCCTGAATTGAGGGGTCAAAGCTGCGATTGAAGAGAATCAAGTATTAGTCAGTAGTCCTTAGAGGGAAATCCAAACAGAATAAGGTAACTGCTTTACTCCCCCTCTAAAAGCAGATAAAATACTAAAATCAAACATAAATATTCCCGTTTTTCTTTCATGCCCACCCTTTTCCTGATGGCGAAAAATTCTCAATGGTGTTCTTAAAAGATCTGGAAGTGGAGACACAGTGAAGGAGCGCATAGAAACAAGGGAAGTGATCACACCATTACATGTTTATTATAAGATATTATACCTCCCAGAGAACTGATACCAATATAATTAGTTGGAACTGCTACCACCTGTAGATGTTGGCCTAGCCTTCCATGGATTAAAGTGAAGCAAAGCAAACCATACATATTGGACAGAGTGTTAACAACAATTCAATTCAACTCATATGGTATACTATTTAAAGTAAATGTTAGCTCACTATTTAACATCAAGCTGTCATTAATCTAATTAGATTTAGAACAATCACAAGCCCGTCTACTTGCTGGTTAGATCTGTTGGTGCATGGATAGGTGGTGCATGTGTCCAAGGTACTTTTGAGTGTCCTATATGGAACCTTCGCTGGCTCAGGAACATGTGCACATTACAATTTTGTATGCAGATCATTGCATATGCATAAAATCAGCTTAAACAGACAGTCCAATGGTTGACAAAATTGGTCAACCCTTTAACATAAAAGCTGTCCATGTCATATTTGTCTTGAGGTTTACTTCATCAAATAATTCTGGCACTAATGCATTGTTTAGGTGATAAATTTCTGACTTAGAATAAATCATGTCAAAATGGTAAATTTTGGAGTTGGTTGTCAACAAAAAAACCAGTAAATCAACTCTTCAAGTGGGTTCGAAATCCTGGTGGAAAGAATTATTTGAAATTTAAGTTATATCATTGCTGCCTACAAATGGAAATGTTTCAAGGTTTGCCAAACCAGACAAACAACCCCGTCAGTATTCAGAGGGACCAAGATCACGCAAATTTTTAACGTGTATTCAGGTTACAAAAACCCAATACGAAATACACTGACAAAGTTTTTACCTGAATGGTTTGGTAACTGGTCTCGATAGTACAGATATGACAAGTAAAAAGTAACATTTAGGACATGATGCAAGAAGGATTTGATTCTAAGCTATAAACTAAAAGGGACATTCTAAGCTATAAACTAAAAGGGACAAATGGTTACTCAGCAATTGCCATAAATAAGGAGAAAAGTGGACATAGCTGAAAGGTTAAGATGGTCTTGGACTGTCAACTTGCCAAGGCCATATGACGTATTCGAATTATTAAAAAAAATTAACAGATATCACAGAGGGAAGACCATGTACAGCAGACTAATTTCTTAACTTACAAGCCAGTAATTTTACATACTCCACAAATTTGTCAAGATCTTCATTTTTTATAATAAACGATAAGTCAAAATCTGCATGTACTCTGAACATAGTGACTACAATTATAACTAGCCAGGTACAAAGTACACTAAAAGCTCAGATCATCATATATCATTATTTGCAGGCATGGATGTAACCAGATTTAAAGGAATAGTGGTATCATTCTATTTGTATTTGTTTTCCTCCTGCAGATTCGGATACGAATGTGAATATTTTCATGCTATTGAAATCACTATCCACATTGTATATAAACAAATTCGTGCTCGGGCTCGTGACATATCTGGCCGCTAATCAGATATCATCGAATAAGATTGAAGTTTGGAAGAAAAAATGAGAACTATAATCAATCTCAATGTATATGTAACTGAATATGATTCTATATCTTATATGACATGTGTTTGAGAATTCATCGACCAAATCGAAATCCCCGCGGAAACAACCAATTTTAAAAGCTGATCGGGAATCTAGAACTAGCAAAAATTGGATACTCAAATAACCCAACAAAATCCTTAAGATCTTGTAAAATAAAGCAGCAAACGAAGTAGGAACAAATCAATCAACAAGCAGACACAAAAGAATTTACCTTGGTTCGGTTGCGCACAACCTACATCCATCAACTTTCGAGATGATTCCACTATCAGAGAGATCTACAAAAGGGTTACAATCTTTCTTCCGCTCACGTGAGTAATAACTTGGCTAGATGCACAAGCCCTCACAATCTCACCCATGGAAGAAGAAAACAAAGGAGATAAAGGAGAGAATCACTCAACTCCAATCACAAACTCCTAGCCCTAATCTCTCGACAACAATCTTCAATGGCGACGGCTACGACTCCCACTTTTCATCCAGATCCGAAATCAGCATTAACCCTAATCTAATCAATCATGAGATTAAAAAGGGCTTCAAAAAACGAGCCTGGAAACCATTTGGACCGTCGACTTAAAAGTCTGGGCCCCGCACCGCTCGGTCGAGAGAGTTCACCGCTCGGCCGAGTGGCCGCTTTGCTGTAGCAGCTCCTGGGTGGATAAAACTGGGCGCTCGGTCGAGCGTCTACTTCGCTCGGTTGATCGTCTGACCGAGCGCCTTACTCTGCAGAGCTCCAACTCCCTGTATATATAGCTCGGTCGAGCGCTCAACCCGCTCGATCGAGCAGACAATGCTCGGTCGAGCGGTAGAGTGCTCGATCGAGCTGAGTGTATTGCTGCTAGGCCCTATGTCATGTGCCTCTAGCTCGGTCGAGCGTCTGGAACAGCTCGACTGAGCTACCTGGGAGTGTGAGATGAGAGACTTGAATCATCAAAATTTAACACTCTATCTTGATTCAAATCTCCTCACATGCTTCTGCACATCCATACTGCTCGCCATGATCCTCTCTCTGGGTTTCATCATCATCTCGGAGTTCGCGCCTTCTGACGTCACCTAAGCCAATAAGAAAATCAACTCCATGCATACCTGGAGCTTGACGGTGAAAACTGGCTTAGTAAACATGGGGTGGTTCTTCTCAGTCGGGAACTTCTGAAGCTACACTTCCTTTTTCTCCAACTCTAGGAAGGAATCTCGCACCTCAATATGCTTCGTTCTCGAACTGTATGCCTGGTGCTTTACCATATGAATGGCACTCTGGCTGTCACTATATACTCGTGACGAACTCTGCGGCACCCCAAATCTCTAAGCAGACTCCTCAAATATTTGACCCCCTTCACAGCTTCTACCGCTGCAATCAACTCGGCCTCTGTGGTCGATAATGCTACCACCGACTGTAGGACCGACCTCCACGATACCGCGGCAGTGCCCAAGGTGAACACGTACCCCGTGGTAGATCATCGCCTGTCCCTCTCCTGCGTAGTCACTGTCACAATACCCCATCAGCACATTTAGTCTTCTCTCCCGCAGAGGAACCTGACACTAGTTGTGCCTCGCATATACCTCAGAATCCACTTGAAGACCTGCCAATGCTCCTTGCCTGGGTTGGCCATATACCTGCTAACCACTTCTACGGCCTTATACAATATCTGGACGTGTGCATACCATCGCATACATCAAACTCCCTACTACACTTGCATATGACACCTAAGACATAATTCTTCTTATCCTCAGTACTTGATGATTGTGTCGCAGACAACTGAAAATGAGCTCCTAGTGGTGTTGTCACGGGCTTCGCGCTCTTCATCCCAAAGCGGGTCAGCACCTTCTGAATGTACCACTGTTGTAACAATCTTAGCTCATGTCGCTTCCTATCTCGAAAAATCTCCATTCCAAGAATCTTCTTTGTGGGCCCTAAGTTCTTCATGTCGAACACTTGCCTCAGCCTTCCCTTCAGCTTCTTTACCTCAGTCATGCTATTGGAAACAATAAGCATGCCGTTCACGTAGAGCAGTAAATAAATCTTCATGCCATTCTCCAGTGTGCGCACATACACACTGGTCTGTGATGCTCCTCTCAAAGCCTACTCCCATCATAAAGCTGTCAAATCGCTTGTACCACTGCCTGGGAGACTGCTTCAACCCATACAACAATTTTTTTAATATGCAGACCAAATTTCCTTTCCCGTCAACTCTGAACCCCTCTGGCTATTGCATATATATCTCTTCATCAATATCTCCATGCAGAAAGGCGGTCTTCATATCGAGTTGTTCCAACTCCATGTCCATGATTGCCACTAGTGCCAACAACACACGAATGGACGTGTGCCGCACAACAGACGAGAATATCTCATTGTAGTCATCTTCTTTCCTTTGTGCGAATCACTTGGCCACCAGTCTCGCCTTGTACCTGACATTATTACCATCTTGGGTTGAGCTTTCTATTACCTTGTATATCCAATGACATCCAACGACATGCTTCTCGCTGGGTAACTGCACCAACTCCCAAGTGTCATTGCGGTGAAGGGACTCCATCTCCTTGTCCATGGCTCCTTGCCACTGAGCGGCACTCCCTGAGTTTATGGCTCCACCATATGTCGTTGGCTCCTCATGCTCCAAGTTGAGTGCATATGACGTCATGTCATCGAAAGAAAATCATGCATAGTACCATACTCTAAATCTCTCTAGCGCCTTCTTTACCCTCATTGATTTTTGTGTTCCTTCATCACCTGCATAAGTGTCAACGCGTACCCAAGATGGACCGGGTGTCTGCCCATGGTTCTTAACACGGACCTCATCATGTCCTTCAACTGGGACGTCGACCATCAACTATTTGCCTGGTCGCTGACTGGGGCTGGACTGGAAGATTGACAACGGCTGCCAATGTCTTCTTTGCTGACGTGTCCCCTTTTGAATGAGAATGCTCCGCCCCTTGCATCCTCATCAAAAGTGACATGTCGGCTCACAATCGCTTTCTGTCCCTCTGAATCCCATAAGCGATATCCCTCGATGCCATGGCCATATCCAAGAAAGATACACTTCTTCGGTCTTGGATCCAACTTGTTACCCCTCTCGTGCACATACGCCGGGCAACCCACTATGTGCAAGTAAGAATAGTCTCCAGCTTCTCCACTCTACTTTTCTTCAGGAATTTTGTAATCAATGGCCACTGCCGGAACTCTGTTCACGATGTGCACTGCAGTGGTGAGAATCTCTCCCCAAAAATCCTTTCCCAAACCGGCTGAGTGCCTCAAGCATCGCACTCGCTCCAACAACGTCCAATTCATCCGCTCTATCACACCATCCGACTGCGGATCTCCGGGTGTGCTAAAGTGACGGCGGATGGAATTTGCAGAAATTCCTAAATTCCCTTAAGGTGTACTCACCTCCATTATCAGACCTCAGCACCTTCACGTGCATTCCGGTTTACTTGCTTTTCCTTAACCATAGTGAGTCTTCTAGGATTTGGCTTAACCTACCATGGTCTTCCACTCCCTGAAAATATCAAATGTCTGGTCCTTCGTCTTCATTAAGTACATCCAAACTTTACAGGAGTAGTCTTCTATGAAAAGGACAAAGTATCTAGTTCATCCTCTTGACGGCTCCGGACACGGTCCCCACACATCTATGTGTACATAGTCAAGCGGTCCCCTGCTATTGTGCTTTTCCGTGTTAAACTGCACCTTTGTCTTTTTCCCATACACACATGACTCACAAAATTCAACGCTCGCATTCGTAGCATCAATCAACTTTCTCCTCCGAAGTATGTCAAGGGTTTTGTCACACAGATGACCCAAGCATAATGTCATAGCATGGCTGAATCTTCGATACTTTTGCTAGTAGCGCCAACATCTGCATCTCCTTCCACTGTGGTACCTTGAAGAGCATATAAGTTTCCCACTTTCCTTCCCTTCATCACTACAATGGCTCCTTTCGACACTGTCAATTGGTCTTTCTCAAAGACCGACTTACATCCGGTATTGTCCAAAACGCCTATGGAGATTCGGCTCTTCTGCAGATCTGGGACATGCCTCGCATCGACTAGTGTGCGTACTATGCCATCATGCATCTTGATCCGAATGTTTCAATACCTGCAGTCTTGCACACTACATTGTTCCCTATGAGGATTGAGCCTCCATCTTCCTTGGAACGGTATGTCGTGAACCAACTCATATGCGAAGTCAAATGGTATGAGCATCCACAATCAATAAGCCACGCAATGTTTGATTCTCTTGCAATCCCTGCTGCAAACATCTCCGGATCTCTACCTTCATCAAGGGTATGCATACCATCTATTCCCAATGATGCTGAATCGGACTCTTTATCGGCATCCTTGCCTTTCTTCCTATTCTTATTAGGACACTGGTTAGCAAAATGACCCTTCTGCTGACAGTTGTAGCATGTGATCTTCACGAATCTATCCTGTGAGTGTCTTGATCATTGTTCTTCCTTTGACCTCATCTCATTTCTTGTCGACCTCTCACATGTAGGGCCTCCTCACGTTACTCACATGATCTCTGCCTTGAACCTTGCCACATAGCTGCTCAGTGTGAAGCACCGCCTTCACCTCTTCCACGGTAAGAGTTATTCGGTTATAAATCATTGACCGAATGAACTGATTATACTCCTCAAGCAATGAACACAACAGGATCATCTTCAATCCTCACATCCATACCCCGCAGCTCTAGCACTATCCGGTTCAATTCATCCATGTGATCCTTCACCGCGAATCCAGACTTCATTTTGAGCGTATTACAGTTGCTGAAGCAAATAGAGACGACTTGTGAATGACTTCTTCATATACAGTCCCTCAAGCTTCTTCCAGATATCAGACGCCGTAACTTCATCCAAGACCTCTCTCAGGACATTATCTGCCAACGACAACTGAATCGCACTGTATGCCTTTCTCTGTATCTCAGCCCTAGCAGATTCCTTCACCTCCTTATCGATATTTGCCTCATCGAATACGATTTGGTAACAACCCGTCTGCATCAAAACATTTTTCACCTTCGTTTTTCAGATTCAAAAATCATTCCGGCTAGTAAACTTATCAATGTTCAAAGTGACTAAAGATACCATCTTTGCCACTAACTTCCTTCACAAACGAACACAAGCTCTGATACCACTTGTTGGGAATAAATCGACCAAATTGATATCCCCGCAGAAACAACCAATCCTAAAAGCTGATCAGGAATCTAAGACTAGCAAAAATTGGATACTCAAATAACCCAACATCCCTACAATCTTGTAGAGTAAAGCAGCAAACAAAGTAGCAACAAATCAATCAACATGCAAACACAAGAATTTACCCTGATTCGGTTGCGCACAACCTATATCCAACAACTTCCGAGATGATTCCACTATCAGAGAGATCTACAAAAGGGTTACAATTTTTCTTCCGCTCACGTGAGTAATAACTTGGCTAGATGCACAAGCACTCACAATCTCACTCAAGGAAGAAGAAAACAAAGGAGATAAAAGAGAGAATCACTCAACTCCAATCACAAACTCCTAGCCCTAATCTCTCGACAATAATCTTCAATCGCGACGGCTACATCTCTCACTTTTCCTCCAGATCTGAAATCAGCCTTAACCCTAATCTAATCAACCATTAGATTTTAAATAGGGCTTCAAAAACGAGCCTGGAAACCATCTGAACCGTCGACTTAAAAGTCTGGGCCCCGCATCGCTCGGTCGAGCGAGTTCATCGCTCGGTCAAGTGGCCGCTTTGCTGTAGCAGCTCCTGGGTGGATAAAATTGGGCGCTCGGTCGAGTGTCTACTTCGCTCGGTCGAGTGTCTTCTTCGCTCCGTCGAGCGTCTGACCGAGCGCCTTACTCTACAGAGCTCCAACTCCCTGTATATATAGCTCATTCGAGCGCTCAAACCGCTCGACCAAGCAGACAATGCACGGTCGAGCGATAGAGTGCTCGATCGAGCTGAGTGCATTGTTGCTAGGCCCTACGTCATGTGCCTCTAACTCGATCGAGCGTCTGGAACAGCTCGACCGAGCGACCTGGGAGTGTGAGATAAGATACTTGAAGCACCAAAATTTAACATGGAGTTATATATACTAAAATTAAAATAGACCTTAGTATATGAACGACAATTGGGTCGAGTTGGGTCAGGTCGTTCACGGGTTGACACGTTTGCCACTGACTCGTACCCAACCCATTTATTTACGGGTCAGAGATAAGCTACCCGTACCCGACCCATAGGTTCATGGGTCAACCCGCAAGTGATCCATTTGACCCATGAAGGAACTAACACATTTAAGAAAAAAGTTCACACACCAGTCTTTCTCGACGAGCTTGTTGTGCAGAGTCTTAAATTCTTCATTCTTGTTTATTGCTTCTATAAATCAGCACATAATATTATAAGAAAGACTGAAACGCTCTCAAAAGACATAATTTGTGTTGGTTATGGAGTAGACAAAGTAGAACCACCCGTAATTTCATCATTATGTTTCTCTAGTTCTTTCATTTTCTCTTGGACAACAAGGAGGTAAGTCTAACTCGATGGAAGCTGGCAATATTGTTCCTCCATTGATCAAGAATTTTGGTCGGGAAGTTTCATGATCATCCGGTTTCAATTTATTCAAATGAACAATCATAATGGATTGGTGGATTGGGGGTAGAAGCCAGAAGAATTAGAGTTTTGGATAACACATGTTTTCAAGGAGAGTAGAGGAAATGAGGTTGTTGACTTGTCGGTGCTGAGAAGGTATGAGGTTTTTCAGGGGATGAAAGTGGTGTTGATGCCGAATGGTGATGGTAACCGGAAATTCTCACTCGCATAGTCGCTGCACACAAAAATTGGGACGCTGAAGTCTTAATAGATAGGGAAGAAGAGAGACAGAGATTACTGAGATTACTCTCTCTCTCTCTCTCTCTCTCTCTCTCTCTCTCTCTCTCTCTCTCTCTCTCTCTCTCTCTCTAGATAGCCCCCCCTTCTCTCTCTCTCTCTCTCTCTCTCTCTCTCTCTCTCTCTCTCTCTCTCTCTCTCTCTCTCTCTCTCATTGGATCAAAACAGGTCAAGTATCCTAACCCATTGCCCGACCCTTTCCTAGGTCAGGTTACTCATGGGTCAGCCCTATTTATGCACGGCCAGAACTTGTTAATAGCAATTCCGGATATGGGATGGGTTCCGGGTTCGGGCTTGGATTGACACCCCCTACCTTAGTATACATGGGTTAAAAAATTTTATTTATTCAGCTGTCCAGATGTCTACTCAGACATGTTGGATATTTTAGCACTATCTACGTCCACATGCATATATTAAACGTACTAAACACAGATATGCATAATTGCCAAAAATACAAATATGGACGTGCGTTCTAGTTGGTTTATTCGTATCTATTTACATCCATAGTTGAGCGGAAAAGATGAACATTGAAAGTTTCAAATATATAATGTTTCCATTCATGAACACCAACACGCTTGTACTCTTGTATCATGTTCACACTATATGAATAAATACGATGGAAAAAACATAACCTGACAAGAACGACTTCTCAGCTTAAGAACCTAGGTTCTTTTACCAATCATCATGAAAATCATCTAGTGAGTTTTGTAAGAACTAAAACACAACAAGATGGCAAACAGAAAAATGATTACCATCCATAGCTTGGCTTATTGAATCATAATCCTTAAATGTTCTAGTTGCTCTATTCTGAGATGTCTGCATAAGAATAATTGTGTGCCTGTTAGCCTGCAAATGGCACCCAGTAAATACAGTCATTATGTAACATATCATGGAAATTTATAATTTATTCTTTCTAGAAATTATAGCCAATGAGCTTAGAGCTTTATGCTTCAGACTAAATTAAAAAGAAAATAAATGTAATGATTCAGAGTTCTCCAATATACAAGAGTCTATAATACAAGATATGGTAAACTTTACCCACCGCTTGTATAATATGATGTATGTTTTGTATGTTTTAGTTCCATTTTCTTCACTCATTGACAAAGAAATCTTGTAATATGGAAGAATAACTTGGTTGAAGCACACTGCCCAATAAGTGAAGTTAAAAAATGTGTTTCCACTTAGATTAGGGGGAAAAGCCTCATCGGACAATTTCCGTCGAAACCAAAGTAAACAAATAAAGCGTTTAAAGTAGAATGGGCCAACTGATCAAACTACATGTAAAAGTAAAACCCATATAAATTGCACCAATGAACAAAGACAATACACAATCCACTGTAACTATGGCACCAAAACCTTAGTATCATTGTATACCAACAGACTCGAAAGGTAATGCTTCAAAACCTAGAGTTTTCTTTTGTCTATTGCTTCTTTGGAAGATACACATTACTCTGTGACATCTAACACAATTTCTAATTTATATGATCAACATATGAAAAGTGCATTTCCTTTCAACTGATGGAAGTTACATATCATATTATAGTCATCAGACTCATCACAACTCTAAACTAGACTTAATACTGATAGAAACCGCTAGCACAAACCGTCCCCTTTCTAACCATAATGTGTGTTGTCTTTTCCATTGAGACAAAATTGCAAAAGCCTGGGACATTACCATTTGTCAGAAAATTAAAAAAAATGCTCCAACTCTAAGAAACCATTTGTTTCAAATTCAAAAAGAAACATAGGCATTGGTGTGATGCTAACCGACATTCCAGTTTGCAGAAGGATGGTAAAGCACATGTTTGGTCCAAATAAAATGATGGAAACAAACAACAAAGAAAGATACGAACTGTAGGAAAGTAAGGTTTGTGTAGAATATGCTGGCATGCAAATTTAAAGACATAATCTTCGTAAGGCCATATTTAAAAGTTGATCTTAGAAATTTAGACAAGAAAACGAGAAAGCATTGTGGAATGCATTAGCTGTCTACTCTTCGGTTGGCAGAATGGTACATGGAGGTTATGTGCTCAATATGCAAAATGGCATCTTTGCAATGCAGGGGTGCACATGTGACCCTCCCAAATCCTGTAGCAATGGGAATCTAATGCATCCGGTAGCACATTTACCGCATCTAAGAAATAAAAACACTGATTTTAGCTTTACATGATATGAGAGATAAGGGAGGTGACACAGGCAACATAAAAGTACGAGGACAAAACCAAGCTGCCTAACACTTATGTAACTTCATCAGATCCTTCAAGTTTGTTTTCTTCACTGAGAAGGAGAACTTAACCACTCTATTCAAAGCAATGTCGGTGGGTGGGTAGGTGTGGGGTAGGAATGGAGCCAGCAGGTGAAGCAAAGAGTGAACACGTTTTAAAACATACATAAGAGGCTTTTGGAAACTTTTCACATGTACCAAAAAGAGGCAAAATTTGAAATTCCATGTGGTGGAGGTTGAGATAGACAGGAAACACGAAGACTTCTATTGTGAAACCTTACATGTTGAACACCATACTGGAGACGACAACAAACACTTATTCAAGAGTAAATTGTTATTTCCAATGGCATCGTGCACGCGTGACAAGTATGCAAGTATGCACCACACACATGCACACACAGACACATGCACCTATGCTGGTCTGTCCCTACCCACACCACTGGCCCACGCATCCACACAAAAAAGAAAACTTTTACAACAACGCACATGATACAATATAACCTTTGCCCTTGAAATGCAATCAGCTACATAGAACCTTCTTCTCATTGAGCTTTGCTAAAGGACCCTCTCTTGTTAATTTGCCATCACAATATCTTCTTATTACAATGTTGATACATATCGCGTTGCTACACCTAGGGGTACAAATGGTATCCAAAAACTACATAACAAGATCTGAACAATTACGAATTTATCACGTTTGGATCGAAAAGTTGAACCTGAAATTCTCATCAGGTTCAGTCACGACCCTTTCCAAGCCCAAAATCTTGATAAAACCCCAAAAAATATTATGAATCATGAAGAACTATGCTTATTATGCCGGATAACACAATAATTAGATTGGTAAAATTAAAAAAATCAAATATTCCTGGCATAAATGAAAAAATAAATTACAAAATTTGACAACTTCCGTATGATAAAAGTTCCACGACTTCTAACAACAGTTTCAATTGGTAGTTCACATGAATAGTTAGAATACGAATCCGTGCCAAAACCCAACCCGAGTCCAAGTTGCTTATTGGGTTAGGATTTGGATTCATCTGAGCAGTTTACGCCATAGCTATATCACTAGTTGATTATTCAACTATGGTTCCGTTACTCTTGCGCGCGCTAGCACTCACCAATCTCCACTGCTCATGTCTAACACATCCCAAGCAATTCTTCTTTATACTGCAATTCTTCCTTATACTCCATTAAATCGATTTCTAGCTATCTACATTACATTTATAGCATCTCACAATCACATATATTTCACATCCTATTTTAATCGTATTGCAGCTCAAGCCATCTCAATATCTGACTTTGGCTGAAGCTCATCTCTGGACATGGCTTTTAATTGTTCGGCATCCATAAAGAATTCTAATAGCCTTTCTAAAGCCACAAAAAAACAGAAGCATTCCTCCATTTTAACCACCATTCCTTATTCGAGATGGAAGGCCATGATGTAAGGGAGACCCAACACTACAACTCTTAATAATTCCTTGAGGATGCTCAATAAAGTGGGATTATCACTGTTGTAAAGTGGTACTCGCTGATCCCTACAACCAATGATCATGTTTTGATTCTGAGAATAACTCCTAAGTCTCTTCATTATGATGAACAATGGTTCCAAGCAATAAACATGACCACTATTGCATATACATCAATATGAACAAAACAGTTATTTCTTTCCGTACTTTTACTAAAGGGACATTATATATAATATATTTAATATTGCTGATTTTAATTTCCTTATGTCAATCTCTACATTTCTACTTCAAAGATTATCCTCCCATCTAGCCTACACAACAAAAGTCTGTACATCATCAGAAAGTTACAATGACAATGAAACTTCATTTTGAATTTGACGAGCATTGTATTAGATATCTGATAACTCCACTGGTGTTTTCGCTGCCAGTCACAAGCCAGAATAAATGAGGATGATTGTGTAGTACGTCTGTGTCAACTAGCATAATACTTTATCGCACTATTAAGATTAGAGATTTTATTGAAACACCCTTTCCTAAACGTCACCTAAACGTCACATTGTACTAAAGCCTGCGGTGATAAGTGTGCAACGGTTACTAGATCATTGCTCGGAAGCGACCCACCACATTACCGCCCTGATGTGACGTTAAATATTCAAATGTTCCCATTTCCTAATGGATGTGAGCATGTAAGGAACTTAGTCCACAACTAAAATAGTAGATTAGCATCTTGGAACATATGATCTCTAACTGGGAAATTAGGAGAACTTCTTGATATCATAATTAGGATGAGAATTAATATTTTATATCTAAAAGACTAAGTGGATATGTGAGAATGTTAGAGTAGTAGGGTCATAGGAACATAATCAAGGTTAGTTGGTAAGGAGAAATTGAGTGCTATATATAAGAAGATTTAAAGATACACAATGAATGATGATACACAATGAAGATTTAAAGAAAAAGTTCTTAAATAGATAAATTAGAAGTTCAAAGTGGACATGAGTGCTATATATAAGAAGATGGTGGGCTACATTAAAACAATTACCATTGAAGGACTTTGTATATATAAAGGTATTGCACCAGCAGATAAGGAGATATCTTGGTGAAACGAGGAAGCGAATGTTAATATTAAAACTAAACATAACAACTATAGAAATCGTGAAAGATGTTAATATGATAATACCTTGAAGAGATATAAATTAACTAAGAATGAAGCTAAAAGAGTTATCCAAGAGTTAGATTCACAGTGTATGATTATGCTTATAAGAATTTAGATATAGTTGAGGGAGAGAAGAACATATATCAACTAGTGTGAATGAGGGAAAAAATGAAAGGAACTTATGTGCGGTTAAGTGTATTAAAGATATAAAAATAAAAAAATTCGCTCAAATATGATGAGATCATACGTAGGTGGAGATAGTACTTTGGCAAACTCTTTAATAGAAATGATACACCGGATATATGACGTAATGGCGTTTCTTCGGAAGAGCTAAATCATAGTTTTATGTGAAGAATTGGAGCATAAGAGGTGAATTTTTTTAAAAGAGAATTAAAACATGAAAAAACATGTAAACCAAATGAAATTCTTATCGAGGTAGGAAATGCATAGGAAATATAGTTGTTATATAGCTAGTAACGTTTTTTAACAAAATTTAAAAATCAAATAGAATACCACAAAAGTGAAGAAATAGCGTTTCGGTATATTTGTATAAAAATAAAGGTGATAAATAAAGTTACTTTAATTATCATGAAAATAAGTTAATATGGCATACCATGAAATTATGAGAGATAGTGATCGAGTTTAGGTTATAAAAGAATGTTACCATGTTATAAAATCAATTTAGTTTCATATTAAGACATTTGATAACAAAAGCAATTCATCTTATCAGGCAATTTATGAAACAATATAAAGCAAGGGAGAGAGATTTGCATGATCTTTATTAACTTCAAGAAAGCATAAAATATAATCCTTAGGGAGGTTATATGGTGATCTTTAATGAAGAAAGGTATCAAAAAATATTTTACTCTACTTTAAGACATGTATCAAGGAGCAATTACTAATGTAAAAATATGTGAAGGAATAACAGATATGTGAAGGAATAACAGATAATTTCATGATCATCGTCGATTTACATCAAAGCTTAGTTTTAAGCTCCTTCCTCTTTTACTATAGTAAAGGATCACTTCACTAGGCACATTCAAGATGAGATATATTGGTATATTTTATTTGCATATGATTTTATTTTGATAGATGCGACGAAAAATAATGACAATATAAAGTTAAAATTTTGAAGGTAGATACTAGAGATTTTAGATTTTAGAATTAGCAAGAACACAAACTGAATATATGCAATGTAAGTTTAGTAACATGAGATATTAAGATCATAATGTGATGTTCATGGAAGAGAAAAGTACATCGGTAATCGGTAATTATGTACTTTATGTCGGTTGTTGAATAGGATGCAGGGATTAAGAAAGATGATCATAAGATCAAATTAAAATGTTTGAAGTAAAGAACCTGGATAGAAATACTATGGGATCGAAATGTATTGTTACACCTAAGGGATAAATTTTACATGATGATAATTATACTAGCTTTGTGATGCGGCCGCACCATCTTCGGCAGTCACGGGCCCAAACGGGACCCAAGGAGGATGTGTTACTTACTATCGGAGGCGTCGAAGGGCAGATTAGTTTTTTTGTTATGTTGCTTTGTTTCCTAGGTTTTCTATTTATATCTAGGGCTAGCCGTCATGAGAGGGCATGCTTATTGTGTGAAGAACATTCTAAGTGTCATTTGTGAGGGTTTTAGACTTTGATCCGTTCATCAAAGTTTGGAGAGCGAGTCCCTCTCGAAAGGGCTCAATTTATCTTGCTATTAGACCTAGTTCTTCCTCAAAAATCCAATAAAAATCTCATCTTTTCCAATTTTCTTCCCTTTTCTTCGCTGATTTTTCCTTGATACGATCCAAATCGTATCAAATTGGTATCAGAGCGATAGATCCAATGGCGGAAGGTACTAGATTCAAGACTGAGATGGAGGCGCTGCGAAAGGAGATCCGGGAAGAGGTCAGCAAAAAGGTTGGAGGGTTGGAAGTCACGGTGGACATGCTATCCAATTCCCAAAAGGAGATGGAAGCCCGTTTGTTGAAAAGGCACGAAGAGTCGGACGCCACTCAAGTTCAGATTTTGAAAATTTTTCAAAGGCTTGAGGGGAAGGGAAAGCATGTGGAGATCGGAGGGGAAGAATCCGAAGCGGAGAATCATCATGCTAAGGCGGACGATCCGAAGTTGATGACGAACACCACTGGGGCACCTCCGGGAACCAAAATCACAAAGGAGAAGGAAGATCTAGAGTTCCGGGAGGATTCGTGGGTGGAGGAGGTGCAGCGGGAGCGACGGCGGCGCGAAGGAGATCCCCTAGGGTTTCTTGCGGAGGCAAGGGGACGCGGCATGCAAGGGGAAAGGAGGCTAGGGCTTCCGGACAACATAGGAGGCGGCGGCTGGGGGGAACCCTAACCCCCTCCCGCGCGGGCCGCCAGGGCTCCGCGAGGGCTCGGGAGGCCTCGCGGCCCAATCCCGAGCCCGCGCGGGCGCCTGGGAGAGCCTGGCGGACCCGCGCGAGACATTGGAGGGGCCGCGCGGCCCGCCTGGGCCCAACCAGGGCCCCGCCGGCCCCCAGGGGGGCTTCGCAGCCTCTCCTGGGGTCGGCTGGGCTCCGACGGGAGATTTTGGGGCCCGGGGGGCCCAGTAAACCCCCCGGGTCAGTTTTTCGGCCCCCCGGGCAGCGATCAGGGCCCCGCAAGGGGCTACCACAGGATTTTTGGGGATACAGAGGAGGAGAGGCAAAGGTGGCCTATGGAGGAGTACGCGGAAAATTTTGGGGGCCCGCGAGGGTTTCCCGAAGGGGCCTACGGCAGAGGCAGGACCGAGTATGGAGGCCATGGAGCTCAGGGAGGAGGGCACCCGACCATGTACCCAGACAGGAGGATGGAGAAGTTGAAGATGCCCATTTTTTAGGGGACAGACCCCGACGGATGGATAGTGCGAGCGGAGCGGTATTTCCAGGTGATGCGGATCTCAGAGAAGGAGGTATTGGAGAACATCATTTGCTATCTGGAGGGACAGGCGCTGAGCTGGTATCGTTGGAGGATGTCCCGAGCCCCGTTTCGAACTTGGGAGGAGTTGTCCGCTTTCCTACTTGACCGCTTCCAGGCCAAGCCGGGGGCGAATTTCTACGAGCAGTTGCTTGGACTACGGCAGGAGGGGACGGTGTTGGACTTCCTGGGGAAGTTTGAGGTGTTGGCAGGCAGGGTGAAGGGAGTGTCGGAAGACGTATTCTTGGGGGCATTTATGCGAGGGATGAAGCCCTCGATACGAGCCGAGCTATGGATGCAAAGTCCCAGAGACCTAGAGCATGTGATTCGTCTAGCTTTGAGGGCGGAGGAGAAGCAGGCGGAGGAGCGGAGGATCAGAGGGGCGTGGGGGGCGCCACAGCAGAGGGTCCCATCTACAGCAGCCGCCCCGAGACTACCGCCGACCGCATCAGCCGGAGCGGGGGAGAAGGCAGGAGAAGCACGTCCTGTGGGACAAGGGCGGAGGATGACCGAGGCCGAGATGCGGGACAGGAGAGCCAGAGGGTTGTGCTTCCGTTGCGACGAGAAGTTCACCCCGGGCCATCGGTGTGCGAGCCGGTTGCTGCAGATCACTATCGAGCCGGACGAGGAGGAATACATCGAACCAGAGGAGCCGGAAGAGGAGGTCGTCTCTGTAGAGCAGACGGTGGAGCTGGAGCGAGCGCAGGTGTCACTCAACTCCATGATGGGGTTCACGCAAAACTCCACCATGAAGTTAGTGGGACAGGTCGGGGAGACAGCAGTTACGGTTTTGATTGACAGTGGGGCCACCCACAATTTTGTGTCCCTGCGAGTGGTGGAGCTGCTGGGGTTGCAGATGTCGGGTGGGAGGTTCACCGTACAGCTGGGGGATGGACGGTGCGAGGAGAGTACGGGGCTGTGTCGAGGACTCTGCCTAGTCATTCAGGGGGTACAGATCGTGCAGGATTTTTTACCGTTCGAGTTGGGGAAGGTCGACTTCATCCTGGGAGTCCAGTGGTTGAAGACATTGGGGACCACGATGACCAACTGGAAACGGTTGAGGATGGAGTTCAAGGATGGCGAACGGACGGTGGTGCTTCAGGGAGACCCGAGCTTGTGTTATGCCATGGTAGCGTTCAGTGCCATGACTCGGACGATTCGGAGGGCGGGGCAGGGGTACTTGGTGGAGTTTCGGGGGATGACGACAGAGGCGGAGCCCGAGCCCGAAGAGGAGCCACCAGAGGTGCAGTCGGTGTTGGAGCAGTTCGCAGAGGTGTTCGAGATGCCACAGGGGTTACCTCCACCCCGAGACCACGAGCATGCGATCGTACTGAGGGATGGCGCGCCCCCCGTCAGTGTTCGGCCTTACAGGTATCCCCACGTGTAGAAGGATGAGATAGAGCGGCAGGTCAGAGAGATGCTGCTAGCAGGGGTGATCCAGCCCAGTGTCAGTCCCTTCTCGAGCCCAGTTCTGTTAGTAAAGAAGAAGGACGGGAGCTGGCGATTTTGTGTGGACTACCGAGCCCTGAATAAGGAAACTGTGCCCGACAAGTTTCCTATTCCGGTGATTGATGAGTTGCTCGACGAACTGCATGGAACGATGGTGTTTTCGAAGGTGGATCTGAAGTCGGGGTATCATCAGATCCGGATGCGAGCGGAGGACATTCCGAAGACGGCGTTCCGTACGCACGAGGGCCACTACGAGTTCCTGGTGATGCCGTTTGGATTGACAAACGCCCCGTCTAATTTTCAGGCCTTGATGAACAAGGTGTTCCGTCCTTACCTGCGGCGGTTCATCCTTGTGTTTTTTGACGACATCTTGGTCTATAGCCGCACATTGGAGGAGCACACGGGGCATCTGGAGGTGGTTTTCAGGGAGTTGCAGGGGCACCAGTTATTCGCCAATCGGAAGAAGTACTCGTTCGGGAAGAGTCAGATAGAGTACTTGGGGCACATTGTCTCAGGCGCAGGAGTGGCGGCAGATCGGGCGAAGATTGCGGCAATGTTGGAGTGGCCTCTACCGACGACACTGCGGGCCTTGCGGGGTTTTTTGGGATTAACGGGGTATTACCGCAAGTTCGTGAAGGGGTACAGCACCATTGCCTGGCCTTTGACGGAGCAACTGAAGAATGACATTTTTCGGTGGGGAGCAGATGCGACTAAGGCTTTCGAAGCCTTGAAGACGGCGATGTCGACGGCGCCGGTCTTAGCACTGCCAGACTTCAGCCAGCCATTTGTAGTAGAGACGGATGCTTCGGGGTATGGTCTTGGGGCTGTGCTGATGCAGGAAGGGCGGCCGATTGCATACTTCAGCCAGGTGTTGACTACTAGGGAGAGGCTGAAGTCAGTATACGAGCGAGAGCTCATTGCTATAGTCTTTTCTATTCAAAAATGGCGGCCATATCTGTTGGGACGGACTTTTGTGGTGCGAACAGATCAGCGGGCTTTGAAGTATCTGTTAGAGCAGAGGTTGGTGGCGGAGGAGCACCAGAAGTTACTGTCGAAGCTGGTGGGATTTCGGTTCGATATTGAGTACAGACCGGGGCTGGAAAATAAGGCGGCGGATGCATTGTCTCGACGAGATGAGGGGAGCCAGCTGCAAGCGATGTCGATACCGGGTTGGAGAGGTTTGGACCAGCTGTTGCAAGAGGCGGAGGCGGATCCAGAGCTGCAGCGGATCAGGGAGAGTTTACAGTGTGGAGGTGACGGGGTGCCAGGTTACACGGTAGAAGGGGGAGGTTACTCTACCAGAGGAGGTTGGTGATTCCGCGGGGGTCTGCATCTATACAGACCCTCTTCCAGGAGTTCCATGGGTCGGCGATCGGAGGTCATTCGGGCGTGCAGCAGACGTATATGCGGATGGCTCGGGAGGTATACTGGACGGGAATGCGGAAGGACATCGCGCGATTGGTGGCGGCTTGTGACGTTTGCCAACGTCACAAGTACATGGCGATGGCCCCGGCAGGACTACTACAGCCCTTGGCATTGCCTGAGCAGGTGTGGGAGGAGGTATCCATGGACTTCATAGACGGCTTGCCGCGCTCGGAGGGGTTCATCGTTATCTTGGTTGTGGTTGACCGGCTGAGTAAGTATGCTCACTTCATTCCCTTGAAGCATCCTTACACAGCGGTCTCGGTGGCGGCGGTCTTTGTGCGAGAAGTGGTGCAGTTGCACGGGTTTCCGCGATCTATAGTGTCCGACCGGGACAAAGTTTTCACTAGTCACTTCTGGGAGGAGTTGTTTCGAGTGCAGGGGACAGTGCTGAAGCGGAGCACCACCTACCACCCGCAGACGGACGGTCAGACCGAGGTGGTCAACAGGAGTGTCGAGACCTACCTCAAATGCTTTGCTTCGGAGACACCACGATAGTGGACTAGGTGGCTGGCGTGGGCGGAGTATTGGTACAATACTTCCTTCCACTCGGCGGCGGGGACGACACCTTTCCGGATACTGTACGGGCGAGACCCCCCATCCTTGGTATACTATGGGCACCGAGCAACACCGGTTTCACAGGTGGAGGAGCAGATGGAGGAGAGGGTCAGGATGTTGGAGGAGCTGCGGAGGCACCTGACACGGGCACATCAGGTGATGAAGGCCAAGGCGGACGGTCATCGGCGAGATGTGACTTTTCAGGTGGGGGACAGGGTCTACCTGAAGCTTCGACCTTACAGGCAGAAGTCTTTGGCTCACAGGAGGAACGAGAAGCTAGCGGCCCGTTACTATGGGCCTTTTGAGGTGGAGGCTCGGATTGGAGAGGTGGCTTACAGGTTGAAGCTGCCACCAGGGACGGCGATACATCCGGTGTTTCATGTTTCACAGTTGCGTCGAGCGATTGGCGAGCATACTACATCATCCACACTTCCTCCTACACTCACAGATGATATGGAAGTGATGCTCGAGCCAGTCGATGTCCGGGCGGTACGGAGAGGACCAGGGCAACGTCGGGAGGTACTCATTTACTGGCAGGGGCTGCCGAAGTGCGATGCGACATGGGAGCTGGATGAGGCGATACAGGAGCAGTACCCTGATTTCCACCTTGAGGACAAGGTGGCTCTTTTAGGGGCGGGTATTGATGCGGCCGCACCATCTTCGGCAGTCACGGGCCCAGACGGGACCCAAGGAGGATGGGTCACTTACTATCGGAGGCGTCGAAGGGCAGATTAGTCTTTTTGTTATGTTGCTTTGTTTCCTAGGTTTTCTATTTATATCTAGGGCTAGCCGTCATGAGAGGGCATGCTTATTGTGTGAAGAACATTCTAAGTGTCATTTGTGAGGGTTTTAGACTTTGATCCGTTCATCAAAGTTTGGAGAGCGAGTCCCTCTCGAAAGGGCTCAATTTATCTTGCTATTAGACCTAGTTCTTCCTCAAAAATCCAATAAAAATCTCATCTTTTCCAATTTTCTTCCCTTTTCTTTGCTGATTTTTCCTTGATACGATCCAAATCGTATCACTTTGTTATATGATACGGAATACTAAGTTATCACCAAGAAGGATAAGCAAGGTATGCGTATGGTAAAGATGTAACTATTACAATAGATGTGTGGAAACAATAGAAAAGATACGTTAAAGACGAGGATATCCGAGCGAATGTAGATGTGATCCCTATAGAGAATAAGATAAGAGACCATCACTTGATAATTTGACTATATACACCAAGACCTATTAGTGCGTTTGTGATACGATCCGGTAGATCGTATAAGCAAATCGATAATTTTAAAAGTGAAAAAAATGGAAAAGGTGGACTTCTTATAGAATAGAGATGCGAAGAACTACAAATAAAGTGGGTTTCTTTCGAGACGAAACCATATCTCCTAGCTTTGAATGTCGGATCAAAGCCTAAGAACCTTCTCTACGATGCCTAAAAAGTTCTTCACAAATCAAGCATGAAAACAAAAGAAGACGGCTAGCCCTAATTTATAGAAAAGATGGGATTTACTAATCTAGTTTTGAAAAGACTAGAATACCCCTAAAGCCACTAATCCCACTACGCGACGACCCCGCGTCTCCTACACCTCACGTAAGTCACGATAGGTGGTCCCGCATCCTCGGTAGACGGTGGGGTGGGTGTGTCCGCATCAATACCCACCCAAAAGAGCCACTTTGTTCTCAAGGTGGAAATCTGGGAACTGCTCCCGGACCACGTCATATGCCTCCCACGTGGCGTCACAGTCGGATAGGCCCATCCAGTAGATCAGCACCTCCCTTCGCCGACCCGGTCCCTGACGAACTGCCCGCACATCCAGATGCTCCAAAAGTACCTACATGTCCTCAGTAAGTGTAGGTGGTAGAGTAGCCGAGGTTGACTGGTCCCCAATTGCCCTCCGAAGCTGCGACACATGGAACACTGGATGTATCATAGAAGACGGTGGCAGAAGCAACCTGTATGCCACCTGCCCAATCTTGGCCGCAATCTGATAGGGGCCGTAGTAGCGAGCTGCCAGCTTCTCATTCTGACTCCGAGCTAACGTCTTCTGCCTGTAGGGTCGCTGGACGTCCTGCCGATGGCCATCTGCCTGGGTCTTCATCGCCTGCTAAACCCTCAAAAGATGTCTCCGCAGCTCCTCCAACATAGCATCCATATCTCCCATATATGCCTCCACCAACGACACCGGCGTCTGTCTGTCACCGAAGCGAAGCAAAGACGGTGGATCTCGCCCGTAAAGGATCCTGAATGGGGTCGTCACCGCAGCAGAGTGGTACGATGTGTTGTACCAATACTCCGCCCACGCCAACCACCTGTGCCACTGTCGAGGCGTCTCCGAAGCGAAGCACCGCAGATAAGTCTCTATAGAGCGGTTCACCACCTCCGTCTGGCCGTCCGTCTGTGGTTAGTAGGACGTACTCATCTTAAGAACCGTACCCTGTATCATAAAGAGCTCCCGCAAGAAACCGCTCATGAAGACCTCGTACCTATCGGAAACTATGGACGACGATACCCCGTGCAAGCGTATCACCTCCCTAGTGAATGATGTGGCCACCGAGACTGCGGTATCAGGATGCCTCATAGGTATGAAATGGGCATACTTACTCAATCGCTCTACTACGACGAAGATCACCGTATATCCCTCTGAACGGGACAACCCGTCAATAAACTCCATCGTGACCTCCTCCCAGACCCTCTCTGGCAACTCCAACGGCTGTAACAGCCCTGTGGGTGCCATGCCCATATACTTGTGACGCTGGCAGATGTCACAAGCTGCTACTAACTGGGCAACACTTCTCCGCATCCCGATCCAGTACACCTCTCTAGCCATCCTCGGGTACGTCTGTTGTACCCTTGAATGGCCTCCAGTCACTGAGCCATGGAACTCCTGAAACATGGCCGGTATAAATACTGAGGCCCGCGGTAGCACCAACCTCCCCTAGTAAAGCAATCTGCGCACCTGCAAGGAATACCCTGTCGGCCCCTCCTTTCCCTGCCGCAGCAACTCGCGGATATGCCCCAGCTCATCGTCACTCTCCGCCTCCTGCAACATGGGCTCCCAGTCCAGCCACATCGATTGCGACAGAGCCCTCAAGTCCACGCTCTCCTCTCGGCGAGACAAGGCATCAGCAGCCTTGTTCTCCAACCCCGGCATGTACTCGATGTCGAATTGGTACCCCACCAGCTTGGACAACCAACGCTGGTGCTCCCCAGTAACCAACGCTGGTGCTCCTCGGTAACCAACCGTTGCTCTAAAAGGTACTTGTGGCTCCGCTGATCTGTCCTAACCACGAACTCCCTCCCCAACAAATAGGGCCGCCACTTCATCACCGCAAAGACAATGGCCATCAGCTCCCTCTCATATACCGATTTTAGCCGTGCTCGAGCAGACAGCACCTGACTGAAATAGGCTATGGGCCGTCCCTCCTGCATAAGCACCGCCCCCAATCCATATACCGACGCGTCAGTCTCCACCACAAAGGATATGCTGAAGTCTGGCAAAGCAAGCACTGGCGTCGTCGTCATCGCCACCTTCAAGGCCTCAAAAGCCTTGGTGGCCTACCCCCCAATGGAATCCGTCCTTCTTGAGCTGTTCGATAAGGGGCCAGGCTATGGTGTTGTACCCCTTAACGAACTTTCGGTAGTAGCCCGTCAGACCCAAAAATCAACGAAGAGCTCGCAGTGTAGTAGGCACCGGCCAATCCAACATAGCCGTTATCTTTGACCTGTCGGCCGCCACCCCCTCCGCCGAAACAATGTGCCCCAGGTACTCGATCCGTGCCTGGCCGAAGCTGCACTTCTTCCGGTTGGCAAACAACTGCTGCGCCATCAACTCCCGGAAGACCACCTCCAAGTGGTCCAAATGCTCCACCATGCTCCTGCTGTGGACGAGAATATCGTCAAAGAAAACGAGAATGAACCTCCGCATGAAGGACTGGAAGACCTTGTTCATCAAGGCCTGGAAAGTCGAGGGAGCGTTTGTCAAGCTGAACGGCATGACTCGGAACTCGTAGTGCCCCTCATGGGTGCGGAAGGCAGTCTTCGGCACATCATCTAGCCGCATCAGGATATGGTGGTATCCTGCCCTCAAGTCGATCTTCGAAAAGATCGCCGCACCATGTAACTCGTCCAGCAGCTTGTCGATTACCGGAATGGGAAACTTGGCAGCGACAGTTTCCTTGTTCAGCGCCTGGTAATCGACGCAGAATCTTCAGCTCCCGTTCTTCTTCTTAACCACCAAAACTGGGCTCGAAAAAGGACTCACACTTGGCTGGATTACCCCAGCCTGCAGCATCTCCCGCACCATTCTCTCAATCTCGTCCTTCTGTACATGCGGGTACTGGTACGGTCGCACACTCACCGGTGCTGCTCCATCACGCAATACAATTGTGTGCTCGTGTCCTCTGAACGGTGGTAGCCCCTGCGGGTCCTGAAAGACCTCCTGGTACTGCTCTAGCATCTGCTCAACCTCCACTGCGGTCTCATCCCGCTGCTTCTCCCCCTCGGCTGTCATCCCCTGATACTCCACCAGGAACCCATCTCCCTCGTCCCGCAACGCCCGAGTGATGGCCTTGAAGGCCACTAATGAAAAACAAAGGGTCGGGTCCCCGGTCAACACGACGGTCCGCCCCCCATCCTGGAACTCCATCCTCAGAAGCTTCCAGTTCACCTTCATCTCCCCCAACTTCTTCAGCCACTGCACCCCCAGTATAATATTCATGTTGCCCAACTCCAATGGCAAGAAGTCCTCCACTACATGTATGCCCTGCAATGTCAGGCACACCCCCTTGCACAGCCCCTTGCTTTCCTTCATCTTTCATATCCCCAGCAACACCGTAAACCTCTCCATCGTACTCAGCTCTAACCCATGGCGCTCTACAATCTTCCCAGAGATGAAGTTGTGAGTCGCCCCGCTGTCAATGAGTACGGTCACTGCCTGCTCTGCCAACAGTCCTGATAACTTCATGGTGTGATTCGGCGTGAATCCTACCACGGAGTTCAAGGACACCTCCGCCACATCCATGTGGGCATGCGCCTCGCTCTCCTCAGCCAACTCTGGTTCCACCATAGTATACTCCTCATCGGCCACAATCACGACCTGCAGCAACTTGCTCGCACATCGGTGAGCGGGCCTGAACTTCTCGTCGCACCTGAAACAGAGACCTGCAGCTTGCCTCGCTCTCATGTTGGCCTCAGTAAATCGTCGACCAGGCACCACTGGTCGGGTCTCCCCTCTCTTCTTTCCAGCGGCCTCTGGTGCTACGGTGGTCCCCTTGGGTGGTGCCCGTGTCGGCTGACTGCGCTGGCCCTGGCCTCCCCAAGTCCCTCGGATGCGCCTCTCCTCCGCATGCTTCTCCTCCGCTTTGTGGGCTAGGCGAAGGACGTCCTCCAAGGTCCCCGTGCTCTGCATTCGCAACTCAGCCCGTATAGAGGACTTCAGCCCCTCATGAAGTTCCCGATCATAAACTCATCTGTCACCCCCTTCACCCTGCTGTTAAGCATCTTAAATCTCTCCACGTAGTCTCTCATTGTCCACTCCTGCCTCAGGGCAGACAGCTGCTCATAGAAATCTCCTCATGTTGTCTCCTGAAACCGATGACAGCTCCTCACAAGTGCGAAAAGGGGTTTGTGCTATCTTCCACCGGTACCATGCTAGTGCATCCCCCTCAAAATAAATCCCGATGGCCTTCAGGACCTCCTGCTCCGTCAATCTCATCACCTGAAAATATCACTCCGCCCGATATATCCATCCGTCTGGGTCTGTACCATCAAAGGTCGGCATCTTAAGCTTCATCAACCGCCTATCCACATTGATGTCTCCCTGCTGCCCCTATCTCCGCCACGGTCACCTCTCCAGCCCAAACCGCCACCACGGGTCTCCGTCGGGCCTCCCTCGTCAACCACGTACAACTCCTCAGGCCAACCAGGCCTCTCCCACGCCTCGGGCTGATAGTGTGTCCTGGAAACTCAGGTGGTCGTGTAAAAACGGGCCTCGGCCCAAGATGGGTAGTCTCCGTTCTCCAAAATTGGCCCGCAGGAGTCCCAATAGCTGCTTCCGAGGCCCAACCGCCTCCAACCATCCCCGAAGTTCCCCCAGAGTGGGAAACGAACCCCGCCACACCCCCAAAGGGCCGTGAAGGGTTCGCCGGGCCCGAGGATGGGCGGCCCAGCCCGTCGGCCCCCCAGGAGGGGCGGGCCGCCAATCCGCACCCTCGGATGGGGGTGCCGCCTGCTCGCGCCCTCACAGGGGGGCGTCGAGGCCCCTGGAAGGCCCAGCGGCCTCGCATAGGCCTGGGAAGGCCTGGGTTGGGCCGCCGACCCCCTGACAGGCCCTATCGGGCATGTCGCCGATCGAACAGACCCGCGGGAGTCTGTCGTTTGTGAAACAGACCAGCGCGGGTCTAGGTGAGGTCGCGCCTCCTCTTTGGCTCCCCCGAGCCGTCGCCTTGAGGTGGAAGCTCCGTCGCCATCAGTGCTTGCCCTAGGGGAGCTGATTCGAGGGTAGAATCTCCCTCCTCTTGGCTTCCTTTGCCCCGATCTCCTTCTTTCGCCATTGTTAGGGCTTGTAACATCGTCATCATCGTCGACATTGCCTCATTCAGATCTGAATTCGACCCCTTCAATTCTTGGAGGTCACGACCTTGTTGCGCGACGTCCTTCCTCATGCCCCGGAGCTCTATCTGGATGTCCTCTTGTGATTGGGCATGATCCTTGATAGAATCCCCCACCGTTTTCTTCAATCCCACGAACCGTTCTTCGATCTCACGATTGAGATCCTCCCTAAGCCCTTGAATCTTCTCATCGATCAAATCTGCCTTCGATCTAGTACTTGTCGTCATCGGATCTCAACGCTCTGATACCAATTTGATACGATCCAGTAGATCGTATAAGCAAATCGATAATTTTAAAAGTGAAAAAAAATGAAAAAGGTGGACTTCTTAAAGAATAGAGATGCGAAGAACTACAAATGAAGTGGGTTTCTTTCGAGACGAAACTCTATCTCCTAGCTTTGAATGTCGGATCAAAGCCTAAGAACCTTCTCTACGATGCCTAACAAGTTCTTCACAAATCAAGCATGAAAACAAAAGAAGACGTCTAGCCCAAATTTATAGAAAAGAGTGGATTTACTAATCTAGTCTTGAAAAGACTAGAATACCCCTAGAGCCACTAATCACACTACGCGACGACCCCGCGCCTCCTACGCCTCACGTAAGTCACGATAGGTGGTCCCGCATCCTCGGTAGACGGTGGGATGGGTGCGTCCGCATCAGTTGGTTAAAAAGATAGAACAATGAATGTTGAGATCAAGAGAAAATAAGTAGACTGAAAAAGACATAGTGAAAGTAATAAAAATGGATATAAAGATAATGGTTTGACTGCGAAGAAAGTTTTAAATCGTAATGCTTGAAAAATAGGTATTCGGCATCATGATCCGACGTAATCACGATGCAACATTCTTTCTACTAAGTCCATGAAGCCGACCCCATTTTTTGAAATGAAGACTAAGATGTGATAATGATTGTCCTAAATATCTAATACGCTAGTCGATAATACTAAATAATATGACATGCAACATTACTACACATATCTTTTTGAGACAACATCAGTCTATACATCAAGTGCACAACGATTTCGTATTTGCGCATAAATTTGAATCGGATTTTTCTTTTGCAACTCATTCTCGTTGATCAATTACATTGGGGAAAAGCATATGCCCCAATATCCAAAAGCCAAGATCAAATGGACTTCTCATTCACACACAAATCCTTATAAACTCTATGTTCCATCGTATAAACATTAGAAAAGAAATCGCATTCTTCGTATTGGGATTCACATCCATCATGCCCAATAAATTAGATTGTCGGCTAAATGGGCCAGTATCCAATTTCCATTAAATTAGAAGTTGCAATAATCTCCAGCTCTTTAATGAGTCAGAGTCTTTTTTCCCCTCCATTTATCTGACAACCTTATTCTGGGTTACACGACTTCTCTACTACCAAAATTTCGTCAATACCGGTTTATTGCATTGAAAAATCAATTTTTTCCCCTGACATATGGCGAGACCGTGCAGAATCAATAAGAAAATAAGAACCAGAAAATCAAACAAATAATTAAAAAAATAGTTCCAGTTTATGTAAGAGAGACACATAAGCAAGAATAATTTCATTTAATGAAGGTATTTACTTCTTGAAGCACGGTTTGTTCACGGTATGAGGTTCGATACGCAACTTATTAGGGTTTTACAAATGAAGATCAAAAGAGACAGAGATTAATACCACTAAAACCCTAATTTCACGCGAAAAGAACAGAAAAGTATTAATCGGACGCAGTTCGGAGGGAATGGAACTCACCATGAGCGGAATCGAAACCCGAAATTTTTCAGAGACGACTACTCGAACTTGATGAATTAATCCGAGAGAAATGTTGATACATCCAAACTTGGCTGGGGACCAGCATCCGTTGCCGCGTTTCGAGTTTTCCAGTTGGTTTTAATGCAGAGGGAAGACAGAGGGGAGTTGCTGTGCGCACCCACCGTTTTACTCACGCGCACATACCACTTATTTAAAACCCTTCAATTACGCTATGCGCACATGCTACGTATTCCTCTTTTACCCTCCTCCTCAACATCCCTGCCCCCCTCCAACACATGACGAGAACGCAGATGACGATTTACTAGGATTTGAAATGGGTGGTGGGGAAGATGGAGAAGGGGGCTTGGGAGGTCAGAAGAGGAGGCCAAGGGCGCTAAGGAAGCTGGAAGGAAGGGGCTGGGGAAAAGGGTGCTAGGGGCTGGGGAGGGGCTGGGGAAAAGGGTGCTAGGGGCTGGGGAATTAGGGCTCGAGTGGTGAGGGTGAGGGGGGCCAGGGAGGTCGTATGACGTCGCCTCCGTTCGCCCTTCAAGTGGAAGAGGGAGAGGGGGACTTGGGAGGCCAGAAGAGGAGGAGGGGCTGGGGAGTTCGACTGTGGGGGCAGACGAAACGGAAGAGGTGGCTGGAGAGTTCGACGGAGGGAGCGGCAGAGGGGGCGGGAGAAGAGGAAGAGGCTGGCTGGGGAGGTCGGAGGAGGGGGAGTTAAAGCTCAGGTGGTCGGATGATATGGAGGGTGCGGGGAGGTCGGAGGACGCCGCCATTGTTCACCCATCGAGTGGAAGAGGAAGAGGGGTCTGGGGAGGCCAGAAGAGCGGGTGGGGCTGAGGAGGTCGATGGAGGGGGCTGCGGAGGCGGAGGACGAAGAGGAAGAGGTGGGTGGGGAGGTCGAATGAGTGGGGGATGTGGGGCTGGGGAGGTCGGATGAGAGGAGCGGTGGAGAAGGGGAGAGGGTGGCTAGAGAGGTCGAAGGAGGGGGTGTGGGTCTGGGGAGGTCGGATGAGGGGGCTATGGAGGGGCCGTGGGAAGAGGGAGAGGGGTGCTGGGGAGGTCAGACGAGGGGCATGCGTCGTTGCCCACCGTCGTTCGGCCGTTTTACTCAACGCGCACATTGATGTGTCCACATTTTATACTATTTTCATATCATTATTCCATTGCATCTCATGCCTACGATATTGCATTTCTGACGATATTTTCGAGTTTCGTAGTGTTTTGTGAGTTTTCAGGGATTTTGGAGCGATTTGGGACCCCACTTGGGTATGGACACATCCGACGTGCTCATGAGCTTATTGGCGGGGCTCTGAAGGAGTTTGCCACACTTTTGGAGCCATTGGAGGAGTCATTGGAGGAGAAGAGAGAGAGCAAAGGAGAGAGAGAGAGAGAGAGACAGCCCCATCAGTTCCCAGCAGTTTCCCAGAAAATGCTCTGTCCGAGCAGCTCAGCTGCTCGATCGAGCCATCTCAATTTGAGAGGAGAGCTGATACGGGCTGGCTGGGACCGAGCAGTTCAGCTGCTCAGTCGAGCAGCCTCAATTTCCCCAAGCCGAAGCAAGCCACGACACGGCCCGAGCAGCCGACCGAGTCGACCCCTAATCGGATCGAGTAGAGCTTACTCGGTCCGAGTAGGCTGAGCAGCTACTTTGATTCTCTATATTGCTTGGTTGAGTAGCTTCTCTGCTCGGTCCAAGCGACAGAACGAGCAGCCTTTTGCTCGACCGAGTCACCTACTCGGTCGGCAACTCCAGAGTCATTTTTGGAATGTTTTGAAGGCCGCGATGCGCGTGATTCTGGGCGACTGAAGCAAGGAGTTGTGCGGGGACCGAGGAGCGAACTTTTCATTAGGAATTTTCAAGAGTTTTGATAGGGAGCTTAGGTCGATTTTTGTATTAGTTCTTGGAGATCGAACTGCTGATACTTTTTAGTTTTGAAATTGAGAGATTGATATTTTTGTTCTTGTCTGCGTTTGCCAATTGGAATTTGGATTTTTTCCTGGATCTATTGTTCGTCTACTCTCTCTGTAAGTTTTTATCCCCATTTTATTGATTTGCGATGATGTCTTCGTATATAAAAATCACATTTTATTCTGTTAACGATACCATGAGTGAGTAGATTATTCTAGGGCTGATGGGTTAGCCATATGATCCAATAGGGAAAACGTAGATCTGGATCCCTCCATTGAATTGGGGACCTAGGGTAGTATTTCGATAGATCCTACCGAATCCGTAGGTAACCCGTATTGAGATCATGCCCACGGTCTGTGGAATTGATGTACTTAAGGGGTATCTAGGGATTCGAATAGGAAAATCGGTGTATCCAATCGAGGCACATGACCATGCCCGGCTCGTGCCTTGAGGGGATCCACCGACGAACTATACCGCTACGTTGACGGCTACCGCCATTGCGTCAACGAGAGCCACCGAAATGTCCCGCAATTCTAACCCACGAGAGTGGTACGAATTGGGGTATTAATTCCCTAGCCCTAATGCAATGCAAGGATCCTATTCCAACGTTGACCCTCAACGATTCTAGCGGTGATCCCTAAAGCCCTAGTCCCTTTTATTAGTATTACAACAACAACATCACCCAAACCAAATCCTTCACTCCGATAGCTATCCCACTTCAAGACTTAGAGATAAACTGAGAACACATTGACACTATCACCATTACTGTGGGATTCGACATCTTATATACTATAACTCGACACCGTTCGCTTGCGGATTGAGCCCGAAATTGTAGCCTAGGAGCCATACCACGCCTGGCGATCGTGACACCGCCAGGTGGAACCTAGGTGTAGGTTACGGGTGCGTCAAGTTTTTGGCGCCGTTACCGGGGACGGTAATAGTGTTCTATCTCAGTTTGTTTTTATTTTGTGGAGTTTGCTAGCATTTCAATCATTTCTCACCCTTCCATCATTTTTATTATTTTTTATTTATTTCGGTGCTACTGACTGTATTTTTCTAAGTTTTGTTGGTGCATGAACACTCGCTACAAGGGATCTACCAGAGAGTTATTATTCGATCCTGAGATCGAGAAGACAGCCAGGGCTTTGAGAGCCTCTAGTAGAAGTTCATCTCCATCCGTTCAGATGGGAGAAAATCCTCCTCCTCCTCCTCCTCCTCATCGCATCGAGTCCATCAGGGACCACATGAAACCTACTTTTGGGAACAACTCCTCCATTCTCAGACCGCAATTGGCGGCAACGAGCTTCGAGCTCAAGACGGGGTTGATCAATCTGATGCAGCAGGATCCCTTCCACGGGCATCCTCATGAAAATCCCAACCATTACAATGACTCCTTCCTGGCGAAGTGTGATACGTTCAAGGCGAAGGACGTCAGTGATGATGCAGTGAAACTGCGGCTTTTCCCATTCACTTTAAGGGATAAAGCCTCATATTGGCTCCGGGCCCACCCTCCCAACCATTTCACTACCTGGGAGAAGCTCGCGCTTGCATTTGTGGATAAGTTTTATCCACCCTCGAAGATGGTCCTGATCCGTGAGGCCATTTCTAACTTCAAGCAGCTCCCACAGGAGTCACTTTACAAGGCATGGGAGAGGTTCAAGGACCTCCAACACCAGTGTCCTCACCATGGGATCGAGCCCTGGTATTTGGTACAAAGCTTCTACAACCGGCTCCAGCCTAGCACCAAGATGATCATCGATGCTACGACGCAGTGCGCCTTACTTGATAAGTCTCCTGAGGAGACTATAAATCTGTTGGAGCACATGGCGGCCAACACTCAGTAATGGAGCGATGAACGGACTGTTGTGACCCGGACTCCTGAGGTCAAAGGTCGCTAGACACTTGGATTCTCACATCGAGACCTTGTGCAAACAAGTAGCCCGCATTGAGCAGCGTCTGGACTCAATCCTTGCTTCGCCCAGTACATCATATCATCCATCTGAAGAATATGTATATCCGGGATATATCCCTAGCGAGGCCCACTACGATGGTGCTGAGACTTCTGAGACCGTGCAATACATCCAAGGAGAGGGACGGAATCATTGGCAGCATCCAGCTGCCAGGAATCACCCGGGGTTTTCCTATGGAAACCCAAGTGGAGGGCTGCAACCTCCGCAATTTTAGAGGCCTCCACCCCCTCCTCAGCAGTAGCAGAACCAGCAGCAGGGCGGCTTTAGGCCAGCTGGGCCTTATAGGCCGCCGGGATATCAGTTCAACCGGCTGCATCAGCAGAATTATGCGCCGGCTCCACCCAAGTCTAATCTCGAAGCCACACTGGAGACCTTCATGAGCGGCCAGATCCGCTTTAATTAGGATACATCGAACCAATTCAAGAATATTAATTCTTCACTTGATGAATTGAGGGGGAAAATGTCGCAGCTTCTGAAGAATCAGGGAAGATTGCCCTCCCAGCCAGAGACTAACCCGAGAGCCCAAGCTAATGCCGTGGATTCAGTGACCACACGTGGAGGATGGCTGACTGACGCCGTCATGGTCCCGGTGCTTAATAAGGAGAAGGTCACCATTGAAGAAGCCGTCGATGACGGCGATAAAAAAGAGGCCACTGAAAGGCCTATCATTATTAAGGAGAAAGCGGATGTTGTAGTGACCCTGTGCTATGAGAAACAAACACTAGAGGGGGGTGAATAGTGTTATATTGAATTATAAGGAATTTACGTCAAATAAAACCCTAATTAACCAACAAATGCGGAATGTAAGAAGTGATCAACAACACAAAGAACAATGCAATGCTAACATGCAATCTACCCTGGTTCGGTGCCACCCAAGTCTCCCCGACTTGTTCCCGGTGCCCTAATCCAGCAACACCCGGATCCCCTCTGGATACTCTAGCAAACCGCTAGAGATTTTCTTTAGCCCACTTGCGGAAACCCCACAAGTGCAATCGACCTACAATCGATGTCTGTGTATCCCACAACCCGGGAACACGCAAATACCTTAGTCCCACAACCTGGGACTAAGCACACTATCACAAACCGAAAGCAAAACCAAATCTTGACCCCACAACTTGGGATCAAGCCAACCCTCTCAACAACCGAGAGTATACAACAATTATATGTATAGAAATTGAAATGTAAAGCTCTTACCACAAAATCCTATGCCTTAAGAAATACTTACCAATATATGGCAAGAATGGATTTTGAGGAAGAGAGATCACGAAACCCTAGCACCACCAAGATGATAGCAAGAGATGGCTATGGTGAAGATGCTGGTCGTGATTCAAACTCTCAGCTGGAGGAGTTCACAAAGATTGAAAATCTCTCTTGAGAAGTTAGAGCTCAAAGAGAAAGGGAGAGATTTTCCTAAGAGAGAGAGCTTGGAAATAGAGTTGAATGGCTCTTCTCTTGGATGTGAAAATGTCTCTAATTTCAGCCTTGGATTCCTGGTTTGAAGCAACTCAAACATATATAGGAAGAGACAAAACGGTCACAAAAATCGTGGCATTAAATGCACCAACGGCTCTATTTCTGAAGCGTTTAATCGGTCTAAGAAGGATCACTGACCTATTAGTTTTGCAACTAGTGATCGGTGAACCTTCTTGGACCGACTAGACAGAAGACATCAAAGATAGTGAAATGTTGAAGAAGAAGAACTAGTCGGTCTAAGAAGAAACATCAACCGACTAGTTTGACAACTAGTCGGTCGGTGAACCTTCTTGGACCGACTAAGAAGTTGACAGCAAAGAAGTCGAATTTCACTAGGAGAACTAGTCGGTCTAAGAAGAAACATCAACCGACTAGTTTGACAACTAGTCGGTCGGTGAGCCTTCTTATACCGACTAAGAGGTCAACAAATAGGCTTGAATAGATTAGGATAACTAGTCGGTCTGAGAAGGATTTCCAACCGACTAGATCGTCATCTAGTCGGTCGGTGAACCTTCTTGGACCGACTAATTGACCAACAGTGAATGGGCTGAGATTAGCAATGATGTCTAGTCGGTTCAAGAAGAATTTCCAACCGACTAGATCATCATCTAGTCGGTTGGTTCTTCTACTTGAACCAACTAAATATCAGTAAACTGAGATCTAAGTCAAACATAAAAAATGCAATGATAAGTATGGAATGCCAAACATGACTATGGAAATGTTTAACCATGTGTACAAAGTTATGTTATGAAATAATAACATAAATTAAGTATAATGGCTTGAGAAACCAATTGTAGGCATACCAAATCTAAGTGAAGTGTGCGATGTGGGCAAACACAGATATCTATATCATGCAAAAGTGTTATGCCAAAATAGAGATAGTAACTTCATAAAACGTATGACATACACAATTCTAGCACACTTGGATACTAATTGAAACAATGTTCAAAAGAACCATAGTACTAGCATGCATTCCAGAATAGATACTCACATAATGAGTCAAAGATAAACATGGAATGCCATGAGCATAATGAATATAAGCACTATATCACAAGCTCAAAACTAGCATCAAGCAAGAGCATGTAAATATGACATCCAATATAAATAGTCTACCAATTGTAAAGATGATACCAATTGTAGTCTAACAAAATATGCAAATCAGGCAAATAATGTCAAGATCATGACATCACTTGAGAAGGAAACCAAGTGAACAAATAAAAACATGATCTCATCCTAGCTCAATTATCACAAAGGGTTCAACATGAGGCATAATGTGACAAAACATCTTTTGAGCAAAGGCATGAAGATAGTCTACGTTCAAAGTCACAAGGTAGGACATAAACGAATAAAGTTATCATGAACATCGCATGCATGCATACCAATTGTGCGAATAGAATAAAAATCTTGCGTAAGCACAATATAATCGGAGGTAGCATCAAAGAAGTCATAGTGCATTAAGATATATTCATGGAAGAATATCTATGACAAAATATACATATCATCAAACACAATATAAACTTTTATGATCGTGTATAGCACAAATTATCTCTAACATCTCATAAAAATAGCATAAAATATGAACATGAGATGAGAGATGATATTGTGAGAAATATAGCTTGAAGATCACTAACTAATATGAATGAGTGTTATGTCACTTGTGAAAATATCATACATGAAAGATTTAGCTATAGACATGAAAGATCTCTTGAATAAAAATATAGCTAAACATCAGTCATGAAGTAATTAAAATGACAAGTAACATACATTGATCACCCAAAATCATATCAATACATCTCATAAAGATAGTCATACAAACTATAAGAGAAGTATAAGATGTGTGGTGATACAATTAACAAATATGCATAAAGATCCTAAATCATTAATCTTATTCATGACATGAATTATGTATAACATGATGACGTATAGCATACCATGTCATACTTAATACAATCTAATATATTTAAGATCAATATACTTAATACAATCTAATAAACAAATAAGCATGTCATACACATCAGTTATCATATCCATAATATTTAACAATCTTCACAAAGAAGCATGCATATGAGGAATGCGATGTGTAATGACAACGTGTTCCAAAGATATGAACATCAATAAACTACTAACCAATTCATTATATGAATGTTATAGCTATCATGGTACATGACTCGTAATAAGACGTACATGACATACATGAACAAGGTAGTCACGTAAACAAACAATCTTCATGAGGGTGTGACAAGAATGAGCTAATGAAGAATTATGTTATATTACACAAATCGAATATATTAAAATACCAATTGTAAATATGGTAGTTAAAACCAATATATTAGAATACCAATTGTACAAAACACATACTTACAATCATTTAGCTCTCCATATATGTGTGCATCTCCAATGCACCATCCTTTCCTTTGAATTGATTCATCATGTGTAAACCAAGGAGTGTGTAGAGTAGGCATCTTGCACAACAATCTGACAATTCAACAATTGGTGGTATCCAAAAACTTTTTGGATCCAATAGGTTAAGGAACAAAATCAAGTAGTCCAATAACCAATCATTTACCAATTGTAAATAACACTCATCAATAGAAATGCACGACATGCATTAATAAGAGTTATTATAATCACGAAAATCATACATATAAGGAATTAACTGTTGGATCTGGATCCTAGCCTAAGGGGGGTGAATAGGCTTATAAAAATAATTCATGCAACCCACGAATAAGCACACGCAGTTAAAGCAGCAACATGGTAAATAAAAAGCAGACACAGAGTACACAACAGATTTACTCTGGTTCGGTCGACCCTTCGACCTACTCCAGCCCCCAAAGCAGATACTAGTATTGAATAGCGTAATAGGTACAAAACCACAAGTTAGAGCACGCTCAGAGCACCCTCTACGTCTCTACACTCGCCAGGCTCTCAGTACCCACACACACATTGTTTTCTCTCACTATCAATCCTAGTAATGCTTTCTACCAGCTAGTCCCAAACTAGCTAGGTCCCACTTGTCTAGCCCCAACCAGACAAGTCCCAAAATGGTCACAGAAAAAATAGGTAAAGTTTTCCCTACAGAGAACGTTACACTAAGACACGAATAAAAGAGTTTAAGGGTTTAGAAATGCTCAGTTCGTGTCCGTGTAGGCGTCTCTGTCAATCAGCACGTCGTCAGCTCCAATCTGACGCAAACAGTGTCTCGATCTGACTCCTGGATTGCAAATACACACTGGTCTGTGTGTAAAGAAATTCAGTTCAAATCCTTAAAAAATGGCCAGCTGTGCGCTCAGTAACTCCTTCAAATAAAGCGGTCGGTGCGCAGAGGAAGTCAGTTCAATTGATTTAACAAGCGGTCGGTGTGCTCAGTAATTCCCTTTAAATCACTTTCTTTCGCATGGCCATCCACGTCAGCAGCAATACCAAATCGTCACCGTCGATTCAATTTGAAGTAGCAATCTCAGCTGTCCGCTTCACTTCGTTTCACCTCTCGTCGGCGACGTCAACCTCCGGTGCTTCGTCTTCAAGAGGCAGCGATGAATCAGCAATCTTTCTTCGGCGACGGCTGCTTCTGACTTCGACGACGATAACAGTTCTAGGGGCACGGCCAGAGTTCTGTACTGAGTGATGTCGACGCCGGCAGTGTCGACTCCGACTTCTTCTTCTCTTGATGGTAGACGTCGAGTTCTTGTTTTTTTTGGGCAACGACAGCAAGCACGATGGCGAGCGGCGCTTTTCCTCGACGACTACCCATGGCAACGGCGGCTTCCTTCACAGATGGGGATAGCGTCTTCGTCTCCGACGTGCATCGACTAGCGACGTTTAGCAGCGGTTTAGATGGCGGCGATGGCAGTAACTCGACGAGCAGCTGTTCACGACGATCTTCTTTAACATCGTCTCCTCTTCGACGATGGCGACTTCAACGGCGATGGATCCTGTCGGTGGATGCAACACACTGTGGCTTTCTCCTTGATGTGTAGCTTCAGTGGCTCCTTAGGGGTTGCTTGTGGATTTGTCGTTTGAAGAGATCCCTTGCATGAACTCTTGGTCCCTTGAAGATTAACATGGCACTTGTCACGTTGATGAAGGTTCTTGGAGATATTGCGTCAGCTAAACGAGCCTTGCTTGAAGAGATACACAAGAGTTGGGTTGCGAGTACTTAGAGATTTCAACACCAAGAAGAGATGAGGAAATTTGCGGCTGCTTGGAGTTTTTTTATTAGGGTTTGTGATTTGACCGTAATATTTAGAAAGCAAGGGTTTCCACTTTTTTCCTTGGTATTGCCGCATACTATTTTGCTTCAACAGATGATGGGGGTTTTATATGAGGAGACCTAGGTCTTTTGAAGAGATAGGATCAAACAGAATCTCTAGAGTTTAAGGGATTGATTTGCAATGGGGATGTGATAGCAATTCACATTGGATATGGAAAATGATTAGGTGTTTGAATAGGAGATCAAGTAAGATTTGAATTGGATATGAAATACGAATTTTGAACTGGATCTCCATGGTATTTTGACTTAATCAAATTAACAGTCAATATTGGATTTGCACCAATCACCAATTGATTTGATCCAATCATCTTTGCGATGTGAATGGCACTTTGACCAAGTCCATTAGCTATGTGGATAGCAATTTCTCCAACACGCGGACTTAGTCATCTCTTCAAGAATTACCGCCTTGTCAAACCTGAAACACACTTAGCACACACGTTAAAAACGTTCATGCACGTTTGTCATCATCAAACTAAAGTTCCTAGATCGTTGTGTCCAACAATCTCCCCCTTTTGGTGATGACAAACCCATAAAAGATTTGATCATTAAGTATGGGTGTGTGAAGTGTGTTGAAGGGTGTAATGCAATACGGATCATGGAATGAGACATTCAAGTATTACAAACATAGCATGTACAACATTATAACAAATATAAAAGCATGCTCCCCCTTCACTCAAGCTCCCCCTTCAACATTTATTCAAGTATTTTTCATGCTCCCCCTTCAACAAATAGTTCCCGACATCAAATCTGCAAAATCTTTTCTTTCTCCCCCTTTGTAATCACCAAAAGTAGATTAATGAAGCCACAAAAATATTCCATGCAAAAATAAACCATTATTAAATGTAGCGTGCAATTTGCATGAGTTTTTCACAAATTAGACAATCCAAGCTCATAGGATTTCATAACAAGACTTCTCCACCTTTTTGTAAGTGTAGTGATATAGACAATAAAGTACAAGAGGAGATTCACTTTCAGAAAATCAACCAAATCAATCCACATTTTCCAATTTTCATGAATATCACTAGGATTGATTTTTTCCCACCTCATCAAAGATGAGTTCAAGTTACCGAACCCCGAAACATGGCCTAAAAGGACTTTTAACTGCGGGGTGGCATTGCTTGACGGGTTATATACACCAACGCTAATGATTACCCATTTAGCACAAGTTGGATACTCGTGGGTTGTGTATTAGCCATGAGGTGTATCCATTTTTCATACGGAGCAATTTTCATTTTTTTTCATTTGCAATTCTTTTGTGCTCAATTTTAATTCATGGCTAAACACTTCATATCCCTTAGAAAAATCAGAAATTAATCATTCCTACATTCACTTTCCATTATTCTTCAAAGGAATCTCCAAAAGCACTAAAAAGTCGATTATCGTGCAAGTGCAAATGTAGGTGTATAAGTCAAGTTTAAAACTTATGAGGCATGTCATGGCTACTAAAAAGAATAACATCATGTTCATGTAGCTACAACAATAATGAATTGACTTCTACAAGGGATAGATTTGAACATTCATACAATACCACTTAAGATAAATCATAAAGGGTATTCTTTTAAGCTCAATTTTTTTAAATATTTTTTTTATTTTTTTCAGAAATAAAAACACTAAAAATCATGCAAACAATCACACAAACAAAAAATAAATCAAGCACGCAAAGCAATCTATGAAGGTATGCAATGAAATGCAAAGAGGGATAAAAATTATACCTTCTCGTCGCTATTTGATTAAGGAGCTAAAAGAATGAGACGTTGAAAAATTTGCTTCTCGCCAAATCTCCACCTTACCTACATGAAAGGTGTTAAGTGTGACCTTGGAATCCAACAAGGTCCACTAGTGTTAGCCATTATTGTTTTAGGAACCCACACTTGTTTAAACTTGATATTAGTGTTCCTAAATTTACAATAATATGAAGTGTGGCCTACACTATCACAAGTAAAGCACTTTACATATTTGTTCTTTGCAATAGAGGGCACATTGTGGAATTTCTTGAATTTTTGCTTTTCAGCGTTTTTCAGACCAAAACCAAGTCCTCTTCTATTATTGCCATATAATTGATTCTCTAAAATATTGTCCAATGATTGTTTTCCCATAGAGAATTTCTTAATGGACACTTCAAGATGAGAGACTTTAGTTTTTAATTGTTTATTTTCTTCCACAAGCATCGTGCATTTACTAATAAAAGCTCTCTTGTTTTCCTCTTCCTTCTTTTCAAATTCAATCATTTTTTCTTTTAAAGTCATTATCCAACATGCAGAATTTATCATTACGCTCTCTAATCACATAGTCTTTTTCAGTTTCGAGCTTAATCAAATCAAGTTTAAGCATGCTAATTTGGGTTAATAATGAGGGACAAGAAATACAAGGAGCAGTTTCATCAAAGCTAGCTTTTTCCTTCTTCATGATTTCAATAGTAGACTTACATGCATTAAGTTCAATTTTAAGCTTTTCATTCTCTTAAAACACCTTATCATCTCTAACTTGCATGTCATAGTTCTGATTTTGGAGACATTCAATAGTGAACTCATGATCTACTATTTGATTTTGCATTTCTTCACAAATTTTAAGAAGTTCAGCTTTGCTACCTGACGGTTTCTCATCTTAGATGCCCATCAAAGCCATACAAGAATGGGCTTCATTTTCCTCCTCGCTTTCAGCTTCGCTATCCATATCCCATGTTAATACCTTCGCTTTTCCTTTTCCTTTAGCGAGCTGAGCAGTTTCATTTGGGCAATCCTTCATCAGATGTCCTCTTCCCTTGCATTTAAAACATTGCATTCTATCAGTAGATTTCTGATCATTAAATTGCTTGGAAGAATTATTAAAGTTAGAACGATTAAACCTGGGTGCCATTTTGTTTCTTTCATGCTTGGTCTTGATGAACTTTCTGAAGTTTCTCACCATTAGCGCTATGTCGTCGTCATCATCCTCTTCTTCGCTAGCTTGCAAAGCAAGGGGCTTTATGGCTTTCTCTTTCTCCTCAGGTTTCTCTCTTGCTTCAACATTTTGCAGTTCCAACTCATGGGACATCAAATTATCAATAAGGTCCTCCACCTTCAATTGTGACAATACCTTTGCTTCCTGGATGGCGGTGACCTTCGGTCTAAAAGAGCTTGGCAATGCTCTTAGGATCTTCCTCACTTGATCGAGGCTATCATATGGCTTTCCAAGCGAGCTAGACTTGTAGACTATGTCGGTGAACCTCGCATACATCTCTGATATGCTTTCTGATGGTAGCATGCGAAATCCCTCGAACTCTGCACTCAAAAGAGACAGTCTAGACTCCTTTACCTGTGACGTTCCCTCGTGTGTCACCTCCAAAGTATGCCATATTTCCTGCGCAGTTAAACAATGTGAGATTCTATTATATTCAGATTTATCAAGTGCACAAATGAGAGCATTCATAGCTTTAGTATTTAAATAATAAGATTTCCAATCATTATCATCTTATTTGTCATTTGGTTTTTCAATCTCAACATTTTCTACTTTAATAACAGGCAGTTTATATCCTTTTTCAATTATTTGCCAAGCTTTATAATTAACAGAAATAAGGTAGATTTTCATTCGATTTTTCCAATAAGCATAATCACCTCCATTAAATCTAGGGGGACGGGAAACAGATTGACCCTCAACAAAAGCACTATCCATATGGTTATTCATGGTCAAATCTAGGCTAGATCCTAAAACCTGCTCTGATACCACTTGTTGGATCTGGATCCTAGCCTAGAGGGGGTGTGTGTGAATAGGCTTATAAAAATAATTCATGCAACCCACGAATAACCACACGCAGTTAAAGCAGCAACATGGTAAATAAAAAGCAGACACAGAGTACACAGCAGATTTACCCTGGTTCGGTCGACCCTTCGACCTACTCCAGCCCCCAAAGCAGATAATAGTATTGAATAGCGCAATAGGTACAAAACACAAGTTAGAGCACGCTCAGAGCACCATCTACGTCTCTACACTCGCCAGGCTCTCAGTACCACACACACACAGTGTTTTCTCTCACTATCAATCCTAGTAATGCTTTCAACCAGCTAGTCCCAAACTAGCTGGGTCCCACTTGTCTAGCCCCAACTAGACAAGTCCCAAAATGGTCACAGAAAAAATAGGTAAAGTTTCCCCTATAGAGAACGTTACACTAAGACACGAATAAAAGAGTTAAGGGTTTATAAATACTCAGTTCGTGTCCGTGTAGGCGTCTCTGTCAATCAGCACGTCGTCAGCTCCAATCTGACGCAAACGGTGTTTCGATCTGACTCCTGGATTGCAAAATACACACTGGTCTGTGTGTAAAGAAATTCAGTTCAAATCCTTATAAAATGGCCGACTGTGCGCTCAGCAACTCCTTCAAATAAAGAGGTCGGTGCGCAGAGGAAGTCAGTTCAATTGATTTAATAAGCGGTCGGTGTGCTCAGCAATTCCCTTTAAATCACTTTCTTTCGCATGGCCATCCACGTCAGCAGCAATACCAAATCGTCACCGTCGATTCAATTTGAAGTAGCAATCTCAGCCGTCCGCTTCACTTCGTTTCACCTCTCGTCGGCGACGTCAACCTCCGGTGCTTCGTCTTCAAGAGGCAGCGATGAATCAGCAATCTTTCTTCGGCGACGGCTGCTTCTGACTTCGACGGCGATAACAGTTCTAGGGGCACGGCCGGAGTTCTGTACTGAGTGATGTCGACGCCGGCAGTGGCGACTCTGACTTCTTCTTCTCTTGATGGCAGACGACGAGTTCTCGTTTTTTTGGGCGACGACAGCAAGCACGATGGCGAGCAGCGCTTTTCCTCGACGACTACCCACGGCAACGGCGGCTTCCTTCACAGATGGGGACATCGTCTTTGTCTCCGACGTGCAGCGACTAGCGACGTTCAGCAGCGGTTTAGATGGCGGTGATGGCAGTAACTCGACGAGCAGCTGTTCACGGCGATCTTCTTTAACGTCGTCTCCTCTTCGACGATGGCGACTTCAACGGCGATGGATCCTGTCGGTGGATGCAACACACGGTGGCTTTCTCCTTGATGCGTAGCTTCAGTGGCTCTTTAGGGTTTGCTTGCGGATTTGTCGTTTGAAGAGATCCCTTGCATGAACTCTTGGTCCCTTGAAGATTAACATGGCACTTGTCACGTTGATGAAGGCTTCTTGGAGATATTGCGTCACCTAAACGAGCCTTGCTTGAAGAGATACACGAGAGTTGGGTTGCGGCGATTAGAGATTTCAACACCAAGAAGAGATGAGGAAATTTGCGACTGCTTGGAGTTTTTTTTATTAGGGTTTGTGATTTGACCGTAATATTTAGAAAGCAAGGGTTTCCACTTTTTTCCTTTGTATTGCCGCATACTATTTTGCTTCAACAAATGATGGGGGTTTTATATGAGGAGACCTAGGTCTTTTGAAGAGATAGGATCAAACAGAATCTCTAGAGTTTAAGGGATTGATTTGCAATGGGTCACATTGGATATGGAAAATGATTAGGTGTTTGAATAGGAGATCAAGTAAGATTTGAATTGGATATGAAATACGAATTTTGAACTGGATCTCCATGGTATTTTGACTTAATCAAATTAACAGTCAATATTGGATTTGCACCAATCACCAATTGATTTGATCCAATCATCTTTGCGATGTGAATGGCACTTTGACCAAGTCCATTAGCTATGTGGATAGCAATTTCTCCAACACGCGGACTTAGTCATCTCTTCAAGAATTACCGCCTTGTCAAACCTGAAACACACTTAGCACACACGTTAAAAACGTTCATGCACGTTTGTCATCATCAAACTAAAGTTCCTAGATCGTTGTGTCCAACAATCTCCCCCTTTTGGTGATGACAAACCCATAAAAGATTTGATCATTAAGTATGGGTGTGTGAAGTGTGTTGAAGGGTGTAATGCAATACGGATCATGGAATGAGACATTCAAGTATTACAAACATAGCATGTACAACATTATAACAAATATAAAAGCATGCTCCCCCTTCACTCAAGCTCCCCCTTCAACATTTATTCAAGTATTTTTCATGCTCCCCCTTCAACAAATAGTTCCCGACATCAAATCTGCAAAATCTTTTCTTTCTCCCCCTTTGTAATCACCAAAAGTAGATTAATGAAGCCACAAAAATATTCCATGCAAAAATAAACCATTATTAAATGTAGCGTGCAATTTGCATGAGTTTTCCACAAATTAGACAATCCAAGCTCATAGGATTTCATAACAAGACTTCTCCACCTTTTTGTAAGTGTAGTGATATAGACAATAAAGTACAAGAGGAGATTCACTTTCAGAAAATCAACCAAATCAATCCACATTTTCCAATTTTCATGAATATCACTAGGATTGATTTTTTCCCACCTCATCAAAGATGAGTTCAAGTTACCGAACCCCGAAACATGGCCTAAAAGGACTTTTAACTGCGGGGTGGCATTGCTTGACGAGTTATATACACCAACGCTAATGATTACCCATTTAGCACAAGTTGGATACTCGTGGGTTGTGTATTAGCCATGAGGTGTATCCATTTTTCATACGGAGCAATTTTCATTTTTTTTCATTTGCAATTCTTTTGTGCTCAATTTTAATTCATGGCTAAACACTTCATATCCCTTAGAAAAATCAGAAATTAATCATTCCTACATTCACTTTCCATTATTCTTCAAAGGAATCTCCAAAAGCACTAAAAAGTCGATTATCGTGCAAGTGCAAATGTAGGTGTATAAGTCAAGTTTAAAACTTATGAGGCATGTCATGGCTACTAAAAAGAATAACATCATGTTCATGTAGCTACAACAATAATGAATTGACTTCTACAAGGGATAGATTTGAACATTCATACAATACCACTTAAGATAAATCATAAAGGGTATTCTTTTAAGCTCAATTTTTTTTAAATATTTATTTTTTTTCAGAAATAAAAACACTAAAAATCATGCAAACAATCACACAAACAAAAAATAAATCAAGCACACAAAACAATCTATGAAGGTATGCAATGAAATGCAAAGAGGGATAAAAATTATACCTTCTCGTCGCTATTTGATTAAGGAGCTAAAAGAATGAGACATTGAAAAATTTGCTCGTCGCCAAATCTCCACCTTACCTACATGAAAGGTGTTAAGTGTGACCTTGAAATCCAACAAGGTCCACTAGTGTTAGCCATTATTGTTTTAGGAACCCACACTTATTTAAACTTGATATTAGTGTTCCTAAATTTACAATAATTTAAAGTGTGGCCTACACTATCACAAGTAAAGCACTTTGCATATTTGTTCTTTGCAAAAGAGGGTACATTGTGGAATTTCTTGAATTTTTGCTTTTCAACGTTTTTCAGACCAAAACCAAGTCCTCTTCTATTATTGCCATATAATCGATTCTCTAAAATATTGTCCAACGATTGTTTTCCCATAGAGAATTTCTTAATGGCCACTTCAAGATGAGAGACTTTGGTTTTTAATTGTTTATTTTCTTCCACAAGCATCGTGCATTTACTAATAAAAGCTTTCTTGTTTTCCTCTTCCTTCTTTTCAAATTCAATCGTTTTTCTTTTAAAGTCATTATCCAACATGCAGAATTTATCATTACGCTCTCTAATCACATAGTCTTTTTCAGTTTCGAGCTAAATCAAATCAAGTTTAAGCATGCTAATTTGGGTTAATAATGAGGGACAAGAAATATAAGGAGCAGTTTCATCAAAGCTAGCTTTTTCCTTCTTCATGATTTCAATAGTAGACTTACATGCATTAAGTTCAATTTTAAGCTTTTCATTCTCTTAAAACACCTTATCTTCTCTAACTTGCATGTCATAGTTCTGATTTTGGAGACATTCAATAGTGAACTCACGATCTACTATTTGATTTTGCATTGCTTCACAAATTTTAAGAAGTTCAGCTTTGCTACCTGACGGTTTCTCATCTTGGATGCCCATCAAAGCCATACAAGAATGTGCTTTATTTTCCTCCTCGATTTTAGCTTCTCTATCCATATCCCATGTTAATACCTTCGCTTTTCCTTTTCCTTTAGCGAGCTGAGCAGTTTTATTTGGGCAATCCTTCATCAGATGTCCTCTTCCCTTGCATTTAAAACATTGCATTCTATCAGTAGATTTCTGATCAGTAAATTGCTTGGAAGAATTATTAAAGTTAGAACGATTAAACCTGGGTGCCATTTTGTTTCTCCCATGCTTGGTCTTGATGAACTTTCTGAAGTTTCTCACCATTAGCGCTATGTCGTCGTCGTCATCCTCTTCTTCGCTAGCTTGCAAAGCAAGGGGCTTTATGGCTTTCTCTTTCTCCTCAGGTTTCTCTCTTGCTTCAACATTTTGCAGTTCCAACTCATGGGACATCAAATTACCAATAAGGTCCTCCACCTTCAATTGTGACAATACCTTTGCTTCCTGGATGGCGGTGACCTTTGGTCTGAAAGAGCTTGGCAATGCTCTTAGGATCTTCCTCACTTGATCGAGGCTATCATATGGCTTTCCAAGCGAGCTAGACTTGTAGACTATGTCGGTGAACCTCGCATACATCTCTGATATGCTCTCTGATGGTAGCATGCGAAATCCCTCGAACTCTGCACTCAAAAGAGACAGTCTAGACTCCTTTACCTGTGACGTTCCCTCGTGCGTCACCTCCAAAGTATGGCATATTTCCTGCGCAGTTAAACAATGTGAGATTCTATTATATTCAGATTTATCAAGTGCACAAATGAGAGCATTCATAGCTTTAGCATTTAAAGAATAAGATTTCCAATCATTATCATCCCATTTGTCATTTGGTTTTTCAATCTCAACATTTTCTACTTTAATAACAGGTAGTTTATATCCTTTTTCAATTATTTGCCAAGCTTTATAATCAACAGAAATACGGTAGATTTTCATTCGATTTTTCCAATAAGCATAATCACCTCCATTAAATCTAGGGGGACGGGAAACAGACTGACCCTCAGTAAAAGCACTATCCATATGGTTATTCATGGTCAAACCTAGGCTAGATCTTAAAACCTGCTCTGATACCACTTGTTGGATCTGGATCCTAGCCTAGAGGGGGGTGAATAGGCTTATAAAAATAATTCGTGCAACCCACGAATAAACACACGCAGTTAAAGCAGCAACATGGTAAATAAAAAGCAGACACATCGTACACAGCAGATTTACCCTGGTTCGGTCAACCCTTCGACATACTCCAGCCCCCAAAGCAGATACTAGTATTGAATAGCGCAATAGGTACAAAAACACAAGTTAGAGCACGCTCAGAGCACCCTCTACGTCTCTACACTCGCCAGGCTCTCAGTACCCCACACAAAGTGTTTTCTCTCACTATCAATCCTAGTAATGCTTTCTACCAGCTAGTCCCAAACTAGCTGGGTCCCACTTGTCTAGCCCCAACCAGACAAGTCCCAAAATGGTCACAGAAAAAATAGGTAAAGTTTCCCCTACAGAGAACGTTACACTAAGACACGAATAAAAGAGTTTAAGGGTTTAAAAATGATCAGTTCGTATCCGTGTAGGCGTCTCTATCATCAGCACGTCGTCAGCTCCAATCTGACGCAAACGGTGTCTCGATCTGACTCCTGGATTGTAAAATACACACTAGTCTGTGTGTAAAGAAATTCAGTTCAAATCCTTATAAAATGGCCGGTTGTGCGCTCAGCAACTCCTTCAAATAAAGCGGTCGATGCGAAGAGGAAGTCAGTTCAATTGATTTAACAAGCGGTCGATGTGCTCAGCAATTCCCTTTAAATCACTTTTTTTCGCATGGCCATCCACGTCAGCAGCAATACCAAATCGTCACTGTCGATTCAATTTGATAGAGCAATCTCAGCCGTCCACTTCACTTCGTTTCACCTCTTGTCGGCGACGTCAACCTTCGGTGCTTCGTCTTCAAGAGGCAGCGATGAATCAACAATCTTTCTTCGATGACGGCTGCTTCTGACTTCGACGGCGACAACAGTTCTAGGGGCACAGCCGGAGTTTTGTGCTGAGTGATGTCGATGCCGGTAGTGGCTACTCCGAATTCTTCTTCTCTTGATGGCAGACGGCGAGTTCTCGTTTTTTTTGGGCGACGACAGCAAGGACGATGGCGAGCGGTGCTTTTCCTCGACGACTACCCACGGCAACCGCGGCTTCCTTCGTAGATGGGGACAACGTCTTCGTCTCCGACGTACAGCGACTAGCGACGTTCAGCAGCGGTTTAGATGGCGGCGATGGCAGTAACTCGACGAGCAGCTGTTCACGGCGATCTTCTTTAACGTCGTCTCCTCTTCGACGATGGCGACTTCAACGGAGATGGATCCTGTCGGTGGATGCAACACACGGTGGCTTTCTCCTTGATGCGTAGCTTCAGTGGCTCCTTTGTTGGGGTTTTGGCGGACCCCCAGAGCTCGGATCCGTATCCATCCTAAGTCGGACGGACTACGGAGGCACAAAAGCGCAGCGGAAAAACCAGAAATCATATTTCTACACTAGCTAAACTATTTAGCTAGGCTCTGGGGAGCCAGAACCTAGCCCGATCTATGCCGACTTGGAGTGGGTCTGACCACCCCAAGAAGGATCTACACTAAGCGACTAATTAAAAATTACGCTAAAAACGCTTAATCCACATACCCGGAATCTTGGCCCTGGAGCAGGCAAGATGTACCGCACCGTCTTGAGAAGCTCCTCGTAGCCGAGCCGCGTTGACCCGATCTCCCTGAGCCGCCTCGCACCCTCGCACCGATCCGCCCGAGCCGCTTTCGCCTCCGAGCCGATCACACGCGGTAGAAAGTTTCACTTGAGAAGAACCCGCGTCTTAGACGTCCGGATCAGATCCAAACCCCCTTCGTAGTCGTGCTAGGACTACTCCGGAGAATAGGAAAATTAGAGAGAGAAATTTAGTCGCCGATCGAGCCTGCTCTAAAATTCTGGAGCTACTCGATCGTTGACTGGTGTGTATTTCAACGAGGAGAGTGCACCCCTATTTATATAGGGAGTGAGCACTCAACTTCTCGTTGCGGGCAATGTGGGACAATCCCCATGAAGAGGAAAAATAAATTAAGTCATTTGGCTTAATTTCAACTTTAAAGTTAGCCTTTCACAAAGTCAAACTTTAACGAATTAATTCTCCTCACATACTAAACTTCAGGCACCAAACAAGCTATCAATCAGAAAAGCTTGGAATGGTGAACGCGTGAGAACTGACGGTGACGAATTTCGACTTCGTTTGACCCCTCAAACAATTGCTCAAAGTTTAGCAATTTTCACAAAATTCGTAGCCGTCATTAGGGTTTTCAAAAACCCTAATTTGACTTAAGTTGCGGGCGCGCCCGCTAGACTTAGCGGGCGCGCCCGCCCAAGGGGGCAAGGGCGGGCCGCCCGCCCGCTGCTGCAGCGGGTGGGCGCCCGCTGCAAGCAGCGGGCGCTGGCCCGCTGCATCAGCGGGCGCCCGCCCGCTGCACACAGCGGGCCATGCCCGCTGCTGCAGCGGGCCACGCCCGCTGTGCAACGGGCGTGCGCCCGTTGCAGCCAGCGGGCGTCACCCGTTTGCCTTTGCACATGGGCCTTTTGGCCCATTGGGTCTAAACCACTTCCCCTTGAACTCTTTCTGCGTTTCTGGGCTCGTTTGAGCTCCGATTTGGACGCGGTTTGAACCTGTGTTTAGACCGGGATGATCCCGTCATCCAGGTAACCCTTTCCAACAAGTTTGTTCCTACTAAATTCGTTGTAACTAATTTACAACACGTTTAGTCAAAGTTAGCATCTAATGCAACGTTGTGTCCCTATTGCTAATGCGACTAACTTTCACAACTTAACTTGTGAATATCATCAAATGACATTTCTCTCTATTCTATATTCCTATTACTAAGACACGAGCACTGCTCGGTGTGAGACCCTACAGCCTGACCTTACTACAGGTTGGGGCTCGAAACCCCTAGACGACGGTCACTACGAGCAGTAGCTGTCGTCCCTGTTTCAGAGTCATCATAACGTGATCGACCCTTTGACAAAAGTGTCATAGGGTTTGCATTGGCTGTGTCAGTGATGAATTCCGTTAGCTAAAATCCCTTCGTCAAGACTGTGTTATTGTTGGCCTAGGGTATGGTTTACTGTCAACCCTATTAGACAACATTGGTCAGTATACGGCGGTCTTTATTGTATACACGTTGTACTACTTGCAACGTACCCCGGCCGAGGATTAACATAAAGACCGTACTGAGCCTATAACACTAACTTCCCTTTAATGGAAGTGACGAATCCCATCTTAGTCATTTACTCACCTTGAGAGCTTCAGGTGCAACCCAACCTAAGATCTTTCATCAGGACTGGTCCTCGAAGCTAGATCATGGGTCTAAGCTACACCGTCCGCTCACAGGTTGGTACAGATGACTTCAGGTCTTAAGGATCAACTAACCTATCATCACCCTAGAGTTATTAAAGACAGATCATTAAAGTTAACCATTTAATAACTCTAACTTGGTCGTTCAGTGAACTCATTCTCTAATGAGCACCTGTGTCTCGTCTCCGACTTCGCTAAGTCGAATGACTATGAGATCATCATTACCCGAAGGCAAGACGAAGACACAGTGATCTATCCGATGTGTCGATATCCAGTTCTCGACACATCTATGATCACGAACCGTTTAAGACTTACGTTTCTATTCAGTCACTTACTTACTCATAATCGAGATCTCATCTAGATATGTAAGGACCTAACTATAAGTCTATGGATATTATCTAAGTATATTAATACAAATCTTTTTATACCTAGAATAATACGTACCATTTACGGTATGAACAAGACGTATAATCAAGATAAATTGCCTTATGGGCATATATCTTCCTACATCCTTAGGGGTTGCTTGCGGATTTGTCGTTTGAAGAGATCCCTTGCATGAACTCTTGGTCCCTTGAAGATTAACATGGCACTTGTCACGTTGATGAAGGCTTCTTGGAGATATTGTGTCAGCTAAACGAGCCTTGCTTGAAGAGATACACAAGAGTTGGGTTGCGGCTACTTAGAGATTTCAATACCAAGAAGAGATGAGTAAATTTGCGGCTGCTTGGAGTTTTTTATATTAGGGTTTGTGATTTGACCGTAATATTTAGAAAGCAAGGGTTTCCACTTTTTTCCTTTGTATTGCTGCATACTATTTTGCTTCAACAGATGATGGGGGTTTTATATGAGGAGACCTTGGTCTTTTGAAGAGATAGGATCAAATAGATTCTCTAGAGTTTAAGGGATTGATTTGCAATGGGGATGTGATAGCAATTCACATTGGATATGGAAAATGATTAGGTGTTTGAATAGGAGATCAAGTAAGATTTGAATTGGATATGAAATACAAATTTTGAACTGGATCTCCATGGTATTTTGACTTAATCAAATTAACAGTCAATATTGGATTTGCACCAATCACCAATTGATTTGATCCAATCATCTTTGCGATGTGAATGGCACTTTGACCAAGTCCATTAGCTATGTGGATAGCAATTTCTCCAACACGCGGACTTAGTCATCTCTTCAAGAATTACCGCCTTGTCAAACCTGAAACACACTTAGCACACACGTTAAAAACGTTCATGCACGTTTGTCATCATCAAACTAAAGTTCCTAGATCGTTGTGTCCAACATTAACAATTCTCAACTATTAGAAATTAGATACACCTAGACTAATAATTCCGATGCATATGATTTAATCACAATACATTATACAAGCAATCATCATTATGAATACACACATCTAATACAATAGTGTGTGCTAGAAAGATTCCTCGTTCAATATGCATATGTGCACAAAATAAACATTCACGGCACAACACATATTGAAGGAAGGCATGAAAAGTAATACCACAAAGAGTGTGCATGAAAAGCATAAAGTATTAATTTTCAAAACCAAATTTCTCTTTCCCTTTGGCATATCAATAAGATAGGAAGGTACAAATTGATAATAAATCACCAAGGGTTAGAGAAATCAACTAATCTATATGCACACACATAATATGAATGAAATACAATGACATATAGATGAACATAACATGATAGCACTCAAAAATGTCATACTCCCTCACAATCATACTAACTATGCAAACTTGGGAGTAGTGGACGAACTCACACATATATATGGGTACAAAAAGTAATTATACAAGCATGGTACCCAAGCAATGAAGTGTAATATGAGTCGCCTGAGAATATGTCAATCCTAATATACGATTCTATATGTGTGTTCATACCATGCCTAGAAACAATCTTAGGAATCCAAAAGATAGTGATTTGGGATTCTTAAGAAGAGGTTGTGTAGTGGCATGAGTAGGAAGTTGGGATGCACGCTTGTGAAGTGGAACATAAATATAAGCGTGTCCTGTGTGTGAAACATGCAAATGAGCATTAACACTAACATGAAAATTTTTAAGCCACATGTTATAAATAATCCTCGAATAAACATATGAGTAAGGATTATGAATACACAATGCACATAAGTCAAGAATTTGACACAAATGAAATACATAGACATGAATGACATACAAGACACATAATATGCAAACATAGGATATGCATGAGATAGTCTCAAACACAAAGTGACATCTACATGCATCCAACACACATGGATACCAAATGTAAAAATATACTTACTACATTAAGCTCCCCTTACTTTGGTGCATCACTTAAGCACCATCAACTCCATTTGAATGAAAGTCTTTGCAAATCAAGGAGTTGGTAGAGTTGGTATCCCAATGTGGATTGAACCTAGAAAACATAATTTTGGTATCCAAAAACCTTTTTGGATCCTATGGGTTAGGCAACAAATTTATCAAACTAAATTCAAATTATTGTAACTCATAACCTAATGTAATCATACACAATATTAATGAAACATGTTATCATGTTACTAGATAAATATATAACCATATACATGCATGTACCAAATGTACCAAACGTAAATATGTATATTAATCCAAAAACTTGACATGCATCATATGCAACAAAACATAAATATGAACCAAAGCATGTGTTGCATAAAATATTTTAGACATGAAAATCCTAAACACAATGATTTACTAATAATCAAACAATGGAAACCAAATTCAATATGAATTTACGTTTCTAACAAACATGAGCATTTAAGACCCATATGCAAACAAATGAATAAACCAATACTTAACATAAATGCTTTGGTACCCATAAAATGAATATAAGCTTATGGTACCACGCAATAAAGGGCCAACGGAAACTAACCCTTTGGAAACCAAGTCCAAGAGGACCGTGATTTCCCAACATAATCATCATTCAAAATCATATCATGAATATAAGATTGCATATACATATCCTTAGCATGATTACTAGTGTTCTTAGGACCCCCAAATAGTGTATGTTTTGGGTATCCTCTTCCTAGTTGTTGCATGCACAAAAGGTTGATCTCTATGTGGTGCATGTGGCCTAGGAACATGAGATCTAGCAAGAGCATGAGGAAATGTGTATAGAACATTGTGTTGTGCTAAAGCATGATGATAAGCATTTGATCCATGGTGTGGTGTTGCATACATACGTGGATGAATATGAGGTGTGTATGCATGAGGATGATCATGAGAATAAGCATGCATATGTGGATGTGATGTGTGATCATAAGCATGTGAAGGTGCAAGAGCATGAGTACATGCATAAGAGTGTCTCAGCTTGAGTACGTGCACATGCTCTGATACCAATTGTAGTGACCCTGTGCTATGAGGAACAAACACTAGAGGGGGGTGAATAGTGTTTTATTGAATTATAAGGAATTTACGTCAAATAAAACCCTAATTAACCAACAAATGCGGAATGTAAGAAGTGATCAATAACACAAAGAACAATGCAATGCTAATCTGCAATCTACCCTGGTTCGGTGCCACCCAAGTCTCCCAGACTTGTTCCCGGTGCCCTAATCCAGCAACACCCGGATCCCCTCTGGATACTCTAGCAAACCACTGGAGATTTTCTTTAGCCCACTTACGGAAACTGTAACGGTCGCTTTCCGACCTTATGGATTTTCTGCGTGCATGTGCTTTATCGTGCACGTAATTTAACTGGCTCTTATTGGACTCCGATATATGCGATGTGATATGCCGTTGTGACCGTATGAAAGAGTAGTTATTAGTAGGATTTCTGGGAAACGTCTTTTCACTGGTCGTTCTCGCACAAATAAGCTTTGCTAAGAGTGACGTCGTGACTTCAGGCTTCGGTGTTGGACCTTTTTATTTTCCGTTCGTTTTTCGTGAACCTGGCGCGCGACCGGACCCCGTAATCTCGATTCTCTCGGAGGCGCGATCACCCCGGTACCTTCTTTGTAATTTTCGGACACCTGTGGACTTACCTGCATTCTTTTCGTTATTAAATTAATTAAAACTTTTCTTTTAAATTCCTCTTTCATTTTGGTTTTGAACCTGGCGTATCTCCTTTTAAACAAAACCCAAATGATTTCACCTAATCTGTTAGAAGGGTTACTAAATCTTTTTATATGATTTTTATCTATACTATCTAAAATCTTAACCATCCACTTCCTCTCTCCCACGTTCTTTCAACTCCTCCCTACTTTTGAGAGCCCTAGACTAGGTTTTTTTAAGCATCCGTGTACACCCTACAATATCTCACTCACGTTCTCTTTTCTATCCTATATAATATCATTCTAACCCTAGGCCTTATAGAGTTCAGCCGCCAATTTTTTTCATAGGGCGTAAGTCTCTCCCTCCCTCATCTCTCTCTTTCCCATAACCCAACAGAGACACCCCCTCTCGACTCGCCGGCAGCTACCTCCCCTTCCCCCACTTTGCGCCGGCCTGCCCTTCAACCCTCACAACAGCACCTCGCCGGCCTAAACTCCGGCGAACGCCCCACAGGCCGTCCCCTGGTGTAGCCAGGCCACAGGCATCTCCGCCCTTGCTCCAGTGATAGCCCCGAAGCCTCCCCAGGCCGGAACTGTCGCACGGCAGCCTCCCATGGCCGGCCAGCCCCGAGGCCAACGTTCCGGTGACGTCTAGTCGTCGTTGCATCTCCGTGCTCGCTGTTTTGGTTTCCCTTCGCCATTGACATCCCCTCATCCACTCACGCCGACGCCATCGACCAAAGCATCAACCCCTCTCGCCTCCGACCTGCTCCGATCTCCTTCATCAACACCGCCTCCCCTGCAGGCGAGGGCATCGTTAACTAAGGCAAGTTCTCGTGCACACGTTGTTTGACGAAGTGTACCGTTTTAAAGTTAGATACTACGGTTTATAATTATAATGGCTAAATAAGTCCGCATATTAATATTGGATAGTTAATAATATTATTTGGATATTAATGACTTTTAGTCTGTTAGGAGTACTGTTGGAACTCAATTATATGATTGGTTTTACATATTAGTTCGTTAGTAACAGTAGGGTTGGTTAAACGTTTGTGACCTTAATACATAGTAGGTTAGTAAACATATTAGACCATTATGTAGTATAAATTTAAGTCATTTATCAATAATGGAGCATGCAAATCTGTTTAAAGTGGTACAACTCACTTAATTACCAGAAATGGTTCCGTAACATTAGTTAATATGTGGTCTCATACGTGGATTTTATGACGCAGACATCCACGCTACCACAGTCGGGTAACTGGGACCGCGACGGGATCCGAAACTGGTTCCAAATCAGACGCCAGATTCACGGTTAATCATCATTCAGGTTGGTTCCCCCTAACTCGTAGCACAACCCACACCATAGCGAAACTGAAAACCTAACTAAAATCGGACAACTGTAACTAAATTTATTTTCTGCACCCTTAAAACGTTGTGAAACAGTAGATTCGACGACCGGACTTTTGAACTGTGCATATAGGGTAGACTCGTCGATTAGGCTGAACCTTCAACTTGACTCTGAACTATTAGGGTAGCCCCGTTTAACCTATAAATGAACCCTAATAGGCTTGATGGAAATCATGACCTGACACCGTCGCCGTGACACTGTTTCAGACGGACTACCGCGGACGCGACGACTGGACGAGACGCCCCGGACGGACGACGCACACGCCATCACAGGCAAGTGTTCCCACTTGCGTTTTTGACCGTGTCTTGGTCTTAAATTGTTAGAACTGTTAGACTGTGAGTGCATAGAACCGGACGTGAAATGATAGCGTCCGGATCACCCTGACGACTTAGACTTGACGACGAAGTCTAAGTCCGACGAACAACAACTTGTGACACTTTAGGATTATCTTGTGTGTGCGTGCGTGTGGACACCCTAGAATAACTCTCCCGTACACTGGTCGTGTCTTGTCACTGTTATACACTGGTCATGTCTTGTCATTGTTACAAAAAGCCTTCGGGCGTTTCAGATGCTCTCCTTGCGGGAGTGATCTCCGTGTTACAAAAAGCCTTCGGGCATTTTAGATGCTTCCCGAGCGGAAGTGATCTCCGTGTTACAAAAAGCCTTCGGGCGTTTCAGATGCTCTCCTTGCGGGAGTGATCTACGTGTTACAAAAAGCCTTCGGGCGTTTCAGGTGCTTCCCTTGCGGAAGTGATCACTGTGTTACAAAAAGCCTTCGGGCGTTTCAGGTGCTTCCCTTGCGGAAGTGATCTCTGTGTTACAAAAAGCCTACGGGCGTTTCAGGTGCTTTCCTTGCGAAAGTGATCTCCGTGCTTCCTGTCCTGAGTTCTGGGGTTTGGGGTAGGGTTGAGCGTGCGCACGGTGAGAGGGTCTGATCCCCCTTGAACCGTAAGGCGTGAACCCTTCGTGTTTTACTAGTCATGTCAGTCGTGTCGTGTCCTGTCTTGTCTTGTCTAGTTCCGTCTTGTCCTGACACCTTTAGGATAGTCCCGTAGTTGGTAGCACACGATACGACTACTACTTGTCCCGTTTTACTTTCCCGCTACGTTACTTCCTGTTGTGTTACCCTGTTATAACCACAGCACGCTAATCAACCAGTAAACTGTTGTGTAAAAGATCCTCGGCATGTTAATCAACCAGTAAACCGTTGTTTAAAGTTCGGTGCACTTGCAGTAAAGTCTAACCCTTCTTGTAGACTTTACCTGACGTACAGTTCCTTTTCTTGGGTGCTGTACGTCAGGTGTTCAGCCAGAGTTCATGGACGAGGCAGACTCACTGGAGCACGAGGAGCCGAGGACGTCGACCCAGAGTACGCGCCCGACGAGGACCAGACCTTGAGGTCTTCTTAGTCGTCACTTTCAGAGGTTACTACCTTTAGTTTGCTTTTAGATAGTTTGTTGCCACGCTTAGGCTCCTTTTTAGACTTTGTACTTGTTGGATATTATATCTCTATTTAATGAATGCCTTTTTCCTTTCTGTACTTCTGTTGTTTCGAACTTTATTAATGCAAGAACCTGAAAACTTTAAAATGGTACCCATACAGACGCTTATTGGGTCCGAGCTTCACAGCTCCGGCCTAAGCGGGCCTTAGTCACGCTTCGCCTCCATCCATTTTGGGAAGCGGGGCGTGACAGGTTTTAGTGGTGGCCCATGCAGGTCTTGCAAAAGTTCGAAACAATAAAAGTACCGCATTCATTTAATATCCACGTACAAGTCTGAATTAGTTTCCCAGTCTCAGATAGTAGGAAGACTTAGGTAGACGTCCCAATTTGATAGTCTGATGCCTTGGTTAGGAATTAGTCGTCCTCATCCTAGAATACCTTAGTAGCCCACTTGACTCTGACCGTGTTAAATTTCCTAGAGCCCTTCTTTTAGTTTAGTCGCTCGCCCAGCTCCATTGACTTCGGGCCCAGCAAAACGTAACCTTGACTCTCTTAGGAACTTCCCCCCTGACTTCTAGCGCCCCTCTAATCATTACCCTTTCGTGTGATCGACCGAAGAACCCCATCGTAGCTTCGTAAATCAAATCCTAAGTGTATCCATCAAGCGATCATCTTTCTTTTCTCCCGATTCACGTGATCGTTTCCTGACGATCATCGTAGATCCTTCGAATCTTTCTCTTTGCCAATTTTGCCTCCTCTAAAAGTATTTTCGAAATTCCTTATTCAGTTTCTTCGCTCAGCTTAATTTCTTTGAAAACCCCTATACTACATATTTAAAATTTCTTGTTTTTTTCGGTTGAATTAAAATTCGTTTATTGACTTGAAACCTTCTTGGTCGTAAATTCTTAAGTTACTATCTCGTACTCGTTTTCGAATCATTATCTTTCGAATTTCGGTTTTAAAACTTGTTACCATTTTGAAAAATTCAATATTTTTCTTTTTATAAAAACTATCAAAATTTCTAACCACTTAACGTACATACTTTTTAAAATATTTTCTAAACTAGAGGGAACTCCAATTATTTTATCATTATTATTATACCAGTTCTATGTTCTTCGTGACCACATTTCAAAATCTTTGTCAAACTTACTTTCATTTGCAAAACAACCGCTACCTCACCCTACTTTTATCTCCTTCATACAACTCTTTCTCCAAAATTATAATAATTTTTACCGTCTGCTCACTTTTCCCTACATAATTTTTTAAAAAGTATAAAGTATACGATATCATATTTTACACGTAAATCTCCTTCATCTATCTAATTATTCTAAGAATTATTTTGTCTTTTCCAACCAACTATCTCCTTACCCCGCCTTGTTGGAACTCGTTCTTTCCGATCTTATTTCATTTCGCTCTTGATCTAGTCTCCTTTTCTTTCTATTATCTAGACATTAGTCCTTGTAGTTGTCCATGCTACCTCCAGTTTAGGAATATGCCCTTTGGTAGGTGATGTCGTCATGGTGCATGAGTTTAGGTAGAGTGTGTAGACCTTTATGAGTGTGTCATCGTTAGGATCCTGATGATTGCCCTTGTGTCTTGAACGTGTACTCAGTGTTAACCATGTTATGCTTGAAGTTGTCGGAATGATAGTATTCGTATGATGTGAATAGTGTCATAGCAGACAGTTCCTTAGACTTAGTCTTTATATTAATGAATAGTTCATCTTGGCCACATATGAATGTATCAAGAACTTTGTTTTCTTTTAAAACCAAATCTTTAAAGTTTTTGGAACTAGCTCACACGATCACAAGCCACATATCTTCCCTCATCCAATATCACAACTTCACACGTTTTTTCCCAATGTTTTAAAATATGTCTTAGGCCTTAAACTTCTTTTCTTTCCCCCTTCGGGAGTGTTAATTTTATTGTTATGATGTTGTTAGTACTAGATATTTTGTTATAGGGTTATGTTTACGGGTAGGCTCAGAGTGAGATGAGATATGTTGTATCGGTGATTAGTTGGTTTTGAATAACAAGAATATTAGATCAGATTTCTTTGGATGAAAAGAATGAGGTGTCCAAGACTTATTAATGATACCAATGTGTAACGGACTCAATGGGGACTCTGGATGAATGAAATTATACACCGTGAGATGAGTATTTAATCGACCTGAATCTTGGACGGGTGGTAGATAGGAGTAGCTATGGAGGTATAATATGATTTAGAGTGGTTTTGAGAATAAGTAGAACATTTAACGCATCAAGAATTGATCATTAAGTTGACGTGAGAAGACATTGGAAGTAAGACAACATGTTGAGATGAATGGATAGTTAGGAAGACGGATTTTACAAGATTGGGAGATTAGATGATAGGGGTAAGGATAGCTGTGGTTCGATGGTTCATTGATTAAGGAAAATAGATTCATGAGTCGATATAAGGGATGATACTTTGGGGACGAGATGATTGAAGACTTGTAGGCGATGGCGTGGATCTATGATCAAGTGCTAGGGTGTGATTCTAGATGTAGCATTAGCTAGTGGAGAGACGAGCTGTGATGAATTATTTAGGGAACGTTGTTTGAATTTATAGGATTAGCGATTGTTATGTGTAGATATAGGAGTTATAGGCATAGTGTTTATACATATTATTACTATTAGTATAAGTGATTCCGAGGACGGAATCTTTATTTTAGTGGGGTAGAATGTAACGGTCGCTTTCCGACCTTATGGATTTTCTGCGTGCACGTGCTTTATCGTGCACGTAATTTATCTGGCTCTTATTGGACTCCGATATATGCGATGTGATATGCCGTTGTGACCGTATGAAAGAGTAGTTATTAGTAGGATTTCTGGGAAACGTCTTTTCACTGGTCGTTCTCGCACAAATAAGCTTTGCTAAGAGTGACGTCGTGACTTCAGGCTTCGGTGTTGGACCTTTTTATTTTCCGTTCGTTTTTCGTGAACCTGGCGCGCGACCGGACCCCGTAATCTCGATTCTCTCGGAGGCGCGATCACCCCGGTACATTCTTTGTAATTTTCGGACACCTGTGAACTTACCTGCATTCTTTTCGTTATTACATTAATTAAAACTTTTCTTTTAAATTCCTCTTTCATTTTGGTTTTGAACCTGGCGTATCTCCTTTTAAACAAAACCCAAATGATTTCACCTAATCTGTTAGAAGGGTTACTAAATCTTTTTATATGATTTTTATCTATACTATCTAAAATCTTAACCATCCACTTTCTCTCTCCCACGTTCTTTCAACTCCTCCCTACTTTTGAGAGCCCTAGACTAGGTTTTTTTAAAGCATCCATGTACACCCTACAATATCTCACTCACGTTCTCTTTTCTATCCTATATAATATCATTCTAACCCTAGGCCTTATAGAGTTCAGCCGCCTATTTTTTTCACAGGGCGTAAGTCTCTCCCTCCCTCATCTCTCTCTTTCCCATAACCCAACAGAGACACCCCCTCTCGACTCGCCGGCAGCTACCTCCCCTTTCCCCACTTGCGCCAGCCTGCCCTTCAACCCTCACAACAGCACCTCGCCGGCCTAAACTCCGGTGAACGCCCCACAGGCCATCCCCTGGTGTAGCCAGGCCACAGGCATCTCCGCCCTTGCTCCAGTGATAGCCCCGAAGCCTCCCCAGGCTGGAACCGTCGCACGGCAGCCTCCCATGGCCGGCCAGCCCCGCGGCCAACGTTCCGGTGACGTCTAGTCGTCGTTGCGCCTCCATGCTCGCTGTTTTGGTTTCCCTTCGCCATTGACATCCCCTCATCCGCTCACGCCGACGCCATCGACCAGAGCATCAACCCCTCTCGCCTCCGACCTGCTCCGATCTCCTTCATCAACACCGCCTCCCCTGCAGGCGAGGGCATCGTTAACTAAGGCAAGTTCTCGTGCACACATTGTTTGACGAAGTGTACCGTTTTAAAGTTAGATACTACGGTTTATAATTATAATGGCTAAATAAGTCCGCATATTAATATTGGATAGTTAATAATATTATTTGGATATTAATGACTTTTAGTCTGTTAGTAGTACTGTTGGAACTCAACTATATGATTGGTTTTACATATTAGTTCGTTAGTAACAGCAGGGTTGGTTAAACGTTTGTGACCTTAATACATAGTAGGTTAGTAAACATATTAGACCATTATGTAGTATAAATTTAAGTCATTTATCAATAATGGAGCATGCAAATCTGTTTAAAGTGGTACAACTCACTTAATTACCAGAAATGGTTCCGTAACATTAGTTAATATGTGGTCTCATACGTGGATTTTATGACGCAGACATCCACGCTACCACAGTCGGGTAACTGGGACCGCGACGGGATCCGAAACTGGTTCCAGATCAGACGCCAGATTCACGGTTAATCATCATTCAGGTTGGTTCCCCCTAACTCGTAGCACAACCCACACCATAGCGAAACTGAAAACCTAACTAAAATCGGACAACTGTAACTAAATTTATTTTCTGCACCCTTAAAACGTTGTGAAACAGTAGATTCGACGACCGGACTTTTGAACTGTGCATATAGGGTAGACTCGTCGATTAGGATGAACCTTCAACTTGACTCTGAACTATTAGGGTAGCCCCGTTTAACCTATAAATGAACCCTAATAGGCTTGATGGAAATCACGACCTGACACCGTCGCCGTGACACTGTTTCAGACGGACTACCGCGGACGCGATGACTGGACGAGACGCCCCGGACGGACGACGCACACGCCATCACAGGCAAGTGTTCCCACTTGCGTTTTTGACCGTGTCTTGGTCTTAAATTGTTAGAACTGTTAGACTGTGAGTGCATAGAACCGGACGTGAAATGATAGCGTCCGGATCACCCTGACGACTTAGACTTGACGACGAAGTCTAAGTCCGACGAACAACAACTTGTGACACTTTAGGATTATCTTGTGTGTGCGTGCGTGTGGACACCCTAGAATAACTCTCCCGTACACTGGTCGTGTCTTGTCACTGTTATACACTGGTCGTGTCTTGTCACTGTTACAAAAAGCCTTCGGGCGTTTCAGATGCTCTCCTTGCGGGAGTGATCTCCGTGTTACAAAAAGCATTCGGGCGTTTCAGATGCTTCCCGAGCGGAAGTGATCTCCGTGTTACAAAAAGCCTTCGGGCGTTTCAGGTGCTTCCCTTGCGGAAGTGATCTCTGTGTTACAAAAAGCCTTCGGGCGTTTCAGGTGCTTCCCTTGCGGAAGTGATTTCTGTGTTACAAAAAGCCTACGGGCGTTTCAGGTGCTTTCCTTGCGAAAGTGATCTCCGTGCTTCCTGTCCTGAGTTCTGGGGTTTGGGGTAGGGTTGAGCGTGCGCACGGTGAGAGGGTCTGATCCCCCTTGAACCGTAAGGCGTGAACCCTTCGTGTTTTACTAGTCCTGTCAGTCGTGTCGTGTCTTGTCTTGTCTTGTCTAGTTCCGTCTTGTCCTGACACCTTTAGGATAGTCCCGTAGTTGGTAGCACACGATACGACTACTACTTGTCCCGTTTTACTTTCCTGCTACGTTACTTCCTGTTGTGTTACCCTGTTATAACCACAGCACGCTAATCAACCAGTAAACTGTTGTGTAAAAGATCCTCAGCATGTTAATCAACCAGTAAACCATTGTTTAAAGTTCGGTGCACTTGCATTAAAGTCTAACCCTTCTTGTAGACTTTACCTGACGTACAGTTCCTTTTCTTGGGTGCTGTACGTCAGGTGTTCAGCCAGAGTTCATGGACGAGGCAGACTCACTGGAGCACGAGGAGCCGAGGACGTCGACCCAGAGTACGCGCCCGACGAGGACCAGACCTTGAGGTCTTCTTAGTCGTCACTTTCAGAGGTTACTACCTTTAGTTTGCTTTTAGATAGTTTGTTGCCACGCTTAGGCTCCTTTTTAGACTTTGTACTTGTTGGATATTATATCTCTATTTAATGAATGCCTTTTTCCTTTCTGTACTTCTGTTGTTTCGAACTTTATTAATGCAAGAACCTGAAAACTTTAAAATGGTACCCATACAGACGCTTATTGGGTCCGAGCTTCACAGCTCCGGCCTAAGCGGGCCTTAGTCACGCTTCGCCTCCATCCATTTTGGGAAGCGGGGCGTGACAGAAACCCCACACGTGCAATCGACCTACAATCGATGTCCGTGTATCCCACAACCCAGGAACACACAAATACCTTAGTCCCACAACCTGGGACTAAGCACACTCTTACAAACCGAGAGCAAAACCAAATCTTGACTCCCATAACTTGGGATCAAGCCAACCCTCTCAACAACCGAGAGTATACAACAATTATATGTATAGAAATTGAAATGTAAAGCTCTTACCACAAAATCATATGCCTTGAGAAATACTTACCAATATAGGGCAAGAATGGATTTTGAGGAAGAGAGATCACGAAACCCTAGCACCACCAAGATGATAGCAAGAGATGGCTATGGTGAAGATGCTGGTCGTGATTCAAACTCTCAGCTGGAGGAGTTCACAAAGATTGAAAATCTCTCTTGAGAAGTTAGAGCTCAAAGAGAAAGGGAGAGATTTTCCTAAGAGAGAGAGCTTGGAAATACAGTTGAATGGCTCTTCTCTTGGATGTGAAAATGTCTCTAATTTCAGCCTTGGATTCCTGGTTTGAAGCAACTCAAACATATATAGGAAGAGACAAAACGGTCACAAAAATCGTGGCATTAAATGCACCAATGGCTCTATTTCTGAAGCGTTTATCGGTCTAAGAAGGATCACTGACCAATTAGTTTTGCAACTAGTCGGTCGGTGAACCTTCTTAGACCGACTAGACAGAAGACATCAAAGATAGTGAAATGCTGAAGAAGAAGAACTAGTCGGTCTAAGAAGAAACATCAACCGACTAGTTTGACAACTAGTCGGTCGGTGAACCTTCTTGGACCGACTAAGAAGTTGACAGCAAAGAAGTCGAATTTGACTAGGAGAACTAGTCGGTCTAAGAAGAAACATCAACCGACTAGTTTGACAACTAGTCGGTCGGTGAGCCTTCTTATATCGACTAAGAGGTCAACAAATAGGCTTGAATAGATTAGGATAACTAGTCGGTCTGAGAAGGATTTCCAACCGACTAGATCGTCATCTAGTCGGTCGGTGAACCTTCTTGGATCGACTAATTGACCAACAGTGAATAGGCTGAGATTAGCAATGTTGTTTAGCCGGTTCAAGAAGAATTTCCAACCGACTAGATCGTCATCTAGTCAGTTGGTTCTTCTACTTGAACCAACTAAGATGCATACGAAGCCGTGAAGAGAAGCGATAAGCTTCGGGAAACATTTTAATGGCTTCTAAGGAAATCCTAGAGATAAGATATGATAGTAATGAAGATATCTAGGCAAGTACTACTCAATGCTTAACATTCTACTAAACCGAAGCTAGAAGACATAAAAGTAAACACGACAAACCGTCTTCAAAGCTTCAACATGAAGATTCTGAATCCCTCGACTTCAATAATACTCCTTAAGCTTCAACGAAGCTTCAGGCTCAACGATCACGCGTTCTGAGGAAGTCTTGAGACGTCGCTTGAGATGAACAAAGTATTTTGGTGACGATCTCCATAATTCTTCATGGTCTTTGAGTTTTTTAGTTAAATGACTTGAATATCTCCAACGCCATAGTCTTCGAAGCTTTTGACTCAACCATTCCTATCTTCTCTTTGGATTGAATCTCCATTCATTTGTTGATGCCATTGGCTTGAGGTTTGAGGTAGCCTTTGAGTTCTTCAAGCCAATGCTTCACCTTTATTGATCTACCAAGTCCTCCACTTGAATCAACACGTGTAGTCACTTTTGATCTTCTTGAATCTAATTGGTGACTTTTTAGCTAACTGCAAACACATGAGTTAGTCACAATGATTTGTGTTTGATCATCATCAAAATCAAGGTGGAGAGTCCAATACTCAACAGATGTCCCTCCCGTCATGCCTACTACGATGCCGCCTCCCGTTGATGCATCTAAGAGTAAAGTTCCCAGACCTCCCCTCCATACCCTCAGAGGCTAGCCCTAGCCAAATTGGAAAAGAAGTACTCCAAGTTCATGGAGCTATTAAAGGGGATTCAGCTAAACATACCTTTCATGGACGCGATCATAGTGATCCCAATCTATGCAAAATTTCTAAAGGATCTCATCACGGGAAAGAGGAGGCCCGAGGAAAGAAAGGTATTGGAGGATTCTACCTCCATTATCAGAAATCACTTCCCCCGCAAGCTGTCGGATCTGGGGAGCTTTACCGTGACATGCTCCATTGGAGGGATGCCCATCAGCATGACGTTGATTGACTTGGGGGCTAGCATCAGCCTGATGCCCATCTCCATCTTCAAGAGACTTCAGACAGGAAATGAGCTGGAACCGACGAGCATGTCCATCCAGCTCGCCGATCATTCCATCACCTACCCGGTGGGAATAGCGAGGGATGTCATCCTCCAAATACCCCCAGGACTATGTGTTCCAGTCGACTTCATCATCATGGATATGCCTGAGGGAGGAAGCTCCCAACTCATACTCGGCCGCCCCTTTATGGCGACGGCCGGTGTTCTAATCAATGTCCGGGAAGGGACCCTCTCTCTCTCAACGTGGGCGATATTGAAGCTGAGTTCAGGCTACAAAAGCCGATGAGAGAGCGAGCCCATGTAGAAGGGGCCAGTTATTTGGAGCTTCTTGAAGAGGAGGCCATTGAGGATTTTACTACCGAGGGGGTCATGAAGGACCCAATGAAGACAAGCATCGACGACGACGGTGCCCCAACCTACAACAAAGCGATCGCCACGTACATCCAAGTGTTGGATGAGGAGTTTCTACGTCGTTCATTAAATCATCAAGGACCGGAGACTATATGCTACATGGAGGAGAATCTTGAAGTAGGCGGAAATCAAATGCCGCCGGATTGCACCATCGAGAAGATTGACGTGCGACCACCGCTCGCACCAAATGAAAACTGATATATTAGAGGGAGTCGAGCTCATGACTGAAAACGAGCGCTTATAGGGAGGCAACTCAATTCCTTAGATTTTGGATTTTCTTTCTCAGTTTCTTCTTTTTATTTTTTCGTATTTTTAGACAAAACTACAAAAATCACAAAAAAATTGATGAGTTGGTATTTTGTGTAGGATGGACAATTGGGGGCATGCATATGGACATTATAAATGGAAGGAAGCTGGAGGAAAACATCATATTCGAAGATTTGGGGAGAAACCAAAGAAAATGAAGAGGGACAGGAGACACAGGAGACTCGACCGAGCAGCTTCACTGCTCGGTCGATGTAGCGACCCACTCTCCAGGATACTCAGGAAGTACGAATCCGTCCCAAGTATTCCTAGATCAACGAGTGTTACGGAGAAAGAGAGAAAGAAAGAGAGCAAAAGAACGCTGCAGGTCACTATACACGTGCTGGGAAGTACAAATAAAGCTCCATCACACATACAATACTGAGAATAAGTAAAGGTACAATATTTCATTTCATTAATACAATTATACATCTTTACAACACCATCTGTACAAAAGAGGGAAGCTACACTGTGACGAGTATATTCTTATACAACTCCGAGTCCTGGCTCAACTTATACAACAACAATATAATCCTTCTCTCAACCCTAAGTACAAAGGTCTACCCGTAAAAGAAACACCAAAAGTACACGTCTCTCATCTTACCCCTCGCCACCCAAAACTACAACTGTTCACCAAACTCCAAAGCTCCAGCTTCTATCACCATCCTCAACTTCACACAACCTGAAAAGTCAACGGGGACACGTCAACGCATGACCCAGTAGAAACCCCTAAACTCTAGTAGAACCCAGTTTTAGAACTGGTCTCCCTAACTAACCAACTAACTACAAGTGTCACACCATCACAGATCATGCAGAAGATGGTGGTCTAACAATTAAGGTTCACGGTGCGTAAAAGTAATCACATTCTTACATGTGACATCTTAGTTATGAGAACGTATAAAACATGCATATGAAACCATATCATGAAATGTAGATATTAAAAGGAAACATGAGAACATGTTATCATGGGATAGCAGCATTAAAGTAAAAAAAAGCAAGGAGACATAAGATAACAACATTTATAATTTAAAGACAGTTATCATAAGTTGTTGATTCACATGTTGGAACTCTAGTAAACTGTAGACTGCCAGGGAAGCGGACTTCACCAAGGGTGGGTAAAAGAGTGGTACCCCAACCAGCAACACGAGCACCAGAGGGGGCCTCTCCAACTCCGTACCCGAACGGGGCAAGGTACTGGAGTGAGACCAGCTCGGTTTTTCTGTGGAAAACGGAGAAAACCATCAATTACCAGACATGATGTGACACGAGCATACCACCGGCCTCTCCAACTCTAGTCAAACTCCCCCTTTCGGGAGTGACGTAGCGAGTGAGAAATCGTACTTCGGTCCGCTCCTTAACACCTATAGTTTACCCGTTTTCCCCCAAACCCATGTCACCCTCCTTTAGGAGGACTGATACATTCCTCATTCTTACTCTCAGTTTATGGAATAGTTCCTCATTTATTAATTTCAGCGGTCTCAATACCGCATTCATAGATTTCCGTTTCTTTCATATTCTCACCGATGTCGTGATTCAACAACGACCATCGTCTTTTAATTCATACTAAGGGCTTTATCCATTCGATATAACAAATTCATGAACCATAAACTTAATCCTCTAGTGTATAACAAAACATATCAACATTTACCATTGAACTTGCTTACTCATTAACATGAAACTTTTAATGAAATAAACAATTATCACAAGCTTGATAACATCATTATTTTCACATGAGACATAACATATGATAAACTTGATAACAAAATTTAAACAAAACTTAAGACAAAGCATAATAGTGGCATGATGTATGAATCTGTCTAAACTGTTACAGCAGAAGGAACATCACTTTTAGCCTATCTATAGTAATAATTGGTCTCTGCTCCCTTCTTCAAAGTTGTAGATATTGGTGTTTTTCTTTTACTGACCAAATTTCATAAATTCAGTTGACATATGTGATTTATGGTGGATTTTCTCCTGACAGGTATAATTTCAGCATTCTGGACCAGAAACTGAGTTCAGTTCAAGTCCATTTTGCTACAAGTTACAGAAAAAATTAAAATCTAAGAAAATTATGGTTGAAGATCTTGAAGTCAGCTTTCCAACGGCATCAAGATCATAATATTTTACAAAGCGTGCATGTAGTTCTACTCGTTTTACTGAAAGGTGTCAATACTGTCTAAAAACAGACCGGTTTTAGAAACTGAATTTTTACTCTATTTTTCAGTTCGAATTTGCAAAACTTGTAAAAATGAAAGTTGTTAAGGAATTCAATATGTACAACATATATTTTTTTCATGAATTTCTACATAGCCAATTAAGTGCAGCAAGCTACCAAAGTATCAACCAATTCTGTGTAAATTTTAGCATAAAGTTCAAAACTTAATTTCTACACAAAATCTAAAGAACTTGCTAATTAATTAAACCCTTAGTTCTAAAACTAAACACTACTAAGGTGATAAGAATTTCTACCTTGCAAGTCCTCCAAATAATTTCTTTGGCCCTTCTTATTTCCTTGATGAATTCTTTGGCCTCCTAGTCTCCTTCAAAAATTGGGGTTTTGGAGACATTTTGGTTGTGGAATGGTGAAGAAAGTGGGGGGAATTCTTGGTGGTGGAGTGGGTGATGTTTAGGGTGGTGATGGGAGGAGGAAGGAGGAGCAAAAGGGGAAAATGGGGGAGCATTTTTTAGCCATGGCTGAAATGGAAGAGAGAGAGTGTGATTTTGGATTTTGTTTTCTTTTTCTTGATTTTGTTTTCTCTTAATTAATCTCAACCACTGATCTAGTCAAAGGGAAAGCCAAGTGTTATCTCTTAGGCTTAGATGACACATAACTAGTGATGTGTCATGGTTAGGATTTTTAGAATTTGTATTTTTTAGAAAACATAGAAATACAAGGGAAATACATCATACCTCTTTTAATACAAGGTATTTCATCCAAATACTTCTATTTACTAATACCAAATGATGAATTTAAATCTTTTAAAAAATAATTCCTACACCAAAATAATTAAAGAAAAATACGTGCATACTCCCAAAAATCATACGCACGTATCTACGCCCAAAAATACCTACATATATACGTATATAGAGATACGGGGTATTACATTCTACCCACCTTAAAAACAAAGTCCGCCCTCGGACTTTTCATGCTAAGGGTCTGACCTGAGATTAAATAATAGAAGGGTCTTCCTACCCACGACATACAAACAACGCTATACGTATATACAATACACCCATGTATACATGCACGATATTATATATTATACACATATATGTACACATTCCTATCCAAGGATATATGCATGCTCCTAGACAAATCATCATAACACGTACATAGTACTATACATAAGAATTCACACAAGTATATGCTCAAGAATATATGTTAATACATGGTCACACATATAGGTATACCTAGATACATACATCAACACTTGTAATCTCACACACTCCTTATAATTACATATTACATGCTAACATGGTATATAAACACACAGCAATCATAAGTCGTAAGGCTAGTATACTTATACATATACACACCTATATACATACCTAGATACATCCAAGTAAAGACCAAGTATACATTCATTTATAGATGCACATACTAATATAAACATCACATCCAATATGCATACAACCTTACTAACATACATATGTAAATATGTATATCCAAATATTAATACACTTATAGCAGATAGTCATACACCAATACTTTACACACCGATATGATGCACCACATATCCAGTGAGTAACCATACACAGACATATCACTTAAGCACGTAAGTATAAACACCTTCAACTATATAGACAATTATATATAATAGTTCGCACACAAGTATGCACATAGTACATATCACTATAGTAAATAGTACTGACAGTATGTATGTATAGTATATCAACCTTCTAGTACACACTCACTTTATATATACAAGTATACATTCATATGTATTCATATCCCATATTCACTCACGTAAGTCTATATTTATCCACCTATACACGATACAAATATACTTACATACAAGCCGTCAGCGTAACATATATTCAATGCAGTATATATATACACACACACAACACTATGTATAAATAATATCACAAGAATTATATCAATACAGTATATCTATATTACATTTGACAGAGTTTTTTGAATCCTAGGGCTGACTAGGACAAGCTGACTAGGACAAATGAGGGGGATAAAAAGTGTATCTATATACACACACTTGTACACACAAGACATATCTATTATACATTTGACAGTGATTTTTGAATCCTAGGGCTGACTAGGACAAGATAAAAGAAGGCTGAGATTAAATCTTAAGGAATGAACGGCTGAGATGAGTTGCTGTAATTTAGATGGGATCAGCTAAAAATATAAAAAATTCGGCTAGAAAGAAAACAATATGTGGGGTCAGCTGAAAATAGAAAGGGTGAATACATGGGTTTAGCTGGGTTATGTAGAAATAGAGAATCATTAATCTTTCCTCGCACAGCACGCCCTCATCTCAACGGTTGAGACTCAGCCCAACCCCTCGATCTCCACGCACGGCTTGCCTCGACTCCTCCCCACGACGCCATCATCTCAACCCAACCCCTCGATCTCCACGCACAGCTCGCCTTGCTGGGTTCCGCTTCTTCTCCCCAAATCTCCACGCACAGCACGCTTCTCCTCCAGCCTCGCAAGCTTCCTCCAGCCTCGAGATCCCATCGCAGGTAACCCATATCATTTGATATTACATCCTCTATTTAGATTGGCAGTTTAACAGATATTACATCCCCATCCTCAATCCTGTTAATTTGCAACTGTGGAATATGATTTCAATTAGAATGTCACTCCTCAATCCTGATGATTTCTTCTTCTTTTAATTTTCGCAGGAAGGTCCTGTTAATTTCTTCCTCCTCAGTCCTCAATCCTGGGCTAACAGCTGCAACCTCTTCACAGATCAGGCATTTTTTGATTTGTGTTTGAATTTATGTTTTAATTTTTTGATTTATGTGCATTTTTTGATTTATGTATTTTATACATATGTATCAGGAGTGTCCTAATAAGGAAATTAACAGGACACAGATTCGTAGGATACAGGTTTGTAGGATACAGGTTTAATAAGGAATTGCTAATAATGTACTACATATCACATTCGTAGGATACAGGTTTCATGTGTAGGAATTCCTCAACTCCTCAACTCCTGATATGTAGTGTCAAACAAAACTCTCAGATTTCAAACAAAACTCTCATAAGGAATTGAAATCTAATAAGGAATTTCAAACAAAACTCTCAGATTTCAAACAAAACTCTCAGATTTCATGTTTAATATTGACACTACATATCTGAGAGTTAATTTTACATGTACATATCACATTCGTAGGATACAGGTTTCATGTGAAGGTGAAAGAGAGCGCAGTTGAGAATCTTTTATGAGACAGTAAAATTAACATAAGTTGTCTGAACTTTGATAATTCATGCATGACCTATGGAAAATTTAGTATGCTATCTTGTGCACTCAGTTAAGGGGACGATTTAAAATGTAGGGGAAAAGAATATTGTGAGCACAAAAAATGCAAATGAAATACAAAACATACCAATGTGGAATCTCCCATGTGCTTATCATACGCAAGGAGAAAGAGGCAATATGTCATTATAATCAATGCCACCAACAACAATAACATCACTCTGATTAGCAGGGTTATTCAGTGTCCCATAAAGAGGTCCATCATTTCCAATAGCTGACAATAGCTATTATTTGCTGTTAGCTGCCAAACTTGGATAAACAGCTCCAGGAAGTTTTACACGAAAGAATTTATGAACATCCATAATCTAGAATTTGTATAACCACGACCATGGAAGAGTTACTTCCATTTTGTAGTGTAATAATTGCAAAGTGTGGGAGTATCAGCTCTCAAAAGAATGGACATGAAATAACCATGAGATATGTAAGATGAATTGCTCAAAGGATGTATTAATGCTACATATGATGGTTAACAACAAAGCAGCTTAAGAAACATGCATACAAATGATAACTTAACATCATAACACTATGAGTATTTAAAATTTCGTTCAGCTTTGATGCTACAGAACTAAATCCAGGGCATCTGCCATCAATTGGTTTTCTGGAATCCTCGGCTCCTCAAGGACTCCTCGCCTTCTCCACACGACTCCTCAAGAACATCTTCCATCAATTGGTTCCGCCATCAATTGGTTTCGCCATCATCCAGAGCACACGCCAGCCTCAAGAACATCCCCATCAATTTCTTCCTCTCCCATCGTAGGTAACATCCGCCATCAATTGGGGTTGCAGTTTTTTCATCTTCTAATTTGAGGTAAACCGCTATCTCTCTCTCTCTCTCTACTCTGTTTTCCCCCTTCTTTATGGGTTATTTTAGTTGTAATTAGATCCTTTTGGCAGCTTGTAATCTTTTCTAACATTAGGGAAAAAAAATACGGGCAAGAATCTCGCATGAGGTTTTCTTTTCCTCTGTTCTCAATTCTTTCAATAATCTCCTCTGTTGTCAATTCTTCCATTAATCTATTTATGTTGCTCTTTTTAAATAATCTGAATATTTTATTGCCGATTGCCTAATGCCTTGTGAGCTGGACTGCTTTTTTCTATCAAATGGGTATGTGAGAAGAAGTGATTATTCCAATTTCTGAAAGTTTTGTTTTTTGATGGGGTTTTAGGATTTAGTACTTGGTTTGTCGAAATTTGAATCCAGATGGTCTTTGAGAAGAATCTGCCCTCTCAAAAATAAGATTTTTTTTGCATGGGTCAAGAGAATTATGCTCCATTTGTCTAATTTTATTTTGCAGGATAGCAAGCTGAAGTCTTTTTGACATTGATTGAAAGATCATCGGTTCGATTTGTTCCTGTTTGTGGTTGGACGGTCTTGAAGAATTTATTCGTTCTGATGCTTCCATTCATAGACATTGCAGCTGCCTTATATGCTTGGATCAACAATTGCTTCATGTGGTACATTTACAGAACTTTTAGTTAGTTTCTAATAGAGTTTGATTCAAAAAAGTTAGAGATGATTGATGCTACTTACTCATAAACATTCATGTGGAGGATACTCAGATGATATAACAATTGTTTGCGAGTTTGGTTATCATATATGTTTTTAAGAAAATGTTAGTATGGGAGTATGCATAAATTTTTTGTCATAAATTTTTTATCATATGTGTTTGGACGGTCTTGAAGAATTTATTCGTTCTGATGCTTCCATTCATAGACATTGCAGCCACCTTAGATGCTTGTCTCAACAATTGCTTCATGTGGTACGTTTACAAAACTTTTACTTAGTTTCTAATAGAGTTTGATTCAAAAAAGTTAGAGATGATTGATGCTACTTACTCATAAACATTCATGTGGAGGATACTCAGATGATATAACAATTATTTGCGAGTTTGGTTATCATATATGTTTTTTAGAAAATGTTGGACACATCAACTTCTTAAATTATTATTCAATCTTGAGGAGAAAAAGATTATTTGCAGCTTATTCCTTTTCTAAATTACTTATCTTGATACGGAGAACGTATGATCACTAAAAAAAGTGCAACTGTGTTGAAAGTAAACAATGTGATATCGTTGGTAATTATCTTCATCCACCAGTTTATGGAGTGGCAGGACCATCTTTAGAGCAAGTGCTAAACATGCCTGCCTATGGGAATGCATTAATTAATATTCAAGCCCGAAATTGCATGCATATGGAAATGACGAAACAGAAGAAACAGAAGGAGCATCCCCCTGATCAGAGCACCAAGTCCGCTTCGTGTGGACCAGGCTCTCATCTCTCCAAAGATCAAAGTCAAGGTTTCTCATTCACGAGCGGCGAACACACAGATGGAAGAGTATATAACACTTGCTGCAATGCGTTTGCTCGCCTGCAGCTGGGCGCATTGCCATCATGGATGAATGTTTCCTTTGTTGTATGGTTACTCTTTGTAGGTATGCTGTTCTTAATGTACTCTTATTGTCGGGACCACTGGAAAACAAATTCGACATGTTTTTTATTTTTATTTTCTGAAGTCCATGAAGCAGAACCTAATTTTTGGAAAGAAGGTGATTATGGTAAATTGTTAAATCTGTGTTGGTTTATGTTGTTCATCTATTGGGATGCTTTTATCTACCAAACAAAAATAGTTTGGAATGCTGTTATTGATGATATCAAATCACAATTGGTTTCTGTTAAGAAATGCAAGAATATTTGGAAGTTTCCATTATTTAGGTATTTACGTATATGAATAGGTCATTGGAGTTTTTATTATTTAAACTATTTATTTTTCCTAAGATTTAAGAGTTTTTATACAATATAAGTCATATCCATGTCACCGGTTTTTTCTTTATCAATCAATAGAGAATAATGTGTATTATAGGATTAGGTCATATGCGATCTCGAAAAATGATCTCGCAAAAGTTAACCACATATATATATATATTTGGCCTATTGGAATTGTTCATTTTGATTTAACATTTTAAAATATCAAAATATCAAATATTAAGTGAATCTAATAAATTTTGTTCGTTCATTTACCTGCCACAACAAGCAATTAAACTTGCGATGCAGAAAAAGGAGCAAAACCTTAAAGGTCAGTGGTGAAATTCATGCATTTGGCTTGATGAGTCCACATCTATTAACTTAGAACACAACTATTTTTATTTTCCGAAGGCGCCCGCTAAATTTTTTTTACGCTAATTTGTTGTTTCGACTCAAGGACGCCCTCGCCGAATTTATTGTTCTACATCGAATTTGTTGTTCCGCACAAATTTGACTGTGTAAATAATGTTTGGGAACTAAGATTTCACGTGTGAAAATCTTAAATGAACCGTGCCCGCGGGCACGGGTTATGACTAGTCTATTATACATTTGACAACGTTTTTTGAATTCTAGGGCTGACTAGGACAAGATAAAGAGTGGCTGAGATTTGATCTTGAGAAATCAATGGTTGAGATTGGATTTTGTGACAATTTTAGTGGGAAAACTTAAATTTTGGTGGGAAAAGTGTCTTGGGAACCAAAACTTTGAAACTAGAAGTGTCTTGAAAAAGATTGTGTAGATTAAATTTGGAGAGAGAGTGCATTGGGAACATAAACTTTGAAATTAGAATTGCCTTGGGAAAGATTGTGGAGAATAAATTTGGGGGAAAAGTGCATTGGGAACCTAAACTTTGAAATTAAAAGTGCCTTGGGAAAGATTATGGAAAGGCATGATCCATTAAATTAAACAAAATAAAAAATTTAGCATAAAACAATTTAGCGGAACAACAAATTAGCGTAAAAATACCCTGAGGTTTGTTGTACCGCGCCCGCGCCGAAGGCGCCTGCTAATTTGTTATTCTGCACTGAAGGCGTGGGCTCCAAATTTGTTGTTTGACGCCGAATTTGTTATTCTGCGCCGAAGGCGCGGGCGCCAAATTTGTTGTTCGACGCCGAATTTGTTGTTCCGCGCCGAAGGTGGCCGTGCCGCTAAATATTTTTACGCTATTTTATTGTTCTGTTAAATTTTGGCCGTGGAAATAATTTTTCGGGGAATAAAGATTTCGCGGGGGAAATCTTAAAAGAGCCGTGCCCGCGGGCACAGGTTATGACTAGTTCATATATAAATCTCATTCACATGTTACACTCACATATCATCATATAATATATAAGTACACACCAATATTGTATAACTTGGCATACCTACTTATGTATGTTTATACACACCATTTAGTAAGCTAATATATTTCACACACTACTTATACGCCTCCAATAGTAGTTATACTCATATATGCATATCTCACTATATCAATTTACACAATCACATTTCCAGTATGCATACACATACACATCATCACATAGAGTCTCATATAACAATACCATCACACACAGATATTTATATAATGTCCATCCAACACTGGTGTAAGCGTATCCGCTTACAGTCAGACAGGTAACCATATACATCTTTCATATATGTATCAAACACACAACTCTAGTACACCTAGGGCATGCCCACTCATACTTGAGTGGAACACAAAGATCCACACATGGATTTACACAATCAGCATGTACATATACACCACATATTACCAATACATACAGTATACCATATCTATACATCATCTAGAGCTCAATCAACTATATAGGTTCATGATACACACTTCTTATAGGTTACCATATGTTAATTTGTATACGCATGCACCTCTATATTCAGACATACAATCATGTATGTCTCCTAGTACACATCCAACATTCACAGATGTATCATTGCACAAAATCTATCATATCAATATCAATACACAAAGATAATCATACAAAATTATATTCATCTATATACAGGCGTAAGCGTACCAGCTTACAACCATACATGTATCATATACTCATCACATACATCAACTCATAACACTAATACTCTTAAGACATATCCATGCATACTTGGATGGAACTCAAGGACCACACATGCATTTGCACACTCTACATGTGCATACATCACATACAGTGTATAGTCACTACACAATATGTCTATATAATGATATAGATATCCATACACACGTATAAGCATAAAGCTTATAACCATACATATAACTTTATACATATCACGTATATCACCAAGTCTGCGTATACACCATAATAGACAACCATAATATACTCATATACTAAGAGTATGCCAACTCATATATGAGTGGTACACATGGATCCTTGGATCCACGCGGATCCTTGGATCCACACACACATGCTATATATATCACACAACATATATATATATATATACACACACACATACATACTTACCACTTACATCTCAATCAATACAATCACTCTATTGCACCTATATCTAATAGTGCAACTACATATTAACACATATACTTATAATATCACACACCAACATATAGTCACACAAGTAGCTAAGGTAGTAGTATATACATATATAGGTAGCGACGGATACACGCATAAATATGGCACATAGATACATTCGACAACGAACATACAATACTTGTATATCCATTCAGTCACATAACCACATATACATATAATTATTCTATATATACATTCATACACTCTTATGCATCCAAATATACTTCCACCCAGACGTACAAGTAATATCCATATACCAACATATTAATCATGAATTTTATTTATACACTAATATTTATACACACAAATATTTTATATATTTAAACATCCATTAGATATCCATATACAAATTATCTCCTTACATCCCTTAAATATATAATTCAGTATCTATACCTCTAACTCCACATAAATTCATATAGTCATCCACATACACTTACTGTAGGTAAAACATATATTAGCACATGTTTATATACGATACACAATACTTCATTACACAGATAGTATGCTTTACACTTAGATTTACACATCCTATATTATTTACTCCTCAATTCATATAAACATCATTTCCATACATACACCTTATAGTTCGTCTATATACGAACGCTTACGATATGGCTTATAAGGATACACACAAATAGTCATACGAGTATCTTTAATGTAGCGTACATCCAGGTATAGTTATAGATGTATGCCTATGGGAATACATGCCAATATACATATAATTATTATATATCTATGCGAACACATAACCACCCACACATACTAATATATTCTATCTATGAACACATACCAATGTACTTTACTAGCTCTCTTACTAATGCTTACATACTAGAGTTATACCTACTTTACCAATGAATACATTCTAACTACACTTATAAATGCCGAGGTATAACCCAAAGGTGACAATCTATCCACTTAGGACTAAGTCCATTTTTGGCCTTCTAAAACTAGGGCTCTATACTACTGATGGTTCATCTAAGTTCTAAGGCCTCTACCCACCTTAAGATACGACTACTCCTATGGAGGATTACCCGTACTATCCTTATGCACTCCGCAGTGTGGAGACCTGCATGGGCCATCAACTGTAACGACCCACTCTCCAGGATGCCCAGGAAGTACGAATCCGTCCCAAGTATTCCTAGATCAACGAGTGTTACGGAGAAAGAGAAAAAGAAAGAGAGCAAAAGAACGCTGCAGGTCACTACGCATGTGCTGGGAAGTACAAATAAAGCTCCATCACACATACAATACTGAGAAATTAGTAAATGTACAATATTTCATTTCATTAATATAATTATACATCTTTACAACACCATCTATACAAAAGAGGATACAAAAGAGGGAAGCTACATTGTGACGAGTATATTCTTATACAACTTCGAGTCCTGGCTCAACTTATACAACAACAATATAATCCTTCTCTCAACCCTAAGTACAAAGGTCTACCCGTAAAAGAAACACCAAAAGTTCAAGTCTCTCAACTTACCCCTCGCCACCCAAAACTACAACTGTTCACCAAACTCCAAAGCTCCAGCTTCTATCACCATCCTCAACTTCACACAACCTGAAAAGTCAACGGGGACATGTAAATACGTGACCCAGTAGAAATCCCTAAAACTCTAGTAGAACCCAGTTTTAGAACTGGTCTCCCTAACTAACCAACGAACTACAAGTGTCACGTCATCAAAGATTATGCAGAAGAAGGTGGTCTAACAATTAAGGTTCACGGTGCGTAAAAGTAATCACATTCTAACATGCGACATCTTAGTTATGAGAACTTATAAAACATGCATATGAAACCATATCATGAAATGCAGATATTAAAAGGAAATATGAGAACATGTTATCATGGGATAGCAGCATTAAAGTAAACAAAAGCAAGGAGACATAAGATAACAACATTTATAATTTAAAGACAATTATCATAAGTTGTTGATTCACATGTTTGAAACCCGGGTAAACTGTAGACTGCCAGGGAAGCGGACATCACCCAGGGTGGGTGAAAAAGTGGTACCCCAACCAGCAACAAGAGCACCAGAGGGGGCCTCTCGTAACTCCGTACCCGAACATGGCAAGGTACTGGAGCGAGACCAGCTCGGTTTTTCTGTGGAAAACGGAGAAAACCATTAATTACCAGACATGATGTGACAAGAGCACACCCCTAGCCTCTCCAACTCTAGTCAAACTTCCCCTTTCGGGAGTGACATAGCGAGTGAGAAATCGTACTACGGTCCGCTCCTTAACACCTATAGTTTACCCGTTTTCCCCCAAACCCGTGTCACCCTCCTTTAGGAGGACTGATACATTCCTCATTCTCACTTTCAGTTTATGGAATAGTTCCTCATTTATTAATTTCAGCGGTCTCAATACCGCATTCATAGATTTCCGTTTATTTCATATTCTCACCGATGTCGTGATTCAAAAACGACCATCGTCTTTTCATTCATACTAAGGGCTTTGACATGATCCATTCGATATAACAAATTCATGAACCATAAACTTAATCCTTTAGTGTATAACAAAACATATCAACATTTACCATTGAACTTGCTTACTCATTAACATGAAACTTTTAATGAAATAAACAATTAATCACATGCTTGATAAGATCATTATTTTCACGTGAGACATAACATATGATAAACTTGATAACAGAATTTAAACAAAACTTAAGACAAAGCATAATAGTGGCATGATGTATGAATCTGTCTAAACTGTTACAGCAGAAAGAACATCACTTTTAGCCAGTCAGAATTGGTCTCTGCTCCCTTCTTCAAAGTTGCAGATATTGGTGTTTTACTTTTACTGACCAAATTTCATAAATTCAGTTGACATATGTGATTTATGGTGGATTTTCTCCTGACAGGTATAATTTCAGCATTCTGAACCAGAAACTGAGTTCACATTTTGCTACAAGTTACAGACGAAATTAAAATCTAAGAAAATTATGGGTTGAAGATCTTGAAGTCAGCTTTCCAACAGCATCAAGATCATAATATTTTACAAAGTGTGCATGAAGTTCTACTTGTTTTACTGAAAGGTGTCAAGACTGTCTAAAAACAGACCAGTTTTAGAAACTGATTTTTACTCTATTTTTCAGTTCAAATTTGCAAAACTTGTAAAAATGAAAGTTGTTAAGGACTTCAATATGTACAACATACTAGTCATAACCCGTGCCCGTAGGGCACGGAGGCTGTCGTCGTCCGGGCGCAAATGGGGAGAGAAGCGGTCGCTAAAGTGCAAAAAGCATGGGTGAGAGAGAGAGGAGTGTTTGGAAAAAAAGAGAGGAAAAACAGGGACTAAAACGCAAAAAAACCACCAAAAACCCATCCCAAACCCAAGTCCAGAACCCCACCCAACCCCCACGTAGCGTCCCAGTCAGCAACCAAAAATATGATTGGGACAAAACTGCCACGTTGGACAAACTTCATGAATTGTATAATAGATATTTTTTTCATGAATTTCTACGTAGTCAATTAAGTGCAGCAAGCTACCAAAGGATTAGCCAATTCTGTGTAAATTTCAGCATGAAGTCCAAAACTTAATTTCTACACAAAATCTAAAGAACTTGCTAATTAATTAAACCCTTACTTCTAAAACTAAACCATACTAAGGTGATAAGAATTTCTACCTTGCAAGTCCTCCAAATAATTTCTTTGGCCCTTCTTATTTCCTTGATGAATTTTTTGGCCTCCTAGTCTCCGTCAAAAATTGGGGTTTTGGAGACATTTTGGTTGTGGAATGGTGAAGAAAGTGGGGGGAATTCTTGGTGGTGGAGTGGATGCTGTTTAGGGTGGTGATGGGAGGAGGAAGGAGGAGCAAATGGGGAAAATGGGGGAGCAATTTTCAGCCAAGGCTGAAATGGAAGAGAGAGTGAGTGATTTTGGATTTTGTTTTCTTTTTCTTGATTTTGTTTTCTCTCAATTAATCTCAACCACTCATCTAGTCAAAGAGAAAGCCAAGTGTTATCTCTTAGGCTTACAAGATGACACATAACTAGTGATGTGTCATGGTTAGGATTTTTAGAATTTATATTTTTTTAGAAAAAAATAGAAATACAAGGGAAATACATCATACCTCTTTTAATACAAGGTATTTCATCCAAATACTTCTATTTACTAATATCAAATGATGAGTTTAAATCTTTTAAAAAATAATTACTACACCAAAATAATTAAAGAAAAATATGTGCATACTCCCAAAAATCATATGCACGTATCTACGCCCAAAAATATCTACATATATACATATATAGGGATACGGGGTATTACAGTCGAGCATCGCAGACACGGAAACAGGAAGGATATATGGCCATCTCTACGCGGCCCGAGCATCTTCCGGCTCGGTCTGAGTAGGAATTAACTCGGTCCGAGCATCACACTGCTCGGTCGAGTACTACAGGCTTTTGAAGTAAGGGGAAACGTCACTCTGCCAACACGACCAGAATATTATTGGCTCGGCCCGAGTAGAAATCAACTCGGTCTGAGCAACTAATTACTCGGTCGAGTACTACAGGGTCTTGAAGATGAGGACAAAACTTCACTCTGCCAACCCGGACAGAATATTATTGGCTCGGCCCGAGTAGGAATCGACTCGGACCGAGCAACAAGCTACTCGGTCGAGCAGACAAGGGAGTATTCGCATCAAAAATTTTCATTGACCCGGTCGAGCAGCCAAGCTGCTCGGACCGAGTCGGGTTAGGCTTCAAACCCAACCCGTTTCAATTCTTTTTAATCTCACTGTTAAATTTTTTTACCCTAATCTAAAATTTTAGCCCCCGAAAATTACCCCCCGAGCTCCCCTTTCTACCTTATTCGTTCAAACCATAGCCCTCGCGCCGACTTCCTCCTCCCGCACCGCCGACAGTGCCGCCGGCTTCTCCGCCCTATTCTGGTCAGCCACCACCCCTCTCTCTCTCTCCCTTTCTCTCTATCTCTCCGCTCCCTCCCCTCTTTTCCCCCATTTCACCCTACCGCCGCCGACGGCGTCACCGTCGCCGACGGTGCCGCCGACCCGCCCCGTCCCACAAACCCCCAACTCTCTCTCTCTTTCTCCCTCTCTATCTCTCCGACCCCCTTCCTCCCTCATTCGCCTATTTCGTCGACGGCACCGTCGACGGCGCCATCGCATCCGACGCCGCCGCCGCCTCTAAGTCACCGCCGACCCCCTTCCCCACAAAACCCCCACCCCCCGTTTTAAAATACCCCCACCCCCCGCCGTTTCCCCCCTCTCCCCACTGACGATCGCCGAGCATCGCCCCATTTTTCTCTCGGTCACAACCTCTCATCGAGTAGCACAACTCGGACCGAGCAGTACCACTGCTCGGTACGAGTCACCTAATATCTGCGTATCAACCATTTTTTACTCGATTAATTGACGTTTTTATCGTTTCGTATTGCAGGTACTTTCTTCTTACGTCAGTAGCAGCTGTGCAGACTAGCTTGGGGGATCTTTCGTGCACTCGCATCGTTCACATCCCTCGCGCACACGGTACACTTGTTTCCTTCTATATTTTTCATACAGTATCATCATACTGTACGCGACACGATGGTTCGTACACGCGGAGCCACCACACCCTCCATTCGTAGGAAGAGGCTGTCTTCTGGCGCCTCCTCTTCCCGATCCCAACATCGTGCCAGACACACCACCACATCCACCACCCCCACCCCCGCCGCACCTATCACGTCAGCTGTGATCCCCACCACCATAGACCATATCCCTTCCACGCTAGGCACTGTGCATCAGTTGCACTGGGCCTCTTCATGAGAGTGATGTCTCACAGACGCTTTCCTCACTCTCCACCCGACTCGTGTACTCCCGATGATCTCTTGACCGCGTTAGAGGAGTCGAATTCCCGCCTACGACGGTATTTCGATGACCTTTTACTCGCAACGACGACACACAGATCCAGAGTCGAGTCAGATCTCACCTCTATCATAGACATGCTTCGTCACCGTGGCCCGCCTACTGTTATCCTTGCACCAGCTCCGCCTCCCAGGACGGACACTGTGACACACTCTGCACCACTCAGTGCTTCGCTTCCTCAGGCTTCTGCAGAGCCTGTTTCTACCACTTTTGAGTCGTCTGTCATAGTAGATCCACTTTCTGCCCTGGTTTTACATTCTGCTGATCCCTCCCCTGCCACCGTTGATATCACCGCCAGCCCACCACACGAGTTCCAGCTGTACATTCCACCCACCACTCCTGGTCCACAGCAGAGGGACCCATCACCACCCCCAGAGGGTGGTGCCTCTGCTTGATGTAGTCCTTACCCGCTTCTGCCTCCCCTATTTATTTTGTGCCCATCTGTCTGTTTGGTGCCCTACTTTTACATAGCTTGGGGGAGGCGCCACTCATGCATCATATTTTATTCTGCATTGCATCATGTCATGTTTCTATTTTTATTTCTTTTTGCACATTTTTGTTTATCCGATTTTTATTTTATTCCCCCACCCACCCCACCCCTCTAGCATCATCTCCCGCTCACGAGCGATTTCTTAGCAGTGAGGACACTGTTAGGTTTAGCTTGGGGGATGAGCTCTACCACTTTATTTTTGATTTTTTCTTTTACATTTTCTTTTCTTATTTTAGTTTTTAGTTCGTTTTTTCCACCGTTTTTTCACGTCATTTTATTTTTTCTCATTTTGCATCATATTTTCTATTTTTACCATGCATGCATCTCTTTTTCTATATTTTCCCTTTTTCTCTGCCTTTTTTTCTTTATTTGCTAGGGATGTTCTGCATGATGATATCTCTTGTGGCCTTATTAGTCTTTTGAGATGCTTATTTCTGTTGACGTGCTATTAGGGTGAATTTCAGCTTTACTATTTATATGCATGCATTTCTATTGATGATCTATCTGATTTAATACTTGAAATGAATTGAAAATCGAATGCATGAATTAGTATCTAGTATGATCTATGTTGAAAATGCACCGAGGTTCACACATCACTAGAACACTTGGAGCATCTGTTTTCTTATCTCAGTCACTTCTGTCTGCATGCCTGTTGATATTGTGATTATCTCTGCATGCCTTTCAGTATTAATTTAGAGAAGTGAAAATATCCATGCTATATATGAGTTTAGTTAAAGTTTTATTTTATCAAACTGTTGTGCACCCTCTTATGAGTGAACAGAGAGTCCTACTATTTTCTTTCTCCACATATCTATTTACATCTTTACATATCAGTTGGTTACACCCCATAGCTATCTTTACCACATCTCACTTCCCAAACCCAAAAAGAAAAAGTATATATCTTCTAATTGAAAAAAAGAAAGAAAAAAAGAAAAAAATGCGTATATATTCATATTTGAAAAAGAAAAGAAAAGAAAGAAAGTGAATAAATATTGTTTATATCATTTCATTAGAAGCTATCATTTATTCTAGGAAGAGAAAAATAAAAATTCCATATCATTTTCCTTGATGCGACTCCACAAGCTAAGCTTGGGGGTAAACCAACTGATTACATGAGTGAGAATGACATTAGAGTGGAGACGGTGCACATCAGGGAGGTTTAATAACACCTAAACTTTACGAATTGCTTTAGTTTTGGAGATTTTTCATGTATCGAAATGAATGTCTGAATGGCATGATTTTTTCTATTCTCTATTGCATGTTGTGTGATTTCTTTATGCTCCTTGTGTATCTGTGATTGAAAAGGGCGTTGCCAACTTTTTTATACTACACTCTAGGGATTGCATGAGATTGATATGATTTGATGGTGTTATTTCAGTAGATCACTATTCTTTGCCTACACTGCATACTAGTCATATGATGTGTAAAGCTAGAAATTGCCAGTAGCATGTATGTTTATCATTCGGAGCATCGTGATATAATATTTAGGCTTGAGATCTGACAGATCATCCTTAGCACTCTCCTCTTGCTTCTCTTTTTGTTTTCCGTTTCTTTCTATTTTCGTTTTCTTATTTTTTTTCCCTCCCGGCGTACCAATTATTCGTCTTACTCGAGGACGAGTAAGAGGTAAGCTTGGGGGATTTTGATGTGTCCACATTTTATACTATTTTCATATCATTATCTCATTGCATCTCATGTCATTTTTGCATCCAAATCCCTCATTTTACTATGATATTGCATTTTTGACGATATTTTCGAGTTTCGTGGTGTTTCGTGAGCTTTCGGGTATTTTGGAGCTATTTGGGACCCCCCTTGGGTATGGACACATCCGATTTACTCGTGAGCTTATTGGCAGGGCTCTGGAGGAGTTTGCCACACTTTCAGAGCCATTGGAGGAGTCATTGGAGGGAAGAGAGAGAGCAGAGGAGAGAGAGACAGCCCAGCAGTTCCCAGCAGTTTCCCAGAAAATGCTCGGTCCGAGCAGCTCAGCTGCTCGACCAAGCCATCTCAGTTTGAGAGGAGAGCTGATACGGGCTGGCTCGGACCGAGCAGTTCAGCTGCTCGGTCGAGCAGCCTCAATATCCCCAAGCCGAAGCAAGCCACGACGCGACCCGAGCAGCCGACCGAGTCGACCCCTACTCGGACCAAGTAGAGCTTACTCGGTCCAGGTAGGCTGAGCAGCTACTTTGATTTTCTATAGTGCTCGGTAGAGTAGCTTCTCTACTCGGTCCAAGCGACAGAACGAGCAGCCTTTTGCTCGACCGAGTCACCTACTCGGTCGGCAACTCCAGGGTCATTTTTGGAATGTTTTGAAAGGCCGCGATGCGTGATTCTGGGCGACTGAAGCGAGGAGCTGTGCGGGGACTGAGGAGCAAACTTTTCATTATGAATTTTCAAGAGTTTTGATAGGGAGCTTAGGGCGATTTTTGTATTAGTTCTTGGAGATCGAACTGCTGATACTTTTTAGTTTTGAAATTGAGAGATTGATATTTTTGTTCTCGTCTGTGTTTGCCAATTGGAATTCGGATTTTTTCTGGATCTATTGTTCGTCTACTCTCTCTATAAGTTTTTATCCCCATTTTATGGATTTGCGATGATGTCTTCGTATATAAAAATCGCATTTTATTCTGTTAACGATACTATGAGTGAGTAGATTATTCTAGGGCTGATGGGTTAGCCCTAGGATCCAATGTGGAAAACGTAGATCTGGATCCGTCCATTGAATTGGGGACCTAGGGTAGTATTTCGGTAGATCCTACCGAATCCGTAGGTAACATGTACTGAGATCATGCCCACGATTTGTGGAATTGATGTGCTTAAGGGGTATCTAGGGATTCGAATAGGGAAATCGGTGGATCCAACCGAGACATGTGACCATGCCCGGCTCGTGCCTTGAGGGGATCCACCGACGAACTATACAGCTACGTTGACGGCTACCACCATTGCGTCAACGAGAGCCACCGAAATGCCCCGCAATTCTAACCCACGATAGTGGTACGAATTGGGGGATTAATTCCCTAGCCCTAATGCAATGCAAGGATCCTATTCCAACGTTGACCCTCAATGATTCTAGCGGTGATCCCTAAAGCCCTATAACAACAACATCACCCAAACCAAATCCTTCACCCCGATAGCTATCCCACTTCAAGACTTAGAGATAAACTGAGAACCCATTGACACTATCACCGTCCCTGTGGGATTCGACATCTTATATACTATAACTCGACACCATCCGCTTGCATATTGAGCCCGAAATTGTAGCCTAGGAGCCATACCACGCCTGGCGATCGTGACATCGCCAGGTGGAACCTAGGTATAGGTTACAGGTGAGTCACACATCTAGTGGCATTTTCGGAAATTTGGCCATGGGAGTGTGCGAGTAATTTCAATGGCAAACTTGTAAATAAGTAGTATATGCACGTGAGTACCAGCAAACTTGTAAATAAGTCTTATGCGCGCAGAGTAAAACAATGGGTGCGCCAAGCAACTCCAAGAAAGACACGTTAAGATATAAGTTGTTTTATTAAATGAATTAATAACAAAGAGGGTAATGGTTATCTGTTATCTCTAGCTGAGGTGTAGTCTCTTGAAGTTGTTTTATTAAATGAATTAATAACATAGAGGGCAATGGTTATCCATTATCTCTAGCTGAGGTGTAGTCTCTTGTAAAGCAAAAGAAAAGTAAAATATACTGTATATAAATTTTTAATTCAAAAAAAATCATTAGTTGTCGTTTAATAAAAATCCCTTAATTGTCATCTAATAACTATAATTATATATATTAAAAGAGAGAATTACCAATGTGTCATTGTCCTATGTGGCAATGTCACATCGCCACAATGGACAACGGCACATTGGTAATTTACTCACCCCACTCACCCTCTAAAAAACACTCCCCAATGCACTTATTTACATGGTTGACATTCCCCTAAAATCCCAAAAAACACCCCTACTCACTTATTGTTTTTGGCATTTTGACGTCGATAATTTCACCTTTTACCCTCTGATGATACCGACACATACACCCACAAATCTCGCTCCTTTCTCGGTTGCACGCTGATCACTCCTTATTTTACACTCTTTTCCCGCATGTTTGCATGCCATTTGGATCTCCCAAATCATGTTTTTCACGATATATCGACGATATTGCGATGCTTTTCACGATTTGTTATTTTTGTCGCATTTCAGGTGATTTGGAGCGATTTGGAGTGATCTCGAGATACGCCTACTCCAGAGTGTCACCGACGACCTCCCCGAGGGGTATTTTGCTGTTGGAGAGGAGCGGAAGAAGAAAGAACGTCGCAGGAGCGACGAGGAGGCCAAAACAAGCTGTTTGGGCATTTTTGGTGTCCCACTCGGTCGAGTGGAGGAGTCACTCGGCCGACCAGCGAGACACCGCTCGGCCGACCAGATCAGACACGATTCATATGTGCACTCGGCCGAGCGACGGAGACCACATCGACCGAGTGACGAGATCCTGTCCGCCCGAGTGGCGCCCAGACGAAGCCATTCAAAAATCGCCAACTTACTGTTTTTTGGCTGCCTGAGCTTCAGAAGACCCACTCGGCCGAGTGGATAATCCCGACCGCCCGAGTACCAAGAAGCCATCGGCCGAGTGACGACAACTCACTCGGCCGAGCCGCCCCCGAAGTGAAGACCCCTGAAGATCAAGACTTACTGGAAATTTACAGGGTTTTTCACTCGGCCGAGCGACTTTTGTCACTCGGCCGAGTGCGACGCGCTGCCTGTAGCGAAAATTACGGATTTCAGGCTGCGCAGGGGTATTTTGGTCACAGTTTTTGGACGATTTTGGGGGGTATTTAACCCCTGTTTTTACCCTAGTTTTGAGAGCTTTTCTCTTAGATTTTTTGCAGCTTTTTAGATTAACTTTTTAGCTTTATTCTTGTGATTGGAGAGGAGACAAAAGTTGATTTTTGTTGGATTATTTGGAGAACTCCATTGGTTTGTGTCTCTCTCTCCTAAAAATTCTATTTTTATTGCTTATCTCAATATTGTGATGAATTCTCTTGTTTATTTCATTGAATATTTTTGTGTTTGTGCTATGAATTGTGAGTGGTCTCCACGTCTTGGGGCGTGGGGATGAACCCTACAAGCCCAATTTCATATTTGTGATGATTTGGTAGAAATTTTGCTAGAATTGCTATTAGGGATTAGTTTGGGAGCGATTTACTACGGATAGCTAGGAGTTCATACCGATTGGGATTTGCAAGAGATTGGATCCCAATTCGATAGGAACCCCTAGAAATCCGAATTGGGTTGGAATCGAATTTTCGTAGTATCGGTTTGCAAGAGATTGGACCGATACTAGGGTTCCCGGTTGCAATTCCGTGCCGATACCCGTTTGCAAGAGATTGGACGGGTAGGAACTATCCCAACCTAGGTCGCGGCCTGAGTTTGCAAGAGATTGGGCTCGGTGCGCGATTGAACGATGATGTTGATCCTAATGCTAGCTTCCCTAGGCTAGGGTTTGCAAGAGATTGGACCCGAACCTAGGATAGCTATAGACCGGCAACAGCACGAGAGCGTGAGCTTGGTTCTACATTCAGTTGCAACTAGTTCGTCCAAAATCTTATTCTAGCAATTTTGATACCGATGAACCACATTGACAAGATAAGGTGAGTAGCGGGAATTCCCCATTCCCTAGACGTTCTTTATTTGATTTGATATTTCCGTACTTTGTCTGACGAATGTGACAGGATCGCCAAAGGCAAATTTCTCTCTTCTTAAATAGCCAGGTTGATTAGAACAAGCACGGTCATTCGTCCTCCCTGTGTTCGATAACCCGCTCGCCGCTATACCGTGCGCTTGCGGTAAAACTACAACCGTTCTTTGGGTTACATTCCGGAGCGATCAAGTTTTTGGCGCCGTTACCGGGGAGGCGATTGCGTTTGATCTTACCACCCTAGCTATTTCTTTTTTATTATTATTATTTTATTTCTTTATTTTTCTTTTACCTAACCCTTCCATTGTGCTAATCACTTCTTTGAAACTTTGTTCTCCTGTGCATGTACACGAGATCTACGGCGGACCCTGAAGCTATATTATTTGATCCCGAGATCGAACGTACCGCGCGGAGAATTAGAGCGGAGAGGAGACAAGATCGGGAAGGGAGGTTTATGACCAACCCGGAAACTGCGGACCAATTAGCGGCAAGAATGGTGAGGATAATTTCTATTCGAGATAGGCTTCGGCCTAAGACCTCTTCTACGACCTCATCCATTGCCATGCCAGAGTTGGCGGCTGACAAGAACTTTGAGCTGAAGACTGGACTAGTGGTTCTGATGCAGCAGGATCCATTTCATGGGAGTGCCCATGAAAATCCCCACTACCACATCCAATTATTCTTGTCGAAGTGCGCCACATTTCAGATGACGGGGGTCTCCATTGATGCCATCAGACTGCGCCTCTTCCCCTTCACGCTAAAAGACAAGGCACTCTATTGGTTGAGGACACAAGCTGATGGAGTCTTTACCACTTGGGACGAGTTGGCGAGTGCATTCATTGATAAGTTCTATCCGCCCTCCAAGACGGTGAAGATTCGGAGCGCTCTTATGTCCTTCAAGCAAGGACCCCAAGAGACGCTCTATGAGGCTTGGGAGCGTTTTAAAGATCTGCAGCATCAATGCCCGCACCATAGCATTGAAGATTGGGAGCTAGTTCATAGCTTCTACAACGGTCTCCAACCGGGGACCAAACAAATTATTGATGCCGTGGAGAATGGTGCTATCTTATCAAAGACTCCCGAAGAAGCTACGTCCCTAATTGAGGAGATGGCCTCCAATAATCAACAATGGGGCGACGAGCGAGGACACTCTACGTCCTCCTTGAAGCCGACTAGTATCTATGAGGCGAAGGCCGTAGCGGAACTCACAAGCAAGTTTGATTCTCTCCACAAGGTAGTGGAGAGACTGGAGAAGTTTATCACGGAGCCCCAAGGAACCCCTTCCACCTCCGCACCAACGAACCAAATGTGTGATTGGCAAGACCAATCTCAAGCCATGTATTCGGGAGGAGAGCAAGGAGAAGGATCCTTGGAGCAAGTACAATATGTTGCGGGGAACCAAGGGTATTGGGCCAATCCGGCCACAAGAAATCATCCCGGTTTCTCTTACGCCAACAATGAAGGAGCTTTGAACCCGCCCCAACAACCACCTCAACAAGCTCGACCACCACCACCCCAACAACAACACTATCCGCCGAGGGGGCCTCCACAACAAAATTTCCAACCAAAGCAACAAGTTCCACCTTATAGGCCGCCCGGATACAATCAAGGGTGGAGAAATCAAAATCAAAACCCTCCACAAGCTCAACAACAATCCGACTTCGAAGCTAGAGTGGAGGCATTTATGGTCGAGCAAAAGAAGGTCAATGCTACCTTGAAGGTGGGGCAAGACTCCCTTACAACTGTTGTGGCTCAAATATCGGAACAATTGGCGTTGCTCAATCGGAACACTCAACATTTACCGGCGCAACCCAAGCAAAACCCACGGAGCAACACCGGCCACATCAATGCCATGGTTGCCGTCACTACTAGAGGCGGGAAGGACACCACCCCCGCCATGATTCCTACCGAGGAGCCCGTGGAGGAAAATTTAGAGCCAATTGAGCCGGTAGTTGAAGTTGAGAAGGAAAAAGAGCCGCAAGAGAAGGAGAAATCTAGAGCGGGGCAATTGATTGAGGAGAGGCGCTTTATGCCACCGGTCCCGTTCCCCCAAAGGCTTTCTAGAGCGAAAATGGAGAAAAGGCTAGCGAAGTTTCTCGAGTATCTGAGAGGAGTTAGCCTCAACATTCCCTTCCTCGACGCCATCGTGGAAATCCCCACATATGCTAAATTTTTAAAGGATTTGATTTCGGGGGGAAAGAGGAAGGAAAAGATCATGCTAGCCGAGGAGGGCTCTTGGTTCACCAAGAGAGAAAAGGAGCCGGCCAAATTCAAAGATCCGGGGAGTTTTCGAATTCCTTGCACCTTGGGCGGCGTCCCTCTACAAAAGGCGTTGGTGGATTTAGGGGCTAGTGTAAGCCTCATGCCTCTCTCCATGTTCTTAAGGCTAAACACCGGGACGAAGTTGAAACCTACCGACATGCGGATACAATTGGCCGACGGGCGAATAACAAGGCCGGTAGGGATCGCCGAAGACATCCCGCTACAAGTCCCGGGGGGAATATGCTTGCCATGTGACTTCGTGATCATGGACATTAAGGAGGAGGGAGATACGTCATTGATACTTGGACGCTCGTTCCTCGCCACCGCCGGTGTGATTGTCGACGTGCGAGAAGGTACACTTACTTTGAACGTTGGCAACATCGAGGTGGAGCTTCACATTCCTAAGGCTATGAAACACATGCCTTACCACGAGGAGCTTGACTACATGGACCTCCTTGATGAGGTAATTGAGGAGGCGATCCCCCACTCCATTGGCGCTCTTTTCGATGAGGATTTCGAGGAAGGCCCGGATTTAGGCCAAGATGAGAAGAAAATTGATTCCCCCGACCTCTCCGCTGAAAATGATGAAGGCTACGCTGATGTCGCAAGGATTCGAGAGCTCTGCAAGCTCTCAAAATTGAAGTCTCCGAAGAAAGATCCGCCGATACGGAAATCGGCGTCACCGGTGAAGCCGTTGATCGGAGCAAACGCTAGCTTGGGGGAGCCTCCCCCCAACACTATTCGAGACGGGAGACCACCGAGGGAGAACACGCCGCCGCAACTTCCGAATCCAAGCGTTCTCCCCGGAAAGTTTGATGGGTGCATCTCATATGCACCAAACATCCAGTATTAATTGAAAATCATAAGGGGGTCGAGCTCACGACCTTAAATGAGCGCTTGTCAGGAGGCAACCCGACGGTTATTGCTTTATTTTTACTTTTTCTTTATTTTTGTTTTAGAAATTTTTAGTGTTTTGAGTCGTTCGCCCAAAAATTTTGTGATAACGGGTCCTATTTTCCTTGACAGGAGAGGAGATAGGTAAATCCAACATGAGGAGGATGAACGAGGTGATAAGGAGCACCCCAGGAAGGCGCTCGATGCTTAGGAGGAAGATGAAATCGACTGGAGGAAGAAAGACGGAGTTTAGAGCCTAAACGAAGACAAACAGCAGAACACAAGGCTCACTCGGTCGAGTATACTAGTCACTCGGCCGAGTACACAAGTTCGTCCGGTCGAGCCGCTCACGAACGAGGGAAGTCTGCTATACCCAACTCTCTGTTTATTTTCCTGATTTCAGTATAACTGCTACTCGGCCGAGTATATATATTCACTCGGCCGAGTAAAACGGATACGCTCCTAGGGCGAGTCTTGCCGAGTAGCTTGAGCCACTCGGCCGAATGGACTTACTCCACTCGGCCGAGGCTGTCAAGGCCACTCGGCCGAGGCGTTAGCGAGTAGGGATTTTCCATTGACCTCGCTCGGCCGAGTGACTCAGTCACTCGGCCGAGTCGTAACTTTTTCTATAAAAGGGAGCGGGGTCGGGCTCGTTTTTCGAAACGACACATACCGCAGCGACCCCCGACCCTTCAGCTCCCTCGCCCGAACTCACCCCCTACTCGCCCGACCGACGTCGCCGCACCGCCGCTCGGCCAGCCACCGTCGGCCGAGCCGCCGCCGCTCCTCGCCCGAGTCGCCGGCGGCGGCCACCACTCCGGCCACCTCCGGTAACCCCAATTTTCGCCTTTTTCTCCTCTTTTGTGTGTTTTTCGAGGATCCATGTGCTAAACGAACCCCAAACCCAAATTAATTTCTATATCTATCTATTATACCCCTAATGCTCTATACGTTTTGAATATTACTCGCTGATATCTCCATTTCATGCGCAGGTTGTTTCTGGGAGCTTAGGGGAGCCCAGGGGAGCTTCTCGGGACTGATTTGGGCTTCGCGGAGGCGTTGTCTTCACACGCTTCCATTGCTTTGCACTCGCGGCGTGTCGTTGTACACTCTTTCCGTTATTTTGCACACGCCGTACTTTTCAGACTTTTCGGCACGCGCTCGGGGCCCATATGCCGCCCCGGACACGACCGCGGTCGAAGAGAGCTTCCGCCAAGCGGAAGCGGACGGATGATGCCGGCCCCTCCCACGAGTTGGAGGACTCTCCTCTGCCTTCACCCACACACCCCGTCCACCCAGCACAGCCTGCAGGCCCCGCACACCCCGCGCAGCCTGCAGCGCCCGCACAGCCCATACACCCCGCACAGCCGCCCCCTGCCGCTCCACAGCCACCACCTCCGGCTCCACTTATCGGGCCGCTGGGGATCACGTTCCGAGACGACGCACACCGCGTCGCTTTCGAGCGTATTTCCCAGCGCTCGATCGTACCCTCCAGGTTTGCACACCTTGCCGACCTAGGACGCCTGGGGGTACTAGAGGGGATGCTCACGTTGTACGACAACGTGGGCTGGTGAGATTTCTTTCAGGTGTCGGTGGACACGTTTATCCGTCCGACACTTGAGGTACTTAGTTCGATCGTCCGGACCGACGAGGGATGCTCGTTTCGGTTCATGGACCGGGAGTGCCAGGTCACTCTCGGTATGATGAGAGCCTTTTTCTCGTGGTCCGATGTCCCCGGGGCCGATCGAGGTTACGCCCCCACCCATATCCCCCCACCTTCCTTCGACGCCGGTGCCTTCTGGGCCCGGATTACGGGTCTTCACGCTGCCTTTGACCCTAGTAGGGCCAAGGCCTCGGCCATTGTCCACCCCCGCCTCTGTATAGCTCAGCGCCTTATGGCGACGACCTTTTTGGCCAGATATGAGCCGGGCACGATGTCCACACCAGAGCTCTACATGCTCTACGCGATGACACGGCCCAGAGCTCTATCTAGGGATGGCGATGAGCTGGTCCCCGCCGTCGTGATTGATGTCGCGGCTTGGTTTTTGGACCGCATCATTGTATCGGTGGGCGCTCGCTCACCAATATGCTGCGGCGGCCTGATCACCTTGCTTGCCCTTATGACCGGCGAGGACTTCCCTGACGACCTGCGACGAGCACCAGGCCCCACTTCTCTGTCGATTGATGTTATGGCCCGGATGAAGATGCTTCGTCCGCACGGTGAGCGACACTGGGTCTGGCTGCACGGCCCTTACGGTGCCGATTACATGATTTTTCCGAGCCCAGCTCGGACTCAGATTGCACCGGCCCATGTGGACTGGCTCCCTGCGATGAATGTTCTGATCCCAGCCGCATACGTGCTCGAGGCCGAGGAGGCCGAGCAGGCCCACGCTGCCCCCACAGACCCTGTTGCCCCTGCCGAGCCTGCTGCCCCTGTTGACCCCGTGGCCCCTCAGCCTACCCCCGATGTTTCCGATGCTCCTGACACCTCTGTCCACACCTCTGTCGGTGTCGGGAGTACCTTAGCTGAGCCCACTTCCACTGCTTCCACGCCTGTCACCACCAGCACTGGCCCTCTGTCTGCCGAGCCCGTTTCTTCTGCCCCACCCGAGCGCACCGCGCCAACCATAGTTGAGTGCGGAGAGCCCTCTTTTGCCACCCCTGTGGAGACCGTAGTCTCCGCCTCTGTCTCCACCGCTGCTGTATTTTCCGAGAGTGTCCTGGCGTCTGTCCACACTTCTGTGTCACCGACCTCTCTGGCCGCCTCGCTGCCACTTTTGTATTCTTCTTTCGCTGCGGCTACCTCCACTTCTCACCGTCCTGCCCAGCCTCGCACTGAGGCCAGGCCCCCACTTGCGAGCGCAGCCCCTTTTGTTCCCTTGCATGCTGAGCCCGTCACCTACGCCACCAGAGTACGCCAGCCCCGACCTGCACAGCCCCGACCGGTGCGTCCCTCTGCACCACCTCCCCCCGACACTGTACTTCAGAGCATTCGTGCTCTCGAGGGGGCGGTGAGTGGCCTCAGAGGCGACCTTCGGACCCTGTCCTCCACCGTCTCTGCGATGGCTGGCCGCTTTGACCTACTCCCGCAGATTCACTACTGTCTTACCCAGGTCCTGGAGCGTCTCCCCCGCGTACCCGTACCCACCCAGCAGGTTCCCACTCACACTTCCACACACACTCAGCCTGCTTCCACTCCCACACCCACCCTTGCTCAGCAGCCACTACCACCACCACCACCTCCTCCGCCTCAGGATGGCGACGGTGCAACACCACCTTCTTAGGCACTCTTGATGCCATCGCTTCTTTTTGCCGTTGTGCTGCCCGTCTCTGCTGGGTCCTAATGCACTTTTGTCCACCCCCCCTCCCCTCACTGTTTCTCTGATACACATTTTCTATATATCTTTTTATATCTTTTTGGGAGAGAGGGAGAGTTTTTGGTGCCATACCTATATATTTGTATCACTCCTATTTCTGCATTCATCATGTCCGCATCATCTTTTCTGTTTCATTATTTTCTTATTTTTCATCATGCATGCATCCTCACTTGCCCCTCCCATTACTTGTCTCTCGGTGTGCCACACTTTGCACATTGAGGACACTGTGCCATTTAGCTTGGGGGAGTGAGTTCTCACGTTCTTTTTCGATTTGCCACCTTTATTTTAAGTATTTCACACCATTTTCCGCTTTTGCACTTATTTTCATCATTTTTCTTTTTATTTTACCATGCATCACGTTTTTCTTATTTTTTGTGTGCCGCATTGTAAATAGTTCTATTTTTCCTTTATCTTTACTTCCTTTTTTTTCTTTTCATCTCATGCTAGAGATGACTTTTCTGTGATGATGATGACGTGGAGTTAGCTTACTCTATATGCATGCTTTATTTGTCATGTCTTGGACTTTATTTCTGATATCATATGCTATGACTTGCCTTGCATCTAGAGATAGTAACCCATACTTTTTCCACATGAAAATGGATGAAATTTTATTATTAGCTGAGTCTGAATATTCATATGTATGCTATCACAGAAAACACACCAAGATTCACGCATTGAATGCTTATATCTGGAGTACCGATTTCCTTTCCTATATCACTTCTATATGCATGAATTGTACATTTCACTTCAGGATGATTGAATGATGTTAGCTATGATAAATCTGGATTAGTTAGCTTTTTTGTGATCGAAACTGAGTAGATTAGATTACCCTGCTGAAGTTGTCGTGCATGTCTTATAGAGTGAACCGAGAGATATATTTATTTCTTTCTCCACAAATCTTGAACATCGTTTCTCTACTTTTAAAATCATTGGTGAATCTCCCCTTAGCGATTCTATTATATGGCATTTCCCCCGCTATTAATTCCTAGCTCCAAATTTCCCAAACCAAAAAAAAAGAGAGAAAATATTCTTGTATATCATTATCTCTCTTTGAGTTGGGATCATTGTATATATGTCCAAAAAAAACAAAAAAAAAGAGCAAAAGGAAAAAGAAAAGAGGAAAAATCCTCAATAAAAGATCCCATCTCACTTTCTTTCTTTCTTCTCTCTTTTCGTGTCCATTTTTATTACTTTTGGAGCTTTATAAAAATGGGGATGTAAATATTTTTTATGCCACCATGCTTATAGATAAGCTTGGGGGAGAGAATCCATTGATGTGTGAGAGAGTGACTACTTGACGTTGCACGACAACCTAGGCTAAGTAATATTCTATACTCGGTGAGATTATTTCTAGCTTTACGAAATCCAGAAATCTAAGCCTAGCATTCATATCATGAAATCCAAACTTTTCTATTCTCTCTATTCTATTGTGTGATACTCTTATACTCCTCATAGAAAGCATTCAATTGAAAAGTGTGTGATCTACGATGTGTATACCGCTTTAAATGATTCAGACGATGTTAATTCTAAAATTATTCCGTTTTTCATGATTATATCGTTGTTCGTGGGTTTTCTATTTCTATTTGCATTATTATACTATGATATCAAAATAAAACTCTTTGACATGTATTTCTCATTCAGTGCATGCTATTTGAGTAAGCGAAACCCACGTCCTGAGAAAATGATCTAGCAGCTTACCTCTTCGCTTCTTTCTTTCTTCTTTATTTTTATTTCGTTTTTCATTCTTCTCCGTTTTTCATTTTTCAATTTTCGCCGTTTTCGTTTTCCGAATCCACCGGGTTCGCCTTTTACTTATCTTCCTCGAGGACGAGTAAGAGGTAAGCTTGGGAGATTTTGATCACTCCTTATTTTACACTTTTTTCCCGCAGGTTTGCATGCCATTTGGATCGCCCAAATCATGTTTTTCACGATATATCGACGATATTGCGATGCTTTTCACGATTTGTTGTTTTTGTCGCATTTCAGGTGATTTGGAGCGATTTGGAGTGATCTCGAGATACGCCTACTCCAGAGTGTCACCGACGACCTCCCCGAGGGGTATTTTGCTGTTGGAGAGGAGCGGAAGAAGAAAGAACGTCGCAGGAGCGACGAGGAGGCCAAAACAAGCTGTTTGGGCATTTTTGGTGTCCCACTCGGCCGAGTGGAGGAGTCACTCGGCCGACCAGCGAGACACCGCTCGGCCGACCAGATCAGACACGATTCATATGTGCACTCGGCCGAGCGACAGAGACCACATCGACCGAGTGACGAGATCCCATCCGCCCGAGTGGCGCCCAGACGAAGCCATTCAAAAATCGCCAACTTACTGTTTTTTGGCTGCCTGAGCTTCAGAAGACCCACTCGGCCGAGTGGATAATCCCGACCGCCCGAGTACCAAGAAGCCATCGGCCGAGTGACGACAACTCACTCGGCCGAGCCGCCCCCGAAGTGAAGACCCCTGAAGATCAAGACTTACTGGAAATTTACAGGGTTTTTCACTCGGCCGAGCGACTTTTGTCACTCGGCCGAGTGCGACGCGCTGCCTGTAGCGAAAATTGCGGATTTCAGGCTGCGCAGGGGTATTTTGGTCACAGTTTTTGGACGATTTTGGGGGGTATTTAACCCCTGTTTTTACCCTAGTTTTGAGAGCTTTTCTCTTAGATTTTTTGCAGCTTTTTAGATTAACTTTTTAGCTTTATTCTTGTGATTGGAGAGGAGACAAAAGTTGATTTTTGTTGGATTATTTGGAGAACTCCATTGGTTTGTGTCTCTCTCTCTCTCCTAAAAATTCTATTTTTATTGCTTATCTCAATATTGTGATGAATTCTCTTGTTTATTTCATTGATTATTTTTGTGTTTGCGCTATGAATTGTGAGTCGTCTCCATGTCTTGGGGCGTGGGGATGAACCCTACAAGCCCAATTTCATATTTGTGATGATTTGGTAGAAATTTTGCTAGAATTGCTATTAGGGATTAGTTTGGGAGCGATTTACTACGGATAGCTAGGAGTTCATACCGATTGGGATTTGCAAGAGATTGGATCCCAATTCGATAGGAAACCCTAGAAATCCGAATTGGGTTGGAATCGAATTTCCGTAGTATCGGTTTGCAAGAGATTGGACCGATACTAGGGTTCCCGGTTGCAATTCCGTGCCGATACCCGTTTGCAAGAGATTGGACGGGTAGGAACTATCCCAACATAGGTCGCAGCCCGAGTTTGCAAGAGATTGGGCTCGGTGCGCGATTGAACGATGATGTTGATCCTAATGCTAGCTTCCCTAGGCTAGGGTTTGCAAGAGATTGGACCCGAACCTAGGATAGCTATAGACCGGCAACAGCGCGAGAGCGTGAGCTTGGTTCTACATTCAGTTGCAACTAGTTCGTCCAAAATCTTATTCTAGCAATTTTGATACCGATGAACCATATTGACGAGATACGGTGAGTAGCGGGAATTCCCCATTCCCTAGACGTTCTTTATTTGATTTGATATTTCCGTACTTTGTCTGACGATTGTGACAGGATCGCCAAAGGCAAATTTCTCTCTTCTTAAATAGCCAGGTTGATTAGAACAAGCACGGTCATTCGTCCTCCCTGTGTTCGATAACCCGCTCGCCGCTATACCGTGCGCTTGCGGTAAAACTACAACCGTTCTTTGGGTTACATTCCAGAGCGATCACACGCATGCACCGCATCCTGTTCGTCCGGGTTTTTCTCTCTCCGTGAACCATATGCACAGGTTACTCCTAGTCTATATTACAAACAAGGGATGTTTACATAGGATTTTCATATGTGGCACCCTTTGTCCCAATCACAAGCTGGCTAGGACAAACTGTTGGGATATTGAGACCCACCCCAGTGGAGTTTTGATGATGTTCACAAATGATATGATACTAATGATCTTAATTCAAGTATGCAGGATATGAACAACGATGATGGTTAAACAGTTAGAACAAAAGAAACAAGGCCATGAAAAATAACGATGTGAAGTAGCTCAAGCCTTGAACTTGGAGCCATTTAAGAGTCGATAATTAAAGAGTATAAGCTTATGAAGAAGACTCAAATGAAATATGAAGGCTCAAGACCAAGTGAACAAGACTCAAGACTCAAAACTATGTCAAGTTATGTAAGTTGAGTCTTAACTTGTAAAAGCTTCTGATTTGGAGCTACACACACTAAAACGTCACAAAAATGATTTTAAATTGTTTTAAAATGTTTTAAAATGTTTTATAAAATTTTTTATGAAGTTTCAAATGATTGAGAAATATCCATGTTTCGTGAGATAGCCGACTATCTGAGACAGATAGCAGACCACTGTCAGTTGGAACTTGGCTAGAACTCTTTGGATGCAAAATAGCCGATTATACTCAAGAATAGTCCACTATTGGGCCTAGATAGCAACTATAATCAAGAATAGTCGACTACCTGCTCAAACAGTTAGAAAAAACAGCCTGATGCATTTTACGGAAATGTGTCGTTTTTTGCCGTTAGAGGGTATTTTTGGGAGTCGTTTTCAACGGTTTTCACACACTATTTAAGATATGTTTGTTGAGGGTTTCAAAGTGAAATAAATCAATTTTAAATATTTTTAAAAGCATTTTCCAAGCTCTCTCTTTCTCTCAATATCTAGTTTTGGCCATTGTTCTTCATATTTTTTGAATCTTCTTTTAAATCTTTGTAAGCAATCTTTTGGCCATTCAATCCATTTATTTTAATCTTCCATTCTATAAGAGATTGTTTCAAGTTTTGTTTTTGATCCATTTGGTCTTCACTTAAATCTATTTGGGATCAAAACGATGATTTTTCTTATAGACACATAAAAACACGAAAACTCCAATCTTTGGATATAAGATCAAGGGTGTATCAAGTCCTCATCTTCAAAGTTTTGTAAGCCTCAGGTGAGGTTTGGTAAATTATTTGGTAAGATTTTTGATTGTTTTGTAAACACACACAAAGGTGTGGTGGTGATTGATATTGTGTTGTAAAGCCTCAAGAGTTGAGGTTGTTGGGTTGTTGGTTGTGTAATACAAAGCCTCAAAGGAGATCCTCTTGTTGAAGATGTTGTGTTGTATTGCTTCCCTAGTGAGAGTGTCACGCCCCGCTTCCCATTGTACTTGGGAGCGAGGACGAGAACGGGTCCACATGGGTTGGAGTGATGAAGCTTGAACCCAATAAGCGTCTATGAATAACACCTTTCGCAGGAACTTGCATGCAATTCAGCGCAACAGAGATACTATGAATTTAAAAGCCAACATCAAGATAGAATACACAATAATAATAAGGGCCCCAAGCATGGCCTACTACGACAAAGTTTTACAAAGATAACTGGGTACACACCCTATAAACATCAGTGAACGAAATGAAATAAACAGCAGTGGTGAAACTCAGCAACAGCTAGTCCTCAGCAGGGAGGACTTCGGTATCAACAGAATCTTGGTCTAATGGGTCAGACTGGTCAGGCAGCTCGTCCTCAAAGTACCTTGTCTCGTGACCTGACATACATTTTAAATAACATAGAAATGTATATTAGCAAGGGTCCTTGGCAAGTAATAAATATGAATAGGACCATTGGCAAGGTTTTCGAAAATAGTTTGCATGGCAATTAAAGTAAATTATGAATAATGAGCCATTACATATTTAAAGCAGTAAAAACAGATTTTATATTAGCATATCAATTTTAATATAAAAGAAAACAGTAACAACAATTGTAAAGTTACACTAGCATGAAAATAGTAACAACAATTGTAAAGTTATACTAGCATGGCAATTCTATTTTAATAAAACATGTCAGTTTTATTTGAAAGTAAACGACAACAGTTCTATAAGTTAACATGTTCAATATAGCATTTTCAAGATGTTCAAGAGTGTATTCCATTTAGTGCACTAAGGTTCACGTCGTTAGGCGGCAAGCAAGTGAATCTACCTTCAAATGCCCCTGAAGGTGACCCGTTTACTTCCGACCAGTGCCCGCAAACCCAACCACACCCACGTGTACTTTCTGGGCCACGAGCCAGAATCAGCCAAACCGGCCATCAAAGGTTATATACTGGAACACGAGCCAGGCTAGCCAAACCGACCTGCACGAATAGCCAAATCTTGGCATGTAATAACTATGAGCCAACGACATGCAATATCTATGAGTATCAAACAGTTCAAAATATCCATACTTGTCCAAGGATGTTTGTAATTTAAAAGCAGCATCAATTACTTACTAAAATGTCCACACGCACACACGCGAGTTTTTATCTTGCAATACACAACAAGTAAACACATGAAGTTGGTGTCACATTAACTGAAACGGTATCTAAAACATGGAGGAAATGCACACTTGCCTGTTTTAGTCTATTTCGGATGTCCAAGTGATCGTGACGAGTGGCGTGTTATATCTACGTCATTGGTTTATAATGATAAGTTAAAAGCGTTTAAACTAATAGAATAACATTAAACTATATATATGTGTGTACATATACTGTTATAATATAACAAGTCATATAATTGATGGGCTTGGGATTCGAAGCATTATTTCCATATTTGCTCTATGCGGGTCTTAGCACCAAGCAAGTTTCCTAGCTTACTGTTTTACGTTTTATACAATCTACAGTTCATAATATATAATAACTCAACTTATAATAATATAACTTAACTTTAAAAAAACTCTTATAATAACCTCTTACCTCCTCTCTTTCCCAAACTCTGTCTTCTCTTCTTCTTTTCCGACCGACTAGATTGAGTTCTAGTCGGTCAGTATTGAACTTAGACCGACTAATTCTCGTTCAGGAAATCTTCGACTGTTCTCTGTTTGCAACTAGTCGGTTCAAGCTCATTGACCGACCGACTAGATCGTGATCTAGTCAGTCAGTGCTTGAACTGTGACCGACTAGTTGTGCCAGGGACTGTTTGGTCTTTTGAACTCTCGACCGACTTAAACTCGATCTGACCGGATAATTTTCATTTTAGTCGGTTGCTTTTTGATCTCCAGCTCTCAAAACCCCGACCCCCCTCGCTGACCCTTCGACTTCCGGCCCTTTTCCGACCTCCTCCGCCGTCGCCGGCCGTCGTTCTTCCACCTAGGGTAACCCCTCTCCCTCCCTCTCCTGTCTAGGTGTAACGACTGCTTTTCATGTATCTGGATTTTATATATTATACTATATGTTTTGGTGGATTTTCTCCTCTTGTGTGGTTTTCGTCTCCGTAGTTTTCATTTTCGATCGATTCGTCGTATTTTCTCGCTTCTTTCTTAGGATTGTCGATTTCGAAGTTTGTCACTCGTGACGGGCTTCATAACGGTCGTATCTAACTATTAGATCAAGCCTAGGAGTCTTAGGAAACGATCCCGGTGCCCCGCGCTCCGTATCGGTACTTTTCTGTGCTCATTAGCCGGTGTAAGAAGGGCCACTGACCGACTAGATGACGATCCAGTCGATCGGCAATCCTTCTTGGACCGACTAGTGAGCTTTCTAAATTTTCTCAGGAGTTACTGTTTATCGTTAGTCGGTCTAAGAACGTTGGTTGACCGACTAGGTTGCAAACTAGTCGGTCAGCAATGCTTCTTGAACCGACTAACTCATCATATTATTTTTGTATCAGTTACTGTTTACTCTTAGTCGGTCTAAGAACGTTCATCGACCGACTAGATGCTAAACTAGTCGGTCAGTACTTGTTCATGGACCGACTAACTCTAGAATCCTATTTTCGTTCAGGAGTTACTGTTTACACTTAGTCGGTCTGCGTTGGTCGACCGACCGACTAGTTGCCAAACTAGTCGGTCAGTGGTTGTTCTTTGACCGACTAACCAGTGTTAAAACCCTAATTTCTGGGCAGCCGCCAGCTCAACCTATAAATACCCAACCCAAACGTTTTCATCTTCTCCAACACGACCCTAAGCCCTAGTTTCTCCTCCATTGAGCCCCCATCTTCCTCCAAGCTCCATTTCTTCATTCCAAGCCCTAGAATCATCATCCAATCCAACCATTCACTCCATCTACCCCTCATCTTCCCCAAATCTCCATCAAAACCCATCAAAATCCCCAAATCCCCCAAAACCCTAGTTTCCCCAAACTTCTCCATTCGCTTCCAGATCTGATCCTAGGGTTCCCCGGAGTGTTCCTTCCGTCTCCTCTCGGTAAGAAATCGTTCTACCGTTGTTTTCATAACTTATTGATAATTTTGGTGAAGCCCTAATTAATTTCATGTGTTTGATGTTTGTTTCCCCCTTAACAGCGATTTCCCCCGTAGATAGCATCCGTGTGACGAAGTAGTCGCCATCCCCGGTGCTAGGCAAGTGAAACTTGCCACTTAGGGTTTAGGCCATGTTTTAGGCCATTTGCTTGTCGTAGGCGTAAAAGAGGCTAGGCGACGAAATGATACTCGCCTAGGCGCAAATTGGGGAATTAGCTTGACAACGAAGCTAATTCCGACTTTTAGCATGTTGCACAATTACCATGTCATGTTTACTTTCAATTAACGGTACGCGAATATGTTCATGTCATTGCATTTTGCCTGTCACGTTTAATTTAAATTAACGGTACGCAAATATCTGTTCATGTCTTTGCATAGTGATTATTCATCATGATTGCGTAGCGCACGCTACCATATTATATTCCTGGCTCGTGTTCCAGAAGCGAGCTTAGTGAGTTAGAAACCACAACGCTCGACACATATGGGTGGGGTAAGAGATAAGCGGCCTGAGCCCCGAGTTGGCCTGATCCGCCACTCCGGCCAGCAGGTGGACTCTCTAGTGCACAAGTGATTAATAGTGATAGAGATAAGCGGCCTGAGCCACGAGCTGGCCAGCAGGTGGACTCTCTATGCACTAAGTGTTACCAGTGACAAGTGATTAATAGTGGTAGAGATAAGCGGCCTGAGCCACGAGCTGGCCAGCAGGTGGACTCTCTATGCACTAAGTGATAAGTGATAAGTGATAAGTGATAAGTGATAAGTGTTAAATGATAAGTGATTAGTGATTTGGTAGCTTTTGCTACGTTGTGCATGCTTGCTTCTCTTTTTAAACTGTTGCATCATGCTTAACTGCCATGTCATTACTTAATACTATAACTGCTAGGTTGCTAGATGCCTCACTTTCAGTTTCCTTGCCCAAGTCTTTTAGACTTGCTGACATGTGCCCCTTTACTCTTTTGGGTGACACATGTTAGATCCTGAGCCCGAGTACCTTGTTGAGGACGAGGTGTTTACTGACGCCGAGCCCGAGCTTGTGTTTGACGGGGAGTACGTGGACACTGGGGACCAGTCCTAGTGTCTCCGTTGCGTTTTATTTTTGTTAGACAGTTGTTTTGTTATCGGTGCGTGGCACCTATACTTTGCTTTGTTATTGTCGTTTCTTTTGTTGGCCTTGTTCTGGGCCTTTAGACTCTTTTCTTTTAGCCTGGTGGCTTTTCTGGATGTTGGACTTTTGTTGATGTTGGACAATTTGTGAGATGTGGAATTTTATTTCAGTCTCTACTTGTGTTATTATTGTTATTCTGTTGTGGTTACATGGACCTGTTTATGTATTGTGGACGCTTATCGGGTTTGGGGCTTCACACTCCACTCTCGTGCAGACCTTTTCACGTACTCGCCTCCATTTTAGGGAAGCGGGTCGTGACACTAGGGTTAGTTTCCTATTCCTAGGGTTAGGGTTAGTTCAGTTTCTAGGGTTTCTAACTGTTTCCTAGGGTTTCAATCTTTTTCGGCTAGGGCATCCTATTAATCTCTCTTGTGTCGTGTCGTGCCGAGATTATGGCTCGTACACGTATACCGATCACTCCCTCTAGCCCCTCGCCGATGAACGTAGAACCAAACCCTACGGAACCTGTTCAACCTTCGAGAACCCCTCCGAAACGCCGTGCCAAAACCACCCAACCCTCTTCGTCTTCGCCTCCTCTTAAGCGTAAGAGGACGGTGACTGCGAAACCCCGAGCCAAATCTCAGACCAAGCCCAAGCAAGTTATTTTCCGTGCTCCCACTCTTCCCAGTGCTTCGGATTCCGACACCGAGTACTCTCCCGAGACTGAGACTCATAGGGAACCCACTCCTCCTACCCATCCTGAGTCTAGCTCCCGACCTCGTACGTCAACCCGAAAGCCTAAGGGAAAGGGTCCGATGCCGGTGGGCGGTGTCGATATATCGTTGTGTCACGACGACCCTTTGTGTCTCGCGGCTTACCACCGTATCGAGCATTGCCCGCTGCTTCTGGAGCATTTCGTCCAGTTTAGCGACTTCCTAGGCCTCGCCGATCTTCTTTCGTCCTCCGGTCTACTCGATTACCTTCGATACGACCCGAAGGCGAATCCTCACCCCTACCCTCGACTAGTAAAGCTATTCTACGCCAATAGGATCCGGGGTCAGTACGATGAGACCCACTCTGTTGAGACGACTGTTTTGGGGACTCCTATAGTCCTCACGGCAGAAATCTTAGGAGAGATTTTGGGTATCTCTTCATCTGGCCTCCTCCCCTCAGATATTTCTGTTGACGATATTTCTTCCCTTGATCAGACCGTCCTTTCTGAGATTTTCCTTCAGATTCCTCCCGCCATGATTGGCGTGCCTTCAAAATCTTTCAAGCCGAATGCATGGGTCCTCAATCTGATTCTGAAGTCGTGCTTGCTTCCCAAGTACGGCTCCTCATCTCTACCGTCCCAGCCTTTTCTGAAGCTGATCTACGCAATTTTCATGGGGAGCTCGATTAATTGGGCTCGCATTATACTCGATAAGATTGATTCTTTCGAGTGTATTCGCAAGTCCTCTAAATCGGCTCATATCCCATTTCCGTGCTTGTTGACCCTTGTTTTCCGTCACTTCCGAGTCCCTTTGCCTCGTGACGATGAGCATCCACTTGGTCCTCCCCTGAACGCGACGGCCGTCAAGAAATCTCTTGCGGCGCTTCGTCACGTTCAGAGGACGACACCTTCAGTGTCTGCCTCATCTGCTCCCTCTGCCACCCTTGATGATGTCGTTCGGTTACTTCATCGTCACGAGTCTCGTTTGGCTCGTACCGAGGAGGTAGTTTGCCGTATGGCTAGTCTGATGGGTGTTCAGCTTCCTCCTCCTGTTTCTGAGGATGAGGAGATGGATGAGTTGGCCGAGGAGGACATTGAGGAGCTTTGTCGTGCTTCCACTCGTGCCCCCGAGGGCCCTTCTGGTACTGCTGCTGGTGTTTCCTCTTCTGGTGCTGCTGTTGCTGCCTCGTCTGCTGGTGCCCCCGAGAGCACACCTGTTGCCACCGCTCCTGCGGTGGATACTCCGACTGGTGCTCCCGAGGCCACTACTGTTGCTGCTCCAGAGATTGCCACTTCTACCGTCGCTCCTGCTGACGTTCCGGACGTTCCTGCTGATCCAGTTTCCACCACTTCTCCTGCAGAGCCTGCTGCTGCTGCAGATCCTGCCAGTTCCAATTGAACTTTGAGGACTCTCCGATACTCCTTAGATGATACATCTAGTGTGAGAGAGTTTGGTTAGGATAGAGTGGGGTTTTGGTTCATTGTGATGTATTTTGATACTTTTGATGATGCATTTTGATGTATTTTGATGATGTCGTATGTATTTTGACACTCCGATATCTGTGATATGATGATGTATTTTGTGCACCGATCAGTGGATCGATGTTTTGTATGTCAGTGATGTTCATTTTTTGATGTACTCTGGTTCATATCTTTTATATATATACATCGCAGTTGAAATTTCATACTATTGTGCAAAATTTGTAATTTTTTTTATATGTCTCTGATGTTTGATTTCGTCGCTCGACGATATAATCTTGGTCTAATAGAAATTTCTTCTGTGGAAACATAGAACTGTTTTCCATGCACTAAATTAACCAAGAATGTTGATATTGGAGAGTATATTCCATAACTCAATCTGTAATATTGATTTGAGTTTTTGATGATTTCATTTTACGATTTTACGATTTGAGTTTTCGACAATGGTTTCATTGACACGCCTTGATTTTATTCGTATTTCTTTTGGTGTCACTTGAACCTTCGTCGTATTCTACGACTCCCGTGCTTTTGAATTTTAGGCCATTGTTGTTGTCGTTGTTATCCTCCCGCTCTTTTTGCTTATGCCAAAGGGGGAGAGATATAATAATAACGATGAGCTAAATGAAAATTTAGAGCATTATTCCAAGAATCTAAATTGATATGTTAGATTCAAGGGAAGTTAAGATATATAAATGGATTTTCAAATCCGATATTTCAATAACCTATTTTTGGTACTCGATAATTCAATAATAGATTCTCATTTATATACTTTACTCGTCTGCTTGATGCGTATTATTAATGTTTAATTTGGAATTAACGTGTCATCAATGCAGGGGGGGTAAGTAAATTTCATTTGAATTATTATTTTTGATTATTATTTATGTTGGTTTGTCATCACCAAAAAGGGGGAGAATGTTGGATATTGGACTCCCCGGATTTGGTTTTGGATGATGAACAAACATAAATATAACGTGTACTAACACTTTGTGAGCGCAGTTATGGAGATCGTCACAAAATTCATATGAATATTAATTACGACGTCTCAAGACTTCTCAAAGCACGTGATCGTATGCCTAAAGCTTCGTTGAAGCTTATGGACCAATTTAGAAGTCATGAAGATTCGATTGAAGCTATTGAAGACGGTATCGTCAAGTTTTATTTATAGTCTTTAAGCTTCTTTCGTAGAATGTTAAGCCTTGAGTAGGTCTTACGGTTTAAATCTTCATAACGCTCATATCTTAGCTCTAGGATCTTAGTAGAAGTCCATACAATTCTTCCCGAAGCTTCGCGCTTCGATTCGGGACTTCTTGTGCATGTTAGTTGGTTCAAGAAGAAGAACTGACCGACTAGATGGTGATCTAGTCGGTCGGCAAAGCTTCTTGGACCGACTAGTTTCAGTCAGTTAAATCTTAGCTCTTTACTGTTTACAGTTAGTCGGTCTAAGTTGACTCACCGACCGACTAGTTTGTGAACTAGTCGGTCAGTGATGCTTCTGTGACCGACTAGTTGAGCTTTCCCTGTACATGCACATTTGAGCCTAAGCTACTGTTTATCATTAGTCGGTCTGTGTTCTTTGTTCGACCGACTAGTTGATGAACTAGTCGGTCAATTTTCCTTCTTGGACCGACTAGTTTACTTGTACTGTACATGCCAAATTTTCACCTAACTTACTGTTTATCGTTAGTCGGTCTAAGCTCATTTGGCGACCGACTAGTTGGTGAATTAGTCGGTCAATTTGTTCTTGGACCGACTAAGTCTATTTGTGCTCAGACTTCAGTTTTATCTGTTAGTCGGTCTCAGTTGAGTAACCGACCGACTAGTTGTGAAACTAGTCGGTCATCGACTCTTCTTGGACCGACTAGTTCCTTATGTCTGTGCTTTGATCTTTTCTCTGTTCACTCATTAGTCGGTTTACGTTAATTGACCGACCGACTAGTTGATGAACTAGTCGGTCGGTGGTTGTTCTTTGACCGACTAGTTGGGTTCAGAAAAGAGCCGTTGGAGCATTAATTGAAACGTTTTTCTCTCACTCTCTCCTCTAACCTATATATACTTGTTGAGCTGCATTCATTGCACTCAAGGCTGATATTATTGCAAGTTTAGAGATCAAGAGAAATCAATCCAAGCTCATTCAAAGCTCATTCATTCCATTCAATAATCTCTCCTAACTCTTACTTCCAAAGAGAGATTCATTGAGTGTGAAGCCTTCTAAGCCAAGTGCTTGATTCTAGGTCACCAACTTCCCCATAGCTCTCCATCACTGATCTACATCTTGGAGCTAGGGTTTGGTGCCACTTCTTCCTCAAAATCATCCTTGCCCTAATTCGTAAGTAATACTCAAGGCATAGGTATTTTGTCGGTAAGAAGTTTCTTATTTCATTTCATATTTGAATTGTAAGTTTCACTCTCGGTTGTGAGAGTGTGGTTGTGATCCCGGGTTATGGGAGTCACAAATTACATTTTGTATGATTTGACTTGTGGAGGTTTTTCACAAGTATTTCATAGTGGAAATCTTGAGTTAGGGTTTCTAACTCAAGTATCCGGAGGGGATCCGGGTGGTTGGGACGTAGGATCACCGGGAACAAGTCGGAGAGACTTGGGTGGATCCGAACCCAGTAACATCTTTTGTTTGCATTGTTAATTTTGTTGTTGTCTTCAATTTAAGCTTCCGCAAATTGATTTGGTAGTTGTTTGCACTATAATTAGGAATTATACTCCTTGTTATTTTTAAAGTACTATTCACCCCCCCTCTAGTACTTGTGCAGTAGCTTGTAGGGCATTACATGTCTAACACCTGACGTATATTTCACAGAAGAAACAAGGAAATATACGTCAACGAGGGTCGCTTGGCAAGGTTTAGAAGGTTAAGATAGTTGACCCTCGGCAAGGTTTTCAAAATCATTAACATGTCAAGCGTAAGAAACATGTGGCATGACAAATGTGGTGTACAGAGTAGTAAGCATAGTAATCGTGGTGTGTAAAGTAAATAGCATGGCAAGGGTAGTACGTACAGCAGTGGCATGGCAAGCGTAATGTGTATATCAATAAGCATGTCAAGTGTAATGTGTACATCAATAAGCATGACAGGTGTAGTGTGTACAGCAATAAGCATGGCAAGCGTAGTGTGTACATCAATAAACATGGCAGGTGTAGTGTGCATAACAATAAGCATGGCAAATGTAGTGTGTACATCAATAAGCATGGAAAGTGTAGTGTGTACAACAATGAGCATGGCAAGTGTACTGTGTACAGCAACAAGCATGGCAAGTATAATGTGTAAAGTAATAAGCATGGTATTAGTACACGAATAAGGTAGGAGGAACTAGCACGTTACACAATTCTTTATAGTAATAACATGGGTAAAAGAGTGTGCCAATCAATCAAGTGTGCCTAGTGACAAGCCTAATGTCTGAGGGTGAAGTGGCTAGCATTAAACCCAAGCCAACGGAAGCTACCCGTAGCTCTCTACTCACCGACCCGGTCAAGTGTCGGTCAAGTTCACCAATAGAGTGCAATCTAGCATTCCAGCCTCTACTACATTGGACTATCCCACCCAAGTGGTCTGCTGGAACACGAGCCAGCCTAATCCATTACACGAGTTCACGAATTCTAAACCGCCATATACTGGAACACGAGCCAGACTAGTCATCATGTGACCCTACTAGAACACGAGCCAGACTAGTCACATATGACCGACGGGAGTAGCCAATCAAATAGTACGAATTCACGATTTTAAGGTGTTCCATTCCATCAATATATTCCATCAGTAACCATTCAATCAAGAGTGTACGAGCATGATGTGCAACATGGTATAAAGCAATACTAGCAAGTCTTGGTTTAGCGGTTAAATGTAACGATATTTAAAAAGTTGTAAAATGCACACTTGTTTGACTTGACAATTTCGGCTGTCCAGCTGATTGCGGTGTGAGATGTGATTTATCTGCGACATTAGATTTGCGATATCAAGCTATCAACGATCAACTAATAAATTACTATAAGAATATTACTATATCTAATTTACTGTTGATACGGTTAATATAATACATAATGTAACTTAGGTTAATATAACTTATAATTAATACTGACTTAAAAGAATACTAACTAATTTTTAGTTCTAAACTATTAACATGACATTTTATAGGGGTGGTTCACCTTCTGATTCGTGCAATTAACCAATTTCATATTATTATAAGGACTAATAAATACATAACAGTTCTAACAACCACTAGTCTATGGTTCATTATTATGATGTAATGCTACAGACAAGGATCTTAACATCAGCATATTTATGAAACTAATATTAATAAACTAAATTTACAAGAGAATACCTTAAAATCTTCTGACCTACTATCTATCGCCTGACCTTACTATTCCTTTCTCATCTCCGTTCACAGGGAGCTCAAAAGAGGGGTGATCGACATGGCGGCAAAGGGCAGCGGCGAGTTCGAAGGTGAGGGGCGTCATGATCTGTGGCGAAGGGCAGAGGAGGGCTGTGCGGCGTGCGGTTCTGTCGGAAAGGGGAGATGATGGTGGGTCTCTGGGCTGATTCGGCAGCGTGTGCAGTGTCGGATGGGAGGATGGGTCTGGGGGTTCACGACGAGGGGCGGAGGCGCTGGGTGAGTCGAGAACGGGGCGTGGTCGTTGGGTTGGGGTCGCCGTGAGTTTTGGCGGAGGAGTCGGGGGGTTCGTGGTCGAGGTGACGAAGGGCGGAGCGGTTGAGTGGGTGACTGGGCTCCCTGGGTTTCGAGAAGGAGATGTTCTGCATGGGGTTTGGTAGGGAGAAACTGGGGTGCTGGCATGTGAACGGTCTGAGGGCAGAGGAGGCGCTTGGGGTTTCGTTGGAGCAAGACAGAGGAGGAGGGAAGTTACATGCCTGGGTCGAGGTTCTCGGAGGTTGCGGCTGTGGAAACGCCGACGGTGGACACAGACGGCTGCACCGATGGAGGATCGGGCGGCAAAGGTGGAGGTTGATGGTCGAAGGGTGTTTGGCTGGTGCTATGGTGGTGTTCGAGCTATAGTAAATACAACCATATATGTATATTAATCACTCCAATAATTCGCTATACTAATTATATAAGTACGAAATTACGTATAGATAAAAACAGGCCGTTACATCATACCCATCTTATAAAAATTCCGTCCTCAGAATTTAATAAAGCTAATGGGAGATGTAATGACCGACAGAATCAAAAGTGTTTTGGGATTGGTAAAGATATGGAGGATTCAAATGGTTAACACGAAGTAGGAAGGTGATGACATAGATGTCACGATGGGAATCAAGTGAATCAATAATAAAGAAAAGGATATGATATTGTAGACATGACCTGGGAAGGACATTGTGGGTCTATTACGAGGGTATCCTATAGTTGTCGACATAAGAATATAATTTGATAACGGCTACAAAATCAAAGGTGAGCTTATTGGGTCAAGTAATAATTTGAAATCCTAAGATGTACTAGGATTTTCTAAGAAACAAGGCTGGGATAGAGTTCAAGGAAAGGATGTTCTCGAGGATTGAGATTGTAATCTTATCGATGTTGTTTGAAGTATTTTGCATAAGCACGACTTGCATGGGCAACCACTAAAACCTGTCATGCCTCGCTTCCCATTATACTTGGGAGCGAGGAAGCGAGCGGGTCCGCATGTGCTTAAAACAAGAGGTACTTTTTTTCTTTTCTTCCTCCTTGGTTTAAGCACAATAAGTGTCTATGATAACACTTGCAGATTCTTGCATACAACTCAAACAACACAGATAATTTGTTTTATTACAATCTCAAGTCTCAGAATGGTTACAACAATGAAGGGAAGGAAAGAGGGAGGGTCATAAAGTGTCACGCGCCGCTTCCCAAGTATGGAAAGCGAGACGCGAAGAGGTCCGCTCAGACTTGAAGCTGTGAAGCTATAGTCTGATAAGCGTCTGTGTTTTCATCCATTCGCAGATTCTTGCATTGCAATAAAACAACAACAACAATAATTTAGAAAGCATGCAATAATTAACCAACATTCAAAACAACATCCAATCTTTATTCAAAACATCCACAGATAAAGTCATAAAAGAAGTACAAGAGTCTGAAAAGAAAGGCCCCAAGCATGGCCGAAACTAAGACATAGATAAGGTGCTACGCACCGAAAAATCTAACAACAGCAACTAGGAAAACAAACAACAACTAAGAAAAGCCTCCAGCTGAGACTAGGATAGGTCTCTGGTATCCTCGAACTGAACGTCAGCAAAAGCCTCAAGCTCGACGTCAGCGAACTGGTCGTCCTCAGCAACTACCTCAGACTCAAAGCCTAACATGCAACACCCAAAGAGAAAAGGGCGCATATCAGCAAAAGTCTCCAAATAGAAAAAGAGAGATTTTTGTGCAAGAAACATATTGATAATGACAGTTATAGGATGAATGCAACTGGCAGTTTAAAATATGATGACATGTCATAATATTTAATGAATGCAGCAATTTAAAATGAACATGATAGTTAAAATGTATGTCACGTCGTAGCAAAAAGATACTAAACAATATTTCATGATTTCACGAAAAGCAAGTAATTACGTCGTGCACAGAGTTTACGTCTTTCAGCTGAAGTTGCAGTACGGGCACACTTCTACACTGAGTGATCGCTTAACCCTACCCTTCTACGTGTGTCTGAACTGGCGCTCAGCTTCTTGATCACGAGCCAGGAAGTGTTTATTTGGCATAGGGTTGTGCCTAGCCTTTACATGCTATATGAGTCAGAATCCTACTCGCCGCAGCTTCTGATTCATTGTAGCGTGTGCTACGCATTCATGGCAAGACAAACAAATGAATGAAATGACATGTGATATGCAACAATGATAGTATAAAAGGCAGTTATTGAATGCGTACATATATCAGAATTAAACGTGACATGTGATATGCATGAACATGGCATGGCAATGGTGTCAGATCTAGCTTCGTTGTCAAGCTAGATCAAGCAAGGTGTCTAGGCGACTATCATTTCATCGCCAAGCCTCTTTTACACAAAATCTCAGAATAGCCTAAACATGGCTTAACATACAACTAAGCAAGTTTCACTTTCCTGAAATAACGTGCCGCAATTCTCAGATCAATGGGGTCCAGAAACTTCCTATATGCTCAAACCAATATCCCAACCTACAATCCCATATTAATTAGCTTCAATTAGTTATTATCCAAAGCAAAGGAATATACGGCTTTTAATCTTGTTAAACATGCGGGTGTGCGGGTTCCTACGGATCGGGGGCTTACCTTAACACGACGCGAAAGCTACACTGGCGTCGGGTAGCGACGTCAGGGGTTGCATTTTGGCAGCGAGCAAGGTACGGCGTCGGCTTGCGGAAAAGGTAGCGACAACTAGGGGCAGCGAGACAACGTGCAAAAGGTAACCAAGGGGGGCGGCTTATGCGGTGCGACAGCGAGCAGCGAGGTGGTGGCGGCCTGTGGTGACACGGCATGGCTGTGAAGGTGACGACGGCAGCGAGCAAATGCACGCGCGACAGGGACCCGGTGGCAGCTGGCCGATTGCTGCGGCGCTGTGCGCGGGAGGGGGTGGACGGATTTGTGCGGCTAGGGGAGGAGGAAGGCCGATGCTAGGGGAGATGCGACCGTGGGTGCGTCGGCCTAGGGTGGCCGGTGGCTTGTGGGAGGGAAAGATGATGGCTATGTTAGGAGAAAACCCGAGGTTGAGGTGTTTACGTTATAATGAGGGTGTGTTTGCTAAATAGGGTAGGAAAGGGGTGGACTTAGGGGTTGATTGGAGAGAGAGTGTGAGAGGAGGAGGGTAGATTTAGTGTGGCCAATAGCCTAGAAATATTTCATGATATGTAGGATCTCCTAGGATTAGATTTGATTTAATTAGGAATTTGAATTTGAATTAGTCTATGGCTAATTATATATTAAAAGTGATTAGGGTGAAGGGTCAGCCTAAGGGTGTCCGAAAAATACAAGAAGAATATCGGGACGACCGTGGCAATGAGAGGATCAAGAATATGATGATCGGTCACGTGCTATGTTCACGGAAAACGATACTAAAAATAAATAACCAAACATCGAAGTTTAAAAGTTAAGACACCCCTTCTTTCAAAGATGATTAGTGGAAGAATGACCTGTGAAATGACGTTCATAAAAAATTCCACAAATAACTACTCTCTCTGAAGGTCACAACGATATATAACTTCGCGGGTTTGGGATACAAGAGGAGGTCACAATAAATACGCGTATAAAAAGAAAGTACACCCTGAAAAACACACGACCGAAAAGCGACTGTTACATCCTCCCCACCTTAAGGAATGATTCTGCCCTCGGAATCTACATCAACTACTGCTCAAGAAAAAAATGCAGGAAACTCTCTCTCATCTCTTCTTCGCGCTCCCAAGTGGACTCTCCAGGTGAACCATGCCGCTACTGCACTCTCACCAGGTCGACTACTTTATTCCTCAACTGCTTCTGTCGACGGTCTAAAATCTCTACTGGTTGCTGTTCATAAGTCAAGTTCGGTCGGACCGTGATCTCCAAGAGATCCACAGCATGAGATGGATCACTGACGTATCGACTAACTGAGATACATGAAACACGTCGTGAACTCCTCCACTGATGGCGGTAATGTAATGCCCTGATAGCTACTGCACAAGTACTAAAGGGGGGTGAATAGTACTTTAAAATAATTAAGAAGATAATTCCTAATTATCTTGCAAACTCAACCAACAATGCGGAAATGAAAATGTTGACAACAAAGAAATGCAATCGCAAACAGACGATATAACGGGTTCGGATCCACCCAAGTCTCCCCGACTTGTTCCCGGTGATCCTACGTCCCAAACACCCGGATCCCCTCCGGCTACTTGAGTTAGAAACCTCTAACTCAAATTTGCACTATGAAATTCTTGTAGAAAACCTCTACAAGATCAAATCATACACAAATGAAAATGTGACTCCCACAAACCGGGATCACACACAACTCTCACAACCGAGAGTAAAACACTTGTAATATTCAAAGTAAATGAAATACGAAATGCTTACCAACAAAATCCTATGCCTTGAGTAAACTTACAATTTAGGGCAAAGAGGATTTTGGAGGAGAAGAAGGCACCAAACCCTAGCTCCAAGAAGTTGATCAGCTATGGAAGCCTAGGGAGGAGTTGGTGACCTAGAATCAAGCTCTTGGCTTGAATGACTCACAATCAATGAATCTCTCTTTTGAAATAAGAGTGAGAGAGAGATTCTTGAGAGAAATGAATGAGCTTGGAAATGAGAATTAACTCTTCTCTTTGATTCTCTAAATGCAATAAATATCAGCCTTGAATGATTAGCAAGCAGCCCTTCAAGTATATATAGGATAGAGAAAAGATAGAGCAAAAATCGTGGCATTTAATGCTCCAACGGCTCTATTCTGAAGCGGACTAGTCGGTCAAAGAAGGATCACTGACCGACTAGTTCTTCAACCAGTCGGTCGGTGATTCAACTTGAACAGACTAACCGAAGAACAGCCAAAAAAGGAAAGTTCAGACAATAGAGGACTAGTCGGTCTAAGAAGACTTGCCAACCGACTAGTTTCACAACTAGTCGGTCGGTGAGTGTTCTTTGACCGACTAAGAGGTTGAAACAGATAAGCTGAAATCAAGTAGAACTAGTCAGTCTGAGAACAAATTTCAAC